>JAPDPK010000063.1:2222500-3422500 GCA_031772115.1 Heritiera littoralis
TTTGCCTATATTTTACCATTTTTTGATTAATTTCCGTTCTTTGCCCAATTTTGTTGTTAAATGATGAATATGAAGTTGATTATGATAATAATATGGGATAAAACTTTAAAATTCTATTTGTATTGACAATTTTGTCCCCCATGATCGATGGGAATGTTGAAGTCGATAGATGAAGTGTACATAAGGAAATTCAGAATTGATGCGCAATTTAATAGTAGATTTTCCATAAGATTATGTTGGCTCAATAAATAATTCTTTGATAAAAGTATTTACGTTTGAAATGAGAAATGGCCATCTTTGTTTACCCTTCACATATGAGAAAAATTATCCATTGTTACCCCTTTTGAGCCTCATAGTTATATATGTTTTTTTAAAGAAACCTGCCAAGGATCACCCTCCACATTGGGGGGCAAAATTGAGAAAAATGAAGTAAGATTTGCCCACAAAAAATTTTCAAGTCATTAGAAATCTAGGGGCAAGGTAAAGAAAAAGATATCTTCATGCTGGAATTCCTCAAAAAAAAAAGTAAAAAAAAATAAAAGAAAGAAATGAGGAAAAGAGTGAATCAAAAGAAAAAGATATGAACGAAAAAGAATGGAAAGGGAAACGAGAAACCAAAGAAGAATAAACAAAGAATGGGGTAGAATGCTAAAGTTCTTAAAATGATGAAAAATGATCCTATGGCTTGAAACCCTTGAAACACGTATTTTGGGCCTTATTATCAATTCTTTCAAAACCTCAAAACCCGGCCTACATTACGTACCTTAAAAGTCCATTTTGATCGAACTTGAATGCTTGAGTTAAGGAATCATATATTGAGCCTAGATATGTTAAAGTTCATGATTTTGAGCCCGATAAGTGTGTTGATTATAAAAAAAAGTATGGTTCTTGAAGAAGAATGAAAATGTAAAAAGAAAAATGATAAAATAAAAAATAAAAAAAGAAAAAGAAAAAGCTAAAATAAAAAAAAAGAGAAGAGAAAAGAAAATAAGGAGAATAAGAAGGGGCTCAAGTTGAAAACCCGAAAGGGCGATTTGAGTCAAAAGAAGAATGGAAGATTTGGCTAAAATCTCAAGAAGATAGCCTTTTTATAAGGGAAACCAGTACTGTTCGAAGATTTCATGAAGTGGGGGGCAAAGCATTGATGGAACCAAAATGATTAGAATGTCAATCAAATAGAATTTTGGGAAAAATCTTAGATTAGTTCATCAAGATTGATTGAATATTCATTGTTTAGATATTGTTACCTTCCCTTGACCTCTGGAAATTATCTATTATTCTTGGTTAAATTTGTTCTCGTTTACTTCATCATAAATGTCTTCCCTTCAACTTTCAACCAATCTGCATACTCATGATTATTGAAAGAAATGTGATGGCATTACATCTGTTATGAAATTGAAATGACGATAAATAAATAATTGACAATATTTGTGAAAGCCCGATGCATTACAAAAGAGGAAAGTCGAAAATGATATGAGGCAAAGAAGGAAAAGATGAGAACCATGGGAAGGTTTACAAGTGCGCCTAAGAAATATGAATGTATGATCAAGTGGTGAAGAATAACCAAGAATTAATGGTGTTTCGTGGAATTAGTGGATGTACAGAAGCTTATGTTTTGAAAAGATTCAAAAAAGGTGAGGATGGTGGTCTTATGAACCTTGTTACTGCAACTTTTGATTTTTTTTCCTTATCTTTTTCTTTCTTTTTTCCTTTTCTTTTTTCTTATTTCTCGACATTTGCATTGCATCCATCACATACATTAAAAAAAAAACAAATGAAAATTTCACCTTTAAGGAACAAGATTTGTACATTTTCAATCAAAGAATGGGCAAAACACAAGACAAAGAAAGGAAGCAGGATTCTGAAAATTTTAGGATAAGATGATAAGATTTTTAAAGTAAAAAGTTTTAAAAGGATGATGCATCAAGAAACTAAATCTTTAGATGTGAATCTCTAATTCAGAAAATTTTAAGCAAGAAGCTGAATATTTGGATGTGAATCTCCAATTCAGAAAATTTCGGGTGTGAATCTCCGAATCAAATTTTGGATGTGAATCTCCAACTTAAAATTTTGGATGTGAATCTCCAAGTCAAAATTTTGGGTGTGAATCCCTAAGTCAAATTTTTGGGTGTGAATCTCCAAATCAAATTTCAGGTGTGAATCTCTGAATTACGAATTAAAATTTTGGGTGTGAATCCCTAAATTAAAATTTTTGGTGTGAATCCCTAAATTAAAATTTTGGGTGTGAATCCCTAAATTAAAATTTTGGGTGTGATCCCTAAGTAAAGTTTTGGATGTGAATCTCCAAGTTAAAATTTCGGATGTGAATCTCCGAATCAAAATATTGGGTGTGAATCTCCAAGTCAAATTTTGGATGTGAATCTCCAAGTCAAATTTTTGGATGTGAATCTCCGAGTTAAAATTTTGGATGTGAATCTCCAAATCAAAAATTTCAGGTGTGAATCTCTGAATTCCGAGGTAAAATTTTGGATGTGAATCTCCAAATCAAAAATTTCAGGTGTGAATCTCTGAATTCCAAGTTAAAATATTGGATGTGAATCTCCAAATCAAATTCTAAGTCAAACTTTCCGGATGTGAATCTCCGAAATAAAATCAAACATTTCAGGTGTGAATCTCTGAATTCAAAATCAAAATTCGGATGTGAATCTCCAAATCAAATTTTTGGATGTAAATCTCCAGATCAAAATTTCGGATGTGAATCTCCGAATCTTAGATCTTTGAATGTGAAATCTTTCAATTTAAAGTTTCATTGCCTCTGCTGCAAGAGGAGCACATTTTTAGAAAGAAATTTAAAGTTTCATTGCCTCTGCTGCAAGAGGAGCTTTCTCGAAAAAAAAAAAGAGAGAAAAAAGAAAGGAAATTTAAAGTTTCATTGCCTCTGTTGCAAGAGGAGCACATTTTCAGAAAGGAATTTAAAGTTTCATTGCCTCTGCTGCAAGAGGAGCTTTCTCAAAAAAGAAAAGAAAAGAAAAAACAAAACAAATTTAAATTTAAAGTTTCATCGCCTCTGTTGCAAGAGGAGCGCATTTCGAAAAAAAAAGAAAAAAAGAAAGAGAAGAAAAACAACATTTTAAGTTTCATTGCCTCTGCTGCAAGAGGAGCTTTCTCGAAAAAAAAAACAACAAAAACAAAAACAAAAAAAAAACAAAAATGGATGATTTAAATTTAAAGTTTCATCGCCTCTGCTGCAAGAGGAGCGCATACAAAAAAAAAGAAAGAAGAAAAAAAGAAAAAAAAGAAAAAGGAAGAAGAAAAAAAAGAAAGAAAAAAAAAGAGAAGAAAAGATTAAGTCATGAGCCGGACAAAATTAGTGTCTATTGTCTTTGCTCTATTCCTGATCCTCAGCAATGAGCAAAGAGGGGCAGCTGTTGACACCTAATTTTGTCCCATTTTTGTTATTATTATTATAGTTATTATTATTATTATTATATTTATATTTATTTTTATATATATTTTTTGTATTTATTTTTATTTTATTTTTTCTATTTATATTATTTTTATTTTTATTTTCTTTATTTTTTTCTTTTATTTTATTTTTATTTTTATTTTTATTCTTATTTTTGTTATTATTATTTATTATTATTATTTTTTTCTTTTTCTTTCTCGTTTTTTGGTCCAATCTGTCACCCATCTATCAGCCAGTCTGCCGCAGTCCCAGGCAGTCCCATCCACGCCGGTCACCTACTCTGCCTACTCCATCCCATCTATACCAGTCCCCTTTCTACAAAAAAGGCTTCCTTCAACCAGCAACGGGAAGCCCAAGCTTCAAACTCTCCCCATTCACCTGAGAGCCACAGCTAACCCTCACCGGATCCCTCACTCACCCTCTCCGTTCAACCAACCATCACCACCATCAACCGAAAAACCCTGATCAAAACCAATTACCCCAGCAACCGGACTCACTCATCATCACCCTCAACCATTTTTTCCTTCACCACCCGAGCCAAACATTCGCAACCCACTAAACACCACCACTGAAACACCAAAACACCACCGTGAACCATCTCTGTCCCAGTCTCCACCACCGACATTATCACACCATCCCCGAAACCACCACACACTTGCCTACCAAACCTTCGTTCACCACCATCACCAAAACCACAAAAAACCCACAAACCCGAGACCCCCAAAACCCAGATCTAAAGCCCCAACCGTGGAAAATCGATTCTTGGATACCTGCAAACAAAAAGAAAAAAACAACAACAACACAAAACCAAGAAGATTCGGAACCAGCAACCATCAACAAAAAAAAAACAAGAGGAAGGAGGGTTTCGGTGAGGCCAGATCTACGGGGTTAGGGAAATTTTTGGGTGGATTGGAGTTCAGATCTGGGTAGAGGGAAAAAGGAGAAGAATTTTTGAGGTTTCGGGATTACCGCTGGCTATCGGAGTACGGCGGCCGGCGGGGGCTGACGGTGGACCCAGCGGCGGCCGGGAATCGCCCCGGCGGAGAGCTCAAGAGCTCTGGATTTTTTTTGAGGAAGGAAAGGAAAAATGAAGGAATAAAAAAAAAGGGGGTTTATATAGCAAAAAAGCAGGCGACCCGCGCGCGACCCGGGATCCGACCCGGGATCCGCACGCCGGACCCGAGGAAGGAGAAGATCCGCGTGCGCCTGCCGACCCGACCCGCGCCCCTGCCGACCCGACCCGCGCCCCTGCCGACCCGACCCGACCCGATCCGGCCCACCTGTTTTGGGCCACGTGGAAGGCCTTTTGGGCCCTCAATTTGGGCTGTGTTTTTGGGCCATTCAAGAGCTTATTTGGGTTCCAAACCCAAAACCATTTTGGTAAATTTTTTTCTTCCTTTTCTTATTTGTTTATTATTTATTTATTTAGTATTTATTTATTTTGTTAATTAAAAATAAGAAATAAAAAAATTAAATTAAAAAAAATTTAAAAAATTTAAAATTAAAAATTAAAAATTTTATTATTATCATGTGTGCTTTTAATATATTTTCATGGCAGTCAAAAAAATATATATATAAATAAAAAAATAAAAATAAGTTTTTAAATATTTTTAAAAAAAAAGAAAAAAGAGAAGAAAAAAATAATAATAAAATTTAAATTTAAACAATAATTTCCGATGATGGGATGCTACGTAAGTCACAAGTAGTGATTCCTAGCTGATCCCTAGGTGAGAAGAGTCGTACTAGATGTTGCCAAAAGTATTGGAATATTTAGTATGATTTTTCAATAATTTAATTTTCTTTTGTTAAAAATAAAAAAATAAGTTTTTTTTTAGGAAAACTAATAATAAAAATTATAATTAAATGAATATCCGATGATGGGATGCTACAGAAGTCACAAGTAGTGATTCCTAGCTGATCCCTAGGTGAGAAGAGTCGTACTAGATGTTGCCAAAAGTATTGGAATATTTAGTATGATTTTTCAATAATTTAATTTTCTTTTGTTAAAAATAAAAAAATAAGTTTTTTTTTTAGGAAAACTAATAATAAAAATTATAATTAAATGAATATCCGATGATGGGATGCTACGGAAGTCACAAGTAGTGATTCCTAGTTGATCCCTAGGTGAGAAGAGTCGTACTAAATGTTGCCAAAAGTATTGGAATATTTAGTATGATTTTTCAATAATTTAGTTTTTTATTAAAAATAAAAATAAATGAGTTTTTAAAAGAAAATAGAAAAAGAAAATTAATAATAAATTTTAAATTTAATTAAATAAAATCCCGATGATGGGATGCTACGGAAGTTACAAGTAGTGATTCCTAGCTGATCCCTAGGTGAGAAGAGTCATACTAATTGTTGCCAAAAGTATTGGAATATTTAGTATGATTTTTCAATAATTTAAATTTTTATAAAAAAAAGAAAATGAATAAGTTTTTTAAAAAAAACAAAGAAAATTAAATAAATAAATAATAACAAAATAAAAACAAATAAGTTTTTTTAAAAAACAAAGAAAATTAAATAAATAAATAATGAATTTAAAAATTAAAAATTCATTTGCATCATATATTATCTGTTTGCATCATATGCATTCATAATAATTTTCGAAATGGGTGTGAGTCCTTCCGAGGATGAGATTCTGTAGAAGTCACAAGTAGTGATTCTTAAGAAATCTCTAGGTGAGGAAAATTATTTCAAATGCTGCCAAAAGTATTGGAGTATTTGATTTAATTATTCAATACAAAAGGGTTCACACTCACTTTTGATAAACAAAATCTAACATTTTTCTTTAAAAATGAAAAATAATTTTGATAAATAATAAAATGCTTCAAAAATGGAATAAAATACGAATTAATTTTAAATATTAATTCAAGCCCATTTCATTAAAATCAAAGGATAACACATGATTACTATGGTACCGTTTTTTAACGGGCGTCGTGGGGGTGCTAATCCTTCTCCACGCGTAACCATACTCCTGAACCCAACTTTGTTTTCGTAGACCACAAAAATTGTCTTTTTAATAAAACTTAATTAATTTTGAGATTTTGTTGAAAAGATAAACGTTTTCAGGTGGCCAATCACACCTAGTCAAAAAAGATTGGTGGCGACTCCCATTTTTGTTTTTAAACGCTTTTCCGAAAATCGTCGAGCGCGAAGCCGTTACGACAATTGGCATTAGATATGAGAAACTAAATGTTATCATCATGGATCAACTAGAATACCAACCCTTCCATATCTTGATTAAAAAAAAATTCAAAAAAATATAATCGAATTTTTTTTTTGTTTCTAAAAGTAATTAAAACAATTTAATTATCCAATCATGAAATTGCAATACAAAAACAACCATTGACATGTGGCTTGGGAGTTTGCTGCCAGCAGCTCCTTCATCCATGTGGCGGCTCATGTTGCTGCCTCTCCATCTATAGATAATCACGTCTAGCCAATGCCACACACTTACACCTACCTTGCTCCAGCCACACCAATGTAGCAACCACACCATCTTGTAGCAACCACACCATCTTGTAGCAAACTAGCAACACGCCAAGCACATGCACAGCTGTGATAACCGCAAATTTTTGAATTTTGATATTAATAATTTGGAAATGTAATCTTAATGTGAAAGATAAATTAAAGTAAATAAATAAAATTATTTACAAAAAGGGAAATAGTGTTGGAATTTCCCGAAATTGATGAAGTGATGAAGTTGAGGAAATTAATTTGGAGAAATTAAAATCTAAATTAAATAAGAAATGAATAGTAGTGGGAAAATATTAGACAAATTAAAGACTCAAAATGAAATTATTTTGACTAAATTACATGATTGGCCAAATTAATAATGGAGCCAACATTTAAATAAGTAAATTAATAGAAATTAATTTGATCTTGAAAAATTCTGATTGGAAAATCAAAAATGTTGTGGCAGCGTGGAGAAAGAAATAAATAAATAAAAAGAAGACAAGAAGAACATTAGTAATTAAGAGCTTTAAATGATGACTGCTAAAGTCCAGCCAACACATCCTCCCTTGCTTTATTTTTTCAGTCCATTGTGATCCTTATCTTCAACCATCATCATCGAAAGCTTTACTCTATTTTGCAAACCGTGTAGTCTTCTGTGTTGGAGTTCCTCTCTAAGTTGTAAGTGCTAGAAGCTAAAACAAAAATAAGAAATTGTTAGTAATCAAAATAAAATAAGAAAATATAAAATAGAATTATTTTATTTATCACGAAGAGTTGGACTGAGGCACGGATATCTCGCTCTCTTTAAGACGATTCACGCCTCTGCGGCAATTATATCACCGGTGCAGCAGGAACTCTAAGCGTGTCGCCTCCAAGATACAACAGCCCAACCTATCTTCGTTGTACACTCTACAGTTCTGCACTAACATTGTAACGTCCCAAAACCACTATACGACAGAATATTCACTTGTAAACTACACTTATTTACCGGTTGGGCTGTCTGTGGTGCTTAACAACTTTTACTACATTATGAATTAATAAAGTATCTTCCTTAAATGAGTATATACATTCCCTTCGTAGTTAAAGTAGTACTGTACAACTTTGCTGAATATATAAAAGAATATAACATACCTTCGATATCAAATCTCTGGAAGGTAAGTCTCTTAGTTCAAATCAGTTATCTGTGGAGTGGAAAATAAGGAGTGAGCGACAATGTGCTCAGTAAAGAAGGTGTATGCTGCTTTAAAAAAATATAAAAGCTAAAATCTCAAAACCATTTAATCATCCTAACGATCACACTCATTAGGAAATAATAAACACAGTTAACATAACAATAGGATTCACCAGATCATTTCATAAATCTTTTAATTGAGACTAGGCAATAATTCAAATCATGCAAAGAACACAAGTCATCCGCTTTTGGGGTGCACCCGTAGGCCATCGCCCCTCACGGCTATCTCATCTAGATGTATGGCCATAATCTATAGGTGGTCCTCAGGTCCACTTGCCAAGTGACCTCGAGACCGCTGAAGACTTGGCAGGTCCATCAGCCCTGTGACGCCCCAGGGTGCACTCGCTGGTCTATTTGACCCGAGCCATCGCCCTAGTTAGGTCACGCAAAGTACATGAGTAATAATGCATGAACTCATGGCCTAATGTCTCAAAATCAAGTTATCATTTCCTTAAAATGATTTAGTTTCCAAAAGGGTTTATAACTAGTAAAACAACCCTCCATTTTCAACATTTTCTATGAAAGAAAGGCACGTTGGGAGCCGGTTCGCCCACGGCTAGTTCGCCCAGGGTCAGCTCGCCCATTAGCCAATTCGCCCAAGGGACTACTCACCCGAAAATTTGATATTTTCTATTTTCAAAATAATTAAAATACTTCATTTTTCATTTACGAAATTACATTTTAAAACCGTTCGCCAGAGCCTACTCGCCTTTAGCAGCTCGCCCTGACTACTCGACAAGACGGCGAATAATAGTCGCCCGCCTCATAGTTTTAAAAACACAGTACGGCTGGCTGATGACAGTTCGCCCGCCTTTTACTTAAAACAAGGTTCGCCCGACCAAACACTTTAAAAAGGGTTCGCCCGACTATGGCTTACCGGATTTCTCTTTAAAACAAAGGCACTCGCCCAGATCTCAAACAGAGAGCTCGCCATTGGCTCGCCCGAGTTTCTGTCTAATACAAAACTACTCGCCCGCCTTATTTAATTCGACCAACCAAAGAACTTATGGTGGCTTATAGCTCGCTCGAAACCAAAACAATTTATCAAACGATGCATGTCAGAAAATAAAACAAATTTCGATATTTTCTTAACGTTTTTACTCCACAGGACATGCATTTGCCTCACATACAACTTCCTTACCTCGTCTGACACGGCTTAGCTTCTCGCCCGCCTTGCTAAATTCCCGTCTGCAAAGCATTATTCACATTATTAATATTTTCCAAAAAGACTTATATTTTTTTCCTAAAAAATATGGCACTTTGGCGAACTCAGTTCGCCATTCGCCCGTCATAGCTCGCTTTCCATTAGCGGCTTATTCGTGGGAGTTCGCCCCCGTAATGGAATACGTTGGCGACTTCTTTTTCTCCTACTCGCCCTACTGGCTATCATCAACTTTACATGGGCGACTACTGTTATCGCCGTTCTCGCACACTGGCGATCACGGGTCCTCGCCCGCCAGGACCACATACTGGCGAACTCATATACGCTTTCTCCTAACCTCGTCCCATCCTTTGGGCGAGTACTAACCCATTTCGACTAGTAATTTTCTACTCGCCCGTCGTGTTTCCTTACTCATTCTTGGTTATTTTTCCATCTATTTTCTTATATTGTTCAACAACATTCAACTACAACCAGGCTATATCTATGATTAAATATTAAGAGAACTGTAAAAGCTATGAAACTCACCTTTACTGAGCTGCTCTTCCAACAACAGAATGCTTTCTTGCCTTTCTTAGCTTTAGTTGTTTGTTTCCTTAGTTCTTCAACATTAGAGGAAGGTTTGGCTAGTTAAGAGTGAGGTTTTCACGGCTCCTGTACGTGAGGAAAGGGAAGAAAAGTTAACTTGCAGAAATCCAAGGATTGGGTGAGACGGTTGTTTAAGGAGGAGAAGTTTGCTTCCATCGTTTTTCCTCTTGAAGCCTCCTTATATAGGCATGTTAGTCCAACCAGGATTCACCATCTGCTCCTTATCCCTTCCTTCATCATTACCTCGTCTGGTAGTGCATTAATTCATGAAGAAAATTGCATCAAGAGAACATCTGAATGGCATTAAAACGGGTAGAAAAATGCAGCAAAAGACGTCATGTTATTGGCTAAATTTTCTCTTCTTCTCGCCAACTTCTTCCAGCCGCCCACGTTGATTGGCTCTCCTTCCTCTCTTTTCTCCATTCGTCTGACAGCCCATTAAATGTTGAAGAATTTCCAGCCAAAGGAACGGCTTGCAGTCAAAAAGGGAACGGGCGACAAGGTCTCTGCACATTTTTGACTACAATTTCTCCTTTTATTCTTCTTCTTTCCCACGCCAATGTCAACCACAATTATTAACTTTGTCTTACCTCATTTAATGCTTTCACACCTTTTATCCAAATTAATTCCAACAATTCTTGTTACTCTTTAATATTTGTTTCTCTTTCTTTATACACTACACTATAAATCATCTCTTAGATTGAAAAGTGGAACTCACATTCGATTTAATTTCACAAAATTTTTATTTCTACTATCAATAATGTACACATATGGCATACAGTATAATAAAATTCGGATTTTACAAACATGTAGAGTAAAAAGCTCTAAAATCAAACACCCTTCTGTTGTCCAAGAATATTATAAGTGAATTGGTGATATTCTATCTTGTATGAGATTTGGTACCTCTATTTATGGGCTTCTCATATTTGTAATTTACACCATGTATTAATTATAATATTTATATCTATTCCGTTTATTCCATAAAGCAAGAAACGGTCAACAATTAAAATGTTAAATGGCTAAAATAGGTTAGCATTTCTACTTTTAATAACATTATAAAAGCCATTAAATCTTTAATAACGTTTTGAGCATTAAAACTCTATACAATATATTACGTTAAACATGATATATTTTATTTTTAAAATATTAGTTCCAACAATTCCCTTTCCATTTTAATAATAAAATAATATTTTGAAAATTTTATTTATTTAAGGCAAGATCTAACAATTTTAAGACGATTCATAAATGTTGAAAATATTTTCATCTCAAGAAAATAAGAGGTAAGGTTGAATAGGCTTTATGATCACGGGAGAAAGCTTGGCTCTGCACTTATCTATGGGAGCATTACTTCATATACAATGGACAAAGTAAGATCCTATATTTTTAATTATCTTGGCTTCCAACTATTTATTTTACACTACAAGTGACTGCGTAGTCTACATTGCTGACTCTTCTTTTGAGATGTCATAAAAAAAATTCATGGGAGTTATGCTAATAATAAATAGATGAAAATCCTAGATATTATATTTATAATGATTTGTGACTACTTTTTTTTATAACCATAAGGTTTAACCGTGGTAGCTAACCAATATTTGAAAGAAAGCATTAAAACACTTGCATCTAGCTAGCAAAGTAAATATAGTATCTGATTAGCATTTAGCTTTATTATAACGTTTAAAGTTATTAAAAGCTTTAGATGCTTGAAATATTTAACGGTTAAGCATTATTTATAGGCTGTACCAATTTGTAACTCATAATAAATATTAATTATAATTTTTATGAGCATTTCCGTTTAATGCTTAAAAACAAAAACTATTAATATTGCTATTACTAAAATTATTGTTAGTATTTTATGTTAATTGGTTAAAAAGCATGCATTTATGGGTTGGTTACTTATAATATTAATTTTGAGACGTTTCGGTAATTTATTAAAACGTTTTCAACAAAAAAAAAAGGATATGCAAGTTAACTGAATTTTTATATGATCTTAAACAAAATAAATAGCATGAAAATCTTGATATGTGTGCATGAAAAGTTAAATTAATATTAGTGAACTAGTGATTACATTCACTGCCCTGAGTTTCAATGTAAGTTTTAACTGTTGATTATTTATCATTTATACATATGATTACGTTTTACTTTTTGTAATTTGAAATGTTAAAGTTTGGGTGAAATGCTATTCAACTAAAATGATATGTTGATGTTTTATATGCTTATGAAGCTAATGAGTTAAAGTTATATATTAAATGCTGCTACGTTATATGTTGAATGCATATAATCAATATTATTCTGAATAAGTTACTTTCACATCAAATTTTTCATATTAATGCTCAAGAGCATATTTAAGGTCATATAAAAATTACTTATAATAGTGTCTTTCATGGCAAGTACTTATATTGGAATGTTTTAGTGACATTGATTGAAATATAATGATACATTTGAGTTGTTTTTTAAAATTAAAGATTGTTTGTGGAACAAGTTACTTGAGATGGAGCATTGAAACGAGAAATTGTATGATGTTATTCATGTTGGATGAAATAAGGCTACTGATCACAATAAATTTTGTGATTCCTAGTAGTATGACTTTTACTGTTAAGAACAAATTAGACTACTGGTCACATAAAATATGTGATTCCTAGTAGACTTTTGGTGTTAAGAAAAATTAGGCTACTAGTCACAATAAATTTTGTGATTCCTAGTAGTACGAATTTTAGTGTTGGATAAAATTAGGCTACTGGTCACAAAAATTTGTGATTCCTAGTAGTATGATATTTTTGTTATGATGGAGCATAAAAATGCTATAAGCCCTACTATAAATATAGTTGTGGCAAGAAAGTAAGATACTTGATAGTTTTAAATCTAGATCGTGTGATAAAATATTTGTGATAGCACTACTATAATTGCTAGAGTGCATAACCATTATTATAATGGTAAATCTAGATCTGTTAAAGGGAAATACCCTATGGTGAGATCCTATATGAATAATGGGATTATAAGTGTGAATTATAAAGGCCTTTGCTTAAGAAAAGATCTGGTATACATCGAGGGGGATGGTAGTTTTTGCCCAATAATCTGGAATCTTCTATGAGGATACCCAACCTAATGATCAGAGATCCTGAGAGTTAGGTTCAATGGGAAAAACGAATCATAGAGAGGTCGCTAAAAGATACACACTAAGAAGCTTTAAGCTCATTTGTCCATTCCTATGGTGTAGTGTATCTTTC
The DNA here is from genome assembly GCA_031772115.1 of Heritiera littoralis. NCBI lineage: Eukaryota > Viridiplantae > Streptophyta > Magnoliopsida > Malvales > Malvaceae > Heritiera > Heritiera littoralis. The sequence continues at coordinate 2,235,586 of JAPDPK010000063.1, forward strand.
CTGTAACGATGGAGGGTTGATTCTTTAAGAATCTTAATGGAAATCTATAGCTCATTATGAGTGGAGTGTAGCAGTTACAGGAACACTCTTGATAGATTTCACCTATGTGAGTATTGGAGTGGGGCCGCTCCTATGAAGCTTGGTTAGGCAAGTTTCTAGATTACTCACTAAGTCTGGGATCAAGCACAAGGCTGTAGTGTCCTAGCTTAAAAAGTAGCTCGTAAACACCTGAATTATTATGTGTGTACTGCAAACTCTTGTCTCCCTTGTACAGCCAAAGTTCAATGCGTATGGCACACTATTGGCTTAGGATCAAGATTTGCTACTACACTAAGTAAAGGTTCAATGCGGTCGCACACCTTTATTATGCATAATAATTCATCTCTGTCCAAGTTAATAAAAATATTTGAAATATTATTTTATTATTAAAATGGAGAGGGAATTGTTGTAACTGTAATTTTAATAATAAAATAAATATAATAATTAATGTTGAAATTATAAGTTTATGTTACTAATAGTTAATATTGTTTTAATAGTCAGTTATATTCTAATTAAATTCTTTATAATTATGGTGTATAAGTTACAAATGATTTTAAAATCATCATTATTATTTGATATGAGTTACAAGTGTGTGAGGCTATAAATAGAGGTCCTAAACCTCAAACAAAGTACAACACCAATCTATTAACAACTTATTCTCTACATCAACTCAATATGCTCTTGGAAAAGAGAAGGGTGTTTGATTTTAGAGCTTTTTACTCTACATGTTAGTGCAGAACTGTAGAGTGTACAACGAAGATAGGTTGGGCTGTTGTATCCTGGAGGCGACACGCTTAGAGTTCCTGCTGCACCGGTGATATAATTCCGCAGAGGTGTGAATCATCTTAAAGAGAGCGAGATATCCGTGCCTCAGTCCAACTCTTCGTGATAAATAAAATAATTCTATTTTATATTTTCTTATATTATTTTGATTACTAACAATTTCTTATTTTTGTTTCAACTTCTAGCACCTACAACTTAGAGAGGAACTCCAACATTCTGTGCATAGTAGAATCAACCATGATCTTCAATTAGTAAACCAAGTTCTTGAGGGAAAATAAACCTTATATAGTAAGCTTCAAAGCCCTCAAAGAAGTTAGCTCAAAAACCTCAAACAAGAAACTAATTTACGTGGACAGCTTGCTACTCTGTACAGGTAAAGATTTAACAGCAGTTTTGAGTTGTTATTCTTTAATTTTCAGCTGTAGAAATCAAGATTATCCTGTTTATAGTATTTGTTTTGAAATAAACATAGGTATATGAGTAAACCCTAGTTTAGTTGTGAGGGTTTAGAATGAAAGTAAGATGATATTGATGATGATTCACGTGGAGATGGAAAGCAAGCTATACATGGAACTGAAAACAGCCATGAGACATTAAAAGAAATAAAACAAACATGAGTTCTGGTTTAAGTAAGGTTAACGTGGAACAGGGGAAAGGAAAGAATGTGCTTATGGTCAACAAAAAGGTCTGAAAGAAAGAAAATAAACTGGTTATTTATACAACCAAAAATAAAGATGAATTATATGGCTGATGGTGTAGCCGAAATGAGGAAAATTTGGGTGGTTTGGCTGACCTTTTTGTTGACTTTTAGGTGTGAAAATAGTATAAAATTAGCAACCTAAAATTATATTATATAAGGCAATCTTATAAAGATAAAATAGAAGCTGAAATAGGCTGAAGAAAATGGGGCTGCACGTGGAAAAGAAAACCGTGGCTGGTGAAGGCAGCTGAAATAAGAAACAAAAGAGAGAAGTAAAGCTTGATTTAGGTTGACTTTGCATGTGTGAATATTGGACTTTTAGTAACCTAATTTGTACTAGAGATGACCATAATATAAAGGTTAATAGAAGTCAATATGGGCTGAAAACAGGGAAGAAATATAGGTCTCGGTTGGACAACATGTACCGGCAAACAAAGGAAAAAGAAACGAAGGAAGGAGTAAATTGACTTGTCTACATGGTAGGATAAAGTTTTAAATTTAAATAAGATATATATATATATATATATATATATATAAATATATATATATATATTTAACCAATGTAAAGCCAACATGGGCAGGAAAATGGAAAGGAAAGGAGGCTCACGGGTTGGACAATAAGTAGTAGGAAGAAAAAGGAAGAAGAAAAAGAAAGAGAAAATACGGTAGGAAATTATGGTAATTTTTATCATAAGTATTTTATTAAATAAACTCGTAAAATACTAAATTTAGTATGCAATTGAAATTGTAGGAATTTTACGAGATGAATGGAGATGATGAAATCGGGAGATGTGGACTACGGGCGCGACATTTGCGAGGAAGTTGCCAACCCGGAACAGGTAAGGAAGACATGTGCAGCCTGTAGGAATATTCGGCACATATGTTTTAAATATACATTTAAATTTTTATAAATGCTATTGATGATAATTGGTTGGAAATTTGTGGTGATTTGCCGGTTGAAATTATAAACTGTATTTTACGTGTAGGAGGCTAGTCAATCGGCTGCCGTTATACTGTCGAAAAATATTAGAAAATTATCTAAAATCATAATAAATGATCTTATGTCACGAGAAATTATTTTCAACCACGAAAATCGAGAAAATGAATATTTTCATAAAACATGAATAAAATGAAAGTGATTTTAAAATATTCATGTTTTCGAGAATGGTGATAATGAAATCACTGAAAATTCTTTTCGAAAATGGTGATAATGAAATCATCGAAAATTCTCTTGATATGTAAATTACACGTAATATGTGATGAAAAATGAAGAGAAATAAAGAGAATATTTTTATATATATTTCTTAAATATTCACTAAATGGTTTTATAACCTTTATGGTTTTAAATTATGAAATTATATATTTTTATAAATTCCATAAAAGTTTATTGATGATGAAAAATACTGTTTTGAGACTAGTTGGCAACCTTATCATGCTGACATGTGATATGTGATATGTAGTCCCGGCCGACACCTGATCAGTGATCTGTCGAGGACAATTATAGACTTTGGCCATAGATCTGATATGATTATTTCATACCCTTCGAGGTCTATAGCATGATATGAGTGATGATTGCCTCAGTCTTCATATATGAAAATGTTTTATATGATATGTGAAACATGAAATGTAAATGTTTTACATGATATGTGACAAGTTAAATGAAAATGATTTACAGCATTTTACATAATGCTTATTACGGTACTGATTATAGTACTGCATGATGATTTTTCAAAAGAGTTTATAAGTCTAATATTCTTACTATGATTTTAAATTGAATATTAGACTATATGTGACATGAACATGTGATATGTTTTCAAAAAGGAAAGACGAGGAAAATAAATCTAATATTCCTATTTTAATTTCTTAAATTGAATATTAGATTTAAATGATGTATATGTTATATGAAAAGGAATTAATAGTTTATTTTGCTATTTAAAGTACTGTATTAATTATGATTGTACAGTAAAACATGAAATGAGTTTAAATGAGAATGATGATGATTTAACTAATATTCTTTTCAAAGAATATATGAATATTAGTTACTCTATTTAAATGCTTTATTTCATAAAAGCATTATTTTGAAAAGAATATGAAAATGATATGAAATAAAAAGGAAAAGGATTTAAATTTCAAACAAAATGAAATTTACTCTCTACAGTTGCTTCTAGGTTCCGGGACAAGACAGGTATTTCAAAATACCTACCTTACTCCATCCGAATCCCTAGCCAAGTGTAGTATCCTTCCTACATGTGAGCCTAGAGCCCTTATAGGAAAATGAAAAAGTTTTTCAGCATATAGATAGCTGAATATCAAGTGTTGCATATAACTCTATTACTGAGCCGTGGATTGCTCACCCCTTAATTTTAACATTTCAGATTTTCTAGGACTAAGAGATCTGACATACTAGCATCTCGGTTGTGCATTTGGGGACGATGTGACAGCATGATTTATTACAAAAGGTACGATCATTTATTTTCTGTATTTAGACTTATCTACAGTACTACTTCCTTATGAATTAAGATAGGGGATGTAATTCATATTATAATTTTATATGAAATTATTTATATGTAAAAGAAAAGTAAAGTATCACAGACAGCCCAACCAAATAAGATGTATAGAAAACGATGAAAAATAGGGTCACGGGCTATGTCAACAGCTATGAGAACACAAACAAGAACCACCAAAATATGCAGAAACCATGATTGTATAAATGAAACTCAACCTAAAAACACAGCTAAGAAGCCTCAGGCAAAAAACCAAAAATAAAATGAGCACTTGAGCAGTAACGAAAAATGTAGAAAATGGAGAATGTGTAGCGGTAAGGCAGGAACTAGCTGAGCAGTATATCGAGGCAGCTAGCAAAAGCGAAAACTGGGTAATTTTTAATTTTGTAATTAGATGTCAATTAATTTGGTCAACTATCTAAGTATAACTCAATTCTATTTGGCCAGATTATTATGCAATGTAATCATCCACTTGGACATTAAATGCCAACTTGCTAACAGGTTAACAGAAGTTATCTTTTTCGTTAGATGTAAGGGCTTATATGAGTATAAATTGAAGTACAAAGATCTATTTGAGTTCAATCAAAGTATAAGGGTTTATTTAAGAAAAGCTTAAAAGTATAAGGGCTTATTTAGTATTTTAGCCACCCAAATATATAAACACTTAATTTATTATAAATTATTGTGATTAAAATCAATTTACAAATTCCAACAAAAAATTAAAATCCAAAATCTTAACCCTTGTTAAATGAGCAATAAAAGCCCTAAGATTTATTCAAAGAAATTTTACCTTGAAATTCAACTAATACACAACTATGTCCTAAATATCGTTTTTAATTTCTAAATTGGCTCAAAATTTTCTTGTCAAAAAACAACACTTTTTTTTTTTGCGATGAACTGGTTAAAAAACCTCTCTTAATTCTAATTCTACATAAGCCTAGCTCTTGATACCATATGTAAAATCAAATCAAACAATTTACTTATGTAGTAATTAAAACACAAGATATATTAAACATTTAATTAGACGTACCTGTTTGAGGCAGATTTCAACAAAAGGGGAAGCATAATAAAGCATAATCACTAGGATTATTATTAGGCAGATCTTCCCCTTCTACTTCTCTCTTTAGGGTGGCTCTCAATAGGCAAATACCAATACATTGAGAAATGAAGAGGGGACCTAGTCTTATGTGTAGTTGAACTTAATAGCCCCCTTATAAAAAATTATTAAGTTCCAGGTCTACTCAACCACCACACCACATTGACCCAATAAGATGTGTAAAAGCCCATACTTGCTGATCATAATTAACTATTTGAGCTTGCTTATATGTTTTCATACTAAGACTTAATTATATTAGTTTGTTTTATTAAAACTTAAAACTACCAATTAATAGCAATCCACCAATTGAAAATTTCTACCATCTACTCCCATTTTTTAAGATTCAAACAAAACCCCATGATAGACCACCGCCTATTCTTTAATGCTTCCTCTATGCTTTGTTCATTCCTAAATGAAATTGCATAAAGATTAATCCCAATCTCTCTTATATCCACCACCTCCTTTGATGACCACGTACTCTGCAAAAAACCTATAACACCTTTTCTATTCAACACTCTTTTTGATATAATCTTACCTAGCAAAGTACATTTGACTGCCTTCTTCATATCTTCCCTTGTCGATTCCAACTTGATCTCCAGATCTTCTATCATCTTTATTCGCCCTCAGAAATGTAATTAGATTGAAATACACAAACAAACAATTAGGAATTTTGAACGACTACCATCTATTACCTTGTCAACTTAGAAATTAAAAAACAATGTTTCCTCAAGAAAATCAATCCAGTCAAACCTAAAAAAGAAAAAAAAAACCAAAAGAAACAACGTGTATAAAAAAAAGACTCATAGCAAAAAGGCCTAGCATAACATTAACAATGGTGATTCTTTTACCTACAGGAAGTTAGAAGAAAAACAAGAAAACATAGACCTAAAGACTCTTTAGAAAAAGAGAGAAAAATCTTATGTAGAGAGAGACACTCTCAATTGAAAAGAGAGAGAAAAACTTCTTTACACATTTTGATAAAGTATACAGGTAGATTTTTCCAAGATAGTTTATAGTTGGAAGTGGTATGAGGTAGACTAGAAACATTGGGCCCAAAAGAGGAATAAGCCCAATCATGAAAAATGGATCCAAAGGAATGCCATATGGCAACACCGTGGAGTGTCACATGGCTTGTTATAGACCATCCCTCAAGAGGTCTCTTGCACCTTCCCACATGGCATGTGACAGACCCTCCTATAAAAGGTTTCCTGCATCTCCCACATGGCGTGCAGCAAACCCTCTCATAGGAGGTCTTCGCACCTCGCCACGTGGTGTGCAACAGATTCTCCCGCACATCCCCACATGGCAAGTGGGAGACCCTCCCACATGAGGTCTCTCATCACGTGTGAGAGATCCTCTCGCATGCACAACAGAACTTTGCCACACTTTGCGAGAGATTCTACCTCAAGGTGCAGTAGGGATAAACACGGGAGTTGATCCTTTCGTGTGTCTACCTCTTGTAAGTTGACCTAGGTAGGACCCACGTGTGTACTTGGGACCACTATACTGACATGTACCTCTCCATTATTAGAAGTTTGACCAAACAAGGCCCACAAGAACGATTGACATTAAATAGTTAACTCTTCAACCAAATGGTAAATATGCATCATAACACTCTTATAAATAGATGACAAGTATCTTTCCTACTCAATTAATCTCTATTAAGCTTACTGAAATTCTGTCAAAATCTTGTCTTACTTAAATATCGGAGTACGCGCACAAGAAACAACCTCTACATCCTTTGATCATTCTTTTTTTTGCAAAGTTTTTGTAACATGTGGGCACAAAAATCAAAATTCTTACGTTAGCAATATAACATTATTATTTAGTGCAACAACAGGTAGATATTGTAGCTTTGGAGGCACAAGTTACTAGATTAAAATCGAGATAGTGGAGACTTTGAAGGTTGTTCTAAATCTCTGGAATTAAGCCTATAAAATTTTTTTAGGAAAAAATGAGGTTTTTTGGTGGTTTGGTTAATCGGCTTTGGTTGGGGAGAAGAGAATGAGGTTGATGCCTGGAATGTTCGGAGTTTATCTAGTTACATATAGAAGAGAATTTTAAGAGGGTAAATATGTAAAGTGAACATGGATGTGATAATCATTCACGCAACAATGATGAATCATGTGACTTGCGATTTGGATTTCTAGTAAGTGGTGATTGGATTTTAGACTAGTAATTTGGAAATATGGTGGTTTGGGTCGACAAGTGTTGAAATTAAATTTTTAAATCTTCTATGATTGTTAGTGATAGATTAATTCTTTTTAAAGTAAGATGGATTTGCTTTAATTTGACTGAATTTTGGTGATTATATATGCTTTAAAGGGACTTGATTATAAGATATAACTGTGGAGTGAATGGTTAGAAATAAATGAGATTATGGAAGGTAACTAGGACTAGATTGAAGCGGAACTATTCATAGTGAGGTTTCATGGATAGAGGATGAGTTGTTGATTGAAAGGAGAAGGGACTGGTGATTTTAGTATATTATGAATCTAAGGAGAAAAGTGTTAGTAGTGGGGAAGGATTATGTTTGTTTGTATGATATAGGACATCCGACAAAGAGTGCTTTTGCATCCTTATTTTTGTTCTAGCCCGTGAGAAATATGGTGTAGAGTAGTCAAATAATGGGATTCGTAAATGGTGATTCTAAGATAGTGCAACATTTTGAGTGTCATTGTGAGAGGTGATAGAATGGGATGATATTTTAGTTTTTATATATATATATATATATATATATATATATATATATCTTCCCATGTATTTTTTTTGGAAATATTGTAGTTTTTTTTGGATATATCTTCCTAGTTTACAGGTATTGAATTGCTTTAATCTTTTACCTATTTAATGAAATTGAAATTATGACCAAGGAAAAAATGGATCGTTTCAAATTATTTTTGGATTTGATTTGTTTTAGGTTCGTGTTGAACGACCATTCAAATTATTTAACTTTTTATAAAAATTAGGTTAAGTTGGATTTGAATTTGAACAAATTTGATCATTTTTAGAAATTCAAATCAGGTTTGACATCTATAATTGAAAGCAAAACCTTAAGATAAATCAGCAGAATTATAATGTAGTTTACAGTTTAAATTTAAATTTGCATAGATGTAATTAGTTACAACACCTATACTGCCTACTGGTATGCATACACTGCTATAAGGATGAACGAACTTGATATGGCTTCCCAAAATGGAAATATTTGAGCCTGTTTAATATGATCATATCTAATTAATAAAGGATTTTGAAATGTTGGTGAGTGGCAATGGTAGCGGTGGTGCAGGGCACATGGGATTGTATATAAATTATGCGAATATTGGCCAATCCACTTTTTTCCAGCAGCTTGTGTTTGTTTGGTTAGCAACAACCAAATCTTACCAACGAAGGATAGTTTGAAAGTGGGGTAGGAAAGAAAGAACAAAATGGAAGAAATTGAGCATAAGATGACAAAAAGGCAAAACTTGGGTTCACGGGTTTAGTTTCTTAATCCAAAGAAACAAAAGGAGTAGTTGAGAGTTCACGGGGTTCCCCAATTCTTTCGTTTTTTAGTCACCACTCATCCCATTCCATTGCCCATCCAATAATTCACTGTCCAATCCACCATTAATTAGCTTACAGCAACTTTAGCTAAAGCATCACCATCATCACCATCATCATGTCTCCAGCAGCTTGGAGTTGGATCCATGGCTTGTTCATGGTGGCGTGGTTGATCAGTTGGAAGTGGGTTTCAGGCGTAGACGGAGCTGCAGCCCTGAAACTGGGAAACATCTCCAAACTAGAAGATGCCCACAACTACCATATATATTATGGCCAGACCTTCAAAGTCATTAAGAATGTTATTGACGCCAACAGTTATCTTCTCATCCAGGTACTCTTCTAATAATCAAAATGCACAACAATGTCTTGAATTATCTTTTATGTCATTTCCTTTCTACCAACTGCATATAATTTTCTTCTAAATTAAAAATCCTTTTAAGCCATTAATTTGCATTTTTTTCCAAGTAGATAAATGTGGATAATTGTAATTCTCTAATATTAATTTGGTACGGTTTCGTATTTAAAAATATATTGGTTTTTTAAGAGTATGATTTCTTTGTTTAAATAATTAGAATGATTCAAGGATGGCCGGAAGGACAAAATATTGCGCGGCCAGGATTAAGTCCTTTGTCATCCCCTTGTCTAACTTTTCAGCCGATACCAGCAGCATTCCAGGTATGATTTTATTTTATTTTTAGGGAGGGGTAAAACAATAAATACCGTTTGGATGTGATTGATATACGTAAGCATCAATTAAAAATAATTATGAAAAAAAAATAATTTCAATATTATTTTAAGAAAATTTTTATATTTAATGTATTGTTTTTATTAAAATAAATTAAGATAAAATAATAAATTAGTTATAATTTTTAAAATATCATCTTAATCAGTATCATTAAGCATTGATTAATATTTTTATTTAAAAAACGAAAATTAATTTTTAATGAACAAATTTTTATAGTTGAAATCATTCATCCAAAAAAATATTATAGTTGAAATTAAGTGGCACTAATTACTATTAAATTTCTAATAATAATAATAATTTGTCAATGAAAATAACAATCGGGTAAAAGAAGAGCACAAAAAAAAATTCAGCCATTATGGCCTACCTCATCAAAGAAACTCAAAGGATTACATTGTTAATATTCTTTTTTTTAAAGGTAATTCTCATTAAAAATTATAATTATAATCATGAACAAGTAACTTGATAAATTAGTAAATATAATAACAATAACAAACCATGCAAATAATAACAAACTAAACAAATATCATATTTAGTAAGACTCGAACATGAGACCTCAAAATCTCGAAGTCTCCTCCTTGTCACTAAACTAAGGTCTCATCAGCATTTCATTGTTAATATTCTAACTTATATAAATGTGTACATAGAACCCCTATTTGTATACGTACTGTAGATAATATATAAAAAATAATAATGAGAGATTTTAGAAATTACAACTAAGTAGGATTTATATATTATTATAATAAATGCTTTAGTTACACTTTTGATTGTTAGAATTTTCTTTAATACTCTCCTTCAAGTTGAGCCACACAAAATTGGTTTGGAGTGATAAACTTGGAAAGAATCACATAAGTGGATCGAGTTCAATAAATCTTTATGTGAACAACCGCGTTGTAAGAGTGATTTAATGCAAATGAGGTTCTAGACCTTTGTAGGAGCGAAAGAGGAGATGTTGGATCTTTGTAGGAGCAAAAGAAGAGGTGCTTGACTTTTGTAAATAACTTGAAAAATATTTGGAGATGGCGTTACTATTGGAAAAGAAAGAAAAAGAAATTGGAGATGGTGTTATCCATTGGAAAAAAAATTGAAGATGGAATTAGAAATTGGAGAAAAAGAAAAAAAAACATTTTGAAATGGCATTAGCCATTGGAGAAAAAAAAAAGAAATATTTAGAGATGACATTAGTCATTAAAGTAAAAAATATATATTTGGAAATGGCATTAGCCATTGCAGAAGAAAAAAATTAGAGATGGCATTAGCTATTAAAAAGGAAAAAATTGGAGATGAGCGTTAACTATTGGAGAAGAAAAAATATTTGAAAATGGGGTTTAGCCATTGAAATAGAAAAAAAATGAAAATGGTGTTAGCCATTGGAGAAAAAAATGGGGATGATGTTAGTCATTGGAAAAGATAAATTTAAAGATGACGTTAGCTATTGGAGAAGAAAAATAGTTAAAGATGACGTTAACCTTTGAAAAAGAAGAAAAAAAAATTGGAGATAACATTGGCAATTGAAAAGAAAAAAAAGAAATATTTGAAGATGGCATTTGCCATTGGAGAAAAAAAATATTTGATGATGGCATTAGCTATTGAAGAAGAAAATAACAATTTAAGGAGAAGAACTCAAATGATTACATTGTTAATATTCTAACTTATATAAGAGAGCAAATAGAATTCCTATTTATATAGGCAGTGTAGACAATATATGAAAAATAATGAGAGATTTTAAACATTACAACTAATTATGATTGATATATTATTCAAATAAATACTTATTTGATCTCTTGCTTATCAGAATCTTCTCCATTAATCACTACATAATTGATCTACATAACACTAGAATTATACATTTTGTCTTTTGATGATGATATAATCGATTTAGACATTTTGTGAATAATTCTCACTTGGAGTGATGAATTCTTTCTACACTACTCACCCATTTTCGTATGTTTTCATGTCATGCCAAAAAACATCTTTTACAGGCATTTGGAAATGAAATCTATTTATATGAAATAAAAATATAACAATTCACATACAAGTTGACTTAGTGTCTCAAGTCAGAGGATCACTTACAGAACTAACACATGAGAATGTTTCCATAAACACTTGAGTGATACTATCAATTGGAATTTTCATGTCGAGTCATGTTCAATGAACTTGTTCTCTAACAAGTACTTACATGTTATTCTTAAGAATATAGCATACTTCAGTTTATGAGATTAACTGCTTAGTTTTAAGTAAGGAGGCTTAACATGTGCTAGTCTTTAAGCATTGTTAATAACCTTTCCTGATGATACATCGACTTGGAACATATTAGAAACAAGGCTTTGATGCATAAGGATAAATTTCTTTGTACAACCTATGTTATTCCATGAACATCACCCATTTAGTATCAATAATTCTATTATTTCATACTAAATGGTGAAAGGAAACTTTATGTCACTTACCGTAATTCATAATGCGTGATTATGAAATTTATGCATTATGCCAAGTAAGTTGGCTCTATGGCACACACTAATACCCTATTAACTATTAGATTGAGATCCAATTAAACTATCAAATCTAAAAACATAAAAAACATTTCATATAAGCAAGATTATGAAAAGAGGAACATATATTTAGGTTTAATCAAGAATAGGTAAATTGCTAAAAAAAAAGTATTAAACAATCATCATCATTAGAGCCTTTATCCTAATACTGGGGTATGTTATATAAACCAATATATGACCTCACGCTAAACCTAATCATGGGCCGGCTCAAGTTTGAGTCGGGCTCAAGACATATAATAATGGCTTATGTGTATACCCAAGCTTGAATTAGCTCAAATTCGAGCCTAACTTTTAGCCCAAGTCCATTTTCATTTTTATAATACAAGCCTGAGCTCGACTCAAATATTATTTTATTTATTTTTTATATTTTAATTTTTTTATTCTTTTATTCCCTTTAAAATTTAATTTAATTTGTCAAAATTTGTATGTCAGTTTCCGTATTAAATATTTATAATCATGTTCATTAATCAAAAATGTTTTATATACATATAAATATATTATAATTAGTAAATATATTAAAAAACTTAATTAATATTTATATTCAGGCCGAGCCCTGGCTTTGAAAGGTCAAGCCCGGGACCGACACGATTTTTGAATGGGCTTAAAAATTCTGCCCAAACCTAGTAATTGCATAAGATATTTTTGTCTAAGCTTGACCAAATATCGGGCAGACATTGGGGCTTAGGCAGGTAGTCAGCCCTCGAGTAGGTATTCCTCACGCTAAGTTGTCAACATGAATTCTCCTCATCCACTCATTCCTTTCTAAAACAATATTTAACAATAAAAGATAAAAATATTGTTTCAGTCCTTTAAAATATAAAATAAAAAAAGAATAAACAAACTGAGTTTAATAATAAAAAGGAGAAAAATGAAAAAAAAACCTATCAAATTCGATTAGAACACGTAGGAAGGTTAATGAAATGCATTAATGACAGTGGGATGACTTGTTAAAAGGTTGCTTGGTATCGTTTCCTGTTTTATATTCTTGAAATTTTTGTTTTTGTTTTGTTTTCAAGTTCTGAAGATAGAAAACATATTTGGTTAATACTGTTACGTTTTGAAAACATATATTTAAACTGATTCAAATATAATAATTCAATTTACAAAATAAAATTTTAAAGAATAAATAAATAATATATTTAATAAATAATAATATGTACATATCATAGGCCGTCGATTGGCATCCCCTTAGCCCTTTGCACCAGGTTTGCCTTGACTCACAACGTACTGTCCACTTTGGAAGCCCCACAAGCCCCTCATGGTTTTGTTGAGACGTGCAGGGAATACCCAGAATTTACCACTCCCAATTCGCTTCTGGAGGGGTTTGAACACTTGATCTCATTCAAGTGTCAAACCACTCCTAACCAGTAGGCCGAAATTTACCACTCCCAATTCATGCCTGGATGCGAATTGGGAGTGGTAAATTTTGGGAATTCCCAGCACGTCCTGACAAAACTATGAGGGGCCTATGGGCCACCTAAAACAGACAGTACGTTATGAGTCAAGGCAAACCTGGGGCAAAGGGCCAAGGGGATGCTAGCCGACGGCCTATGAACAAGCTGGGCCTTGGCCTAATGGTTAGGAGTGGTTTGACACTTGAATAAAATTAAGTAGAGGTGGCAAAAGTTGACCCGATCGAAGAAATCCGCCCAATTAACCCGAATCCAAACCTGACCGATCCAATTTGACTAAAAAAGTCAACAACCCAAATCCAACCCGATCTAAATCCGAATTGATCCAAAACCAAATTTATCCGAATTCACATTGATCCAAACCCGACCAGATTCGAACCCAAATTGATTTGAACCCAAATTCATCCAAATTTAGATTAACCCGAATCCAAATTTACCCAAACCTAAAAAGATTCAAACTTAAATTTAATGTTATCAATAAATATTTAAATGTTAAAATTAGTTATCAAAGTATTTTAATATAGTAAAAATATAATTTTTTTCAATAATATGAGTGTTATATATATATTTTTTTTAATCTAGTTAAACTTAAATATTCACTTTTATATTGCATTCATTTAAACCTAATGTATAATTATTTAATGGCTAATCTATAATAGAGTACTGAAGCTATATCACCTATACTTAATGTCTCTAATTATTTTATAAAAAATCAAGATAAATTAAAGAGATATATAGTATTGTTTTATGATATTTAGTAGGGATTATTAAATCACTTTGATTCATAAAGTTATTAATTATTATAGATAATAAAAATAAAATGAAAAAAATGTAATTAATTTATGAATATTGGTAAATATATTATAAAGAAAACTATCATACAGATAATTAAATATTTTGATTATTTCAATCCCAATTGTACTATAGGTCATGTAAGAAGAAAATTTTATTTTCATGAGTTTTGTAATTCTTAAAAATATGGTTTCAGTTAATTTTCATACTAGATAAATCACATCGAAATGACCAAGGCTTAACCCAATAAACCTGTCCAATCGACCCTAATCCAAATCCGACCAACCCAAATTGACTAAAAAAGTCAACGACCCAAACCCAATCTAATCCGAACCCAAATTGATTCGAATTCAAGTTTATCCAAACCTGAAATGATTTAAACCCGAAATAGACTGATTTTTCCTTGACCCAAACCCAAAATGATCCAATTTTTATTTCACCCGAAATGATCCGAACCCAAAATGATCTGATTTTTCTTTAACCCAAAATGATCCGATTCAAAATGACCAACCTAAACTCAATCCAACCCGCCCATTTGCCACTTCTAAGATTAAGTGTTCAAACCCTCCAAACACGAATTGGGAGTGGCGAATTCCGGTATTCTCGACACTTCTAGACAAAACCATGAAGGGCTTATGAGGCTACCAAAGCGGATAGTACGTTGTAAGTCAAGGCAAACCTAGGGCAAAGGGCCAAGGGGATGCCAGCCAACAACTTATGAATGAGTTGGGCCTTGACAATAAAATTCATTTAATCATATAAAATTTTAATATAATTTAAATAATATTATAATTAAATATAACACTAAATAAAATAATTCAGTTAAAAATAATATTAAATAATTTTTTAATATTACTTTTTATTATATAATAATTAAGATTAGTAAAATTCAAAATTTATACATTAGAAAATAATATGAATTAATAATTATAAATTATATTAATAATATTATTTAATTTAATTGTAACAATAAGAAATTATTAAATAAAATATTTAATTAATTAATTTATAATAAATTATGTAGTTATTAAAATATATTATATTTAATATAAAAAATATTATTTAAGGTTAAGTATTCACTTATTTAATAATATTAAATTATTTAATAGTATTAGTGATATATTTTAAATTTAATTGAAAAATATATTTTTAAATAATAATTTTGTTTAGTAAAATAATAATTAATTATATTAGATTATAATACTTAGCAATAATATTAATTATTAACATATCAAAATTATAATAAATGATATTATTTAAAATATATAATATATTCAAAAAATTATTATATAAATTTAAATAAAATAATATTACAATATTATAGTTCAATATAATTTATATTTAATTGCTTATTACGTTTTCAACTTTTCCATATGAAAATAAATATATTGATTTTAAAATATTTATTTTTGATTAAATAATATTTTATATTAAAATATAATATTATTTTATTTTAAAAAATTCATAATTTTTTTATATTTTTATTATGAAAAATATTAATCTTATATTAATATGTAAACTCTTTTCACTTATTTATGAACAGAAATGAAAACATATTTCCAAAAATAATGGAAACAAGAAATTATTATTTCCAATAATTTTGAAAATTATTGTTTTTGTTTTCGTTTTATAAAAAACAAAAACATTTTGCCAAACATATTTTCTGCTACTATTTCTAAAAAATCTAAAAATAAAAACAAGAAACAAAAACGATGTCGAACGATCCCTAAGATTTTTTTAAAACAAGAAGAAAGAGATATTGAGTTTGGGAATAGCAACGAAGCTAACAGAACAAGACTCATCTGCAGTAGCTTCTAGTCATCTGCAGCTAGAGGTGGCAAAAATTGATCCGACCCAAAAAACCAACTCGATCAACCTAAAATCAAACCCGACCGATCTGATTTAACTAAAAAAGTCAACAACCCAGATCCAATCTAATCCAAATTCGAATTGATATGAATTCACATTGATCCAAACCCGACCTAATCAAAATCCAAATTGATCCGAATCCAAATTAACCCAAACTTGAAAAGATTCAAACCTAAATTTAATATTATCAATAAATATTTAAATGTTAAAATTAATTATCAAAGTATTTTACTATAGTAAAAATATAATTTTTCAATAATATGAGTGTTATATTTTTTTGAATCTAATTAAACTTAAATATTCACTTTTATATTATATTCATTTGAACCCAATGTATAATTATTTAATAGCTAATCTATAATAGAGTACATAAGCTATATCACTTATACTTAATGTCTTTAATTATTCTATAAAAAATCAAGAGAAATTAAAGAGATATGTAGTAGTGTATTATGATATTTAGTAGGAACTATTAAATCATTTTGAATTGTAAAGTTATTAATAATTATAGATAATAGAAATAAAATGAAAAAATGTAATTAATTTATGAATATTGGTAAATATATTATAAAAAAACTATCATACAAATTATTAAATATTTTGATTATTTCAATCTCAATTTTATTATAGGTCATATAAGAAGAAATTTTTAGTTTCATGAGCTTTGTAATTCTTAGGAATATGGTTTCAGTTCATTTTCATACTAGACAAATCACAATGAGATAACCAAGGCTTAACCTGAAAAATCTGTCCACTCGACCTGAATCCAAATCCGACCAACACGAATTGACTAAAAAAGTCAATGACCCGAACCCAACCTAATTTGAACCCAAATTGATCTGAATTCAAATTGACCCAAACCCAACCTTATCCGAACCTGAAATAATCTGAATCCAAAATGATCTTATCCAAAATAACCCAACTCAAACCCGATCTGACCTGTCCATTTGCCACTTCTATCTGCAACAGCTTCCAAATCTTCATCAACTATTGCCAGCTAATACTACCAGCGAGATTCTAGTTATCCTAGTATATTTAAGTAATTAACAGTTAATTAAAAATAACTAATGTTAGTTGTTTCTATTGTACTAGGTCAATCTTACTTGAGCTATATAAACCTTTGTACTTAGTATTCATTCAATAATACAACAGATTCACTTTCCTTATTAGTCAATTTCAATATGGTATCAGAGCTGTAGAAATTTTTTTTGTTTTCTTACATTTTCTCGTCAACCAAAGAGTATTCTTGAATGCTTTCTTACTCATCATGCCTACTAAAGTTAATACGACCAGTGTCTCTAGTCCATACTACCTCCATCCCAATGAGAGCCTTCTCTAGTACTAGTTTTCCCTGTTTTGAATGAAACAAACTACCATTCATGTCAAAGATTGATGAAGATGGCCATTTTGTCTAAAAACAAACTACAATTTGTTAATGGCAGCATTGCAGTACTAGCCAAAACAAATCCTTCTTTTTTAGCTGGGAGAGATGCAATAATATGATGGTTTCTGTGACGTCCCCGTCACTCCATCTTATCTCTTATCTTTTTCCTTCTTTATTTAGATTTAGTTCATCCAGTGTCGTTCTTTCCTTATTCTTAAGTTAATTATCTAATAGCTTATAAAATTTTATTCAATTTCCATAAACATAAAAATGATATATATAAATATCATTCCATTTCCACAAGATCTCATACATTATCTTAACTTACATCCCCGACGTCTTATATACATAAATTTCTACTTGTATTGTACCGTAGCTGAATTAAAATTTACTATACATAAACATATGAGTATACCTTCTATACTAACTGGGAAGCGTATCGAGAAGGTACACTTCGATTCTTCAAAAACAAGCTCCTCTAGTCGGAGCGGGATTCACTTCAGGTAATCTGTAGGAAAAATGGTCGTAAAAGGGTGAGTTTACGCTCAGTAAGAAAAATACGTAAAAGAGCGTGCTATGCCTCTATATGCATTTTTCCTACTTGGCTCTATAATGTCATGTAAAGCATTATAAAGCGTGCATCATAAACATCTTTCATGCATTGTTTGCAACCATGCATATTTATTTCAATTGACATGGCAAACATACTTTGTATGCTTCTTTAAAATAGCATACTTATCAAACATGCATCACATTTAAATCATCATACTTCGTACATCTTTCTTTAAAACATCATACGTCATACATACTTTAAAACATACATCTTGTACTTAAAACGTACATCGTATATCCTTTGAAATAGGATGGAGACTATGTACAGTATTTAAGCGATTGAGTCGTCATATAAATCCTTTATACCCATTTATATGACTCTAATCATGCATTAGTTCATTGGCATACCATGTAGAGGTCAGGGATTCTCTCCTGCCTTAATAATACTATAGTGAGCACTAGTCAGGTGTCACTTATGGCATTGAGGACCGGACTAGGGTTCCTCGCTTAACATACATATTACTGAGGACTTGATCAGAGTCTCTTAGCCATCAGAAATGCATAATCATTACGCAGTCCTTAGTCTCAAAACATTTATAATATACTTTTTCAGAAAACACTTTTGTGTTTAAATCAAATAAGCTTTGAAAGCTCCTTTCATATATGGCAGTCGACTGCTCCTTCATAACTTCTTTTATCGAAATTAATTTCATTTAAAATTTCGATATTTTCATCTTTGAAAATACATGAGGGCAGTCGACTGGTCCATATAGCAGTCGACTGTTTTTGAAACAGAATGCTTCTGGAAAATTAGCAGTCGACTGGTCATATAGGCAGTCGGCTGGTTTTGAAACAGAATGCAATTTGGCAAATAGCAGTCGACTGATCCATATAACAGTCGACTGGTTTGAAACAGAATGCTTCTGGGTAAATAGCAGTCGACTGGCTTACATAGCAGTCGACTGGTTTGCATCGGTTTTCGGAAAACGACGTTTTGGTTGTCTCTAGGCAGTCGACTTCCCTTTAGGGCAATCGGCTGCCCCTAGCCTAATTGGTACTAGGAGACAAGTCCGAAAATGCACCTTTTTCCTGCACAAAATCAACTGATGCTTCTCTCCAAACCACATAAAAACATGGTAAAACATGCGGACATAGCCGCCTTACGTCCGTTACATAAATTCCTTACCTCGATTCCTTCGAGAACGCGAAATCACTTGGCGCGTTAAGCCTAGCTTTCACTCCTTCAAATCTGAAATCATCACACCAAATCAAATCTTAAATTAAACCTCATACACACATCATACTAACTCCATACAACTCCATATCATGAACGAAATTGCAAGAATCATCTTCTTCTCTTACCTTTACTAGAGACCAAAATCTCAAAACTTGAGATCTCTTCCAATACTTGGAATTAACCTATCAAACTTTGGATATCACTTAGCCTAGTGACAAGGATCGATTCTTGTTCAATAAACTAGTTGGATCGATGGAAGGATGGGATGGTTTGTTAAGGAAATTAGGATGGAAACTTGGAAACTTGAATGGAACGAGAGGGAGAGCTGGAAGGGGGCTGGCGTAGGGGTGATGGGAGGGATGATGAGTCATTAACTTCATTAATTGCATGCTTATCTCATCATCAATCTCAGCCATGCTTTATCCCTTGTCTCAAGACCATTTGACCCTTTTAATTCCTCGTCCATATGACTCATCCATTTAATCACCAATCAAATTTCTGATTTTTCTTCTTGTCTCATACTCTTAATATTTTTCTGATATCAACATAATTTATTTGACTAATTGACATTTAACTTTATTATTTCTTCTATACATCATGCATACATCATTTTTACCTCAATTACACATCAACTACATATTTATTTAATCATATGGAATTAAAATACTTTACAAACATGGAGGAATACATGGAAATTGGGGATCTCACAGTTTCATGGATACTAC
Organism: Heritiera littoralis; assembly: GCA_031772115.1. Classification (NCBI taxonomy): domain Eukaryota; kingdom Viridiplantae; phylum Streptophyta; class Magnoliopsida; order Malvales; family Malvaceae; genus Heritiera; species Heritiera littoralis. Next base: position 2,255,507 of record JAPDPK010000063.1, read on the forward strand.
GTTCTATTTCTTCTTCAATAGCTTAAAGCATCATTTGGCTTGACTCAACGAAGGATATTTGCACAGACTTATAAGATAGATTTGCACATGGTGATTCTTTCTAGATCTCAAATTTGCAAGAAGAGATATTCATGCTCCAATGAAATCAATGTTAGTAATCGATTACTATACTCATCTAAAGATTCTTTGAGATGAGTTACTCAACCTAAGGCCAATCCCTTCCAATGTCCTTGTGGTGCTCTTGCAACTATCAAGAAAATGATCAAGTCATCTAGTTCTTAAAGGGGTTAAATTAATCCTTTGCTATAGTAAGATCCCAAATCATGCTTATGGATCCTATTCCACCTATCAATGGGGTTTTTGCCTTAGTTGTTCAACAAGAAAGGCAAAATAGCATGATTTCTGCCACAATTGGATTAATGGATTCAAGTGCCTTACTGTTAAAACGGTTTCATTAGGTCTTGGATTCAAGAAGCAACCTTATCACAACAACAAACGCCTCCATGTGTTTTCTATGGATATCAAGGGCATACAATTGATAAATGCTACAAAAAGCATGGTTATCCTTCTAGCTATAAATTGAGATCCAAGGATGCAAGTAGTGTTAAACATGTTGAATCTGTCGATTCTGAAACTTACATCCAACCAAATAAGGCAGAAGGGGTTACAACTATGGTTTCAACTTCTTTTACTCAAGATCAATACTAGTAGATTCTAGCAATGCTCAAGGATGCTAATATGGCCTCTTCTTCAACTAATCATGATAAGTCCATCAATGCAACCTTCACTACCACACCTGAATTTGAAGGAAATCTCATAGCAACCTATTCTATTAATAAGTCTAGCTTACTTAGTTTTGTTTGGATTTTTTATGGTGCATCAGATCACATTAGTTGTTCCTTATCATTCCTTGATTCTTATAAATTTGTTCATAAAACCTCTATTAGACTTCCTAATGGCACCTATACTTCAATCACTCATGTAGGTATAATGAAACTCTCACCCTCCTTAACACTTACAAATGTATTGTCCCAACCTTCAATTTTAATCTCATTTCTGTTCATCAATTGACAAAAACACTTAACTATTTAGTGATTTTTCAATCTAACTTTTGTGTATTGCAGGACCTTGCATGTTGGAGGATGATTAGTTTGGGTAAACAAGTAAATGGCCTCTATCAGTTAGTTCAGCGATATCTACATCATACATATTCCTCTAATCAGTCTTTTGTTAATAATCATTCAATAAACTCTTGTTCATTTGATGTAAGGCACTACAGGTTAAGACATGCTTCTTTTCCAAGAATAAAAATGATCCAATCTCTTGATTCATCAATGTTAGCCAAGAATCTTCAAGTATGTGATATCTGTCATTTTTCCAAACAAAGAAAAAATTCATTCCCATTCAATATCTTTATCACTCATGCTCTTTTTGACCTAGTTCACATGGACATTTGGGGTCCTTATCGCACTGCTTCAATCTATGGTCATCATTACTTCTTAACAATTGTAGATAATTTTAGCAAGGCAACATGGATTTACTTAATGAAAGTAAAATCAGAAGCTAGAACCTATATACAACAATTTTGCTTATCGATTGAAACACAGTTCTCACTCAAATAAATGTATCAAAAGTGATAATGGAGAAGAGTTTAACATGCCAACTTTCTTTCATTCAAAAGGCATTTTGCATCAAAAATCTTGTATCCAAACACCTTAACAAAACAGTGTTGTTGAGAGAAAGCATCAACATATACTCAATATGGCTAGAGCCTTAAAATTTCAAGTTGGTTTGCCTGATTTTTTGGTTTGATTGTGTTTTACATGCAGTGCGCTTAATAAATGGGATACCTTATCTTGTAATTCACAACAAGAGTCATTTTCATTTACTATACAACAAGAAACCAACATTCAACATGTAAAGGTTTTTAGTTGCTTGTGTTTTGCATCTACTTTGCATCTTAAAAGTAAGTTTGATCATAAAGCTACAAACTGTGTTTTCTTGGAATACCCTTCAAGTAAAAAAGGATACAGACTCTATGATATTCTTTCAAAACTAGTTTTTGTTTCCAGAAATGTCTTGTTCTATGAATCAATTTTTCCCTTCAAAAAGTCTTATCTAATATCTCCTTACAAGATTTTGTGCTCCCACAATCAATTCTATCTTCTGATATTTCAAACATTAATGATGAAACACATTCCTCATTACCTAATCAGCATATCATTACTCCAGTTCATCCTCTTAATTCTGATATGTCAGTTCCTCCACATAATACAGCTTCTTGTAATCTTCTAGCTTCTTATTCCAATCTTAGGAGATCATCTAGAGTTAGACAACCTCCAAATTACTTGTAGGATTATCATTGTAACTTGATTTCATAGTTTACTCATTCTAATCATCACTCACATGCAGCTACTGCTTCACAACAGTTAAGTACTCCTCATTTACTATCTCATGTTTTGTCTTATGATCGACTTTCTCCTAGCCATAAAGTCTTCTCTATTAAAACTTCTTCATTAGTAGAACCTAAGTCCTATAATCAAGCCATCCAACATGATTGTTGGAAAGAGGCTATGAGAGCAGAACTTGAAGCATTGCTACAAACTCACACCTAAGAATTGGTTGACTTACCTCCACCTATGCAAACCATAGGCTGTAAGTGAGTGTACAAAATCAAGTACAAGGTTGATGGTTTTATAGAAAAGTTCAATGCTAGATTGGTTGCTAAAGGCTACACACAACAGCCGGGCATTGATTATCTAGACAATTTTTCACTTGTTGCTAGAATGACAACTATCAAAACCTTGTTAGCAGTGGTAGCAGTCAAGGGTTGGCATTTGGAACAGCTTGATATTAACAATGCCTTCTTATGGTGATTTGGATGAGACAGTCTACATGGATTTACCCCCTGGTAATGTTTCTTCAAAACCTTACGAAGTCTGTAAACTTAAGAAGTTTATCTATGGTCTCAAACAAGTTAGTAGACAATGGTGCTAAGCTTAGTGATGTTTTGATTCACCAAGGATTCCACCAAGCAGATTCTGATCCATCACAGCTTTTGAAGCATGAAGGCTCTTCTTTGATTGCCTTACTCATCTAAGTGGATTATGTTATATTGGCCAGCAACAACTTGGACATAATTTTTACTGTAAAGGCTTATCTACACAGTACTTTCAAACTTAAGGACTTAGGACAATTGAAGTTCTTTCTTGGTCTTGAAGTGGCTCGATCACATAAGGGTATTAACTTGTGCCAGCGCAAGTACACACTTGACATCTTACAAGATATAGGTTTTCTTGGTTGCAAGCCTACTATTTCTCCTATGGATCCCTCTTATAAGAAGGCTTTGTATAAATCTGGACCTCTATTGTCAGATGCTTTGGAGTATAGAAACTTATTGGAAAGCTTTTATATCTAACTTCTACAAGGCTAGACATTTGTTTTACAGCCCAACAATTGTCTCAATTCCTTGATCGACCTACTATTCATCATATGCAAGGAGCTCATAGAGTTTTGAGATATCTTAAGTCTTCATCAGGCCAAGGAATCTTCTTTTCTGCTAATTCTTCATTGCATCTCAAGGCTTTTACAGATTTGAATTGAGCTGCTTGCCCTATTTCTAGAAAATCAGTCATTGGATTCTGCATTTTTCTTAGTACTTCACTCATCTCTTGGAAGTCCGAGAAGCAAGCTACTATGTCCAAGTCTTCATTTGAGGCAGAGTATCGAGCCATTGCCTCTGCTACCTCTGAGTTATAATGGTTGAAGTTTTTTTTAGCTGATCTTCAAGTTCATCATCCTCAGCCTATAGCCTTTTTTTGTGACAATAAATCAGCTATCTATATTGCTAAAAATCATGTCTTCCATAAGTGAACTAAACATATTGAAATAGATTGTCACATTGTCAAGCAAAAGATTTAGTCAGGATTGGTTCATCTGCTACATGTTCCTTCTAAAGATCAACCTGTCGATATTTTTACAAACCACATTCCCATATTTCTTTTCTTTCTTAAAGTTCCAAACTGGGCCTCTAAGACATGTATGCTCCAATTTGTTGGGGAGAGGGCTAACAGAATAAGACTTATCTACAGTAGCTTCTAGTTCGTTTGCAGCAAACTTCCAGATCTTCATAAGCTAACGCCAACTAATACTGCCAGCTGGATTCTAGTTATCCTAGTGTATTTAAGTAGTTAACAATTAGTTAAAATAACTAACTTTAGTTGTTTCTGTTGTACTAGCTCAATCTTAGTTGTGCTATATAAACCTTTGTACTTACTATTCATTCAATAATACAATAGATTCATCTTCCTCGTCAATCAATTTCAATAGAAGCTATAGGTTTTGCTGTAATTATTATAATGATTAATGGTACAATAGACCAAAAAATGAATATTAAGAGTACAAGTTAAAAAAGCAACATTTGTCTCAAAATAAAAGAATAGTTAAGTTGCCAACATCCTTTTAATCAAATAGTTAAAAAAATTATGATATGTTGTAAAAATTGGATTCAAATCCAAATAATCTCAACTCTTAAAAATGAATATTTTAAGTTGAAGATAGAAATGAGATCTCCTTTGAAATACAACATTTTCGTCTGGCATGACGTAATACTAACCATACATGCATTGGCATGATCGAAACTATCTTCAATATTATGAGCAATAATAAAATATATCCTTAGATATAATATTATTGATTGTTGATGATTATTGTTATTTTCATCATCATTATTTTATAGTTAATATCATTATTTCACCTTTATATTTATCTAACAATAAATTTCTTCTTATGGCTCCGACTGCCCAATTTCAGTTTCATTTTTTGAGGTAAGAACTACAACCGATCTAAGTTGCTACTTGAACACAAAATACAAGAATTTTTTTTATCATACTAGTAGGAAAGGAATTATATATATATATATATGTGTGTGTATATTAAAGATAGTATAGTTAATTATTGTATAATGGTTGAGTGCAGCTTTTGGGAATAGTAGGAAGCATGAAAGGGATGACATCAAACTCGGTGGCTTCTGAATGTGTATTAAAATTATTAGAAGGAGGAGAAATAAATATGATCAACAAAAGTGACGCACAACAGTTGACACAATTTGCAGCACACTTTGTTAGTAACATTAATCCTCCACAAGCTTGCAATTTTGCAAACTTTGCCCCTACTGGAGAGGAGACGCCTTTACAGGTGATATTATATTATATAATGTGTTTCAATAGCCAAAACATGGTACAATTCACATAATCAATTTGCAATTAATCATGTGGTTTACGACAGAGAGCAGAATGGATCAAGTTCTTGGGAGCTTTCACAAATTTGGAAAATAGCGCAAATCAAGTCTACAAAGCAGTGAGTATTTTCATTCCTTATCCCTAATTATTAACAACTTTACAACCAAAGAGAAGCCTCATTAATATTGGGCTATTCTAATTTACAAGATTTAACATAGACCATGCATCATTAATATAAGGTGTTGTAAACGTAATTTGTCATAATTTCAACTCTATCTAAAACTATATTTTTCATTTCTGGTAAGTGTGTACTTCATTTATAATTAGAGATTGTTATAATCAGAAAGTACAACTGTCATGACATTCTATGACATGATTCTACCCAATACATGTCTTCATTACAGTTGTAAGCTAAAGTTGATAGGCAGCGTGGAACTCTCTTGGCTTTTATACTGTGAGTGGCTTTGCATGAGAAGAAACTTTTGCTGCTCATTCTTTTTTCCTTTATCAAGTTTCTGTTGGTGATAGGACTGATGTTTCCTCTTTGATTCTTTTGATGACCCCAAGCTCATCTCTCTCCAGTATTGTAGGTGTAAAACCCATGTAATTCCAAACTCAAGGGCTTTATTTGCAGCGCATGCTTCAATTGTCACTAGGTCCATTACCCTTCTCAACATTGATAAGAAAGCTCCAATTATTGATCCTTTTTCATTCCTAGCTATAAAACCTACTCCTCCTACTCCATCCTCAATGTCAAAACCTCCATCAAAATTAATTTTGACAAAACCTGACGGTGGTCCTTGTGGGAAAATAATAAGAGTTTATATATATATATATATATGTAACGATAATACAATAATTATAACTGAAAACACATTAAGGTAAAAATACAAACAGAATCAACCAAGGCTTGTGTATAACACAATTTCCTTAAAATAGAATCACCCTTCCATAGTGGGTGCTTAAGAAACTAAGGTGTTTGTCTCTTAAGATATAATGGTAACCAAGTAGCAAAGGCACACCATCAAGCTACTTTAATCAAAGTTTCAAATGCCCGACCTCTATCACAATGAGAATCCTAAAAGTAGAAGCTTAAAGAAAGAACAAATTTTACATTGAAAAGCTAGAGAATATAATTTTAGATTGAAAAGTTAGAGAATATATTCCTGGTTTTTGAAGTATAAATAAATGAGAGGAAGTACCCTTTTATAGCCTTCATCCAGGGGTATTTGGGTCCTTCAAAATTTTTAACAACATCATCATCAGAGCCTTTATCTTAATATTGGGGTAAGTTACACGAATCAATATATGAACTCAAGTTAAGTCGCCATCGTGAATTCTCCTCTTCCACTCATTCTTATCTAAGGCAATATGTTCATCTAATTCTCATTCTATCATATCTTTTTGAATAACTTCCTTTTAAGTCTTTTTCGATCCCCTGGTGTTAAACCTTTTTTCCATCACTCATAGCCTCTGATCTTAACTGGAGCGTTCACAGTTCTACGTCATATGCGTCTAAACCAATATAGACAACTTTCAATCATCTTGTCTTCGATAGATGCCACTCTAACCATCTTGCGAATGTCTTCATTTCTCATTCTATTTTTTCTCATATATCTACACATCTATTGCAACATTCACATTTCTGCTACATTCATCTTCTATTTATACAGTCTTTTAATTGCTCAACATTCACTACCATAAAGCAACATTGGTCTAACAATCGTCTTATAAAGCTTGCCTTTCAATGCATTTATTCGAATGAGAGTTACACATTTTTAATTTTAAACCATTGGCAATTACAAATGTAGAATTTAGTTCAAACAATTTAATCCAATAACTGTTACAAATCTAATGGTATTTACAATGGGTATCAATTTTTCATTCACCCATGTATCTTTTTGAGTCTATAAACTTTTAACTAATATAAAATAAATTTTGGCTCAAATTGTAACTTCTAAACGGCTCATTAAATGAACATTTTCCAACAATCCCCACATGAATGAAAATTTTAAAGAGAATACAGAATAACAAAATGAAAGTTTTGACATCAAAAGTTTTTGACCTGATGATAAAGTTCAACGGATGAAACTTGCATAAGATAGGTTGGTATTACCATTTGAACCTTCCCTCATGAATGTTTACTTTACTGCTTGATTAGTAGTTGTGATGACTTTGAATTGTTTTTGGTTCGTGTAAACGATGAAACATCACATAGGAATCTTTCTTGACAAAGTTCAGATCTCATTGATATGCTCATTTTGGCCCTAAACATCTCCCTTATTTTGCAAGAGATTTTAGAATATTGAGCCCTATTCAATATTCTTTTAGAATTGGCCCATCTTCACTCTCACACAAGTGGTTTCTTACTTAAGGGTAACCCGTATTACTCTGCTTGGATCTCTAATGCATAAGAACCATTAAAAGCATTGCTTAACCTTTACTTTACGACATCACTACTTTGTCATAGGAATGGATAGGAGAATGTCCTCCCCAGTGATCTAATTAAATTTATACAAATTGGTTCTCTTTGAACCTAGATTTTGGGGTCTCCAGTTAACTATGTTAGGTTTCCTTTATATCAACTTATTCTATAATAAACTTTAGTCCCATTCCCTTCGATAATTTCTCAACTAGCCTTTATTTAACCCTTTGGTTAATAGATCTATAATGTTATCCTTTGACTTCACATAATCAATAGAGATAACCCCAGTTGCGAGTAGTTGTCTAATGGTGTTATGTCTATGACGTATATGTCTAGACTTACCATTATACACAGAAGCGGAGCCCCTTGGAGCCCAATGGGGTTATCTCTATCATGACAATAATTCTTTTTTTTTTTTTTTCATTAGGAGGTACAAAGGGGAAAGAGATTCAAATATTGAACCTAATCTTTCTTAGTATATCAATTGCTAATCCAAGTTTTGATCATTATCACCACAATAATTCTCAATCTTTGTTGGATTATTAGTTTCACCATCATCACTAGTTTTAATTTATCAAAATAAATATCACAACTGTAACAAAAAAAAAATTTACAACTGCACCAAACATGACCTAATTAACTTTGGAATGGCATTGTTTTGACTTTATAAATTAAATGAAATTTCAGTTTTAACATGTATTTTGCAGGTAAAAGACAGTTATTTGTGCTTAACTAAAGTTGCGGAGGCCAAGCAAAAAACATTATTCAAACCAATAGTGGCGTGGATGGAGTATGACAATGTAGGTATTATTTAAGAACATGCATACTATATACAATCCTGTAACATACATACATACATACGTACATACATACATACATACATACATACATACATACATACATACATACATACATATGCTTGACAATCCTGTGCCATATTATTAACTATACATTGATTTTTTCTACTCTATTGGTCAAATTAAATTAAAATCTGATAGTTTCTCATAATTGATAACACTGCATGGTGAGAGTAAATTAACTTGAATGAAGAGGAAAGTAATAAGAATATTATGGTTGACATATAATTTAGTAAATAAACTAGCCTAGTTTTGCATGCAGGGCATATGGTCATTCACAAAGGAAACATATAAGTTAAAGGTACGTATTAAATAAATTTTAATTAAAAATTTTCTGTTATATTATAGATCATAATTATTTCGAAAAGATGTGACTAAATTGGAAAACAGTATGTAGAAGATGCAGGTGGAGAAAATGTGGATGCCTCCATTAACAAGATAACATACAATATCTCCAACCCTGACGATATTGAAGATTTGCATGCCATCCTATGTGTGAGTTTTAATTATTATGTTCAAACACGAACATTTTGCAAGCTTTTTATCAACAGTCGATTTTTGATTAATTAAAATCTTTCTTTAGCAATGAATCTCATATTAGATTAATTTAGACGGTGGACGTAGTAATTGATGAAACATACAGTTGGGATCCAGCTGCATACAATGAATCAACATTCCTCCAAAACATAAATATTGAAGATCATTCCTGTTTCGCTTTTGTTGCAAACCAAAGCCTATGGAGATATGATAAGAGAATTCGAAATTTAACTACTCTGGGTAACACCTCAAGTCTCATTGTTTTTTTCCTATTTATTTTATTTTATTTCATTTTATTTTATTTTTATTGTTTTGTTTTGTGATTTTTACATGTAAAAAGATTGGTTTGATGGTGCGGTTTCTCAACCCCAACTGGTCTTGGCTGATTTTATTGAGATTTTGTTCCCAATTGGAACCTACAACACCACATACTTTAGAAATATTGCAAAGGTAGATTTTATTTTACGCAAATATATATATATATATAACTATGACGAAACCCCGAGTATGATTAATCACAGACCGTTAAAACGGGTGAAGATACTTATGATTTACACCAAAAAAATATATATTAATATTATTTATACATGAGACTAACATATTTTACGTTTAGGGAGAAGGATTTATGAGCATTGAGGCCAACACGTGCGCTAGGGATAGCTCAACACCAATGGATCCAACAATTCCAGCTTGCGAATAATTGGTTCATTTTATGTTTAAATATTTTAACTTTCAATATTAAGATTTTAATATATTGACTTGTTTTTTGTTCATATATATTGGCTATATTAATTTCTTCATTAAGTCACTTCACTTCATATATTTTTATTTCGATGAGACTGAAATTTACTTATTTTGTCGTAATATCTAAATCTTAGAATTTGATCACTACATACAAAACTAACGAGCCTTCACTAATTTTTCCTTTTTATTTAGATGTAATTGGTCACATTTTCAAGCTTAACCTCTTCAAACTTGACCTAAAATTGACTAGAATTTAATTACGTATAAGAATAATTTTAGCACTCTACAATACCTAGCCTAGAATGAAACCAATTAATATTGTGTTATCCTGAAGTTTTTTAACTAATTTATCTTATTCTTTATTAAAATTAAATATTTAAATATTAAAGAACTTTTAGATCTTCTCCATGATTTTGTGTAGAATTCTTAAAAATTTATTCTCACCAATTCAATAAGTCTCATTTGTTTTTCTCAAAGAGGCACTGTTACTGAATAAATTAAATTTCTTATCAAAGGCTTTTGAAATGATCTAATCTTCTTCACTCTGTAATATGATTGTAATCGAGTCGAATCCAGAAGATCTAGTACCAACCTCAAGCTTGGCTCGAGCTCGATCGTACTTAATTTTTAAAGCTAAAGCTCGACTCAACAAAATACTCAAATTGCTCTAGCTCAACTCGATAGCTTAAACTTGATACAATAGGCTCACATCTGTCAATTTTTTAGCTCTATATTATGATTGTAAAAATGGTAAATTAATAATAAAATATTAAAAATATACATTAGAAAAGCTCAATAAAGTTCACGAGCCACTCGAGTTGAGTGTTAAGAAGCTCGAACTTGGGTTGAAAATAAAGAGTCAAACTCGAGTAATTATCTAGTTGAGCTCAAGTAACACACTAGTAGCTTAACTCATTTTGTACCCTTAATCTACAATAGAACCCTTATAAATTAGGCTAAAATATTAAAAAGACCTTTAAACTTTATTACTTTATTTAAATAAATCCTTATACTTTTATTGCATCTAAATAAGCCCTTAACCTTTTATTTAAATTCGAATAAGCCCTTAACCTTTAATTTGTACATAGATAAAATAAGCCCTTAACCGTTTATTTGAATTTGAATAAGCCCTTAACCTTTAATTCATACCTAAATGAGCTATTAACATAAATCAATATTTTATAAGAGTGAGCAATCGATTTTTTTCGTTAGGTTTAAAACCTAACTTCTTACATCAAAAAGGGCTGGTGAGATGGAATATGTTATATAATATTTAATTATTTGTATTATATATTATATATTTTTTTAAAAAGTCAATTAATTGAGTTAGTTTAATTCGTAATTTTAGACATTGGCTTAATTGAGTAAACTGACATACTGTAACCAAAAAAAAAACTGACATATAAAAATTAACTTAAATTCGAAAGTGACTTAATCGAATTGAATTAATTGAATTTTGATTGGCTGAATCAATTGGAATAAATTTTTATTCTTATGTAATCTTTTATTTGAAATAAAAACTTATTTAAGTACAAATCAAATGACAATGGCTTATTTAGATACAATAATAGTATAAGGGCTTTTGTACAAAAAAAAAGTAGAATAGTTTAAGGGCTTTTTTAATATTTTAGCCCATCTTTTATTTGAAATAAGGGTTTACTTGAATATAAATTAATGCTTAAATACTTATCTGAATACAATAAAAGTATAATAACTTTTTAAATAAAATGATAAAGTTCAAGGGTTTTTTTTTTTTATATTTTAGCTTTTATTATTCCTTTTAGCTTAGGTAGACATGAAGTTAGTGATGCTTGCATGTCATTTAGAAAAACAAATCTATGTAAGCCTTCATGTAGACATTCTTATCAAGTTTGCTATGTACATTGTAATAAAATATATATTAGATTACAATTTTTTTAATTATTTTTGTCACGATTTGAATAACACACTTATCGTATAATTTATAATTGGTTGGGCTGTCTGCCGAGTACACACTCAGAATTTATTTACAACCAAAACCCCAGAATCCAGAAATTATTCGTTTATACACATACAACAATTACAATTGGTTTACAAAATATGTTTACATCCCCTGTACATTATTTAGATATCGTAGTACTGTAATTAAAAGTCTGAACATATAAAAAGTAAAATGTATACCTCTATGGTGATCAATGAACTGCCTAAGAGATATGGCAAAAGTGACCTCCAAAGTACTCAAAAGCTCTACTGTAGATAATTTGGAGGAGGAAAGAGAGGGGGTGAGCTTGGGGAAAGCCTAATAAGAAATACGTATAAAAGTACTGATACTATGCATAACTACATGCATAAAAAAACATATTTAAAATTACATGTAATGCTAAAACTAAAGTTCGGGCACGATAAAATGATGGATACTATAATCAGTTAGGTAACCAAGCTGAGTATGGAAGGAAGCTTTGGAGCACCTTACGTGTCACAATCCCTAAATTCGACTATAAGGAATAAATTTGTTACTAGTAAAATATGCTGTTCAAAGGCACTATTTCACATCAACATTTCATATACCACTCAGAAAAATTATAATACACTCATAAAACTATACGAAATTTAAATTAGAAAATAACAAATTTAAACGATCAAAATTATCGGTATGTCAAATCAATCAATCTGATTCAGAAAATCAATCACTCAGTAAATCAAATTTAGTCATTCGTATTCAAAATCAAACAATTAAGGGATCAAAAAGATCGATTAGATTTCAAAGTACGATCAAATTCAATACTCAAATATAAAACAATTCAATAGCAGTATAGTGGAAACTAGGCTACACCCAATAGTATCATGCATAAAAAAAAGATCCCAGAGGGATTAGTAACAACGTATGGCCATAGTTAAAGGGGTCCACAGTGCACACTTGCCAGGTGACATCAACGAGAGCTGAAGACTTGGCAGGTCTAACAGCATATGATCACTCACTCGAATCCATGATGGGGCTAACAGTCTTAAAACAGTTTATAATTCAACATAAACACATTTTCATATTCAGAGCAGTAATACAGTATTTTCAAATGGATCATAAATTCATCAAAATTAGAATAATAGCAGTTTAAGAATAAAAAATTCATAAAATATTCTATATTCAAATTTCAGAGTTTAAAATATTTTATTTACGTATGAAATTAATACTATCACTTGTATAAACACAAAATTAAAGAAAGCAATCAAAATCAGACTCGGAAACTGAATTGTAAATTTCATACTCCGGGCTAATTATATGAGGTTTAAGCCTAGTAGGTTTCCCAAAATCCATTCAAACACTTCAAAAATCTATTTTCGAGAATATAAGTTTTGAGATACATTTTATGAAATTTCGACAGTATAACGGCTAAGTTTACCCTATCCTTCCTACATGAGAAATACAATTTATAACCCAATGGCAATTTCACAAATCCAATCCAAATAATTCCAAAATCATTCTAAAATTTCATTTTTTGAAACCAATATGCAACCATAGTATCTCCATATCTTCTACACATATTCCTTACCACCCGATTTCTATCGATTTGCTCGATAGCACCCAAATTGCACCACTCACTTCCGAGCTGCAAAATACTACACAGATACAATCAAATCATCATGCTTCCATATAAGGATCATTTAACATCTTAAGAACTGTTACATTGCCTACTGCAGCTGCTAAATTGATCTATTTCATACCAATCTTAATACTGCAACTAGCATCAAAATCACTCCATCTTCGATTTTAATTTCATTGGTAGTCTTTTATTAATTTATATATTCTTCTAATACCCAAAACACATTGAAATAAGCACAATTCATGGTTGCCCTTCACTTGGCAGAATGATACCCTTAGCCTTACACAATTCATTTCAATAAATTAAGTTTATATTCATGCTCTACACATGTTATACATCATTTCTATACCCATTATTCATCAAACAACCACTCATTCTTATAGGAAGCATGATGGTCGAAACGCTTATGGTGTGATTGACATTATTTTAATTCAAATTAAGCTTAAACATCTAGCTAAACATGTAAAGCACAAAAGATAATGCTATAAAACCATGAAAAACCATTCTCTCTCACCTCAAAATGGTGATTGAAACTTGCAAGTCTGGTTTCCCCTTGATTTTTGCCTCTTTTGGATGGGAAATTGGTACCAAATTGAAGAGCACATAGGTCTACATAGGTTTGGTGAAGCTGTTTTTCTATTTCGGTGTGTTTTGCTTCGGGTTTTGTAAGCTTTTCTCTTTCTCAAGCTTTAACAATGGAGGAAATATGGAGAAGGAAGAAGATGGCTGGAACACATGAAGAAATAACCCGCAAATTCTTTAAAAAAATATTTTAATGGGTAAATTACCAAAATGCCCTTATACTTAATGATTTTGGACAATTTTGCTCCTAAACTTCAATAATGTTATTAATCTTTCAATTTATATCCAAAATATTTTATTTTATCATAAAATATGAGTATTAAATGTATTCTAATCACGGGATGTGGTTTTATTAAGGTTTGATTAATCGTAAGGGCAAAATTACAAAAATTTCCTTATTAGGCCAATTGCGTAGATTTTATTCTTTGCGTATGGTTTAGTCTATCTAATGGCATGGCATAGAACTCTATCACAAATAGATTATTATAATTCTGTTGGTTGGTCAAAAATCCAAATGTTTTGGCTATTATTCCCGAAAATTCTTCTGATCTATGTCCTTAATCGTCATTTTTAAATTTGTTGTACGTTTTCCAAGAATGACCAAAACAGATGATTTTGAGTTATAGAATTTAACATTATATTGTTTTGCTCCAAATATCAGTACTATGGAATTCCATGCCCATCTAAACTATGTAATTCTTAGTGGGGCCCACAGACTAAATTCTCAATTATACCTACAAACCCCAATAAATAAAAATCGTTATGAGACACCTTAATTCAGTGGCATATAGTATAGTATTAGGAAATGTGGATCTCACATCCTCCCCATCTTACGAAATTTGATCCTCCAAATTTAAGTAGGCCTATCAATGGAAAAGCTCTGGATACTTCTCCTTCATCAGGCTCTCTAACTCCCACGTAGCTTCTACTTCAGAATGGTATTGCCAGAGAACCTTGACTAACGGATTAGTCTCAGACCATAGTAGTTTATCCTTCCTATCCAAGATCCGGATCAGCTTCTCAACATAGCTCAAATCTTCCTTGATTTCTAACGGCTCATACTGAATTACATGCGTAGATCTGGATGCTACTTCGGTAACATAAATACGTGGAAGACATTATGAACTCCAGATAACTCAATGATAGTGCTAACTAGTAAGTTACGTCTCCTACTAAATTTAAGATCTCGAAAGGCCCAATATACCGAGGACTCAATTTTCCTTTCTTACCAAATCTCATATTCCCTTTGGAGGGTGAGACTTTCAAAAATACTGAATCCCCCATTAAGAATTCCAATGGTCATCATCTAACATCTGCATAACTTTCTGCCGACTCTAAGCAGCCTTCAGCCTTTCATAGATAATTCAAACATCTGTTGAAGCTTGCTTAACAAGATCGGAAGCTAGAATCCTTTTGTCACCCGCTTCTTCCCAAACAATAGGGGATAGACATCTCTTGCTATAAAAAGCCTCATACGGTGCCATGTTGATACTAAAATGGTAGCTGTTATTATAAGCAAATTTTGCTAATGGAAGATGATCATCCCAAGAGCTCTTAAAATCCAATGCATAAGCTCCTAACATATCCTTGAGCGTCTGATAGTGCGCTCAGACTAACCATCAGTCTGTAAATGAAAAGCTGTGCTAAAATTCAATTGAGATCCAATGGCATCTTGAAAACACTCCCAAAATAAGAAGTGAACCCGGAATCTTTGTCAGAAGTCATATTCACTAGGAGCCCATGTAATCTAACAATCTATCTAACATATAGATTGGCCAAGGCATTGAGAGAATCTGTAGACTTCATGGTAAGGAAGTGGGCTAACTTAGTTAATCTGTTTACAATCACCAAGATAGCATCATGGTTCCTCCTAGTTAATCTGTTTACAATCACCTAGATAGCATCATGGTTCCTCCTGGTTTTCGGTAATCCAATGATGAAATCCATAGTAATATGCTCCCATTTCCACTGCAGTATTAGTAGAAGCTGAAGCAATCCTACTGGTTTCTGATGCTCTACCTGTGACAACCGCGACTTTATGATCTTAAAAAAAAAAGAAAAAATGAATATATTGTCGGGAGTATTTGGATTATTAAAATTTTGAGAATTATACAGATTATGAAGTGATGAAGTAAGCATGAGAATCAAGAGAATTAGTTCATGAGGAATATGAAGATTAAGGAAGTATAAGAATTAATTAGTTGGAAATAATTTAATTGAAAGTTTAGAAATTATAGACATTTATTTTATGATTGATAAGGAAACATTATAAGGAAATAAAGAACTTATCTAGTGGATTAAAGTATTTTTATGAGTTACATGGGATTTAATTATTTAAATTATTGATGAAACTTAACGAACTTGATATTAGCAAATATTTAAGAAATTTGAGGACAAATAATGGACAGTAGGTATAATATAAATATGACAAGATATATATAATAAACACAAAGAGAAAATGGAAATTAATAATGTATTATAAATATAATTAAAGATTATATAATATAAATAAAAAATGGAATTAGTAGAGTTTGATGGGAAAATCCCCCACAAAACCCACATTGATGGTCTGCCAAATGCAGACCATCACCATCCCTTCTTGTTGGCTTAAATATAAGCCAAATAAAGGAGAAAAAAAAAACAGAAAAAGGGAAGAAAGAATCGAAGAGAGAAGAAATAACACCGGCAGAGAGAGGGAGAGGAAGGAAGAGGCTGCCAGCAGTGGAGGAAAGAAGAAGGGGTAAGGAAGAGTGAATCGAAAAAAGGGAACTGGTTAAAAAAAAAAACTAAGAAGCTGAACACAAGGATGGGCTGAAGAGAGACCGAAAGAGAAGAGAGGAGATAGGGGGCTGAGTTCAGTGAAAATTGGAAATGAGGAAACAAAGCAGCTAGAAAGAGAGGTCGAAACGCAGTGTTGAGGCTCCTGATTTGGGGTCTTTTAGGCTGGGTTGTTATGGCGTTTTGGGGGCTGAAAAATGGTTCCTTCTTGGACTGAGTTGGTTGCTGAAAAAATGCTCCTTCAGTGTTGATCCTTGGCTAAGTTCGGTGGCTGTAGCAAGGCTTCGAATAAGGTTCAATAGGGGTTGAAAGGCTGAAGGTAGGGGCGGACATGGATATGGTATAGAGCTAAGTTTAGGGTGTTCAAGGGTTTAGAATAGAGGCTTGGTTACTGGTTTTTCGAAAACAGGGAAGATGTTGAGGATTTTTGGGGCTAAGTAGTGGCAGGAAACAGTCTAAAACCAAGGTTGTTTATAGCTAAAACAAAGTGGATTTAGGTGCTGGTTTATGCAGGATCTTTGTGGCTTTTAAAGGTTGTCACTGAAGCTACCTTGGAGCTGAGAATGTGGCTACTGTTGGGACAGCCTTTGAGATATCATAAAGGGCTGAATGTGGCGTTATTAGGGTGGCTTTTGAGGCATCGAAAAGGGATGAATGTGGCTAGATTGGTGCGGTCAATCAAGGCTGTCTTGGGACAGTTTTGGGAGCCCAAAACATAAAAGTAAAATAAAGGTGTTAAGGGCTACTGTAAGTGCTGATCAAGGCCAGAAAATGATGCTGAAGTGAGACTCCTTTGGCTGAAAATTGAAGGTTTAAAAGGTAAAATTTTAAAGGGGCAAAAGCTTGCCGCCATTGAGGATTGGTTCAGCATTACATAAGGCTGAATTGTTACTTGTTCGGGGACTGTTTTGGGATGACTAATTGGCACTGAAAATGGTGGTTTTCTTTGAAGGCTGGTTTGAGGCATTTTAAGGCTGATTTTGGAGTTGTTGAGAGTAGCATTATAAGACTGTTAAAGGGGCCAAGTTTTAAGGCTTGGTGGCCTTTTTGACATGTAAAGGGTGAGCAACAGGGGCTGTTCAAGATAACCGGGATAGAGAGGATATAGAAGAAAAAAAAAGAAGGAAAGGAAAATACAAAGGAAAAGAGGAAGCAAATTTCACGTTTAGCTGTGCTAATATCGAAACTCGGTAAGAGACGCCGATTTAAATTGTATTAAATATTTAGAATTTTATTGGACTAAAACTAAATCGAATCTAGTAAATCACGAAGTGCGCGCACGCTATACTTTGGGTGGGTAAGACGACTTTGTGATGCCACTTTTATAAAATTAATTAGAAAATAAACTTGTGTAAATTGATGCTAATCCAATGCAATTGTGTTTAAATTTGTAGCACGGCACTAAGGCAACAACTGAATCCGAGCTACGCTCGACGCTTGAGCCCCGAGCATAGGAATAGGTAAGACATTTAAACGAGTCTGTAGAAGATTTATATTATGTAGATCATATAATATCGCTTAATCGAATGAACTGAAGGCATAATGATTTTAATATTGATTTAGTGATCTTATAGCCGAATATTGAGTTTGGAGAATTATCGAGGAATTTGGACACATGATGATGTTCTAATGGATAAATGATCTCGATTTTTGGTTGTGGATAAGTTTTGGACTTAATATTAACGATATTGCATTGTCTTGATATTTTGATAATTTTCTTTTTGTTTTTATAATATTTAAATTTCGTGAAGTACTAAGAGGACCCATATTGGTGATGGGGGTCTTAGCATTGGTATTGTGAAATTAAGTTGTGACAAATGGACATGATTTTTACATGTTTGATCTTATTGAAATTAAGGCTGAGTCTCGACATAGTTTAATCATTGATATATTTAAATAAGTGAATGTCGAACTTGTGACTATATAGTGTCTGTCAGTTATAACTCTAAAGTAGGCTTGAATGATGATATCAGTACTTACGTAATTTCGATATCATGGTATAAAATGGTTGGGATACGATTTGTTGAGGAAATTGGCTAAATCTTTTGTGTGGATAAATTGCTTTGGAATGATTCGGTAAGACCTTTATCTAATTTTATGATATTATTATATTGTTTTATAAGCCATATGAAAATGATTTGAAACTGCGATGATTGTAAGATAGTTAATGAAATTGGATATCAAGTCGGAATTGTGATCATGCGTCAAAATGTTAAACCATTAATGGATTGGATAGGTGACTGTTGACATTGTAAATTTTAAAATATATACCTTAGCGTGTGCCTAAGCATGACGAGGTCAAAATTTTGAGATGGAAATGAATTTAATTGTAGTGAATCGGAGCGGTGAGAGGACTTACCTTCGACAGAAAGCTTGAAGAAGAAGGATTGCTAAATGTATAAGGTATGTCATAACGTATTAAGTTTCGGGAAACCTAATAGCTAGACACAAAACTATGGAGTCGCCACCAATCATTCTAACCTAGGTGCCACCAATCATTCTAACCTAGGTGTGATTGGTCACCTATTCAAACTAAGGATAAGGCCTAGTCTACGTTAAAAGTTCTAAGTTCGGGAGTACGGTTACGTGTGAGGAAGGATTAGCACCCTCACAACGCCCATCCTAAAATGGTACCAAGTGATCTAAGGTTATCTTAATTTTGCCTTTTACTTTAATTTCGATATAATTAAATATTGAAAAATCTTTTAAGTCTCCTCCATCAAGCTGGTTGGACAACTTAAAAGTTATTCTCACCTCAAGAGTATTCAAGTAGGACCAATCGCCTTTCTTGAAGAGGCTCCGTCGTCGGATTGTTTAAATATTTTATGCAAACCCTATTTTGACTTCTATCCAATTTATATTTATTATTTTATCCTATTCTATCGTTATTATTTCTTTATATAAATTATTATTTCATGTATTTTTATATCTTTAAATAAACATGAATTATTTGATATTGAATATTTTCTTAAAGACCTTCTATCAAGCTGGTAAGACCTTAAAGAAACTTTCTCACCTTAGGAATTTTTAAAGAAATTACTCAAGCGCAATTCCCTTTAAATTCCATCCTCGAAATAATTCACATTTATTAAAATATTTAATGTAATTTAATTTCTATTTATTTTTAATTATTTTCTAATTTTAATTCCAATTTATTTATTTGATCTTTATTCTTTATTATAATAAACTTAATTTTAATTTACTATTTTTTAATCTAATCTAATTTAATTTTTATTTTTATAATTTAATTTATTAAATCTTGAAAATGTCCTATAAATCTTCCATCAAGCTGGCAAGATTTAAAAGAACTCTCCTCACCTCAAGACATCTAAAAGTACTACTCAAGCGCAGTCCCTTTAGAATTCCGTCGTCGGATAATTTGTATTTTTATTATTTTATTCTATTTTTTGTCTAAATTAATTTTTATAATTCATTATTTCTAATCTGATTATTTATTCTTTTAATTGCAATTAATTTTAATAATATTTTTTGAATTTTAAATATCGGAAATATCTTTTTAAATCTTCCATCAAGCTGGTAAGATTTAAGAAGAATCTCCTCACCTCAAGATATTTAAAAGTACTACTCAAGCGCAGTACCTTTAAAATTCCATCGTCGGATAAAATAAATAAATAAATAAAAATAAAATAAAATAAAAAAAATAAAAAATTTAAATTACTCTCATACTAAACCTATATCTAAATTCATGTAGGTGAGCTATGATTAGCCATGTTATTTTAATATTTGCTTTTTATTATTATTATTTTTATAAATATAAATATAGCAAAAATTATATTTTATTCCATTTTACAAATACCTATACGTAAGAATTAAAAGAATTATTTATTATTACAAATTATTTAAGTCAATTTGTTAACTAATTAATTTTAATATTACCTAAAATATTAGAGAATTAATCAAATAGTCTCACAAGAATAATAAAATAATGCATAAAACAATTAAGGAGACAGCATGCAAATTTCACTTACCTTTCCTGCCTTTCCTGCTCACGTGGCTGCTAAAACAGAAACAGATATGCTGGGCGATGGATGCTTTAGTGCAGTGTCTCACGGCAACAAAAATACTCGAGAATATGGAACAACAACGAGGACACAACAAAAGGACGTATGCTGCATGCCACCAAGCGATGATGCACCAGGGAACGACAAGAAATTGGAGCGCAGCAAGGAGCAGAGGTCTGGGCAGCGGCCTCACAACTAGACTCCGGTTTCTGCAGTAATCGGACTTGCAATGGTGCAACAACTGTTACTTATTCCGCTTCCTTATTTTCCTTTAAACCTATGCTTCGGCCACAGCTATAGTGTAAGCATCACCAGGCAAATGGACAGGAGCTTGTTGGTGCGGCAACAAAAACGGCCAGATGGTGCAGCAAAATCCAGTGGTGGCTTGAGGCACAACGAACGGCAGCAAGTGCTGGGCTGGAACGTTATCAGGCTGATACAAATGACTTCTTAGTTCTTTATCTGCCAGCCAATAAAGTTGCAGCCCTTTCTATTTCTTCCTTGTTCTTCCTTTCTTTCTATTCTTTTTATTCCTGTTTCTTTGTTCAGGCGGCCATGGCGTCGACAGCAGGGCTGTTCGGTGGAGGATAGAACAACTTCAGTAAAAACCAGGGGAAGTAGCTGCAGAAGATGACGATGCTCGGTATTCACGGCAAGCAAGGGACACGGGCAGTGCAGGGAAAGTGCAGCAAGATTGAGCGATGCAGGGGGTGTGTTTCATGCAGTGACGATGATGGTGGAAAATACAGTTTTGGGCAATGGCGTGGTTTGGTTTAAAGAATGGCAAGGATGTGGCTGATGGATGCAGGGGGCAGTGAAGACGCAGTAGCAGCAGTCACCGAGATGCAGCAGTGATGATGGTTGAGGTGTAGAAGACGCAGACAATAAGGATGTTCAAGGTGACTGGTCTGGCAACAATGGAGGTGAAGAATGATGAGCAGTAGCTGTGCAGGAAGCCCCCCCTCGGTCCTTTTTCTCTCTCCCGTCCAAGGTTTTTTCTCTTTTTTTTCGATTTCTAGGGTTTTTCTCTAGGTTTTTTCTCTTCTTTGTTTCTCGGTTTTTTTCCTCCCCAGGTTTTTTTTCTGTGTTGTTCTCCTCTTTAGGTTTTTTTCTAGGGTTTCTCCAAGGTTTCTCTAGGGTTTTTTTAGGTGTATTGTGCTCTCTCCTTTTATAGACCTAGGGTTTTTTCCTTTTTTATTTTTTTTATTTTTTATTTTTGGTAATAATTAGAAATCAAGAATCAATTTTTTTTAGGAAATTTTATATTCTAAAAATCGAATCTTAAATTTGATATCAATTCCAAATCCAAATTAATTTTCAATCTTTTAATGGTTTCATTTAATTCTACTTTCCTATCAAAATTAATTTAGATTTCCTTCCCTCTTCTTCTTTTTTTTATTATTCTATAAAAAATCAAAATCAAAATCCAAAATTTATTTCTAAATCTAATAATAAAAAAAAATTAAAAATTAAAAATCAAATATAAACTAATTAATTAATTAAAAAATGTTTGAAAAAGAACCGGACAAAAATGGTGCTACAAGGTAAGTGGGTTAAGTAAAGTTTGTTAGCACCATCTCGTAGGAATGATTTAAACCTTATAAATTCGTTTATGCTTAGGTTGGATTGAAACTTATTTTCTGCTTTGCGTGTTGTGGCCAGCCAAACGTGCATGTTAAGTGAAATGAACTGATGCATATATGCATTTATGTATAGCATGTTTTGAGTTTAATTGCTTAATATTTATGTTTTAATGACTTGCATCATATTTTATATTTGCAAAGTCTTGGTTTGAACTGACATTTGAAATAAATTGAAAGTTCTTCATATTTCGAACTCAAAACCGATTTAATAGTGATTTGGAATCCGTGGGAGCCAAGTGCTACACGAGGAAATTGATTTCAAACTGTTTTTGAGTGCAGGCATATCCTACGACCTTTGGGTCATTTCTAGCCTATTAAGCTTAGCTCTAAGCCTTATTGCCCATCTATCGAGCTTTGTGCTCTAGACCATTGTATTGTACCTATCGAGCCTAGTGCTCTAGGTAGATTGTTACTTGTTTGGAAAACCAGCAGGCAAGTTCCAGCTCTCAACTGATTAGCGAGACTAGATATTGTCCTATGGCCATAGATTTAGTGTTGCTTGCGACACCATTCCATTTCTAGCTAGGATGGATATCAACTGATTGATTGATTGAGGATTATTGCCTAAACTCTACATGCCACTGTTTTATTATTAATATCAATTTCAGTGAATGGAGGCTTACGCCTAGAGTGAAAAGTGATCGGTTTGAAATCATTTTAAGAGATTTACAGCTTATACCTAAAAGTGACAAATAATCGATTTGATATCAATTTTACTGAATCGAGGCGTATGCCTAAAGTGAAAATGATCTATTTGAAATCGTTTTAAGTGATTTAAGGCTTACACCTAAAGTGATAGGTGATCGTTTTTGAAATCGTTTTTGAAATCGTTTTCAGTGAATCAAGACTATACGCCTAATGTTTATTGATTATCGTTTTGTGAACTAATTGACTTATAGAAAATGTATAGTTATTGATTTCAAACGAATGCACAGTAATCGATTTCTCAAAGTGCATAATAATTGATTTTAAAATGAATGCATAGTAATCGATTTATTAAAGTGCATAGTCATTGATTTAAAATGAATGCAAAGTAATTGATTTATCAAGTGCATGATGTTTTGGCTTTATCGAAGTGCGTGGTGTGTTGAATTTAAGCGAAATGCATAATGAATCGATTTGATCGGAATGAATAGTAAGTTTGATTTAAATAAAGTGCAAATTGAAAGCGTTTTAAAACTGAAGTGCACGAAGAAAGTATTTGTCTTAGGACCATGTTTAAACATCATGCTTACTTGATACTTCAGCATTGTTTTCAACACATGCATGTAGATCGACATGAGACTAACATGCATTTACTTAAGCTACTTACTGAGCCGTGGTTTTGCTCACTCCTTTCTAACATCATCGCAGATCACACAAGCTAAAGTTCATGCCCAGAGTTTTTGTGTAGGCCTTGGGGATTGTACCTAGTAGTGGTACTTGTTTAAGTCGTTCGAGTGTTGCTTTTGTTATTTTAAGGTATATGAAATTTTATACATTATGTTGGTTATCATGTATAGACATTATGCAATGCACATTACATGTTTATTAGAAACATTTTGGGATGTAACTTAGGATCGCATTAGATTATTATAGACTAGAATAATTATTAAGTACAATCTGATATGTGCTTGTAGTATGATAACTACGAATTTTATGGAAGGTGAAAATGTTAATTGATGATTCTGGGATTGTGTAGTGTATAATAATGTAAACTGTGGATTGTGGAGTTGAGATATGATATTGAAAAATATATATTTTTGCAGGTTAATTAACTGAGGAAAATCAATTTTATATAAGGGGGAGTTTTCGATCTTTTTCTTTTACCAATTTAACATTGAATTAAAATATAATTAAGTTGAGTTGTTTAAGAGATAGTAAATTAAATGGTGAATGTAAATCGAATTAAGAAATGCAAAGTTAGATTAGAAGCGACACTGACACCGAATACAAACGTTAAAGTGAAAAGAAAAATTTAGTTCATAAATTTGGTAAATAGTAAATCAAGTTTGAGTATTAAATGTATGTCACGGCCTTCGGGTCGTTACACTACCTTTACCCGCTAGCATGTGAGACATCCTACAACAAATTCAACAATGTCCCGTTTCATTTTAGGCCACCAGTAAACCTTACGCACATTATGATACATTTAATTACTACCCGGATGTAAAGTGTGCCTGGAGGTATGTGCCTCTGTCAAGATCGACTCCCTTAGCTTCTTATCTTCAGGAATACAAATCCTGCCTTTGAATCTCAAAATACCATCAAAACCAATACCGTAATCAGATTGAGTACCCATCTGTACTTGACTGGCAATCTCAATCAAATCAAAATCCTCTCTTTGAGCATTTCTAATCGAATCTATCAAATCTGACTCAATCCACAAACTAGCTATCAAAGCGTATCTCTCAAAAGGAGTAACATTCAGACTAAGGCTAGCTAAAATTGCTCTAACTGATCATATTCCCTTACCATCATATAAGAAACCATGCAAATGTGTTTCTTGTTCAAAGCGTTGTCACCACATTTGCTTTCCTCGGGTGGTACAATATCTCGCAGTCATAATCCTTTAGCAGCTCCATCCATCTATGTTGACTCATATTCAATTCACGCTGTGAGAATAAATATTTGAGGCTCTTATGATCAGTGAATACCTAGAACTTTTCACCATACAGATAATGCCGCAATATCTTCAATGCAAACACCATGACAACTAGTTCCAAATCGTGTGTAGGATAGTTCTTCTCATAGTCCTTCAGTTGACCCGAACCATAAGCGACCACTTTACCGTGCTGTATTAGTACACAACCCAATCCTTGTGAGAAGGCATCACTGTATACTGAGAATCCCCAAAAACCACTAGGAATGGTCAGAATTGTCGCTGTGGTCAACTGATGCTTTAGTTTTTGGAAATTGCGCTCACTAGCATTTGTCCATTCAAACTTCACATCTTTGTGAGTGAGATGCATCAAACAAGCAGCTAGTCTGGAGAAACCATCGACAAATTGACGATAATACCTAGCTAAACCCAAAAAGCTCCAAATCTCTGTCAGTGTTTTAGGCCTTTCCCATTACACAATAGCTTGTATTTTGGACGGATCAATTGATACCCATCCTTAGATACCAGATGACCCAGAAAAGTAATTTGATCTAGCCAAAACTCACACTTACTGAATTTAGCATAAAGCTTTCAATCCCTGAGGGTTTGCAGAACTATATACAAATGCTGCTCTTGTTCCTCCCGAGATTTGGAGTACACTAGAATGTCATCAATAAATACGATGATGAATTTATCCAGTAGGGCTTAAATACCTCATTCATCAAATTCATGAATGTTGCAGGGGCATTCGTAAGTCTGAAAGGCAAAACTAGAAACTTATAATGTCTATACCGAGTTCTAAATGCCGTCTTAGGGACATCAGACTCTCTGATCTTCAACTGATGGTACCTAGATCTGAGATCAATTTTGGAGAACACCTGAGGACCCTTGAGCTGATCAAATAGATTATCAATCCTGGGTAGAGGATACTTGTTCTTACTAGTAGACTTATTGAGCAATCGATAATTTATGCAAAGTCGCAAGCTACCATCCTTCTTTCTGAAAAAAAAGGACTGGTGCACCCTAATGAGAGACACTAGGACGAATGTAACCCTTGTCTAGTAACTCCTAGAGCTACTTCTTGAGCTCATCTAACTCCACCAGGGATTAGATAGATAGTGAACTCAATCTCTAGATCAGGAGGAAGTCCTAGCAAGTCATCCGAAAACACATAAGGGAAATCCCTAACTACCAAAATCTAATATAACTCCAGTTTTTTCTTTTCTACGTCCTCTATGTAGGCTATGATTCCTTCAATAACAAACATAATTCTTTAGATATCACACACAGATAATTTTAAATAAAATATTTTGCTTTCATTACTATTTGAATAATTTTACAATATACCTTTTAGGGTAAGAGAAAGTTACATATTTAGTATAGCAATCTAAACTCACACAGTTTTGCAGCTAACCAATCCATACCTAATATTAAGCAAAATTAGATCGGTTATAGATTCCTTCTCTCCTACCCTTAATTTACAATTACGATATATCACATCAGCCATCTGAAATTCTTTAAAGGGTGTGCTAATTTGCAATTGATATCCTAAAGGCTTAGGCTTTACGAGTATTTTAATAGCACAAGCAAAAGATATAAACGAATGCGTAGAACTCGGATCAAATCATGCAAGTGTAAATATATCAAAAATAAATATCTTACCCTAAATCACCTCAAATTAAGTATCTACAACCTCCTTATCCAAAGCATATACCCTGCCTTGCGTAACCGGCTTCTTTCCCTTTTTAGCTACTCTGGCTCTCTTGGGTGGGACATTGCAGCCTTCTCTGGCTCCTTAGCAGGTGCTACTGTTGCCGATGCTGGTGCTACTACTGATAATTTGTTATTCGGGCAATTTTTGACAAGATGCCCAGTCTGTCCGCACTTGAAACATGCCTTAGTAGCTCTATGACAAGGCCGATCACCATGAAATCTACCTCAATGCTCACAACATTGTGCAATACTCTTCGATACAGGTGTCGATCTATTAGTAGCCCAGGCTTAGCTAACACAGGCTCAGATATCTTAATTCCGAAAGTTTTAGCTTTCTTCACCGGCTTTTTTTCTAATTTCTCCTCGATACTCCGCTTGGCTTTTTCTTCACCTTTGCCTTTTCCACAGGCCCCAAATTTAGCCAAATAAGACTCACAATCCTGCTCACATAACCGGGCCCTCGAACAGCCTCATCATAAGAGGAAACACCAAAAGGAGTAAGTCGAGATCTGATAAAATACCCGAGTCCAAAAATAAACTTCTCAATCTTATGCTGCTTACTCTTAACTGTCTCAAGATCAAATCAGCTTAGATCGGTGAATTTAGACTCGTACTAATCCACCGACATCAATCCTTACACCAGATTCTAGAACATTGTGCACAACTTCCTCTACGCAGTCGATGGAATATACTACTAATGAAAAGCCTCCAAAAATACTGTCGAAGTCACCTTTGTATAACTGATAGCTAGTACAGTCTGGCTGGCCTTCTACCAGTGCTCGACCTCATCGGACAACAAAAAAATGGCCAATCCTATCTTATCAGTCTCTGAGTAGGTAACATATGTAAATAGCTTAGTCACCTCATTTAACTAGTTTTCTGCAGCCATAGGATCCTTTTCACCCTTAAATTTTGACAGATCCAGCTTCCAAAATTCCCTCAACAATTTAATATCACATTTACCCACTGTGTTGGCTAAGTAAAGCTGTGGTGGAGGTGGTGGTGGTGGCTGTGGTAGTGGCAGTGGTACCTGCTATGGCTGTGGTGGTAGAGGCACCTGAATTGAAGGAGGTGGTGGTGGTTGCTACACTTCTAAGATTGGTGTCAGAGTTGGAGCGAACGCTAACTCTTGGGCACAGTTACTAATAACTGCTCGACTAATCTTTCCAACTGAATGATCTAGGCACTTGGAATTTCAGGTTGTGGAGGGAGGGCTGGTACGAGAATCAACTCGGGAGATGGTTCCAAATATGGCTAGGCCCATCTCCGCCCACTACCTCTACCCCTTCAACTGTCAAACATTCTGTCAAAATAGAGATAAAAAATATTTTTAGTTACTTTTACCTTTATATATGTTCAGTCAAATATAGTACTTCAAGGGATGTAAACCGATTTCTCCTTGATGAGGGTCAAACTAAAGGTCATTGGGCTTTGATATAAATCAGGCTAAAGAACATTGGGCCTAATGGTAGTTTAAGCCCAAGAGGAAAGAAGACTCAAAAGGGCCATGAATGATCCACTAGGTTATTATTTAAGCTGTAAGTCTTAAAGGTAATTATGCACAAAATAACTCCTATAAATAGGTCATAGGTATCATTTTTAAACCCTATTCTCTATTTGCTTATTAAAAAACCATACCAAAATCCTGTTTGACTTAAGCATCAGAGTGCGCGTGCAGGTGAAAGCCCTTGTGCCCTTCTAATCATTTTCTTTCTTGCAAGGTTCTTGGAGATAGGTTAAGAGGCAGATCGAGATTCATATGTCAGCAAAAATCATTGTTGTAAATAGATAACACAAATGGCACCGTCTGTGGGAATCGAAATAAGTCAAATACTCATCATGATTCAGTCGAATCTTGAAGTATTTGACCCAAAAATGGGTTAGTTTTCTGTTTCTTATAATTTTTGATAATGTATTATGCATAAAACCAATATTATTTAGAATTCTTTTCGTTCAAAATCTAAAAAATAAAAAGCATGAAAATAATCTCGTTTGCAAACTGTGTTCGTTGCTTGGATTTTTCATTTTATGTACTATTTTGCTTTAAAGTGATATCTGGGTTTGTAGATTCACTCTTAGACATGTGAAATATGATTTTTAATTAAAAAAAATTCCATCAGGATGTGAAGGATTTTGAGGAAAGCTCGTAAAAACAAAAACGGATTAATAAGTGGCTCCTTGAGTTGTTACAACTCTAATAACCCCAAAAAGATACGGGAATATTTCAAGAATATTCCCTCCAAAGTGAAACTTGAGCCAACGTGAAACACTCAAGATGTGGGAATATTCCCTCCAAAGTAATATTTTGGTTACCTAAAACAAGAATTTGAACCAATGTGAAACACTAAAGAAGGGAACATTTAATTTTGTTCTTCTGTTTTTTACCTTATTCCATAAATTTATTACAAGAAAAATACAAACAAATCTCTGTTTTCTCATGTCATTGTTTTCAATCATTCTTGCATGAGATTTTCTCCTCCAAATTGGTATCCCGCACTCTGTTGACTCCCCTATTATTCTTATAGCTGATTCTATTGTCTCCGTATCACAGAATTCAACCAACTTTGGCTTCCTCACTGTCAGATCCCCAACCACATTGTTCAAAAACACTGATGCCATTTCTTAAAATTTTTGTTTGTTTGCAGAGAAACTAAAAACAAATCTTATAATATTAAAAAAAAAAGCATGAAATCTTCAATTTTTCAATTACAGAGAACACCTTGTTACTTTTATTTCTCACTTTGCACGTTATTTTACTTTAAAATAACACTTTGGCTTTATTAAATTCACCCTCAAGCATACGAAATATATTTGGTGCGCCACAAGTAAACCCAAGTTTTTGTCTTTCCCTCACTCTTTGGTGTGCTAGTCAGTGTAATGATTTTCCAAAGCTTTTACTTTTTGGAAGAATATTCTTTCCAAAACCTTTTCCTATATTTTTTAGTGTACAAGTGCCACGATTTCCCAAAGCTTCTACCTTTTGTATGAATATTTTTGGAATATTCTTTCCAAAAATAAAAATTATACTTAAATTCTCAAAGTTTTAAGAATTATGATTTTGACCACTTTGTATCAAGTTTGTACAAGCAAGTTTTTAAAGTATTCAATCACATTCTCAACTTCATGAATTCAACAATATTGTAATTTATAGTTGTGATTAACATCCAACAATTTCTAGTACCCCTCTTGATTTTAAGCTTGGCTGCTGCTGTACATAGCTTCACTAAAAAGGAGTAGCTTATTACTCCACAAGAGTTTACCCATTTTAACAGGTGAATTGGTGATTTCATTGCTTAGTTGGAAAGGACAATCATATGTTCTCTTTAATTTCCCTTTAGCATTTTGTGTCAAATTGACTAGTGATTCGTAACATGGTTCTTTGTCCAAGAAAATACTATATTGAGCAACTTTGAGCCCCTCTTTATGTTAGCAGGAGATAACATAATGTTTGACTTTGTTGGAATTTAAATGTTGAACATGTTTTTATTAAAATATATATTCTTTTTAATAACTGTTAAATCTTTTAATTTTTTTTTAGAGAAGTCTAATTTTAAATCAAGCCAATTTAATCTTAGAATAAATTAAACAATTCTAATTTTAATATCATGGTGAGCTAATTAAATAATTGTATATAAAGCACTTAATTTCTACTAAGTGTCACTTATATTTCATATTCTTGCAATGAGAAGTTGAACAGAACATCTTTAATTGCCATGACTACTATAGAGCAATAGAGCAATCACTATTCCTAAATGTAATTAGATGCTTATTATAGCTATTTTTGCACACTATTTGCTCCCCTTACAAAGTGCTTACTGTACTACTAGAGGCCATTTAGGCCAACATGTTGAAAACTTTCACCATTTAAAGTTTATTCTTTTACATAGGTCAATTTATCAATCTTAATCACTATTGCCCTATTTCGAGGTTCATTTCCATCTTATATTATTCTTGCTTGCAAAAGATTGAGTGCCCTTGAACTACCCATCATATTTTTCTCATTTATCATGGTGATTTACATTCTTATATTTACTTATTAAAGTGAAAATGCATTCTGAGCATCGATATTGTTTCGCTAGTGCATTACTGAACTGTATGCTTTTAGGAGGATATCATATGTAAGTTCAAGAAATATATACATTTTGCTTGTATTGCTCTTTGTAGCTCTTTAGGCCCCTGTTTAGGCTTTTGTTTACATTGGGTTGAAGGTTGGAGTACCTTACTAGCTGTCCAAGATTTTGATAAAAGATGTCCCAGTAATGAGCATGACGTCAGAGGTATTTGTGGATTTACCTATTGCAAGCATGAAATGGCGATAGCCATCCTTCTCTCTTGCAATCTTGTGAAAAGCAACGTTCTATGACAAATATGATCCACAAAGCTAAAATGTCTACATTTATCATCTTTGGGTTATCGCTATTCATTCTTAGTATCATGACACGATGTGTTTATATCTTACATTATTTGCTAAGCTGGAACGCCTTATCTTTTTTAATGTTGGTTGTCTTGGCTATAATATACATAATCTTAAATACATAATCTATTATGTCCTATATGTTAGCTAACATGCAGGTTTGTATAAGCCTTACTAGTCGAGCACTCTATTATAAGCTTTGCTTGCCAATGAGGGCACTTAGGGGGCAACACGAAGAAAAAGGCCTAAAGCGAAAAGTGCGTGAGTAGGCTATACAGGGACATGAAGCGAAAAATGCGTGATGTAAGTCAAGCATGAAGACAAAAAAAGTCCCTAAGTGAAAAATGTGCGAGAAGGGCAATAAAAAAGTCCTTAAGCGAAAAATGTGTGAGACGGGCAACAAAAATAAAAGGTCCCTAAGCGAAAAATGAGCGAGACGGGCAACTAAAAAAGTCCCTAGGCAAAAGATGCACGAGATGGGCAACACATGGGCTTGAAGCGAAAAATGCAAGAGATAAGCCATGAATGAAATAAAAGTCTTTAAACGAAAAATGCCCGAGATGAGCAACACATAGGCTTGAAGCGAAAAATGCGCGAGGTAAGCTGTGAATGAAATAAAAGTCCCTAAGCAAAAAATGGGCAAGATGGGCAACACATAGGCTTGAAATGAAAAAATGCATGAGGTAAGCCATAAACAAAGTAAAAGGCTTAAAGCGAAAAATGCGCGAGTAAGCCACACATGAGAAATTTAAAAAGATTGAAGTGAAAAATGTGCTACGTAAGCCACGCACGTGAAAGACAAAAAAGCACATAGGCTTGAAGTGAAAAATACACTACCACTCATGTGAAATGTAGGGACTTGAAGCAAAAAGTGCACAAGGTAAGTTTGATTATTATGTAAGACTAAGCTCTTTCACAAAGAACTAGGGCACAGTTACTATGTACATATATACATATTAAAGCATGAAAATAAAGCAAGAAAGTGGAATTTTTCATTCATTCAACTCTGGAGTTGTATTACAATAAGTATCTTCTAGATTGACCTCTACAGTAAGAGGAGTATCGATACTAACAGGCACCTAGGCGTCTGCGTCCTAAGGCACTATAATGTCAGGAGCTTGATCCTTAGAAAAGTTAGCCTCTAGATTATCGAAATCATCTTCGTCCAAGCTTGTGAGATCCTCGACCACTTTGGGTCGACAAAAAGGCTCCTAAGGGTTGGTGAGATCAGATAGATCTTTATAAGTGCCTATTCTCAGAAAAGGTTCCAAACCCTTAGCATCTTGATCAAGCTTTGACCAATCAAGAGCGTGCCAAGTACAAACCACATTTGATAAAACCAGTTAAGAATATATGTCTCCTATTGTGGCTCTTCTTAACGATGTGCCCTTATAGCCCTAACCCAGATTTGATCTTGCTCCTCTTGGCTAAGAGAAGGCTTTGGTGGCTTTGTAATCATGTAATTTCTCCCTATAGCTCTTGGTTTCGATCAGTTAGGACCTTGAGTTCAAAAAAAAGAGTGGCATCCTCCGCTTCAAGAGAATTTAACTTAGTTGAAGTGGAGGAAAACGTATCCCAATAGAGCTCTGAAAAAGCAATCTTGGCCTTTTTCATCTCAAGATCATCTTTAAGATGAAGTAGCTTTAGCTACTCGATTTCTCTTACGGTTGCGCCTTAAACATTAAGTGCTGAGCATTAATAGCAATTATTTGTTGCGAGGCTTGCAAACAAGTAAAAAAGTTAGGAAACTCACCAGACATTCACGTGAATGTGAAACAAAGGATTTGAAACTTACTCTCATCACTTCTAAAACAGCTATGTCCGTTAAGAGGAGTAATCTGGGGAGCACAAGCATGTCTCTCATTGATAGCTCCATGAATAGCTTCCTCCTATCGTTCATGAGGATTTTGCCCGTATGACTTCTAGTTCTTCCTGTTCATCGAAATTGATCACTAGTGATTCACTAACGAAAGACTTATTCCTCCTATAGTTAAGGGATCGAGAGGAACTAAATCCCTCATAATGAGCATGAGAAGAGTACAAGCTCGAGTGTTTTCTATAACCACTCCTTTGAAGCGAACTCATTTTCTGAGAATAAGTAATTTCAGCTTGAAAAGTATAGAAGTACTTGATGTCCTTCCTTTTTTAAAAAGCACGCCCAACACTTTGGATTAATGGACCCTTAGGCTTTAAAAGAGGACTTATGGATTCATGAGAGAGTCTACCATGCCTCAACTAGCAGATAGGATGTTCTCTTTGGTGAAGAAAGTAAATAAACCAGTCTCTCTTCCATAACATGACCATATAATGTCAATTTGCTGACCATACAATCTCTTTAAGATAAAAAAAAATATATGATCTTTAGATGATTTCCTCTCACGAATACCCCATTAGGTAGGAATGCCTAGACCTTCTAGGATTTCAATGAATAACTAATCAGACTTATAACTATGAAGTTTGCTTGGAAGCTCTCTAAGAAGCCCTTTCAATAAAATAGGATACTGACTCAGAGAATCCATGGAGTTTGAAATAGACACTTAACTGCCCAGCACGACTCCATTCCTATTACGAACTATGGTGAAGCCCACCAATCGAGCTCACAAATGAAAATGAAAAATCTCTTGTAATAATTCCAAAAAGGGCATAGCAAGAAAATTTGAAAAGTTTGTGGACCCATAATGATTTTAATTAAAAAACAAAAAACCTTTATATACTCTTCCAGAGGATATACCCTGCGAAAGAGTGGGAGCAATTGATGAGAGTCAAACTAAAGGTCATTGGGCTTTGATATAAATCAAGCTAAAGAACATTGGCCCTAATGGTAGTTTAAGCCTAAGAGGAAAGAAGACTCAAAAGGGCCATGAATGATCCACTAGGTTATCATTTAAGCTGTGGGTCTTAAAGGTAATTACGTGCAAAATAACTCCTATAAATAAGTCACAAGTATCATTTTTAAACCCTAACCTCTATTTGTTTATTAAAAAACCGTACCAAAATCTTGTTTGACTTAAGCAATGGAGTGCGCGCGTAGGGGAAAGCCCCTGCACCCTTCTGATCCTTTTCTTTCTTGCAAGGTTCTTGGAGACAAGTTAAGAGGTAGATCGAGATTCGTACGTGTAGACACCTTATTTTGTCTGAGGTCTTAACTTGTAAAAATAATTAATTAGGCTAGGTGACATAGTATTTTTAACTTAATTTAATAACTTAGATTAGGATAACTATTTAATATAAGAATTGTTTAGAATTAGGCTAGAATTAAATTAGAATTTTTAGATTTAGAATTAACATTAATTAAGAAATTAAAATTAAATTAGGATTTAGGAATAATTAAAAAAAAAGAGAGATAAGAAAAGAAAATAAAATTAATTTTAGGATAAGATAATTAGATTTTTATGATAGGATAATTAAAATTTTTAGGATAATTATTTAGATTAATAGAGTTAGATTAGGATGTAACCAAAAAAAAAAAGTTAGATTAGGATTAACATAAGAATAAAATAGATAAAATATGAGATAATTATGAGAATAAGTATAGTTGTATTAGGACTCTAATAAATTTTTGGACGATAGAAAGGGGATTGAGCCTCATGATTATTCATTAACAATCAAGCATCTACAATTTAGCATCCTTGCAGTGCAACAATGATAAGCATCGTCATCTTCGCTTGCTGCATCGACTGACCACCTTCATCATTTTTGCTATCACTTGCACCGTTCTTAGTTTCTGTCCAGCCATCCTAACCACTTTCCTCACCATTGGATCAGCCACTCATCACTGTATCGCTACAACGATTATCACCGCTTCATCTTTCACAACCCCTGTCCTGCCACCAACTTTTCAACATCATTGTATTTCATTTTTGCTTGACCCGAATCATTCATCATTTCCATCGCTGTTGGCAAACTTTGCTCCTCATAACCACTACTGCTGTGTTGTACTCCCCACTGTTGCACTTCTGTCCAGCCCCATCATCATCATTGCTTACTGCTTGTGTCATCTTAACAAGCCACGTGAAGTTAAAGAAAAGGACATAAGTTGCAGCTAGAAAAGGAAAGAAAGAGAGCTAACAAAGAAATAAGGTTATTGTCAGGTGAGTTTTGTTTTAATATATTGATTTTGTTTGATTGATCAGTTAATGAATAATTAATTGATGTTTGTTAATAATTTAATATTCTGATAATTAAATGTATGACAATAATAAGGTAATAATTTAATAGTTGGATAATTTAATAATAATTTAAATTGATTTAATAATTGTAAGTTTGTAGGATAACTAAAAATTTATATGTATTGTCGTAACGATTTTCGTCCAGGGACTCGATCGCTAGACGATTTTGGATAAACACAATAAAGAGGAGTCGCCACCAATCTTTTTTGACTAGGTGTGATTGGTCACCTAAAATTATATATCTTTTTAATAAAATCTTAAAATTAATTAATTTTTATCAAAAAAATAATTTTTGGTCTGCGAAAACAAAGTTCGGGTTCGGGAGTTCGGTTACGCGTGGGGAAGGATTAGCACCCCCACAACGCCCGTTAGAAAACGGTACCACTTAATCATGTCTTATCTTTTGATCTTAATAAAATGATCTTAATTAAATATTTAAAAAGAACTCTATTTATTTGAAACCATTTTTTATTATTTGTTTTATTTTGAAATATTTAAGTTTTATTTTTTATTTAAAATAAGTGAAAATCTTTTGTATTGAAAATTATTCCGAAGTACCCCAATACTTTTGATAGCATTTCGAATAATTTCCTCACCTAAAGATTTCTTAAGAATCGCTACTTGCGATTTCTATAGAATCTCATCCTCGGAAGATTTGCAATTATTTTGGAATTTCATGAATGCAAATGATACAAACAAAATAGATATGATGTACATGAGAAATATATTATTTTATTATCTTTTATATTTATATTATTGCTTTTGTAATTTATTTATATTTATAAAATTTTATTTTTTTATTGAAAAATTATATTAAATATTCCAATACGCTGGTAACATTTATCATATTTCTCTCACCTAGAGATCAG
Organism: Heritiera littoralis; assembly: GCA_031772115.1. Classification (NCBI taxonomy): domain Eukaryota; kingdom Viridiplantae; phylum Streptophyta; class Magnoliopsida; order Malvales; family Malvaceae; genus Heritiera; species Heritiera littoralis. Next base: position 2,291,659 of record JAPDPK010000063.1, read on the forward strand.
TTAGGAATCACTACTTGTGAATTCCGTAATATCTCATCATCGGAAAACCTTTAAAACTTATACTTTTTAATTAATTTTTAATTGTTTTATTATCATTTATTTTTTAAGGTTAATTGTAACAATTTTGTACTCTTATTTATTTGCTTAAAAATTTTATTTATTTATTATTTGTTTATTAATATTAATTTATTTCATCGAACTAAAATTACTTGAATACCCCAATACGCTGGTAATATTCAAATATTTCATTTCGACCCTAAGGATTGTCAGAGAATCACTACTTGTGATTTCTAAGAAATCCTATCATAGGATATTTTTTAAAATTATAATTTTTTTGTTTATTTATTTATTTAAAATTTATATTTATTATTTTTATATTAATTTATTCCATGAAATTTTGAAATCAAGATAAAACCGATTGAATGTTCCAATACGCTGGTAACATCTAAAGATTTTTCTCGACCCTAAAGATTGTTGAAGAATCACTACTTGTGATTTCTTCGAAATCTTATCATCGGAAATTCAACTTTATTATTTGGATTTATCTCTTTATTTATTTGTTTCTATTATTCATTTATTATTAATTTATTTGTTTTTTTTTTTTAGAAAACTCTTCTCATAACACTAAAAATTATATATATAAATTCTTTCAACATCCTAAAAAAAATGCAAGAGAACTCTTTTTACAATCTTTTTTTTAAAAATATATATGTATATAAACTCTTTTATCAACCTTAGATAAAATATATATAGACACGTACAAGCACATACAAGACCTTTGTTGTTTCATTTTTATTTTTATTATTATATTTTATTTTGTGAAATATGAAAACAAAACTTGCAGAACATAAGGCAGGGAATGTACCTTAATAAGAAGACCCAAATATTCAATTCCTTGTCTTTCTTCCTCACGCATATCGCACCTTGCCCTTCTCAAGCAGAGCTCGACAGCAAGCAATGATCACAGTAAGGAGAATAGGAGAGAGAGAACGAGCCTTACACCAAGATAGAACCTTTCAAGCAGCAACAATGGTGATGATGCATTGTGCAGTGATAAAGATGATGCAACGGGGCGTAGAGCGGTGCACTGGAGTGGATGGGTACAGAGGGTTGCAGGCAGACCAGCAATAGCAGGGGTTGGTGCGTAGGCCAGTGGTTTGGCTGGGCCTTGTGCGGCGTACAGCAGCGGTGAAGTGCAACAGCGAGGTACGCGACAAGTGTGGCGGCAAGGATATAGCAGAGCTGGACGTGGTGGTCATGGGCTGTAGCTAGGATGACAGAGGCGAACGCAGCTGGCAGTGATGGAGTACGATAGAGGAAGAGCAAAATGGTGGTGGCAGGTGAAGTGGGCAGCAACCAGGGCGACAACAGTAGCACCCTTGGTTGCGATAGCAGTGGCGTGGTTTGGATGATGGAGAAACAGGGTAGGAAAGTTTAAGAATGGGTGGTCGCAATGGACGAGATTAAGATGATGATGAAACAGAAATGCGGAGCCTCTGTACTGAAATTGTGTCCACGTAAAGTGAATTCAGAATCCTCTCTTCTTCTTTTTTTCGTCTAAAACCTAGTCCCCCACCTTATTTTCCTTTTCATTGGCTTTTATAGCCTCAAAGTTTCATGGAAAGCAATCAAAAATTTATAATTGATCCCATGATCATGGGATTTTTCATTTATTTTGTTTGACTTTCCCTTTTTTTTAAATTTATTTCCATTTCATTTTTTTTTATTTTTGGTAATCAATTTTCAAATTTTATTTCACCCAATTTATTTCCTTCCTTTTGCTAATTTATTCATTGATTAAATGGCTGATTATTTTTTCTTTTATTTTTGGCAACAATATCAACTTTAGTCAACTCTTGAAGGTGTGAATTTTGCATGTGCTTCACATGAGATTTGACCAAAATTGACTTGTTTCTTTTTATCATTATTTATTTTTTTTATTTTTTGATTTTTTGATTATATATAAAAAAAATTGTTCGGACAAAATTAGGCATCTACAGCTGCCCCTCTTTGCGCTTTACTGTGAAACAATAATAGTGCAAAGACATAGACAACCATTTTGTCCGAATGCAAGACCTATCAATGATTTTTTTTTTGATATTTCCTAGCCTCTTCTATCATAAGGCTAAGGAATAAATGCAAAATGAAATTTCCTAATCTTCCTCTCTTATAAAGATTGAGGAATAAATGCAAAATGAAGTTTCCTAGCCTCTTCTATCATAAGGTTCAGGAATGCAAAGTGAAATTCCTAGTCTCTCCTATCATAAGACTAAGGAATGCAAGATGAGGTTTTCCTAGTCTCTCCTATCATAAGACTAAGGAATGCAAGATGATCATGAAATAAAAGCTCCTTTCACTAGAGGTTATGAGACTTTTGAAAACAAAAAGCTCCTCTCAACAGAGGCAATGAGACTTTGAAACAAAAAGCTCCTCTCAACAGAGGCAATGAAACTTTTGAAACAATAATCTTGTGCTCCTCTCACCAGAGGCATTGGAACTTTGAAAAATAACCTTATGCTCCTCTTACCAGAGGCATTGGAACTTTGAAAAATAACCTTGGGCTCCTCTCACCAGAGGCATAGGAACTTTGGAAACAAAGAGCTCCTCTCAACAGAGGCAGTGAAACTTTTTTTTTTTGAAAAATAAAGAGCTCCTCTCAACAGAGGCAATGAGACTTTTGAAAACAAAGCTCCTCTCAACAGAGGCAATGAGACTTTGAAAACAAAGAGCTCCTCTCAACAGAGGCAGTGAAACTTTGAACATAAAAATTTCATTTCAGAATGCCAGTTAACATGGGTTTCACTGGGCTTAACTTTCATTTTAGTGCCAACAATATTGGGCTTCATCCTCCTCTAAGGTGCCAGCTAAATTGGGCTTTCCTCTCATCTAAGGTTTTTCAAAAAAGTATTTTTCTCATCATTTTCTCGTTCCTCATTATTTTTTCAAATTACCATCTCTTATATTTTCTCTTTTCCTCAAAATTTAATCATTCAGAACTTCTTATCTTAATGTCTTAAGAAAATAGTTCGATGTCAAAAATGCACTAATGAAATGTCATGCATGTCATGAATTTAATGAATGTCATGAATACCATGGATGCTATGAATGTTATGCACATGTCAATGTCATGCCCCCTAAATTATTCCATGAATGTATGAAAATGCAATCTCAATTGTGGTAACAAGATTTTCAAGCTCATCTTGTCTTTCTCAAGTCCATTCTATCTGTTCCATTCTCCTTGTTCAATCCTTTATCTTCATTTCTCATCCCATCTTCCATTAAGTCTTGATTCAATCATGCCGAAGAGATGCTAGCACACTTTCAGATCAACTTTTTTTCTTTCTTTTCTTTAAGCAATGCAAAAATTTTAGAGAAGAAAAAAGAAAAAGAAAAAATCAAAATTTGTTAACATTTATTTGTTATCCTTTCAATTTAATGACCAAAGTGATACACTCATGCATTTTCTCAATTTATCATGAAGGTGAAGTACATGTCAAAGAATCTGAAGTGGGGAAGTATTCATTCTTGAAGGGAACATGTAATTTTAAAAAAAAGAAATCAATGGGACAACTGTTTGGGACAGGGTTTATAGTATCCATCTAATAAACATTCTGACAAATTTAATCACATTAATCAAGAATTCTTTTATGAAAAATCCACTTCTTTTGATATGTTATATCAAAACTCTTAGTGATGATCTTTTCCTAAGTTGCCTTTTCAAGTTTTCAACTTAGGTTCCCCTCTTTTGATCCAAACTACCTTTTCAGGCTTTCAATTTGAATCCTCCTTTGTCTTTTTCTTTTTTTTTCTTTTCATTTTCCTTTTTTCTTTTTTTTTCTTTTTTCATCTATTTCTTTTTTTTTATTTCAACTTCATTGGCTTTGACAAACTTCAACCTTCAGTGCTCAATCAAAATTCATGCCCCTAATAGGCGTTCTTGATTTCGATCCAAGATATCTTTCCAAAGCTCGTGGGTTTCTTCATTCAACTTGATCTACTTCCTTCAAAGGATCATTATCTCATTGTACAAGTATGTTTTCATTCAATGCATGATTCTTCAATTTAAGCATTTACATTTGATCAAAATGGGCTTTTAAAGGCACGTAATGTAGGCTCAGGTAAGGGCTTATGAAAGAAAAGGACATAGTAGGCCCAAAATGTGTTTCAAGGTTTATAAACCAAGAGATCACTTTCTTTATCAAGTAAAACATTTAGGCATTTTGCCCTTTCTTGCTTTTTTTTTTTTGAATTCAAACCCCTTTCTTTCTTTTTTTTTTCACAAAAATGGGCTTCTTTTTTTTTGCCCCTTGATTCATCATGAACACTTTCATTTTTACTCCCAAAATTTCTTTATTTCATCTTCCTTGCCCCCAATGTGGAGGGTGATCCTTGGTGGGTTATATTACAAAAATATATAATAAGCTCAAAGGGGTAATCAAAGGATAATTCTACTCATGCTTGAAGGATAGTGAAAGAAGGCCATTATCATTTCAAATGCAAACACTCTCCTTGGAGATCATTTATTGAACAAATACAAACTTGTTACAAACTTCTATAAGAGATTCACCTTTTCTTATGCCATCAAATTTGGGTGAAAATTGTGAACAAATTTTCTTCTTTCTTAATTGGACACCTTGGCAGATTGATAATCCATAAGCAAAAGTGGTTCTTTCAAAGTTGAATTCCAGATTTATTGACATCATTATCATCATGTTCATTATTTGGATACTTATGAAAGAAAGATATGATGAGTATGTGGGTAATGACCAATGAACATAGAAAATGAGAGAATGATAGTGCATCACACTAGTCGCTTTATTAAAAAGAACCCAAATAAAAGTTAGCCCATACATAAAACTTTATTTTGTGCCTATGAGCTTAAGCACTTTAAAACTGTCTTGCATTACTTAATGGAAATAATAGAAAAAAAATATAATAAATCTCCATACTTGCATGGCTTAAACTCCTTTCACCTCAAAAGAATCATCCCTCATTTCCATGGTTGGGCAATGGATTCGCATTCACAGCCGGTTCCCCTTTTGTTTCAAAGTGCAATATGCCTGCCTTTATCAAACCTTGCACCCTATACTTTAAAGCAGTGCAATTCTCCAAAGAGTGACCTGGATTCCCGAAATGATACTCACATCGAACATTCTCATTATACCATTTTGGATATGGAGGCTTGAAAGGTTCCATATAGACTGGGGCAATGAGTTGCTCTTTGATCAATTTTTGGTACAACTCAGTGTAGGTCATAGGGATTGGGTCAATGGGAGTCCTTTCTCTTTTTGGCCATGATGTATTATGATTGCCCTCTTGTTTATTGAATTGCTTAACTGGTTGAATAGTTGGGGCAGGTGTCTGGGGGTGAAAGTTAAGCTGAGCATTAATTTGCGGATATGACTGGTGTGGGTATTGAACATGATAATATGGTTATGGCATGGGATAAGAGTGTCGTGGAGTGTATCGTCCATGTTGCCCCCCATGTATAACAGCATGGGCATCCTCTTCCCTCCTTCGTTGGCTCCTCCTTTCTTCTCAATATTGTTGGGAACTTCAATCTTTTCACGCTTGATCGCATTCTCAATGATCTCACCATATCAGCAAAATTCTTGGTGGCATTGCCTATCATCCTATCATAATATGGAGCCTTTAAAGTGTTCACAAATAGGATGGTGAGCTCCTTTTCTGAAAGAGGAGGTTGCACTTCTGCAGCTACATCGCGCCACCTTTGCGCATATTGCTTGAAGCTTTCATTGGCTTTCATCTCCATGTTTTGAACTGATAAACGGTCAGGGGCCATATCAGCAACATGTCGATATTGGGCCGTGAATGCCTTTGCTAAGTCATTCCATGTGGTAATCCGAGTTTTGTCTAATTGATTGTACCACTTAGCAGCAGATCTAGTGAGACTTTCTTGAAAAATGTGAATAAGGAGCTTATCATCTTGAGCAAAAGCAGCCATCTTCCGACAATACATAATAAGATGAGACCTAGGGCATGAAGTTCCATTATACTTCTCAAATTCTGGCTCTTTGAACTTGGGTGGAATAACCAGTCTGACACCAAACACAACCCAGTAGCATCCATGGAACCATAAAAGTCTAAGCTTTCAATAACTCGAATCCTTTCCTCCAACATATTAATCTTTTGTTGTGACTTCACCTCATCTACTTGTTTGGCTTTCAACTTCTCAATTTCCCTTGGGTCATCTAAATCGGGCACCTCAATGGGATCAGTAGATTTTGCGCCTTGGGAAGGATGGACGGGTCCTTGGAATTGAGTTTGTCCAAACACTTGGGGTATAGCAGCGTAAGCAGGTGGATATCTTCTTTCTTGATATGTTTGACTTGGAAATGGACCAAATCCAGGAGGATAGATAGGATCTTCTATACTGAGTTGTTGAACCCCTTCTTGGACTGCAACTTCCTCTACTACTCCTTTGCCTTTGCTTAGATTTTTCAATAATTCTGCAATTTGGGCCAGTTGCCCCCTCATTTCCTCTTGAGCTTTTTCCATCTTCTCCATGCGCGTGCTTGATTCTTCTTCCATGATCTTAGCTCGATAACGAGTGTTGTGTGAATGAACTTTTGGTCGAGCTATCTTCAAATCTTTTATTACCACAATTAAGAATTTATTATTTCACATGTGATGATGCTTGAAAAATGAATGAAGATGAATGAATGAACAAAATGCTACATGCGTAAAACCTAAAAACAAGTCATGGATGAGAAATGCATGGAAATGTTTTGCTAAAGATGTTATTGGACCAATTACTCCAAAGGCTTCAAATGGGCATAGGTTCATTTTTGTGATGATTGATTACTTTACCAAATGGGTTGAAGCTACTTCTTATGCGACTGTAACATGAGCAGTGGTTTGCAAGTTTATCAAAAGAGAGATAATTTGTCGATACTGTGAGAACCATAAATTTTCGTAAACCGAATATGTATTCATTGTGTAATTTAAGTGAATATAATGCTATGATGGAATATCAGGAACTCAAATATAAGATCTCGGTTCATATTATGGAATAAAGTCTTCGAGTAAAGGAGACGAGAATAATGTGAAACATACATGTATACTGTATATATAATGTACGTTAAATTAATATGAATGGAGTTCGAGAATTTCAGACGTATGTTTACATGCACGCGTGCCTTGAACTAAATGCATGCATGAGTACGTAAACTAAAAGCACCCAACGTGCATGCACGTGTGCGTACATAAACGTGCATACATGCAACATATGTACATGCGTATATAAGTGCATATATAAATATATAAAGAATCAAGTGAAGTGAAAATAAATAACAAAATAAGCTAAATACGTGCAAAAAGATATGTAGGAGTATAGACATATATACTTATATTTATACGCATAAGGATAAATATACACACAAGCAATATGGTGTGTAAATACATGTATATGTGTACTTGTTATTAAGATGAGATGTGTGTGTGTATATATATATATATATGTTATGAGAATATTTAATATATATTCTGAGAATTTAATATATATATATATAAATAATATTAAGAAAATTAAATAATATATATATATATATATATATAAAAGATAAATAAAGATAAATAAAATATATATTTTGGGTTGATGGGAAAACCCCCGTCAACCAGTCAAATTCAAGTCAGGGAAGGCAGAGCTCTGCCTCCCCACTATCATATTATAAAGAAAGAATATATATATATATATATATATATATATAAAATAAATAAATCATCACTCACTCACCTTTGTCTCTTGGCACACACTATCCCATCACATTACAAACAACTCAAAACACTCTTTCTCCGGTTTCGGAAATTGTGGCGTGTCTCTTGAGCGAAAAAAAAAAAAATCTTTCTCTCTCCCACGCATCATCATTTCATTCTCATCTCTCCCAGACGGCCCCTCACCTCAGCCATATGATCCTTCACGTTATTGCTGCACTGGAACAGAAAAAGGAAATTAAGAAAGGAAAGATCAAGAGAGCTGAAGGAAAAATGGAAACTGCTGCTAGGGAATTTGGCTGAAAGTAAGGCATGAAATAGAGCTGACTTAATGGTCAGTTTAGGGGCTTTCGAATGCTACTTAGGATAGGGGTTTTAAGCTGTGATCAAGGTAGATTGGGACTGGAAATGGTATTGGTTTGGCTGCTAAAATGCAGCTTATCGAAAGAGGTTTTGAGACTTGAAGCTGGGCTGGAACAAGAGGTGAGAAGCGAGGGCTTGTGGCTTTTGTCTTAAGCTGAAAAGCGATTTAAGGGCAGATCACAGGAGATTTTCGGGCGGCTTTATGGCACTAGTCTGAAGGCTGAAAATCAGCCTGGTGTGGTGGCATTTAGGGGCTATAAGTAGTTGAGTTTGAAGGCTCAACAAGTTGTCAATGCGTGAGGAAGATTGAAGCTAGAGGTGTTGTTTTGTAGTCTAGCTTTGCAAAGGAGTAAATAAAGGAACAATAAAGATGTTTTCTTTTAATGCTGAATAAGAGTCTCGGTAAAGAAGAAAATAGGCGAAATGATGCTGTTTGGGAAGGCTATGCCGTGGCTGAAAACAAGGACTCCGAGAGCGCAAAACCAAGAGAGGTCAAGTGGAGAACCTTGAGGATCTGGGGTTGGAGAACGTGACAGCAAGCAGAATCCTGCTAAGGTAAAAAATTACCTTGTTCAGTTGATCCATGAAATTTCTTGAGTAATACCATGTAACAAATTTTAAGTTTAAGTAGAGAAAATATTTAAAGAAATGAAAGATATATGTCCTAAAGGGTGAGCTAAGAGAAAGGAATTAAGGAAGGGCTATGTTATTTGTGATACCATATTAGGTATATATATCATATATATGTATATATATGTATATATATGTATGCATATATATACATATATATGATATATATATATATATATCATAAGAGTATTACGAAATTAGGAATGTGGTGAATAAATAAGATATATATGTGTATATATATATATATATTTAAGTAAATATATATATATATAATAAGAGTATTACGAAATTAGGAATGTGGTGAATAAATAAGATATATATGTATGTGTGTGATGTGTTGGATCTGTGAAAATGTTACGGTAGATGAGCATACTATATAATTGCATTAAAACCAATGTATATATATACATACATATATATATATATATATATACACATATGCACACGCGGACAAACATACACATCTATATATGCATGATATCATTAACATAATGTGGACACACACACACAAAGAAGAGGTAATGGAGATAGATACAAGTAATCCATTAAAATATATATAAATAAATAAATATATATATAGTAAAAAGTGAGAAAATATGTTATCTTATAAAATCAAGATATATATATATATATATTTGTAGGTATATAAATATATACACACACATGCAAATTAATATCATTAGTATAATAAATAAAATATAAATGAATAAATTCTCAATGTACAAGTGGCTTTGATTTATTTTGCTCTAAGATATATTATTGAGACAGATAGAGATATGGATATATATATATATATATATATATATATGTAGGTATATACGTATATCATGATAATCAATATGATAGTGTGTCGATAAAATGAATTATATAGGAGTATAAATACATACACTCATGCATAATGTATATTTGTACGGAGGAAGAAAAAGAGATGAACATAGGTAAATAAATATATATATATATATATCTATAATATATGTCTTGGAATATACATATGGCTATAAACACATAGATGCTTAAACATATATATATACACGTATACAAGGACTCGTGTCATGGGTACGTCGTAATTGACGATAAGGAGATAGCTTTAGATTAATAGTTACTCAAAATTAATAGTGTCTTTCTAAAGTCCTTATTTAAGTACGTGATTAAGCACGATGATGCAAACTCATCGAAATGTTAATGGATTATGTGTAGCGAAGCGGACGGTGTAAAGGTTTGAGTACAGACTCGAAAACGCGAGGAGGATAATTACTAAGCCTCGAGGTAAGTGGGTTAAATAAGCCTTGCTAGTATCATCTCGTAAGAGATGAATAAATTCTTATTAAAATACTTATCTAAATTTACCTCAAGTTTGGCGGAATACTATGGGTAAAACTATAAGAGTAAGTACGGTAAAATACAAATTGGACATAATGTGATCGTGAATAGTAGTTGTTTAGAAAGGAATCTTGCTTGTGACTTGCGTGTTATGCGTTATAGTTTGTTTGTGTTTACTGAATGTATAAATTGTATAATCTTGGTGCTTGCATTTGAGGAATGCATATGAATTAATTAAGTTACACCGAATGAGCATGTTAACACATTGTGATACTTTGAGAATGTATATGTGATTTGTGTGCGGTATATACGGCTCCCAATGTTGAGTTCATGGACCCCAATTAATACCTAGTTGTGTTTATCGAAAACTAGGAAAATAGGCCAATCCAAGTAAAACTCGATCTTTGTAACGTGTGAGCCACCTCTGGAGAACTCAAAGGATCTACGTGCTATGTAGGTTCTTCGGAAACTGTGGGAGCCACCTCTAGAGTCCTTTGAGAGCTAAGTGCTACACGAGTTTCGATGAATCACTAGAAAGTATGTGTCATAAAGGCCAACCCAAGTAAAGACTCGATCTTTGTACCGTGTGAGCCACCTCTAGAGAACTCAAAGGAACTACGTGCTACGCAGGTTCTTCGAAAACTGTGGGAGCCACCTCTAGAGTCCTTTGAGAGCTAAGTGCTACACATGTATTGATGAACCATTGAAAACATAAGCCATAGAAGCCAACCTGAGTAAAACTCGAACCTTTGTACCGTGTGAGCCACCTCTAGAGAACTCAAGTGACCTACGTGTGAAAACTACAAACTTTGTACCATATTAGTGAATAAATTAAGAGACATAGAATTAGCTTGAAAACTATGATATACTTTGTAATTTCCATTATTCCACGTAATGAGAATGAAGTTACAAGTTTAGTCAATTTAGTAACAAATGATCCTTAAGATAAATTAGAAATCTTATATAAGTTAAAAAAAAAAATTATATGAGAACAAATTAGTGCTTGTATTCCACAATATAGAAGTGTATTTGTTTTAAGTAAAAGTAAGGACACAAGTATACTAAAAGGAATGTAGTATACTTGAAAAATTAAAATAATCAAAAAATAAAAATAAACAAGGAATACATATAAATATATATATATATACACACATACTTTAATATATATGTATACATGTTGAGTGTTAAATATGCATATATATATATATATATATATATATATATATATATACACATACTTACACTAAGAATATATTAGACATGAAATCATATATATATATATATATATATATATATATATGTATAAATGTGGATATGTGTATATATATACATCAACTATAATTGAGACTTTTAAATATGAATACCTATACTTAGTTTATGTAAAGAATATAAAAATAAATAAATAAATGCATATTTCATGAAATCAACAAGACAAATATATATATATATATATATATTTATATTAGTTACATATATGAATATTAACTATGCAAACATGATTATAAAATGCATATATTATTAACAATTAAAAATAATAAAAATAACAAGAATAGAAAATATGAAATAAAATAGAATTTAGAAAAGAAATACAAAATAATAGTTAGTGGAGTTTGATGGGACTCTATCCCATCAAACTCCACTAGCCGTTACGGGGAAAAACCTAAGGAAAACCAAAGCTTCTTGAAGAAGCTTGGAAAACCAAAGAAAAAGAAAAGAAAGTGGAAACCGACGGGAACAAGGGCTGGGAAATAGAGCAGTTTTCAGTGAAGAGGAAAAATAAGAGAAGAAAAGGAAAACTTAGCCGAGAAGGAAAGGAAGAAGAGAAAGGTGAAGCAGAGAAAGAAAGGAAGAAGTGGGGCACGAGAATAAAGGCTGAATGGAGAAGAACAAAATGGGTTTTTGAGAAGTACTCTGTTCGGCTTCATGGGAGAGGTGAGCAAAGAAATACTTTCACTTGATTTTAATTTGTGTTTGTAATAGTATGAACTGAATAAAACTAATTTACGGCTTTGGATTAAATTAAATTCACGTGTAGAAAATTATTGTATGTTTGATTATGAAAAGGAAACAAGAAAAATTTTATGTGATCTTGATATATTTTGAGTAAGAAAATCTGTTTAGAATTCTGTTGGGTCTTGGTTGAAGACTGAATTAGATAATGAATGTGTTGGATACGAAATGGTGTAAACAAGGCTGCCATTCGATCATGGCAGAATTGAAAGAAAGATGATGGGTTTTGATGAATTTAACATGTTTGAAGAAATTCTTAAGTGAGTAGAAAAGATGCATGAAATTAGAGTTAAGTGAAAAGTAGAAAACACCAACATAAAACTGCCTGTAGTGGCATAAACTAGAAAAGAAAAGAAACAGGAAACAGAAAAGAACAAGAAATAAAATAAAAGGAAGAGCTGCTGGAAAATTTGGGTAAATGAGATATTCTTTTAACCTTACAATGTTTATTTATTAAGTTTAAAATGAAATTATGATAAATTGAACCAAATGGGCACTCTATGGATGAAGGATTAATTGAATTCTGACTTGATGCTCAAATCTGGAATTGATGTCCTGTTCTAGGTTGTAATTAAAATGATCAGTTTAATTGTTCTACCTAGAGAAAAATTCTGAAACAATTATGATTAATAACCCTTTAAGTTACAAGAAAGTCAGTTTTGGAATTTCTTGATTTGGATTTCCATAACTTGAGATATGTACAAGTGAGTGCAGGATACTCTGTGCAGAAACGTGAATCATAGGTCTGACTTTGAAAACTTGTAGAAAATAGCCTACAATGAATTAGGTTGCAAGCCTTACATTTCTAGAAAGGTAATTAAGTTAGGATTGTGATGGTTCTGGGTTTGCACCAATTGGATATGTGTATAATTAAATATGAAGTATTTTGTGCAAGTAGGTCAGTGCAACCCTGTGCCTGAAAACTGCTGGAGCATGGTGCAACTTTGGAAAATTGTTGATGTTGATCTAAGAAGAATTAAATCATGAACTTTACATTTCTAAATATGGAAATGAGTTAGCTTTCATCTAGTTTTTTTAATTTGTGGATTTGGAATTATGTAGCTTAGGCTATGTACATATGAATGCAGGATACTCACTGCAAGGTACAAACAGCCTAGTGTCAACTTCAAAAATTCCTAGAAAATAATTCAGCTGGAGTTTGATTGCAAACTTTACATTTTTAGAAAGGTAAATGAGTCAAGATTGATATGGTTTTGGGTTTGTAAAAATTACATATCCCTATGATTAGTAATATAAATTTTAATGAATAGAGGTCAGGAAACTATCCTACCTAATGTGCCAGATTTGGACCAAAGTTGGGAAAATTATTGGAAATGGCACAAGATGAATTAAGAAGTAAGTCTTATACTTCCGAATAGGGAACTGAGTTAGAAGTAATGTAAAATTTACGGCTTAACGATTAGATTCTGAAATTTTTACAGAAAGCTAACAAGGCTTTGTAATGTTTTGTTTAAAGTCTAAGTACATATATATATTTGTCTAAATGCATATGCTCATGCATAATATATATTTGTACGAAAAAGGAAAAATGGGATGAGCATAGATAAACAAGTATATATCTATAATATATAAATATATATTGGAATATACATATAGATATAAACACAAAGATGCTTAAAACATATATATATGTGTATATAAGGACTCGCACCATGGGTACGTCGTAATTAACGATAAGGTGGTAGCTTTAAATTAATAGTTACTCGAAATTAATAGCGTTTCTTTTAGGTCCTTATTTTAAGTAAGTAATTAAGCACAATGATGTAAACTTATCGAAATGTTAATGGGTTATGTGTAGCGAAACAGAACGGTGCAGAGGTTTAAGTACAGACTCGGAAGCGCGAGAAGGATAATTATTAAGGCTTAAGGTAAGTGGGTTAAATAAATCTTACTAGTATCATCTCGTAAGAGATGAAAGAATTCTCATTAAATACTTAATTAAATTCATATAAAGTTTTGGTTGGACATTACGGATAGGACTAATAGAGTAAGTATGGTAAGATTATAAATCGGACATGATGTGATCGTGAATAATACTTATCTGAAAAGCAATCTTGTTGTGACTTGTGTGTTATGTGTTATGTGTTATGGTTTACTTGTGATTATTGAGCATATAAAGTCGTATAAATTTTGGTGTCTGTATTATGAAATTTGCATGTGAATTCATTAAGTCGCACTAAGTGAGCATGTTAATATATTGTGATACTTTGAGAATGTATATGTGATTTGTGTACAATATATATATATAGCTCCCGATGTTGAGTTCATAGACCTCAATTAGTACCTAGTTGTGTTTGTCGAAAACTAGGAAAAAGGGGCAACCCGAGTAAAGACTCGACCTTTGTACCGTGTGAGCCACTTCTAGAGAACTCAAGGGACCTACGTGCTACATAGGTTCTTCAGAAACTATAGGAGCCACCTCTAGAATCCTTTGAGAGCTATGTGCTACACGAGTTTCGATGTGATAGTAGAAAGTATGTATCATAAAGGCCCACCCGAGTAAAGACTCGACCCTTGTACCGTGTGAGCAACCTCTAGAGAACTCAAAGGACCAACGTAGAACCTCTAGAGAACTCAAGGGACCAACGTAGAACCTCTAGAGAACTCAAGGGACCTACATGCTACATAGGTTCTTCGAAAACTATGGGAGCCACCTCTAGAATCCTTTGAGAGATAAGTGTTACACGTGTTTTATTGAAATATGAGGAATCGTAGGTTATTGTGACAATAAATAAATGATTATGATTCGTGAATGTGACGAATGTCAGTAGATGGAATAGATCTTATACATAAGACAGAGAATGTGTATGATCATTGAATTATGCTTATATATGCCATACAAACATGTGCTATTTGAATGTTTGTCTTCTTTCACACTTAACCATACTGATAAAAAGAATGATACCTTGTGAATTTAAGAATGGAATGAAAGCATGAATAAGCTTATGAAATCTATGTACATACGAATTGATAACAAACCTTGATATAATGCATACATGCCATTTTATAGAACTCATGCATGTATGATCGTGTTTTACAATATGAGCCTAGTATGTACTTATTTAAGCTACTTACTGAGGCGTGGATTTGCTCACCCCTTAAATTTTACATCTACAGATTATACGGGTTGATATCCAGCTCAGGCTTCATATAGGCTCTCTCGAGAACTGTACCTAGCTGTGGTACTCGTTCACGTTCTCCGAGCCTTACTTTTGTGCTTTTGAGGTATACGATGGTATATCATTTTGATAATTATGCAAACTTTATTTTCACAGTACTAGGAAGAAATATGGGATGTAACTTTGGATCGTCTCAGATTATTTTGTAGATCCATGTGATTATCGACTACGATCCAAAATTAGATTTATATATTGAAATAAGTATAAACTGCAAAAATGTGAAATTATTACTGGTTTAGATTCTTGAGAAACATGTGATGTATGATGATGTGAGTTGTGGGAATTAAAGTTGGTTGTGTTATGAAAGATTGAATTGTATTTTAATGCAGGTGATTTTACTGGAGAAAGTGATAAAATACAAAGGGGAGGTTTTCGACCTGTTTCTTTTGGAATAGTGAAAATAAGGTTAAAATGATTAGAATCACTTTGAGAAATGTAACATAGCTCGAGAAATAATAATAGTAAAATGAGATTTGACTTGATACTACACTAACACCGAATACAAACCGTACACTAACACCGAATACAAACCGTAAATAGAGAAAAGAAAATTTTGGTTCGTAATTTTTCAAAAGAAATAAAGTAAGGGTTAAGTGGACGTCATTGGCCTTCGAGTCGTGACACTACGTGCTATATAGATTCTTCGGAAACTATGGGAGCCACCTCTAGAATCCTTTGAGACCTAAGTATTACACGTGTATTGATGAAATATGAGAAATCATAGGTTATTGAGACAATGAATAAATGATTATGATCTGTGAATGTGATGAATATTATTAGATGAAATAGATCTTATATATAAGACAAAGAATGTGAATAATGGTTGAATTATACTTACATTGTGCTATAGAACCATATATTATTTGAAATGGTTGTGTTTTTCATACTGAACTATATCGACAAAAATGACAAAAAGAATAATATTGTGAGAATTAAAGAAATGAAGAAATGCATGAATGACCTTATGAAATTTGTGTACATACGAATTTGTAGCAATTCTTGATATAATACATACATGCTATTTTATAGAATTCATGCATATATGATCATGTTTTATGACATGAGCCTAGTATGTACTTATTTAAGCTACTTACTGAGCCGTGGATTTGCTCACCCCTTAAATTTAACATCTGCAGATCATACGAGTTTATATCTGGCTCAGGCTTCATATAGGCTCCCGGGAACTGTACCTAGTAGTGGTACTCGTCTACGTTCTCCGGGCCTAGCCTTCGTGTTTTTGAGGCATACTACTTGTATACCATTTTGATAGTTATACGAACTTTAATTTCACAGTACTAGGAAAGAATATGGGATGTAGCTTTGGATCGCACTAGATTATTATGTGAGTCTAGGTGATTATCGAGTTCGATTCGGGTTAAGATGTGTATTTTGAATTATGTATAAATTGCAAGATGTGGATTTATTAATGGTTAAGTCCTTGAGAAGTATGAGATGCATGATTGGGTGAACTGTGGGAAACAACAGTTGGCTGTATTGTGACGTTTAAAATGTGTTTTAATGCAGGTGATTTTACTGGGGAAATTGATAAAATACAAAGGGGAGGTTTTCGACCCGTTTCATTTGGAATAGTTAAAATAACTAAAATCATAAAGATCACCTTGAGAAGTGTGACATAGCTCGAGAAATAACATTAGTAAGATAAGGTTTTGAATTAGACGCTACACTAACACCGAATACAAACTGTAAGTAGAGAAAAGAAAAATTTGGTTCGTAATTTTTCAAAAGCAATAAAGTAAGTGTTAAGTGGACGTCATTGGCCTTCGGGTCGTGACAGATACGGGCTTCCAAAAAGGATTATCTTTGATAATGCTCAAAACTTGAACAACACGATGATGAAATATGTGTGTACTCAATTCAAGATCAAGCATCATAATTCAGTGCCATATCGTCCAAAGATGAATGGAGCAGTAGAGGCAGCAAATAAAAACATCAAGAGGATAGTGGAAAAGATGGTTGAGACATATAAAGATTGGCATGAGAAGTTGCCATTTGCCCTACATGCTTATAGAACATCTGTTCATACTTCTACTAGGGCAACACCATTTTCACTAGTGTACTAGATGGAAGTTGTACTACCTATTGAAGTTGAAATTCCATGGAAACAAAGTTAGAAGAGGCTAATTGGGTGAGAGATCGTTATGAGCAACTCAACTTCATTGAGGAAAAGAGAATGACAGCATTGTGTCATGTTCAACTGTATCAAATGAGAATAATGAAAGCGCATGATAAGAAGGTTCAACCAAGAAAGTTTAGAGAAGGAGAATTAGTCCTAAAAAAGTTTCTCCCAAATCAACCAGACAATTGGGGAAAATGGGCTCCAAATTGGGAAGGTCCTTATGTTGTGAAAAGAGCATTCTCTGGTGAGGCATTACTTTTGGTAGATATGGATGGGGATGATGCCAAACCTAATAAATTCAAATGCTGTAAAGAAGTATTATGCCTAAAAAAAAGAAAAAAAAAAGAAAAAGAAAAAAGAAAAACAAGAGACAAAGAAAAAGGAGGATTCAAATTGAAAACCCCAAAAAGCCAGTTTGAGTCAATAGGGGGTGAATTCGAATTGAAAACCCAAAGAGGGCGGTTTGAATCAATATGGCATATCAAAGTTGAAAACCAGAAAAAGGCGACTTAGGTATAAGAAGAAAAAGGCATTAAAGGGTCATGATACAAAAGCATTGGTATGTTTCGATAGGACTCTACATGGTCAGATGACTTGAAGAGAATGAGATTTTTGTATGAGAATTTTGTATTAATTGATGAGAGTTATTTGAATTTTTTGTTTGCCCAAAGCCTAATTAAATAATCCTAGAATTCTTGTTTTTCTTTCAACCCTGCTTTACCTTCAAACTTGGCTACCTCTTGTAATATTTTCAGATGTTGAATAATACCATTCCTTTCATTTTCACCTATTATTTCTTTACCTTGAGGGATTGAGAAATTGTATTACATTGATTTTGAAATTGGAATGATAATGAATGTTTGCTTGGCAAAATGTGTGAAAGACTCCTATATTATTTAAAATAATGAATAAAAAGGAAATCTGTGAATGAATAGAAAATGGAAATTAAGAAATATAAGTGGATAAGGCAGAATCAATGGCAAGATCTCAATAGGATTTTCAATAAATGATAGGAGTGGAAGGAAAGATGGAAAGTGAAATGAGAGACAAGATGCAATAGAGATGAAGATGAAGCTTTTAGAAGGGAAGAGAAGTGAAAGAAGAAAAATGAAGAAGAAAAAGAAGCAGAAATATAATGATAAGAAAGTAGATGAAAGAGGAAAATGCACTGAGAAAGAAAAAACCTTGTTATTGCCACAATTAAAGCTGAAATGATTTTCAAAGAAAACATTGCATAAACAAAATAGATTGTGTGAGTGATATTGCATGAATGGCATTGCATAGATAGAATAAACTGCATAGATAGGATAGAATGCATACACAGTTGCATACATGATGCATTGCATGAGAAAAAGATAAATCACAGACAAGGTTCCTTGAGTACAATCTATAAGACCTTCGGGCATGATTCCTCTAAATTTTTAGACAAGATTTTAAAGTTTGACTGTCTGCCTGTTTAGGGGGAGCTTTTTAGAGAAGATTTTAAAGTTTGACTGTCTGCCTGTTTAGAGAGAGCTTTTCAAAAAAATCCAAAAAAAAAACAAAGTCAGGCAAAATAGGTGTCTATGTCTTTGTGCAATTACTGTTTCACAGCAAATGCACAAAAAGGGGCAGCTGTAGACACCTTAATTTGTCCAGGGTCTTAACTTGTAAAAATAATTAATTAGGTTAGGTGACATAGTATTTTTAACTTAATTTAATAACTTAGATTAGGATAATTATTTAATATAAGAATTGTTTAGAATTAGGCTAGAATTAAATTAGAATTTTTAGATTTAGAATTAACATTAATTAAGAAAATTAAATTTAAATTGGAATTAGGAATAATTAAAAAAAAAAGAGATAAGAAAGAAAATAAAATTAATTTTAGGATAAGATAATTAGATTTTTAAGATAGGATAATTAAAATTTTTAGGATAATTATTTAGATTAATAGAGTTAGATTAGGATTAACATAAGAATAAAATAGATAAAATATGAGATAATTATGAGAATAAGTATAGTTCTAGTAGGACTCTAACAAGTTTTTGGACTATAAAAGGGGATTAAGCCTCATGATTATTCATTAACAATCAAGCATCTACAATTCGGCATCCTTGCACTGCAACACCGATCAACATCGTCATCTTCGCTTGCTGCATCGGCTGACCACCTTCATCATCTTTGCTATCACTTGCACCGTTCTTAGTTTCTGTCCAGCCATCCAGGCCACTTTCCTCACCATTGCATCAACCACTCATCACTGTACCGCTATAACGATTATCACCGCTTCATCTTTCACAACCCCTATCCTGCCACCAGCTTTTCAACATCACTGTATTGCATTTCTGCTTGACCCGAATCATTCATCATTTCCATCGCTGTTGGCAAACTCTCCTCCTCATAGCCACTGCTGCTGTGTTGTACTTCCCACTATTGCGCTTCTGTCCAACCCCATCATCATCATTGCTTGTTGCTCGTGTCATCTTAACAAGCCACGTGAAGTTAAGGAAAAGGAAAGAAAAGGACGTGAGTTGCAACTAGAAAAGGAAAGAAAGAGAGCTAACAAAGAAATAAGGTTATCGTCAGGTGAGTTTTGTTTTAATATTTTGATTTTGTTTGACTGATCAGCTAATGAATAATTAATTGATGTTTGTTAATAATTTAATGTTCTGATAATTAAATGTATGACAATAGTAAGGTGATAATTTAATAGTTGGATAATTTAATAATAATTTAAATTGATTTAATAATTGTAAGTTTGTAGGATAATTAAAAATTGATATGTATGACTACTTGCATGATAGTTAATTAATATAGATTTGCATGATAATTAGTAATTTGATGTATTGTATATTAGTGATTTGTTTGCATGATGATTAATATAATATGTTACTTAATTTGCATGTTAATTTAAATTCTTATGATAAGCTTCAATTAAAGGGTATGGGTGTGCGTATAATTTAACTTGTTGGCATGATAATTAGTTTTATTTTTTGATTTATATTACTTTTGCATGATCAATTGTTTGGATATTGAATTCTAGGTAATAATTTTTAGGAAAATATAATAAGATAAATATAAAACTTCATAAAATAAAAGATTAAAATAAACAGTGATAAGGCTTAGCAAATAAAAATATTCATTAATTATCAAAGATGAATATGGATTATGTCGAGGATGAAACTCCAAGAAAGTCAATTGGTACTCCTTGGAATTTCTTAAGTGAGAGGATTCTTATTCAGTTGAGCCAGATTGATGGAATACTTAAAGAGGAATTTTCAAGAAAACATAATTCATGTTCATTTTAAGGATATAATGATAATAAAAAATAATAAAGAATATAAAATAATACGACAATAAGGTAATAAGATAATAACATGTTTTAAATAAAATAAGTAAATGTGACATGTGCCAAGAATGAGACTCCAAGAAAGTCAATTGGTACTCCTTGAAATTTCTAGGTGAGAGTATTCTTTTTCAGTTAAGCCAGATTGATGGGATACTTAAGAAGAATTGTCAATAACCCATATGTCATGTTTATTTTAAAGACATAAAATAATAGAATTAAGAAAAAGAAAATAAAATAAGATAAGAAATAAAAGATAGGAATTTTAAAAATAAGATTAGAAATTATTTAAAGATAAGAATTTCATAATATACTAAATCAATCCAATGATGGAGTTCAAGAAAGTCGATTGGTACTCCTTAAACATCTTGAGGTGAAGGGAGTTTCTAAGATTGGAGCCAGATTGATGGAAAAGTCTTAGAAACTTTTCCAATATTTAATTATTGAAACTAATACAAATACAAAGGCAAATTTAGAATAAACTTAAAACTAAATGGTACCATTTTAGGATGGGCATTGTAGGGGTACTAATCCTTCCCCATACGTAGCCGTACTCCTGAACCCTAGATTCTTTAAACGTAGATCAAACCTTATCCTAAGACAAGAATAGGTGACCAATCACACCTTAGGTTTGAATGGTTGGTGGCGAATTTATGAACTTAAGTCTAGCAAGTTAGGTTTTAGGACCTAACACATTGTGACAGTACGTCATCAAAAATCATTATTGTAAATAGGCAACAACACTTCTAACAGTACTGACAAACATTAGACTAACCTTGCTTTGATACCAATTAAACTATCACAATCTGAATAACACCCTTATCGTATAATTTATACTTGATTGGGCTATCTGCCAAGTCCACACTCAGAATTTATTTACAACCAAAACCGTAAAATCCAGAAATTATTCATATATACACATACAACAATTACAATCGGTTTACAAAATATGTGTACATCCCCTATACATTATTTACATATCGTAATACTGTAATTACAAAGTCTGAACATATAAAAAGTAAAATATATACCTCTAAGGTGATCAATGTACCACATGAGGGATACGGCAAAAGTAACCTCCGAAGTACTCAAAAGCTCTATTGTAGATAATTCAGCAGCAGTATAGTAGAGATTAGGCTACACCTAACAATATTTTGCATAAAAAAAATCCCAGAGGGATTAGTAACGACATATGGCCATTCTTAAAGGGGTCCATAGTGTACACTTACCAAGTGACATCTACGGAAGCTGAAGACTTAGTAGGTCTAATAGCATACGATTACTCACTTAGAATGCATGATGGGGCCAACAGTCTCAAAACAGTTTATAATTCAAAATAAACACATTTTCATATTCAGAGCAATAATACAGTATTTTCAAACTGATAATAAATTTATCAAAATCATAATAATAGCAATTCACGAATAAAAATTCATAAAATGTTCCAAAATTTAGATCTCAGAGTTCAAAATATTTTATTTACGAATGGAATCAATACTATCACTCGTATAAAATACAAAATTAGAGAAAGCAATCAAAATCAAACTTGGAAACTGAATTGTAAATTTCATGCTCCTATATATGAGGTTTAAGCCTAGTAGGTTTCCCAAAATCCATTCGAACACTTCAAAGATCTATTTTCGAGAATATAAGTTTTGAGATACATTTCACGAAATTTCAACAATATAATGGCTAAATTTACCCTAACCTTCCTGCATGAGAAATATAGTTTATAACCCAATGGCAGTTTCACAAATCCAATACAAATCATTACAAAATTTTCATTTTTTTTAAAACAATATGCAACCATAGTATCCTTGTGTCTTCTACACATATTCCTTACCTTCGGTTTCTATCGATTCGCTTGATAGCACCTGCATTGCACCACTCACTTCCGAGCTGGAAAATACCATATAGACACAATCAAATCATCATGCTTCCATATAAGGAATATTTAACATCCTAAGAACTATTACATTGCCTATTGCAACTAATAAACTGGTCTATTTCATTTCGATCCTAATACTGTAACTAGCATCAAAATTACTCCATTTTTTATTTCTATCTCACTGATAGTCTTCTATTAATTTATACATTATCCTAGTACCCAAAACACATTGAAATAAGCACAATTCATGCTGCCCTTCACTTGGTCGAATGGTACGCTTAGCCTTACACAATTCATTTCAATAAATTAAGCTTATATTCATGCTCTACACATGTTATACATCATTTCTATACCCATTATTCATCAAACAACCACTCATTCTTATAGGGAGCATGATGGTCGAAACCCTAATGGTGTCATTGACATGATTTTAATCAAATTAAGCTTAAACTTCTAGCTAAACATGTAAAGCACAAAGGATAATATTATAAAACCATGAAAAACCATTCTTTCTCTCACCTCAAGGTGGTGATCGAAACTTGCAAGTCTGGTTTCCCCTTGATTTTGGCCTCTTTTGGATTAGAAATTGGGACCAAATTGAAGAGCACAGAGTTCTACACAGGTTTGGTGAAGGTGTTTTTCGATTTCGATGTGTTTTGTTTAGGGTTTTGTAAGCTTTTCTCTTTCTTAAGCTTTAACAATGGAGGGAATATGGAGAAGGAAGAAGATGGCTGGCTCACATGAAGAAATAACCAGAAAATTCTTTAAAAAATAATATTTTAATGAACAAATTACCAAAATACCCTTATACTTAATTATTTTGGACAATTTTGCCCCTAAACTTCAATAGCATTATTAATATGTCAATTTAACTTCAAAATATTTTATTTTATCATAAAATATGAGTATTAAATATATTCTAATCATTGGATGTGTTTTTATTAAGGTTTGACTTATCATAAGGGTAAAATTATAGAGATTGTCGGGCCAATCACATAGATTTTATTCTTCATGTGTGGTTTAGTCTATCTAATGGCATGGCATAGAACTCTGTCACACGTAGATTATCATACTTCTATTGGTTGGTCAAAAGTCTGCTCGATTTGGCTGTTATTCCCAAAAATTCTTCTGACCTACGTCTTTAATCGTTATTTTTAAATTTGTTTCACGTTTTCCAAAAATAACCAAAATAGATGATTTTACCATCATATTGTTTTGCTCCAAATATCAATATTTTGGAGTTCTATGTCCATCTGCACTGTGTAATTTTCAGTGGAGCCTACAGCTTGAATTCTCAGTTATACCTACAAAACCCAATGAACATAAATGGTTATGAGACACCTTAATTCAGTGGCATATAGTACAATATTTGGAAATGTGGATCTCACAATTTTTGTGGTATTTATGGATTTTTTTTTGGGTTTGTAAGTTTAGGTTTTGCCCGTGTTTATTTTCTTGCAAAAGGATTGGGTTAATAGAGGTTGAACATTTATCCCTTAGTCAATTCGTAAAATTAGATCAATAAGAAAAATGAAAGAAATAAGAATTTGATTTAAATTGTGAGAGCATTGATAGAAAGTCTAATAATGCATATAAACAAATGACAAATGTTATATTAATTTATTTTTATTTCTTAAATTTGGAGGTGATGCCTTGATGGCGACTATTGCCAAAGGAAACGCAAAACTTGGAATTGACCAACAAAATATTTGTTTTTTTTTATTTTTGTTTTTGTTTTTCGGCGTTAAGAATCTTGTTTCGTTTGTTTTCGAGAAAGGAAAAGTAAAAGATAAGTGGAAACAGAGCTCAACAACCCAATTGGCCAATAGTTTATTGTTTTAAGAAAGCAAATACAAACAAATAAATAAATATGCATCTATAAAAAATTAGCATAACTATCATATTTGGTTAAATTTTTAAATCTTAGAGGATTTTTTTTTGTTAACAATTGTAAAATTTGCTTCAAAAAGGAAAAAGAGTAAAAATAAATAAAATTTGAATTTTCAATGTTTTTATATACATAGATATTATGACTCATTTTTTAAACAAGAAAATATTAACAATAAAATAGGTCATGTAGCATGAGACAAAGTTTCTAGTATTATATTACAGAAAATTTTTAAAATAAAGTGGAAGGGATTGATTAAGAGCCACTTTGGCGCACTTATAGGATCATTGTTTTCAATCTCACTAGAACAAATCGCAACACCAAACTAGCCTTAAAATGTTGTTTAATAAACGGATAGATAAAACTAGTGTTAGGTATGTTTCCAGGTTAAGAAATTTGAATTAAATTGATCTAAGTAAAGCCTAAAAGAGTAGTCAACTGCCCATGTACAAAAAAATTGTTGTAAAAATTTTGCACTTGAGTAATTGGATGCACGAGGAAGGCAATCAATTGACTATACAAAGTGGAGTTTCGATTTTAAATTAACAAAGGCAAGCTATTGCCCTAAGAATACAAGTTGACTACCCTACCTAGATGCTATATGCTGTTTTAAAATTACACTGGGGCATCCGACTGCCCCAGTATAAAAGTTTATATAACAGTCAGTCTTTTTTCCTAAAGAGTTACAAGTTCTTTCAAAAGTTATTTTTCACTTTGGAATGGTTAAAAAACATAACTATTGGTTTTTCAGAAATTATGATCTTGTTAAACTATTGTATTTGTTGAATCAAATAACACAAATTAATAATCATGTCACTTGATTAAAAGATCACATCACTTGGAATTAATCTCTATATATAAAGATGTCAAGTTCAAACATGAAACACACCAAAAGTCATAAGATTTCTGACATTCTATATTCCTTCTTATTTTTAAAATAGATTTAAATCTCTTAGGCATTGTCTATTGCAAAAAATAGTAAATAAGACAATATATTTTTGTACATTTCAATTGTGTTTAGTGGTTTGATATCATAAGTGCAAGATGATTTCAAACGGCTGGCTTATTTATATCCTAAGGATATTCTATAAACTCCTTTTAAATATCGTAATTGGTAAGGGCGAAATAATCTTAAAGAAAGTGGTATTATAAAAGCTTACTTAGAAAGTCATTTCTACATTTATTCATGTTTACCAAGAGATCAAAATCCAAAGTGATTCAAAGCATTCAAGCAAAGTCAAAGCCATCTTCATATCAACGAAGAAAGTTCAACACCAATGCAATTTTGTACAACATTACATAGCTTGGTCTTGTAATACAATATCGAAGGGCTATTCTAATTTTAATTTCTTATATTTTATGCTCAACTTATAACGTATGTAAATATATATATATATATATATATTCTGAATTATTATACAATATACTATCATTAGAGTTTTTAAATCCCACAAGTAAAATTAAAATGGTAACACATACCTTTTAAAAAATATTAAAAAAATAAAAATTAAATAAAGTAAGATATATATCATTATCTTAACTCTACTTGTGGAGTTAAGTAGTTAAAACATTTTAAAACTTTATGCTTAAGATAAAGATGCAAGACTTAAAAACCAAATACGATAGCTGAATTTTAACCTTTTCAAAAAAAAAAAACTGAATTTTCACATAAACAAATTAAATGTATTATAAATGTGATCCACGAATGGTGAAGGGCCTTACTTCCGCCTTAAAAATTGACATTCAAACCCTGGCTGGAGGATGACAATCAAAACCAAACCATGCCTTACACACCACTTGGTGGGAACTCTTTGCCAAAGGAAACGCAATAAATTGGTGTTGACCCGTCTTTTTCTTTTCAGTCTTGCCGCAACGAATATTCATGCCTTGTGCAATCGACAATATATAAACATTTATTTATAACAAATGAAAGTGGAAACGAATCTTACCAACCCAACCGCAAGCAAAGGATTTAATTGTGACTTAATTAAGACAAAGCCATCAAATCATAGCATTCCGATATTATCAATTTTTTAAAATTTTTTCTATCAAAAAAATATTTTATTTTATTTTATTTGCATGGACACAATTGGATATGTTAAAATGATATTGAAAGATGGATTCTTTAATAAAAAAATTAAAAATTTACCAATAAGTGGTTGAAAGAAGTGACAGTAGACTTTTTTTAGCTAGTTGAATAGAGTTTGAGTTCTAGCGTCTTCACTGTTGGACAGACTTTATTGTTTACCACTCCCGACTCAAATAAGATTAATCTCAAATCATAAAACGGATGAGGATACTTGTGCTTACACAAAAAATAAAAATAGAAATTTGAAATAAAAAATATTCATATCAAAATTATCAAAACTTCAAATCATTCAAACTTAACATATTTTAAATTCTAATTCAACTCAAACACAAAAAATGTTGGAATTATTACATCTTTCACAAAATAATTTGTAAAAATGGCTCGAACTTGGAATAATTCCTACTGGAAAATATCTAAATCCTAAATACTCATGACCTTATTCGCTTGCGAAGCTAGAGGGTTGCCTCATATATTCTACGGTAAAGTTACAAAATATCTATATTACTTTAAGGCCATGCGATATCATAAAGTATTGAATATTTGATGAGAAATTGAATAAATAATATATGTAAATAATGGTTTAGCAAGTTAATAGATAAACTTTATTTTAAAAAAATATAATATAATTACATTTTTATCCAATTAAAAAGCGACAAAACATATAAATTACATTTTTATCCATTCATGTAACAACCAAAATTACATTTTTACCGATCATAAAATAATGAAAATTACATTTGTATCCTTTTAAAGTATGAAAACAAGTTATCTAACATTAAATTTCTTAGTCATTTCACATTAGAATAGACAATAGAATAAAAGCAGCCCACTTTTATTTTAATACAGTCAACCTGCCCTTCATTATTTTTACTTTAGAATTAAAAAAAAAAACTAAGGCAGTAGACTTATATTTTGTAATAGTCGACTACCTAAAGAAAGATATACCTTTCAATTGATGACAATCAATTGCCCATTAAACAATTCAAGTATTTTATTAGTAGCAAACTAACAGTCTACCATTTCATTAAAGCAGTCCATTGCTATGTGTCTAATCAATTTGATGCAAGCTTAGTAATAATTTTTTTTATGATGAATCTTTTAAATTTTACTGTTAATTATTTTAGTTTTATGCTTCTTATAATGTTTTTGCTCTTATTATCATCAATTTTAAGGTTAATTATTATAATTTTATTTTTTTAGTTTTTTTTACACTTATTATCATTAATTTATAATGAATCTCATAAATTTTATGGTTATTTATCATATTTTTACACTTGATCTTGAGTTTTTTATGCTTAGTCTCATTCATTTTATATTGAATGTTGTTATGGAGTCATGAATAGTGTAAAGTAAAGAGATGGATACCAAGGTATACATGGCTCGACAATATACTTACATCTACAAGGGTAGCTATGAGTGTGCTACTATGTAATTGATGTGAACTGAATTGTTCGCTAAGTACAATGCTCTTAACAAGACTAGTCAGGTGTTTGAACACAACCAGAGTACAAATAAGAAAGGAATAAGGCATAAAGTAAATGGGTAAAGCTTGGGCAAGAATGAGAGCCAAAAAGATCCTTTCTCCTTATAAAGGGAGCCTATTTATAGGCAAGTAGGGTGTACTAAGATCGTGCGATGTGTCACCATCTAAAAGAGTTTGACTATTTGAGTGGAATCCATCTATCTTCAAGCCATGAGACTGAAGAGACCATGAGACTAGGCAAGATCTAGGCTATGCCTATTGGATCAGGCTAGGCATGCAGTATTTAGATTTAGTCCATCCCTAACACCATGCCCCCCTTAGACTAGAATTGAGCATCAATTATGGTTTTCTCTTGTCGAAATGGCTTGAAGGGGACTTGGTTGTGTTCTCATAGTTGTCTTATTCGATGCTACTTGCCTTGTCAAGAAGGCTATTGCTATTTCTCGCTAAGCCAACTCCTTTGTTTTTTTGGAAATTGTGACGCCTTTGAACAAATTTTGATGTTTGGTATGAATGCCTCTTCTTTCCTACTTTTTGTTGTTTACCCTTTGTCATGGGTTCTAGCTTTATTTGTTATGAATTCTAGCATGGCTAGCTTTTGATTTACATGTTGATCATTGCAACTCGCACTTTCATATGCCTTGAGCTTTAACTTATCATTTCTTATGAGGATTTTTATCCCATGCAAGCGTCGAGCCCCACCTTAGATAGCTTCTGCTCTTTGAGGACTTAGATTTCATGTATCCCTTAAGCCCTAGCTTAATAGTTTCCACTCTTATGAGGACTTAGATTCCATGTGTGCCTTGAGCCCTAGCTTAATAGCTTCCACTCTTATGAAGAATTGGTTGATTCTTAGTGCCTTGAGTTCTAGCACAATCGCTTTTACTCCTTAAGGACTTAGATAGATTCTTTGTACCTCAAGGTCTAACATACTCATTTCTATTCCTTGAGGATTTAGATGATTTCATTATGCCTTGATCTCTAGCATACTTGCTTCTACTCATTGAGGACTTGATAGATTTAGTCCAAGAAATGTCACGTCCTTGCCTTTTTCACACTTCAGCTTTGTCATGTCGAATCTTGGCATATTTTAGATAGGTTGATGGAATGTCCTTGTTAAATTTAGCTTAAATAAATTTATAGTTTTTCTTTTATTCTTACCATGCTTTTTTTTAAGTTTACTATTTTATATCTTCTTATTAATTTCCTATGCTTGTTTCTTCATGTTCTTGCTTAGAATTTAAGTACTAGGTTAGTTATACATCACTACATTGCTCTTTTTCTTTTGCATTTAAGATTTTCGTCATTCTAAAGAAAAAGTTCATATTCTGTTTTTTGCTTTGTCTTCTTGCATAGGGATGGATCCATAGTAAGGGCAATGGGGGTAGCTGTCCCCATTTGGATCCTTTTATCCTTTTATGTAATAGTATAGAAGTGGTAAAAAATTAGTTCTTTTTTTAAATTTTCTTGTGTCATGACCTAAAGGCCACGACATGATCTTAACACTCATGCTTATCCCGTTTATCAAATTTACGAACTAAATTATTTTCTTTTCACATTTAGGTTTGTGTTCGGTTTTAGTGTAATCGCTAAACTAATCTTGCCTACCCCACTTTGATATAACCTAAATTTATTAACTAAATCATTACCTCCTAAGGTGAATTATCTTACTTCTAAGGTGTATTATAGTCATTCTAGTTCACTATTAATTTAGCCAAAGAAATAGATCGA
Source organism: Heritiera littoralis (assembly GCA_031772115.1). NCBI lineage: Eukaryota > Viridiplantae > Streptophyta > Magnoliopsida > Malvales > Malvaceae > Heritiera > Heritiera littoralis. Next base: position 2,321,460 of record JAPDPK010000063.1, read on the forward strand.
AAACCTCTCCTTTATATCCAATCACTTTCCCCAATTAATCACCTACAAGGTTAATACATTTATCACCCATTTCACAATTAATTCCACAATCCACAATTTATAACCACCATACACTATTTACATTTTTATGATTCATCACAATAAACATTTCCACATTCCACAGTTTATGCATTCTTCAAAATATAATCCTATCTTGAATTGTTCTCAATAATCATACTAACCAATACAATAATTTAGAGCGATATGAAGTTATATCCCATTATACTTTAGTAAACAATATTGTGAAAATCAAGTCCGTACAAATAACAAAACTATATACAAACTGTATAACTCAAAAGTATAAAAATGGAGCTTGGAAGACATAGACAAGTACCACAATTAGGTATGGTCCTTGAGAACTTACGTAGATACTCCAAAGTTTGAGCCTAGCTCAAATAGTTTGCTAGGAGTGGAGATAAGGGGTGAGCAATGCATTGCTTAGTAAGTAGCTTAAATAAATAAAGGCTTGGGTTATGTTGTAACTATATGCTCATGTATGCATGAACAGAGTAAAGAATCGTGTATGGATGATGCCATGATTAGACATTTATGCTTACTAGATGGATCCACACTTTAAGGTCAAGACTGTACAAGGTATTAGTTGGAAGGGTACCTTAGGTAACTCATTTTCCCAAGCCTTGACATAAGGACTATAAGTCACTATAACAATACTGAAATTGCTAGGTAACTACTACACATAACAATGCAATAATTAATTTTGTTCGTTGAAGAATTTCTAATGATGTACTTAGCTTGAAACAGACTATGTATATGCTCATTCAACAAATATTTCTTTACATTTGGTTCAAATGAATGCTTATCTTTCAAAAACATTAATCGGTATGGTTAGGCATAATGCTCCTAACCATTGAAGACACCTACTAATATTGCAACATATCACAAATAAGTTTAGGCAAGTATTCCAATTCACTAATATACATATATATCCACCCCAGCTAGTAATGGATAACATGTCACTAAGATGAAACCATATAGTACGTAGTTCCCTTAGTGCTCTAGAGGTAACTCCCACAATCCTTGAAGGTAACCATATAGCACTTAGTTCCTTTGGGTCTCTAAAGGTGGCTTCCACAGCACATTAACTATGACTATAACATTACTCTATTCCCAGTGATCAATTGAGAACTGGAACCTGTCTGCTGGTTTTCCAGACAAGCATAATCCACCTAGAGCACTAGGCTCAATAAGCACACTGTATTGGTTGTCTAGAGAACAAAGCATGATAGACAGGTAATAGAACCCAGAGCATTGTTCGATAGGTTCGTGATGACTCGAAGGTCAATGGATCTACCTACCCTCGAAAATTAAGTTTGAAAACCGTGTAAAACTCCAAATCTCATAATTTCAAAACTATTCACTTTCAAAACTTTGCTTAACATTATGAACTAGATCATTGAGATTCATAGGTTCTCATGTAGCACTTAGTTCTCGAAGGACTCTACAGGTAGCTCCCATAGTGCAAAAGTGAATGATCTTGTTCAATTTGCCTAATAAGCGCCTGGTTTCAGAACACAATTTCTAAATAGTTTTAACTTTTCAAGTCACATGGATGCCATAGGTTAACAAGCTGATTCAATATCATGGTTTTAATTTAGAGCATAGTACATGTTATCTAAAACTCTTGCGTAAACACCATGATTTGAATATGTTATACACTGAATCACAAGTGCATCTGTAAAATGTCACTAAACACTTATATAACTATATAATGTAACCAATGCAGACCACAAACATTCCCATAATCTACATCCATGCAATTACACAGTGTTCACATGTTCACTTAACCTATTTGAATCACTTACACAACACACATGAGCTTGGCTGGCCACAACACACAAGGCAAAATCAAAGTTTTCATTCTAGCCCAAGCACTATTCACAATCTCATTAAATCGAATTTATATCTTACCTATGCTTACCTCTATAGTCGTTTCAATAGCATTTCACATAATTTAATAAGAAACAAGCTAAATAATTAATAAGGATTAATTCATCTCTTACAAGATGATACTAGCAAGATCTACTAAACCCACTTACCTTATGCACCTAGCAAGCAGCTTCTTCAAGTTTCGGCTCTTAATCGGCTCAAGTCACTACAATCAAATCATTATCGTTTTAATAGTTTGTTTTATTATGCTTAATCATGTATGAAAACAACGAATATTAGAATCATAATTAAAGAATGTAATACGAAAAATTTGAAAACGGAATATGAGACTGAAAATTTGAAACATAATAGCTAGAACTATCTATTCTAGCTTACTGCTTTTTATTCCTCAAATAAGGGCTCTTATATAAAGATAATACCCACAATGAATTAAAGATAACATTATTAAAAGTCAACTGATAATCTCAACCTTACCTAAATTAAAAATACATTAATAAAATATAAGAGATAATCTCCTGTTTAAATTAAAACTCATCCCTGAAAATAAGTAATCCTGAAACTCTAAATAATTCAACACTTCCCCTCAAGCTAGTTTTTAAATATTAATCATACCCAAATTATTTACAAAATTATCAAATGACACCCTAGGCAACCTTTAGTGAAAATATTGATAGCTACCTGATTGTCATATAACATATTAATGATTTATTCGTAGACAGCTTTAATTCATAAATGACTCTTCTAATCCATATTCCTTCATATACAACCAAAGTCATTGCTCGAAAATCTACTTCAACACTACTCCTTGCCACCACAGATTGTTTTTTACTCCTCCATGTGACTAGATTTCCCCATAGAAAAGTACAATAATTGGTGGTGGATCTTCTATCGGTCACTGATCCTATCCAATCTACATCTGAGAACACTTCAACCTCTCTACTACTTCCATCCTTGAGGATAGACCTTTACCTGATGTCATCTTTAAATAACGTAGGATATGATACACAACCTCAAGATGCTCTTCATTTGGATTGTTCATGAAGTGACTAACAACACCAACTGAGAAGCCAATATCAAGACGGGTGTGAGATAAGTATATAAGTCTTCTAATAAGTCTCTGGTGTCTCTCTTTGTTGACTTAGGCACAATTCTCCTTTAACCCATTTTTATAGGTTGTATCCATGGGTGTATTTGCAGGTTTATACCTTAACATACTTGTATCCTTCAGTAAATCCAAAGTATATTTTCTTTATGACACCATGATCCCCTTCTTTGATCTTGCAACTTCCATCCCTAGAAAATAATGCAGTTGTCCCAAGTCTTTAATTTCAAACTCTTTGGCCAATAGAATCTTCAATCTAGCAATTTCTTCTAAGTAGTCTTCGATCAATATAATATCATCAACAGACATAATTAACACAGCAATTTTTCTTATTAAAGAATGTTTAGTGAAAAATGTATGATCAGCTTGCCCCTATTGGAATCCATGACGTTTGAGCACTCGTGTGAATCTATCAAACCATGCACTAGGTGATTGCTTCAAACCATAGAGAGAGTTAAGTAATTTGCACACAAGATGTGGACTCCTTTCATCCTTAAAACTTGGTGGAATCTCCATGTACACTTTCTCTTCTAAATCACCATTAACAATGCATTCTTCACATCTAGTTGTTGCAATTCCTAATCAAAATTAGCTACTATTGATAGAAGTATCCTTACCATGTTTAGCTTAGCAACTTGTGCGAAAGTCTCTTGGTATCAATAGCATAGGTTTAAGTGTAACCTTTGGTAACCAATCTGGCCTTATATTTGTCAATACTATCACCTGGTTTATACTTCACGTCGAATATCCATTCACATCCTACTAGAGTTTTTCCACTTGGAAGTTTCACCATTTCCCATGTACCATTCTTTTCCAAGGCTCGTATTTCCTCCTTTACTGCTTGTTCACACTTTGGAGTCTTTAGTGCCTGTTCTATGGTCTATGGAATCTCAACAAGGGATAATTTAGTAGTAAAGGATTTAAACACGAAGGACAACCTTTCGAGACAAAAATTAGAAATTGGATGTTGAGTGCATGCTTTAATCCGTTTCCTTCTAATAATTGGAATATCAATATCATCGCCCATAAAATCACAAAAAGGAGTTTCGGAGTTACTTAATGTAAATTTCATGTTGTTGGAGCTTGGTTCAGATTCATGGGGCTGCTTTAGAGTAGGTTCGGACTCTACCCCTTTTAGACTCGTGATCTTCTAGAATAGACTTGAAGTTCCTTGTTGTTTGCAACTAATTCATTTGGCCCATGATCTAATTCAGGTAAGGGGCAGCTTTGAGGAGGTTTCTGTTTGGTTTTAGTTAAAGGGCTATTTTGAGGATATTGCTATATTATTTCTGGTTCAATTTCAAGTAAGGGCTATTTTGAGGATATTGCTGTATTATTTATGGTTCGATTTCAAGTAAGGGGCTATTTTGAAAAGGTTGCTGTAGTATTTTTGGTCCAATTGGTAACAAAAACTGATACTCATGTTGCTATTTGGCAACATGATTCTCCCCTTGAATATCAATTTTAGTGAAGTAGGCTGGTTTTCAATAAAAGTAACATCCATAGTGGTGTAGAAACGATGAGTAATGGGAGAGAAGCATTTATACCCTTTTTGATTGGAAGCATAACCTAGAAAGATGCATTTTATGGATTAAGGGTCAAGTTTGCTACGATGTTGGGAATAATCATGGATGAATGCAATATAGCCAAATATTTTGAGTGAGAGGTTTGAGAGAAGTCAAGTTTGTGGCTAAAATTAGAGAAAGGATTGATATGGGGTTTGGAAGTTTAGAGGACAAGAAGGCATTCAGTTAATTAGGTAAGTGGCTGTGAGAATGGCATTTCCCCAAAATTGTTTTGAAACATTATAAGTGAACATTAATGAACTGGCAATATCAAGGAGATGGCGATTTTTATTAAGAATCTCGTTTTGTTAAAAGGTGTCAACATATGAACTTTGATGGATAATGCCATTAGCTAATAGGTAGTTGTTAAGAACATATTTAAAATAATCTTTGGCATTGTTAGTTCTAAGAATTTGAATTTTGGTTTGGAATTGAGTTCGGATCATCTTATGAAAATTTTCAAACATTGCATGTGCCTCAGATTTTTCTTTTACACGAAAAAGTCAAGTAATCCTAGTGTGATCAGCTATGAAAAAAATAAACTATCTTGTACCTGAGACATTTCTTATTCTAGATGGTCCCTAGATGTCACTATGTATAAGAGTAAATGGTTGGGATGATTTATAAGGCTGAGTATGGAATGTTGTGCATGTTTGTTTAGACAAATGACAAAAAGGACCTTGATTTTTGTTAAACAAAGATGGAAACATTTTTTTTATGCAAGAAAAAGAAGTATGACCCATGCGATAATGCCATAAAGTCACTGCACCAAGATTATTATAACTAGAAAAAACATGATCAAGGTTAGAGAAAACATTATAAGTAGTTTGATCTTTGAGCTTGAAGGAATCAGTCCTTTGGAGATATAGGCCGACCCTCAATTTAGCATTGCCAATTGTCTTCACCGATTCCTAGTCCTAAAATTCACACCAAGTTGGGCAAAATTTGGTCATACAATTCATATCCTTTGATAACTTACTGACTGAGAGTAAATTACATTTAAGGTTAGGAATTATAGGACAGAATTTAAGACTAATTTTTTTTTAGACAACGACAGTTCCAACTCCAGTGATTATAGAAAATGAGCCATTAGCAATTTTTACTGAAAGACTTTTAAGACATGAGCGAAGGTGTTGGAAAAGTTTGACATTACCAGTCATGTGATCTGATGCTTCAGAGTTAATGATCCAGTAACTATTTCTATCAACCTCTGCATTCAAAGCATTTAGTGTGACATCCTCGTCACTACCATTTTACATATAACTTTTTGCTTTCACATACAACTTGGTTAGACTCATTCGTCAATGTCTTCCCTTCTTTCTTTTGATGATTGCTAATAATTAGCTCATCAACTTCTAGTGAAACACAATTATTATATTTATATATACATTATTCCAAAGATAGGATCTTACACATTCACTTAACCTAAATCCCCAAAAATCTTATAAACATCACGGTAGCCTTGTACTGTAGAATAGCTGAAATACATATCAATTAAGCATACCACAATAATAATTGAGAAGCATATCTCGAAGGTACACTTTCAAGATCCAAAGGTAGGCTCTTCTATCGAGAGCAAGGGATCATTTCAGGTAGTCTGAAAAATAGTTGTAAAGGAGTGAGTTTACGCTCAGTAAGAAACATATGTAAAAGAGCATACTATGCCTCTATATACAGTTTTCCTACTTGGCTTTATAATGTCATGTAAAATCATTATAAAGCATATATCATATACTTCTTTCAAATAGCACATGCAAACATACATCATATACTTCTTTCAATTTTCATATATAAGTAATTCAAATACTTTCAATTTCTTTATTTCTTTGAAATCGCATATATAGGTATCATTCAAATAACATGGAGACTATTTGCATTTTAATGGAATTATGCACTGGATAAACAAGTGGCGTACCCCCGTACGGGCCAGGAATCCTCCCCTAGCCAAACATATAACAGAGACAATTGGCTAAATGTCGGTAGGCTACGATGAACACTAGTCAAGTGACATCTGCGGCACCGAGGACCGGACTAAGGCTCCTCAGTCAAGTACATATACAGAAGTGCATAATCATCAAGTACTTCATAGTCTCAAAACATTTGCCATATAGCTTTTTGCAACGACATTCACACTTTTCTGGAATAGGCTTTAAAACCTCTTTTTCAAAGGGGGCAGTCAACTGGCCTCAAGGGCAGTCAGCTTCTATTACAAAACTTGGTTTATCAAAATTAATTTCTTTTAAATTTTTGATATTTCAAAATTCTGAAAACACATGGGGCAGTCGACTGGTTCGAAATAGAACACTTTTTGAGAAAAGGCAGTCGACTAGTCATATAGCAGTCGGATGGTTTAACAAATAGAATGCATCTGAAAACAGGGCAGTCGATTGGTCGTATAAGCAGCGATTGGTTTTGAAACAGAATTCTTTTTCGAGAAAATGCAGTCGACTGGTTTTCATCGGTTTTCAGAAATCTACGCTTTGGTTGTCTCTAGGCAGTCGGTTGCTCCTAGCATTTCGGTAACTAGGAGTAAAGCCCGAAATTTAGACTCCCCACACTTCAAACAGCTCTTGTTTCATACCCAAAACCTTTAAAACATGCGAACATAGCCACCCTACGTCCGTTACATACATTCCTTACCTCAATTCCACCAAAACACGAAATCGTTCGGTTCCACCTCAACCCTAGCCTTTACTTCTTCAAGCTACACAAAAACCATAATCATTCCAACCTTTAAGAAATCTTTACAATTATGTTATACCAACTCTACATAACTCCAAACCATAGATAGAATTGAAAGAATCAACTTTTATCCTTACCTTGTAAATGACCATCATAACAGCAACAAGATCTCCTTAAATACTTGGATTCAGCCTTTCATCTTACATATATGGCTTTAGCTAGTGACAAGGAACGATTTTCGTTTAAGTAGCTCGTTGATTCGATGGAGGAACAAGGTAGTTTGTCAAGGAAGTTAGAATGGAAAACTTAGAGGAAATTTGGAAGAAACGAGAGGAAGAGAGAAATGGGGTTGTCGAGAGAAGATGATGACTCATGCAATTTCATTTAATGCCTCTTTATCTCCTAATCACCTCAGCCATTAACCCCTTTGACCTCTTGACAATTTGACCATTCACTTAATTGGTCTTCTTTCTTCCATATGACACATGTCCATTTAATTACACTAATTTCTGATATTACTTCTTTTCTCATACTCCAATATTCTTACAATATCAATTTAATTCCTTGACTATTTGACTTTCAATTTCCTTATTTCTTCCATGTCCCCTACATCATTCATACATCAAAATTTTCATATTTACTTAATCATTTCAGTTTGAAATACTTTACAAATATGGGAAATTACATGAAATTGGGGATTTCACATTCTCCCCATCTTTAAAAATTTGGTCCTCCAAATTTGAATTGGGTTAGGTCTCAAATAGTTCAGGATACTTTTCTTTCATTAAGCTCTTTAGCTCCCATGTAGCTTCTTCCATAGTATGATACTGCAAGAGAACTTTGACTAATGGGATCGTCTTAAACCTCAACACCTCCTTTCTATCCAAAATCCGAACCGGCTTCTCCACATAACTCATGTCTTCTCGTATCTCCAAGGGCTCATATTCGATGACATGAGATGGATCCGGATAGTACTTCTAAAGCATGGACACATGAAAGACATTATGAACTCCTGATAGTTCCAGAGGTAAGGCTAATCTATAAGCAACGTCTTTAACTTAGTCTAAGACTTCAAATGGCCCTATGTAACGAGGACTAAGCGTACCTCTTCTACCAAATCTCATAATCCCTTTGGATGGAGAAACTTTCAAAAACACTAAGTCTCCAACCAAGAACTCAAGTGGTCTCCGTTGAGCATCTGCATAACTCTTTTGTCAACTTTGGCTGTCTTAAGCCTTTGACAAATCAACTTAACCTCCTCAGAAGCCTGCTTGACTAGATCTGAAGCTAATATCTTTCGCTGGCCTACTTCTTCCCACCCAATTGGGGATCGACACCTTCTACCATATAAAGCTTCATATGGTGCCATCCCGATACTTGCATGATAACCATTATTGTAAGCAAACTCAGCCAATGGCAGATGGTCATCCCAAGAGCCTTTAAAGTCCAAAGCACAAGCTCTCAACATATCCTCGAGTGTCTAAATAGTGCGCTCGGACTGACCATCAGTCTGCGAATGAAAAGCTATGCTAAAGTTTAATTGATATCCCATGGCTTCTTGGAAATGTTCCCAAAAATGAGAAGTAAACTTGGAATCTCTATCAGATGTTATGCTCAGTGGAACTCTATGTAACCGAACAATTTCCTTCACATATAAATCTGCCAAAGCACTAAGTGTATCCGTAGACTTCATAAGTAGGAAATAAGCTGACTTAGTTAGTCTATCCACTATCACCCAAATACCGTCATGATTCCACCTTGTCCGAGGCAATCCCATAACAAAATCCATCGTAATGTGCTCCTACTTCCACATAGGTATAGGTAGAGGCTGTAATAAACCTGCCGGTCTCTAGTACTCTACCTTAACCTGTTGGCACGTGAGACACTTTGCCACAAACTCCGCTATATCTCTTTTTATGCCAGTCCACCAATACACCTTGCATAAACTATGATACATTTTAGTATTTCCCGGATGCAAAGTATACTTAGTGGAATGTGCTTCTGTCAAAATCAACTTCTTCAACTCCTTATCATTAGGAACACATATACGGTTCTTAAACTTCAAGATTCCACTACTACCAATATCAAATTCCGAAAGCATACTTGATTGAATCTGATTCATAGCCTTCATATACTGATCGTCTTCCCTTTGAGCCATCCGAATTCTATCCATCAACTTCGACTCAATCATCAAGCTAGTTATCATTCCAAATTGCTCATAAGGCACAACATTGAGGTTGAGGCTTACAAACTATTCAAGTAACTCATACTCTCGGATCATCATGTACAATACAATACCTACATGCTTCCGGCTCAAAGCATCCGCCACCACATTGGCCTTCCCTGGGTGGTATAGGATCTCACAATCATAATCGTTCAAAAGTTCGAGCAATCGCCTCTGTCTCATATTGAATTCTCTTTGAGAGAATAAGTACTTCAAACTTTTATGATCCGTAAAAATCAAAAATTTCTCACCATACAAGTAATGCCTCCAAATCTTCAGAACAAATACTACTGCAGCTAATTCCAAGTCATTAGTTGGGTAGTTTTTCTCATGATCCTTTAATTGATGAGAACCATATGCAACTACCTTACCATGCTGCATTAGAACACAACCTAAACCTTGTCCTAAGGCATCACTATAAACTAAAAATCCTGAAGAACCACTAGGAATGGTGAGGATAGGGGCAGTCAACCTACGCTTCAACTCTTGAAAGTTATGCAAGCAGGCATCATTCCATTCAAATTTCACTTCTTTGTGCGTTAAGCGCATCAAGGGAGTAGCTAACCTTAAGAAACCCTCTACAAATCTTCGGTAATAGCCAGCTAGATCCAAGAAACTTCTAATCTTAGTAACTATTAGCTTCAATCTTCGATGGATCGATCGAAACCCCATCTTTATTGATTAAATGACCCAAAAAGGAGATTTGATCTAGCCAAAAATCACACTTACTTAGCTTGCATATAATCCCCAATCCTTGAGGGTTTGCATAACTATCCGCAAGTGCTGCTCATGCTCTTCCCGATATCTTGAATACACCAATATGTCATCGATAAAGACAATGACAAACTAGTCCAGGTAGGGTTTGAACACATTATTCATCAAGTTCATAAAAGCCGCAGGTGCATTGGTTAAACCAAACGGCATCACTAGGAATTCATAGTGACCATATCGTGTCCTGAATGCAGTCTTAGGGATATCTTCACTTCGAATCTTCAATTGCTGATATCCCGACCTCAAGTCTATCTTGGAAAAGACTTGTGCACCCTTAAGCAAATCAAAAAGATTGTCAATCCTGGGAAGAGGATACTTGTTCTTGATTGTCACCTTATTCAACCATCGGTAATCGATACACAACATCATGCAACCATCCTTCTTCCGGATAAAAAGTGTCGTAACGTATTAAGTTTCGGAAAACCTAATAGCTAGACACTAAAATCAAAGGAGTCGCCACCAACCATTCTACCTAGGTGTGATTGGTCACCTATTCAAACTAAGGATAAGGCTTGGTCTACGTTCAAAGATACTAGGGTTCGGGAGTACGGTTACGTGTAGGGAAAGATTAGCACCCCTACAACGCCCATCCTAAAATGGTACCAACTAGTTTTAGGTTATCTTTACAATTTGCCTTGTGTTTATATTAATTTCGATATGCTTATATATTGGGAATATTTCTAAGATTTTTCCATCAATTGGGCTCCAATCTTAAAAATCTCCCTCACCTCAAGATGTTCAAGGAGTCTCGATTGACTTTCTTGAACTCCATCGTCGGATCAATTAAATAATTTATGAAAATCCTATTCTTTCTAACTTTGGCTCTAATTTCGACTCCATATTAATTTCTATATTTTTTAATCTTATTTCATATTATATTTATCTATATATTTTATTTATTTATTTAATTTATTTAGAGAATAAATATGAATCATGGTTTATTGAAGGTTTTCTTAAAAGCGTCCCATCAATTTGGCTCGGCTTAGAAGAAATCTTCTCACCTAGAAAATTTCAAGGAGTCCCAATTGACTTTCTTGAACTTTCATCATTGGCATAATCCGCATTTACTCTTTTATCTAACTAATTTTATTTCTTATAATTTTTATTCTAAGTTATTTAGTTCATTTATTTATTTGCTTATCTAAATTTATTTAAATTTATTTAATTTTAATCTTGATCTAATTTATTTTTATTTTATTTATTTCATTATTTACTTAATAAACATGAATTATATTTTATCGAAAATTCTTTCAAAAGTATCCTATCGATTTGGCTCAACTTAAGAAAGAATCATCTCACCTAGAAATATCCAAGGAGTCTTGATTGACTTTCTTGAAATTTCATCCTCGGTATAACTCATATTTATTTACTATCTAGTCTTAATAATTACTAATTATTTTCAATCTAAACTATTTCATTCTATTTATTTTTTTTTTCATCTAATTTATGTTGTTGTATTTATATTTATTTATCTATACTTATTTATATTTTATTCATATTTAATTTACGAAGAATAAACATGAATTATAATTTATTGAAAATTCTTTCAAAAGTATCCCATCGATTTGGCTCAACTTAAGAAAGAATTTCCTCACCTAGATATTTTTAAGATGTCTCAATTGACTTTCTCAAAATATCATCATCGATAAAATCCCTATTTATCTTTAATAATTGGTTAACATTTTTAAATCATTTTTATTAACAAAATAATTTTAATCATAAAATTTTAATCTACTCTAATTTATTTGTTCTAACCTATTATTCAATTAGCAAATTCCATTCTAAACAAATAACAAGCGAATGTAATTAATTAGTTAATTAAATTAGACAAATTTAATAGATATAATAATGATATCAACTTTTATAAAGGCTGGCATCATGATTAAAAGAATAAATATATATATATAAATAGTATGCACGTGAATGACAAAGAAGGAATTGTGAAGGAAAATAAAAACAAATCAAAATCAATTTCATATCAAGTCAATGTCAGAATCTTTACCTTTTATGTTCTTTTGCTTTCTTTGCACTTTCCTTTACTTTCTAATTTTCCCACGTGATTTTCTTCCTCACTAGCATTGATTGTTTCTTTTCCTATTTTTTTTTTCAGCTTCTTTACTAACTGCAGCTTACGCCTTTTCTTGCTTCTTTGTTGTCTTTTTTCGCTTCTTTACTAACTGCAGCTCACGCCTTTCCTTTCCTTTGCCTTGGTTTCACGTGGCTTGCAAATGGTAACTCGAGCATCAAGCGATGATGGTGACAAGGCTGGACAGAAACGGCAAATGACGTTGGTACAAGGAGCAGGCAGCAACAAGACTCTAGAATACAGGGAAATAGCGATGGTGATGCAGCTGCTTGGGGAAGGTGGTGACTCGGTTAGCTTTGGCAGAGTAGGGTGGCTGTAAAGCGGTAGCTGACTCCAGTAGTAACGGCAGGAAAGTCAGGTTGCAGACTTGGCTGGTGATGAAGATGATGATGGCGATCAACAGTGATAGTCACGATAATGCAAGCTATTTGGCAGCAACGATGGCAGCAAGAAACTCTGGTGCAATGACCGTTGAAGCTTGCTCCAACGAAGATGTTAGTGAACAGAGCAGCGATGTTGGGGATAGCAAAAAACAGTGGTGCAATTGGTGTAGGAACTACCGTAGAAGGTGGTAGCGTACTGGTGCAGGCGGGTGCAGATAGCTGGGCAAGGAGATGCAATATAAGGCTGGTTCCGGTGAAGCAGAGGTGGTTATCGTGATGATGGTGGTCTGTGTACAGGCTTAATGAGGCAGAGGGCTGTGTTTCGGTTTTAACAAAAAATTGAGGTGCAAAGGTGGCCAAAAAAACAAGGACAATAGGGGAGGGAGATGATAATGGTGCCCCCAGCTACGTTTTCCTCCAAGGTTTTTTCTAGGGTTTTTCTAGGGTTTCCTCCTTTTTTTTCTGTGTATTGTGCCTCCTTTTAAAACCAAAAAATCCCTCCCTTTTTTCCTTGTGTTGTTCTTTTTATAGACCTAGGTTTTCTTTTTTTGTTTTTGGTAATAAAAATCAAGAATCAATCTTTTAGGAAATTTTAGATTTCAAGAATCAGATCTTAAATCCGATATTAATTCTAATTTTCCTTCCCATAAAATTTAAATTTCAACCTTTAATAATCTCATTTAAGTCTGCTTTCCTATCAAAATTAATTCCGATTTCTTTCCCTTTTTATTATATTTTATAAAAATAAAAAACAAAATAAAAAATCTGAAATTTATTTCTAAATCTAAATTAAGAATAAAAAATAAAAAATAAAAATCAATAATAAAAAAATATATAAAAACTAATTAATTAAAAATATCTGAAGAAGACCCGGACAAAAATGGTGTCTACAGTTGCCCCTCTTTGCACTTTTGCTGTGAAACAGTAATGGTGCAAAGACATAGACAACCATTTTGTCCGAATGCAAGACCTATCAATGAATTTTTTGTAAAATATGATTTTTTTTAGTCTTCTCTCACATGAGGCTAAATGCCAAATGAAATTTCCTAACCTTCTTCTCTTATAAAGATTGAGGAATGAATGCAAAATGAAGTTTCCTAGCCTCTTCTATCATAAGACTAAGGAAATGAATGCAAAATGAAATTTTCTAGTCTTCTCTATCATAAGACTAAAGAAATGAATGCAAAATGGAACTTTTTAGTCTTTTCTATCGTAAGACTAAGGAATGCAAAATGAATGTCCTAGTGTCTCCTATCATGAGTGTCGTAACGGCTTCGCGCTCGACGGTTTTGAAAAAGCGTTTAAAAACAAAAATGGGAGTCGCCACCAATCTTTTTTGACTAGGTGTGATTGGCCACTTGAAAACGTTTATCTTTTCAACAAAATCTCAAAATTAATTAAGTTTTATTAAAAAGATAATCTTTTGGTCTGCGAAACAAAAATTGGGTTCGGGGGTATGGTTACGCGTGGGGAAGGATTAGCACCCCCACGACGCCCGTTAAAAAACGGTACCATAATAATCATGTGTTATCCTTTTTGTTTTAATGAAATGATCTTAATTTAACATTTAAAAATAATTCTTATTTTATTGCAATCAGTTTTATTCTTTTTATTCAAAGTTATTTTTTTATTTGTAAAAATCATTTGTTTTTTTTTTTAAAGTTAAATTTTATTTTTCAAAAGTGATTGTGAACCTTTTTATATTGAAGAATTAAATCAAATATCCCAATACTCTGATAACATTTGAAATAATTTTCCTCACCTAGAGATTTCTTAAGAATCACTACTTGTGAGTTCTATGGAATCTCATCATCGGAAGATTCACACTCGCTTTAAAAATTATTATGGATGCAAATGATGCAAACAGATAATGAATAATGCAAATGAAATTTTTTTAATTATTATTTTTATATGAATATTTCTTTATTTATTTTAAATAAAAAATTTTATTATTGAAAAATTGCACTAAGTATCCCAATACTCTGGTAATACTTAGTGAACTTCTCTCACCTAGGGATCAGTCAAGAAATCACTACTTGTTAGTTTCATGACATCCCATCATCGAAAGAATTCCATTCTTTAATTATTAAATTTCATTATTTATCTTTCTTTGTTTTTTTTTATATAAAAAAATTATTTATTTTCATTTTTAATAAAATTTAAATTATTGAAAAATCATACTAAATATCCCAATACTCTGGTAACATTTAGCACGACCCTTCTCACCTAGGGATCAGTTAAGAAATCACTACTTGTGAGTTTCATGACATCCCATCATCGGAAGAATTCCATTGTTTAATTATTAAATTTCATTATTTATCTTTCTTTGTTTTTTTTATATAAAAAAATTATTTATTTTCATTTTTAATAAAATTAAATTATTGAAAAATCATACTAAATATCCCAATACTCTGGTAACATTTAGCACGACCCTTCTCACCTAGGGATCAGTTAAGAAATCACTACTTGTGAGTTTCATGACATCCCATCATCGAAAATTCATTTAAATTATTTTTCCTCTTTTTTTTAAAAAAAATATTTTTTATAACATTTTCTAATTAATAATAATTAATGAAAATACGAGTAAAAGAAAATTTTTCGATTTCTTATTTTATAACATGCACTAATAAAAACAATAATGAAAACAATAATAAAAGCACAATAATAATAATAATAATAATAATAATAATAATAATAATAATAATAATAATAATAATAATAATAATAATAATAATAATAATAATAATATAATAATAATAATAATAATAATAACAACAACAACAACACAACAACAACAACAACAACGATAATAAAAGCATAATAATAATAATAATAATAATAATAATAATAATAATAATAATAATAATAATAATAATAATTTTAATTTTAATTTTTTTATCTTAATTTTTTTATTTTTAATTTTTTTAATTTTTTAATTTTTTACAATACAAATAAATACTAAATAAATAAAATATATATATATATATATATACCTAAATGAATTTGGGCTAGGAGCCCAAAAAAACCTTCAAAAGAGCCCAAAAACAAAGCCCAAGCTGCTGGGCCGGACACGGGTCGGATCGGGTCGGGTCGGCGGATCGGCATGCGGATCTCCTCCTCTGGTCCGGGTCCGGCGCGCGGGTCGGATCGGGTCGGTGGTGGAACGCGGGTCTTCTCCTCCGAAGCGAGTGGAGCCCGCGGACCCGGGTCGGATCCGGGTCCACGCGCGGATCCTTCTACTCTTTCCCTTTTTTTTTACATTATAAAAGATACTTCTTTTTTTTATTTCATTTTCCTCTTTTCTTCCACAAAAAATTTCAGAGCCTTTGAGCTCTCCGCCGGGGCGATTCCCGACCGCCGCCTACGCCACCGCCGGCCGCCGTCGACCGCTGTCTCCGGTGGCCAAAAATAAAAAACTTTCCCTTTTCCGATTCCTCTCCACCTCCTGTTTTCGTTTCCGGCCTCCTTTTCCTTCAAAAACGCCTCTAACCCAACAGATCTGACTTCTCCGAAGTCACTTTCGCTTTCTTTTTCTCCTTTTTTTTGGTTTATTTTTTGGTCGATGGTTTGATTGTGGCTTTTGGTTGCTGGTTTTGTGTTTTGCAGGTGTTAGGGGTGCTTAGATCTCAGATCTGAGTTTTAGGGCTCTCCGTTTTGGGACGGTGGCGTTGGGGTTTTTTCTGTGATGGTTGTGGTGCTGTTGGGGGTTAGGGTGAGGGTGGTGATGAGTGAGTGAAAGCCGAGGGAAGCAGTGGGGAGTGTGTAGTGGCTGTTTGGGCTGGTGGTTTAGGTGGTGGCTTATGGTGGTTCGGTTGGTGGGTTTCGGTGGTAAGATGGGTATCGGGAGTGTAATTGTTTAGGTGGTTGATTTTGTGGATTTTTTCGTGTGTTGGGTGGTGATTAACGATGGGGTTTTTTGGGTTATGACCGGGTAGAGATCTAGATTCTGGGGCTCTGTATAGTGGTTTGATCTCGTTGGGATCACTCCTATTGTCCAGTTTCAACCTTTAATCCAACGGATTTTTTGCAGTTAAATTTAGCTTCCAGGTGACTGTTATGGGAAGAAGGGTTTGGCTGCAGATTTTGGGTAGCCGAGGGTGGTAGAGTTGTGTCAGGCGGCAAGAATGGGAAAAAGGAATTGGTGGCCGGCGGTTATGGGGAAGAAAGCCCCATTAAATGCTGATAGGACAAAACCAAAAACAAAAATAATAAAAGAAATAAAAAATAAAAATAAAAATAAAAATAAAATAATAATAATAATAATAATAATAATAATAATAATAATAATAATAATAATAACAATAACAATAACAACACAATTTGTCAAAATAATTTGTAAAATCCGGACAAAATTAGGTGTCTATAGTTGCCCTTCTTTGCACATTGCTGAGAATCAGGAATAGGGCAAAGACAATAGACAACAATTTTGTCCGGCTTATGACCCACTTCTCTTTTTTTTCTTTCCTTCTTTCTTTTTTTTTATTTTCATTCATTTTTTTTTGGAATGTGCTCCTCTTACAGCAGAGGCAATGAAACTTTAAAATTTTTCTTTTTTTCTTTTTCTTTCTTTTTTTTTGGAATGCGCTCCTCTTGCAGCAAAGCCTTTGAAACTTTAGTTATTTATTTTTTTGAAATGGGCTCCTCTTGTAGCAGAGACAATAAAACTTTAAATTCCTATTTGTTTTGTTTTTTCTTTTTTTTTTTCAAGAAAGCCCCATTAAATGCTGATAGGACAAAACCAAAAACAAAAATAATAAAAGAAATAAAAAATAAAAATAAAAATAATAATAATAATAATAATAATAATAATAATAATAATAATAATAATAATAATAATAACAATAACAACACAATTTGTCAAAATAATTTGTAAAATCCGGACAAAATTAGGTGTCTACAGTTGCCCCTCTTTGCACATTACTGAGAATCAAGAATAGGGCAAAGACAATAGACAACAATTTTGTTCGGCTTATGACCCACTTCTCTTTTTTTTCTTTCCTTCTTTCTTTTTTTTTATTTTCATTCATTTTTTTTGGAATGTGCTCCTCTTACAGCAGAGGCAATGAAACTTTAAAATTTTTCTTTTTTTCTTTTTCTTTCTTTTTTTTTTTTTTGGAATGCGCTCCTCTTGCAGCAAAGGCCTTGAAACTTTAGTTATTTATTTTTTTGAAATGGGCTCCTCTTGTAGCAGAGACAATAAAACTTTAAATTCCTATTTGTTTTGTTTTTTCTTTTTTTTTTTCAAGAAAGCTCCTCTTGCAGCAAAGGCGATGAAACTTTAAATTTCTTTCTGTTTCGTTTTTTTTTTTCAAGAAAGCTCCTCTTGCAGCAGAGGCGATAAAACTTTAAATTCCTTTTTTTTTCCGAGAAAGCTCCTCTTGCAGCAGAGGCAATGAAACTTTAAATTCCCTTTTTTTTTTAAATGTGCTCTTCTTGCAGTAGAGGCAATGAAACTTAAAAATTTTTTTTTTCTGAAAAAGCTCCTCTTGCAGCAGAGGCGATGAAACTTTAAAATTCTTCCTGAAATGTGCTCCTCTTGTAGCAGAGGCAATGAAACTTAAAATTTTTTCCTGAAATATCCTCCTCTTGTAGCAGAGGCAATGAAACTTTAATTAATTAATTTTTTCCTGAAATATGCTCCTCTTGCAGCAGAGGCAATGAAACTTTAAAAAGATATGATTGTGCCTGGAGGACTTGGAAATCATTTCGTACTTTGAAAATCATGCATCCAGTTAATTAGGTTCAAAAATTTGGTGCCAGTTAAATTGGGCTTAAAATTTTATCTCGTAATGTGCCGATTTCACTAGGCTTAATACCACACAACGGTGCCAACTGCATCAGGCTTAGACATCATCTAAGTGCCAGTTACGTTGGGCTTAAATTCATCTTAGGTGCCAACTTTACTGGGCTTAACAATCTCCTCTAATTATGTGCCGATTTCATTGGGCTTAATACCACACAACGGTGCCAACTGCATCGAGCTTAGACATCATCTAGGTGCCAGCTATGTTGGGCTTAAATTCATCTTGGGTGCCAACTTTACTGGGCTTAAATCTCATCTCATAATGTGTCGATTTCATTGGGCTTAATACCACACAACGGTGCCAACTGCATCGGGCTTAGACATCATCTAGGTGCCAACTACGTTGGGCTTTAATTCATCTTAAATTATGTGCCGATTTCATTGGGCTTAATACCACACAACGGTGCCAACTGCATCGGGCTTAGACATTATCTAGGTGCCAACTATGTTGGGCTTAAATTCTCCTCTAATTATGTGCCGATTTCATTGGGCTTAATACCACACAACGGTGACAACTGCATCGGGCTTAGACATTATCTAGGTGCCAGCCATGTTGAGCTTAAATTCATCTTGGGTGCCAACTTTACTGGGCTTAAATTTTCAACTTTGCCAACTACGTTGGGCCTCATCTAAGTGCCAACTTTATTGGGCTTAAATTTTCAACTTTGCCAACTACGTTGGGCCTCATCTAGGTGCCAACCTCGTTGGGCTTAAATTTTCATCCAACATCAAAATTGCAATTATTTTTCGAAGATTCTGGATTCTGCAAATTCCTTTAACAATTCTTTACTATCTCATCTCAAATTTTCAAAATTTTGGAACTTTCCATTTTATCTCTCGTATTCTTAGAATTCCATTAACTCATCTCATTTTCTCCCTTTGTTTGACTTTTGTTCTTCTTGCTTTTTCTTTCCTTTGTTCTCTAAAAAAGAAGTATCTTTTTTTTCTCTTTTTTTTTTTTTGCTTTTCAAGCTGCATTTTGATATTCTTGTCATTTTCAAAAAGAAACTCCTCTCTTTCACAAAAACTTTTCTTTTCCTTTTTTTAATTTTTATTTTCTTTCCTCATACACAAAACTCCTATCTTCCCTTTCTCTCTTTTTTTTCAACATTGACAAATGCAATGATTGATGATGCAAATTTTATTTCATTGAATGATCAGCTATTGTGATGCCAATGCAAACAACATTTGTCCAAATGCAAATTCAAATGTCTTATGAAAATGCCAATTTGCACTATAAAGATGCAAACACAATGATCCAAGAATTTTCTATTTGATCCCTTTGTCAACAAAATTCTTTATTTCATGAAGTTCTATTCTTCTTCAGGAGTTGCGCCAATCATCACATTCCTTTTTACTATTATTTTGAAACACTATTAAATTTTTCCTTAATGAGAATTGCCCCAAGAAGGCACAAGAAGTTCATTGCCCTACCATAATTATCAAATTTCCCTCTCATTTTTCCCTAGAAATACTAAAAATCGAACAAGATTGCCCCAAAGAAATCTCAAGGAGCTTATTATTTCCTGTAAAACATCCTTTCCATTTTTCATTTGAGGGATATAAATGATTTCATTATCCAAAAATGTTTATCCAGTCAAAACACTTCAATTTTACAGATTACCCCATATTCTAGTCAAAGGAAGTTGAACCTAAGACCCACAATTATGCAGTATATTTAACATTCCTCTCTTAAAAATTGGTGATCACTATTTGAATGTATATGGAGAAAAATGGTAAGTTATTCTCATCAACTCAATTGAGTGAGTTCACACACCAAGGTTTTGGTTTGGGAAGGATAGCTGCCATTTGATGAGAAAAGGGATGGGTGTCCTTTCATCTAGGCTCACAAAAGAAAGTTTAAATTATTTTAAAAAACACTAGATTCCTTGAAATGATTTTTTTTTGTGAAAAGATCCATTTTAAAGTGCAGTCAAAAATGACACTCTTTTAATTTTCAAATGAGGTATTTTGATATTTGTCAGGACTAGCTACGATGGGTTCAAATTTTTGGCATATTATTTTGGGAGGAGACAAAAGCTTCAATCTTGGTACCAATCCTTTTAATGGCTCTCAAAAAGGCATTCTTGGATATCTTGATGGTTTGGGATGCCCATTGGTCGCTTCAAAAAGACTTTCTTGATGCCGTTTCTGTTGTGGCATTAACAACACCATGAATGAATTCAAAGAGTTCTCACTTTTGCTCTAGACTGCCCTTTTCGGAGTTTTCACCCTAAAGCCTCATTCTTTCATTTTGTTTTTTTTTTTTTGTGATTGTTTCATCATGCACTTAAATATTCAAAATTCATTTGAAAGGAGTGTAAGGGTTATCAAAGGATAATATTGGCAAAAAAATGAGATAAGTACCTCATAGGTTTTATGACTCTTCAAGGAACAATCTCTTCAGTTTAAGTATCCAAGCTTGATCGAAATGGACTTTCTAAGGTATGTAATGTAGGCCAAGGTTTGAGGTTTTGAAAGAATGGATAACAAGGCCCAAAGATGTGTTTAAAGGTGATCAAACCAAGGATCATTTAATATGATTGAAGGATTCACTTTAAGACTTTTCTTTCACTATCAAGTCTCACTTTTTGTCATTTTATTTATCCATTTTTCTTTTTTTTTTTTGCCTTTTAAGTCCAAAATTATTGAAAGTCAATTTAATTCGGACTTGCCTCTCATCATAATGATCTTCTTTTTTCAATTAGAAACTGAGGCTGGATCATTCACATTCTTTGAAAATATCTTTCTTCTTTTTCTATTCTCTATTTTTTGCACTTGCCCCTCATCATAATGATCTTCTTTTTTTCAATTAGAAACTGAGGCTGGATCATTCACATTCTTTGAAAAGATCTTTCTTCTTTTTCTATTCTCTATTTTTTTGCACTTGCCCCTTAATGTAGAGGGTGATCCTTGATTAGGGTTAATTAAAAAAATTCATCAAGCTCAAAAGGGGTGGCAAATGGATAAATTTTCAAATTTTTGAATGGGTGACGAATAATGGCCATTTGTCATTTCAAACACGACCACTTACATTGAAGAGTTATTCCTTGAATCAAAAAGGTAAAAAGCTTTATTTTTATGTTTTCTTTTTTTTGTTTTTTTTTTTTTTGGATTGGGCTTCATGGATTTTTTTGATTTTTTTGATTTTTCTTTAGTGTTTGGAATCATCCGAATATATTAAGTGCATGATGTCACAATCATTTTTTCCTTTTATTTTTTCTTTCTTTTTTTCTTTTTCTTTTTTCCTCCTCCTTTTTTTTTTAGAATGTCTTGCACCCCATGCATCAATCTTTCCATGGTAATGATGCAAATCCATAGATAATGCCTCACAGACCAATGAATATCACGTTGGAACATTTCATTTTGACCATATGTTGCTCGTAGTATCTTTACCAAGAGAAAAGGGAAGAAATACTATGGTATTTGGGATGTTTTAAAGGCTTAAGGCATTTTGTTTACCATATCTTTTGTTTGCGTGCTTCAAGCAAAAGGTCGGAAAGACTGGCCAAAGAATTTAGGACCCATGGTTTTTCAAAGAAGTTTGGATGATTTTAGCATAATCTTGACAATTATTAAACTACCAAAGTCCAAATCTAAAAGAGTGTCATTTATTTGATCATTAAGGAATCTTGACAAAAAGGTTTTAACAAACAAATCATTTTATTAGCCTAAATAAAGGTCATCTTTCCTCAAAATCTCACCATGACTAAGTGAAGAATAAAGGTCCATGAAGTTCCAACTTGTGATTTTGAAAGAAAGAAATTGTTCGAAGAGAATGTATTTGCTGGAATAATGATCACCAATTCTCTAGAGACTTTGTTATGCCCTCTTTTTTTCTTTTGTTGGCAATTATAAGGGCTCTTATTTTTCAAAAGAAATGCCCAATTACCATTTTTCATTTTTTTGTTTTTTTTTAACCTTAAAAGCACAATTTAAAAGAAATCTAAAAATTTCAAATATAAATATTTACAAATTCATGAAATACTTGGTCAAATCCAATTCACATCCTTAGAAGTGAAGTTGAAATGAAAAATATGTACAAAGCATAAACAAAAGTTTCCCATTACAACACATGTTATCCCTTGAACCATTGATCCTTAAATCTTCCTCCCTTGATGATGATAGCCATAGACAAGTTCTCTGAATTTCATTGGATCTGCGTCGATCAAAGCTTGCACCTTATCCTTAAACGCAGTACAATTTTCAATGGAATGTCCTTCAATCCCATCATGGTAGTCACATTTGGTGTTGGGGTCATACCATTTTGGGTAAGGAGGCTTTCTAGGTTTGGCATGAACAGTGGAAATCTTGTAACTTTGGACAAGGAGTGGGAACAAGTCTGTATAGGACATTGGGATTGAATGGTACAATTTAGCCCTTTTTCTCATCTTGGTCTCAGGATGGTCAAGATCAATATCATGGTCAGTTGGTAAAATGCGCTTCTTAGGCAGAGGGGCTTGTGCACAGGGGACTGAGGTGTTAGGATAACGTGGCTGTGACAACTTGTGGGAATAGGATTCCGGAATGTAAGGATAAAAGGATTGTAGCAAAGGGTGAGAATGACTGTTGAAGGGTCCTTGCATCACATTGAATTTCCTCTTGTCGGATCGTTCAATAGTTGCTTCTTGAACTTGCTCACTAAAGATGTCCCATCCCTTCTCACCATAATTCCTTGTACTAGTATCTGCAATCTTCCCTTTTCTTATCCCATCTTCAATTCTGCCCACAGAAAACAACAAATCTGCAAAATCTGAAAAAATATTGCCAATCAACTTGTCATAATATGGAGAAGGGAGAGTATCTACAAACAGAGAGTTCATTTCTCTATTTGTAAGTGGTGGTCGAACTTGTGATGCCAATTCTTTCCATCTAAGAGCATATTCTTTGTAGCTTTCATTCAAGTTCTTTCTCATGCTCTGGAGGGTTAAACGATCTGGAGCTATCTCCATCAAATGTTTATATTGCTCTAAAAATGCTCGAAACAGATCCCTCCATGTATGAATTTGGCCTCTTTTCAACTTAAAATACCAATTAGCTGCTGCCCCAATCAAACTATCTTGAAATATATGATTAAGCAACTTTTCATCATGAGCATGCCCAATCATCTTGTGGCAATATATGGCTAAATGTGTTTTAGGGCATTTGGTCCCATCATACTTTTCAAATTTTGGGGCTTTGAATTTTGGTGGAATAACCACATCAGGCACCAAGCAATACTCCTTTGGATCACAAAGTTCATTTCTTCCTTCAATTGCTTGAATTCTTTCTTCCAAGAAGTTGTACCTTCTTTTTTCAACTGGACCCCAAGCCCTTTCTGATAGATTTTTATTTGAAGGTCTTAACTCAAGGACACCAATAGGATTGGAAAAATTTGCCTCTCGACCAAGAATTGACTGAAAATTCACATTACTAGAGGTTTGTTCCTGAAAGTTCCCTTTTGGGTTGTCATGCGCTTGAACTTGATGATTATTCCCTTGCACGAGACTCCCTTCCACAGTCTCCTTCACTTCTAGGATACCTTTAATTTCTTGCATCATTCGAGAAAGCTGTTCCTTTATCTCATTTTGGTCTTGTTCCACTTTGTCCATTCGGGTTACTTGATCATCTTCCATGTTGAACCACTTTATAAAGACAAGAATCAACCTTCCAAGGGAATTTAACAAAATGTTAAGGTTGTTAGACTCTTTTGAACATAGGCCTAATCAAACATAATGCATACATGTCAATGGATGCATGGATGCAATGATGGATGATGTGAGATGACATAAAATGCAAAACAGGTTTACTAAATTTATTTTCATATGCACATTGCCCAAATGACTATCAAAAAAATGACACATCTCTTTTGATTGCAATTTGCACTATTATTGTCACCAGGCAACTCTCTTAACCCTTTTTTTTTCTTTTTTCTTTTCTTCTTTTTTTCTTTTTTTTATTTATATTCTGTAAAATACTACATCTTTTCTACTCTTTTTTTTTTCTCTTTTCTTTTTCCTTCCTTCTAACCTAATGAATTTTTTCCTAAAATCAAGATTTTTTTTATTCTTTCATTTTTATGACATTCTCCCTTCTTTTTTTTTAATCTCTCTTTTTTTTTCAAAAAAAAAGAACACATTCTCCTTTTTAATCCCTCTCATTTTACCCCTTTTTTTTTTTTGCCTTTATCCCAAGAGTTTTTTCCAAGAATAATAAAGAATAAAGAAATTTTTTAATTAAAAAAAACCTAATTGAATTTCTTTTTATTATTTTTAAGGAAAGAGGCAAAAAAAATAATAAATAAATAAATTATTTTTCTCAACCATTTTTCTAACAAATTATTTCATTTTTTATTATAAAAAGAAAAGTTTATGCATTTTTTATCATTTCATGTTTTCCTTTTAAAGAAAGAAAAGTGAAAGAAATTAAAACCTTTTTTATTTTAATAAAAACATGTTGTAACCAAATATACACAAGACTTCTTTTTCTTCCTCTTGCTTTGGAGAACGTATTTTTATTAGTTCCTATTTTTATGAACCTATTTTCAAAACAAAATTCCCCTTTAAAAAAGGAATAAAGAATTATTTACATCTTTAAAATAAAAGTTACCTATTTGTTCTATTATTTTTATCACACATCTTTATTTTTTCAAAAATAAATGGATTTCTTTTTCAGACAAAATCTTTTCCAAAGAAAATATATATATTTTTTATTTTTTATTCTTTATTTTTCAAAAATTCTCTTTTTTTTTTAAGAAAAATGAAAGACTTAAATTATATACAATTCAACCCAATATCAAAAGTACCTTTATTATAGATATGAGAAAAGAGTCGAATATTATGTTCCCTCGTGTCCTAATTTTGGATAATTTCTACTAAAATTGGGCATGGCTCTATCTAAGGCTGGCCTCTTAGGTTCCTTTACATGCTGAGTTGGGATATGAAGATCTAAAGGTTCCCAAATTATATCTTACTGTCGTCCACACTGGACTAGTAAGACTTAATTTGAGTGAGAGTATTTCGCTTGCCAACCTCACGAGAGCAAAGGTACTCTACTCCCTCCTAAGAAGGACGGAACTCGGGTATAAAGCTCATGTGATGCAAATGCAAGTGCAAGTGTGTGCATGAGGGAACATGTCAGACTCAAATTAAATTATTATCTCTATCCTAAATGCCTCCACAATTTATTAACAACAAGTATATACAAATATAAAACATGAAATAAATAACATAAAAATGCAAATGCAAACAAAATCATTTTCAAAATCTAAGTGAATTAAGTTTAAATATCGTTCAAGACTATTAAATTAAAAATTTGGATAACACATGATTAATGAATGGCTTGACCCTCAAAAAGCGTCCCCAGCGGAGTCGCCAAGCTGTCGTAACGGCTTCGCGCTCGACGGTTTTGAAAAAGCGTTTAAAAACAAAAATGGGAGTCGCCACCAATCTTTTTTGACTAGGTGTGATTGGCCACCTGAAAACGTTTATCTTTTCAACAAAATCTCAAAATTAATTAAGTTTTATTAAAAAGATAATCTTTTGGTCTGCAAAACAAAAATTGGGTTCGGGGGTACGGTTACGCGTAGGGAAGGATTAGCACCCCCACGACGCCGTTAAAAAACGGTACCATAATAATCATGTGTTATCCTTTTTGTTTTAATGAAATGATCTTAATTTAACATTTAAAAATAATTCTTATTTTATTGCAATCAGTTTTATTCTTTTTATTCAAAGTTATTTTTTTATTTGTAAAAATCATTTTGTTTTATTTTTTTTTTAAAAAGTTAAATTTTATTTTTCAAAAGTGATTGTGAACCTTTTTATATTGAAGAATTAAATCAAATATACCAATACTCTGGTAACATTTGAAATAATTTTCCTCACCTAGAGATTTCTTAAGAATCACTACTTGTGAGTTCTATGGAATCTCATCATCGGAAGATTCACACTCGCTTTAAAAATTATTATGGATGCAAATGATGCAAACAGATAATGAATAATGCAAATGAAATTTTTTAATTATTATTTTTATATGAATATTTCTTTATTTATTTTAAATAAAAATTTTTATTATTGAAAAATTGCACTAAGTATCCCAATACTCCGGTAATACTTAGTGAACTTCTCTCACCTAAGGATCAGTCAAGAAATCACTACTTGTGAGTTTCATGACATCCCATCATCGGAAGAATTCCATTGTTTAATTATTAAATTTCATTATTTATCTTTCTTTGTTTTTTTGTATAAAAAAATTATTTATTTTCATTTTTAATAAAATTAAATTATTGAAAAATCATACTAAATATCCCAATACTCTGGTAACATTTAGCACGACCCTTCTCACCTAGGGATCAGTTAAGAAATCACTACTTGTGAGTTTCATGACATCCCATCATCGGAAGAATTCCATTGTTTAATTATTAAATTTCATTATTTATCTTTCTTTGTTTTTTTATATAAAAAAATTATTTATTTTCATTTTTAATAAAATTTAAATTATTGAAAAATCATACTAAATATCTCAATACTCTGGTAACATTTAGCACGACCCTTCTCACCTAGGGATCAGTTAAGAAATCACTACTTGTGAGTTTCATGACATCCCATCATCGGAAGAATTCCATTGTTTAATTATTAAATTTCATTATTTATCTTTCTTTGTTTTTTTTATATAAAAAAATTATTTATTTTCATTTTTAATAAAATTTAAATTATTGAAAAATCATACTAAATATCCCAATACTCTAGTAACATTTAGCATGACCCTTCTCACCTAGGGATCACTTAAGAAATCACTACTTGTGAGTTTCATGACATCCCATCATCGGAAATTCATTTAAATTATTTTTCCTCTTTTTTTTTTAAAAAATATTTTTTATACATTTTCTAATTAATAATAATTAATGAAAATACGAGTAAAAGAAAATTTTTCGATTTCTTATTTTATAACATGCACTAATAAAAACAATAATGAAAACAATAATAAAAGCACAATAATAATAATAATAATAATAATAATAATAATAATAATAATAATAATAATAATAATAATAATAACAACAATAATAACAACAACAACAACAACAACAACAACAACAACAACAACAACCATAACAACAACAACAACGATAATAATAATAATAATAATAATAATAATAATAATAATAATAATAATAATAATAATAATAATAATAATAATAATAATAATAATAATTTTAATTTTTTTATCTTAATTTTTTTGTTTTTAATTTTTTAATTTTTTAATTTTTTACAATACAAATAAATACTAAATAAATAAACAAAATATATATATACCTAAATGAATTTGGGCTAGGAGCCCAAAAAACCCTTCAAAAGAGCCCAAAAACAAAGCCCAAGCTGCTGGGCCGGACACGGGTCGGATCGGGTCGGGTCGGCGGATCGGCACGCGGATCTCCTCCTCTGGTCCGGGTCGGGCGCGCGGGTCGGATCGGGTCAGTGGTGGAACGCGGGTCTTCTCCTCCGAAGCGGGTGGAGCCCGCGGACCCGGGTCGGATCCGAGTCCACGCGCGGATCCTTCTACTCTTTCCCTTTTTTTTTACACTATAAAAGATACTTCTTTTTTTTTATTTCATTTTCCTCTTTTCTTCCACAAAAAAATTCAGAGCCTTTGAGCTCTCCGCCGGGGCGATTCCCGGCCGCCGCCTACGCCACCGCCGGCCGCCGTCGACCGCTGTCTCCGGTGGCCAAAAATAAAAAACTTTCCCTTTTCCGATTCCTCTCCACCTCCTGTTTTCGTTTCCGGCCTCCTTTTCCTTCAAAAACGCCTCTAACCCAACAGATCTGACTTCTCCGAAGTCACTTTCGCTTTCTTTTTCTCCTTTTTTTTGGTTTATTTTTTGGTCGATGGTTTGATTGTGGCTTTTGGTTGCTGGTTTTGTGTTTTGCAGGTGTTAGGGGTGCTTAGATCTCAGATCTGAGTTTTGGGGCTCTCGGTTTTGGGACGGTGGCGTTGGGGTTTTTTCTGTGATGGTTGTGGTGCTGTTGGGGGTTAGGGTGAGGGTGGTGATGAGTGAGTGAAAGCCGAGGGAAGCAGTGGGGAGTGTGTAGTGGCTGTTTGGGCTGGTGGTTTAGGTGGTGGCTTATGGTGGTTCAGTTGGTGGGTTTCGGTGGTAAGATGGGTATCGGGAGAGTAATTGTTTGGGTGGTTGATTTTGTGGATTTTTTCGTGTGTTGGGTGGTGATTAACGATGGGGTTTTTGGGTTATGACCGGGTAGAGATCTAGATTCTGGGGCTCTGTATAGTGGTTTGATCTCGTTGGGATCACTCCTATTGTCCGGTTTCAACCTTTAATCCAACGGATTTTTTGCAGTTAAATATAGCTTCCAGGTGACTGTTATGGGGAGAAGGGTTTGGCTGCAGATTTTGGGTAGCCGAGGGTGGTAGAGTTGTGTCAGGCGGCAAGAATGGGAAAAAGGAATTGGTGGCCGGCGGTTATGGGGAAGAAAGCCCCATTAAATGCTGATAGGACAAAACCAAAAACAAAAATAATAAAAGAAATAAAAAATAAAAATAAAAATATAATAATAATAATAATAATAATAATAATAATAATAATAATAATAATAATAATAATAATAACAACAACAATAACAATAACAACACAATTTGTCAAAATAATTTGTAAAATCCGGACAAAATTAGGTGTCTACAATGAGACTAAGGAATGCAATTTCCTAATCTTTTCTATCATAAGATTAAGGAATGTAAAATGAGATTTCCTAGTCTCTCCTATCATAAGACCAAGGAAATGAATGTAGAATGAGATTTCCTAATCTTTTCTATCACAATATTAAGGAATGCAAAGTGAAATTCCTAGTCTCTCCCATCATAAGACTAAGGAATGCAAAAAATGAAGTTTTCCTAGTCTCTCCTATCATAAGACTAAGGACTGTGGAATGAAATTCCTAGTCTTTCCTATCATAAGACCAAGGAAATGAAAAATGATCATGAAATAAAAGCTCTTCTCACCAGAGGCTATGATACTTTTTGAAACAAAGAGCTCCTCTCAACAAAGGTATCGAGACTTTTTGAAAAATAAAGAGCTCCTCTCAACAGAGGCATTGAGACTTTTTGAAAAATAACCTTGTGCTCCTCTCACCAGAGGCATTGGAACTTTGAAAAATAATCTTGTGCTCCTCTTACCAGAGGCATTGAGACTTTTGAAAAATAACCTCGTGCTCTTCTCACCAGAGGCATTGAGACTTTGAAAAATAATCTTGTGCTCCTCTCACCAGAGGCATTGGAACTTCGAAAAATAATCTTGTGCTCCTCTCACCAGAGGCATTGGAACTTTGAAAAATAATCTTGTGCTCCTCTCACCAGAGGCATTGAGACTTTTGAAAAATAACCTTGTGCTCCTCTCACCAGAGGCATTGGAACTTTGAAAAATAATCTTGTGCTCCTCTCACCAGAGGCATTGAGACTTTTGAAAAATAACCTTGTGCTCCTCTCACCAGAGGCATTGGAACTTTGAAAAATAATCTTGTGCTCCTCTCACCAAAGGCATTGGAACTTTGAAAAATAATCTTGTGCTCCTCTCACCAGAGGCATTGAGACTTTTGAAAAATAACCTTGTGCTCCTCTCACCAGAGGCATTGGAACTTTGAAAAATAATCTTTTCATTTCAGAATACCAGTTAACATGGGTTTGACTAGGCTTAACTTTCATTTTGATGCCAACAATATTAGGCTTTATCTCCTTTAAGGTGCCAGCTAAACTGGACTTTACTCTCATCTAAGGTTTTTTCAAAAAGTATTTTTCTCATCATCTTCTCATACCTCATCATTTTTTCAAATTACCATCTCTTATATTTTCTCTTTTCCTCAAAATTCTAATCATTCAAATAGTTCAATGTCCAAATGCACTAGTGAAATGTCATGCATGTCATGAATTTAATGAATGCTATGAATGTTATGCACATGTCAATGTCACGCTCCCTGAATTATTCCATGAATGTATGCAAAAGCATTCTCAATTGTGGTAACAAGATTCTCAAGCTCATCTTGCCTTTCTCAAGTCCCACATATCTGCTGAATTCTTTAAATCTCCTTTCATTTAACATCCCATCTTTTATTGAGTCCTAGTCCAGTTATGCCCGAAGACTAGCCATCATGTTTTCATATTTGTATATTCATCATTCACTTTTGTTTCTTTCTCTCTCTTAGTAATGCAAGACTTCTCAAAAGAATATTTTTTTTCAAAAATTTACCCAAAAAAGGTTACCAACATTTATTTATTTTCCTTCCAACTCGACCACCAATGTAATGCACTTATGCATATTCTCCATTTGTTATATGGGTGGTATAAATTTAAAATGACCAAGAGAGATATAGATATTCATTCTTAGAAAAGGAACATGAAATCAAGAAAAATCAATGGGACAGTCTGTTTGGAATAGGGTTTTCAGTATCCATTTAATGAACATTCTGACATTCAATCAAGTCAATCTAAAATTCTTTTCCAAAAGCCCACTCTTATGTTGATATGTTTTTTCATGTAGTGTCTGCCAATCTTGCCCGTTATCAAAACTTTTTTATGCTGATATTTTCCTAAGCCGCCTTTTCAGGTTTTCAAGTTAGGTGCCCCTTTGTTTGATTCAAATTGCCCTTTTCGGGTTTTCAATTTGAATCCTCCTTTTTCTTTTTTTTTTTCTTCTTTTTTTCTTCTTTTTTTCCTTTTTTTTCATATTTTTCCCTTTTTTTTTCATTTTCAACTTCATTGGCTTTGACAAACTTCAACCTTCAATGCTCAATCTAAATTGATGCCCCTTAATAGGCGTTCTTGATTTCGATCCAAGATATCTTCTAAAGCTCATGGACTTCTTTATTCAACTTGATCTACTTCCTTTAACTTCCTCGAACCTTCAAAGGATCATTATCTCATTATACAGGTATGCCTTCATTCAATACATGATTCTTCAATTAAACATTTACATTTGATCAAAATGGGCTTTTAAAGGCATGTAATGTAGGCTCAGGTGGGGGCTTATGAAAGAAAAGGATATAGTAGGCCCAAACTGTGTTTCAAGGTTTATAAACCAAGGGATCACTTTCTTTATCAAGTAAAACATTCAGGCATTTTGCCCTTTCTTGCTTTTTTTTGGGTTTTCTTTTTGAATTCAAACACTTTTCTTTTTTTTTTCACAAAAATGGGTTGCTTTTTTTTTTCCCTTGATTCATCATGAACACTTTCATTTTTGCCCCCAAAATTTCTTTATTTCATCTTCCTTGCCCCCAATGTGGAGGGTGATCCTTGGTGGGTTATATTACAAAAATATAATAGGCTCAAAAGGGGTAATCAAAGGATAATTTTACTCATGCTTGAAGGATAGTGAAAGAAGGCCATTTATCATTTCAAATGTAAGTGCTCTCCTTAAAGATCATTTATTGAACAATGACAAACTTGTTAGAAGCTTTTGTAAGAGATTCACCTTTCTCGTACCGTCTATCAAGTGCGGATAGTGAGCAACCTTTCCTTCATTTCTTGCTTTCGCAACACTGGCATACTATTAATTCATCAACAGTAGTAGTTCTTTCAAAATTGAACCCTAGATTTATTGACATCATTATCATCATGTTCATTATTTGGATACTTGTGAATGAAAGATATGGTGAGTATGTGAGAAATGGAAAATGAATAGAATGAGAAATTGACAATGCATCACACTAGTCATTTTATTGAAAGGGAAATAAATAAAAGTTAGCCCATACACAAAACTTTATCTCGTGCTTATGGGCTTAAGCACTTCAAAACTATCTTGCATTACTTAAAGAAAAAGAAAACAAAATCAAAACTAGAATTTATAAATCTTCCAACTTGCACTGTTCGAACTCTTTATGTCCCACAAGACTCATCCCTCATTAGTATGGTCAGGCAATGGGTTTGCATTCGTAGTCGGTTCCCCTTTCGTTTCAAAACTCAACATGCCAGCTTTTATCAATCCTTGCACTCTATACTTTAGTGCAGCGCAGTTCTCTAGAGAATGACCCACGTTCCCGAAGTGATACTCGCATCGAGCATTCTCATCATACCATCTTGGATATGGAGGCTTGAGAGGTTCCATATAGATGGGTGCAATGAGTTGTCCTTTGATCAATTTTGGATACAACTCAGTGTAGGTCATGGGGATTGGGTCAATGGGAGTCCTTTCTCTTTTTGGCCATGATGCATTATGATTGCCCTCTTGTTTATTGAACTGCTTAGTTGGTTGAATATTTGGGGCAAGTGTCTGGGGATTAGGTTGAGCGTTAACCTTGGGGTATGAATGGTAAGGATTTTGAGTAGGGTAGTAAGGTTGTGGCATGTGATAAGGGTGTTGTGGGACATAGCCTCCATATTGCCTTTCATATGCCACAGCATGGACTTCTTCTTCCCTTCTTTTGTTGGCTCCTCCTTTCTTCTCAATATTGTTGGGAGCTTCAATCTTTCCACTCTTGATTGCATTCTCAATTATCTCACCAGACAGTACCATATCAGCAAAATTCTTAGTGGCATTACCGATCATCCTATCGTAATATGGAGCCTTCAAAGTATTAACGAACATAATGGTAAGCTCCTTCTCTGAAAGTGGAGGTTGCACCTCCGCAGCCATATCACGCCACCTTTGGGCATATTGCTTGAAACTCTCATTAGCCCTCTTTTCCATACTTTGGAGTGACAGACGATCAGGGGCCATATCAACAACATGTCGATATTGAGCCATAAATGCTCTTGCCAAGTCATTCCAAGTGATGATTCGAGTTCCATCTAATTGATTGTACCACTTGGCAGTAGATCTAGTGAGACTTTCTTGAAAAATGTGAATAAGGAGCTTATCATCTTGAGCGAAAGCAGCCATCTTCCGACAATACATAATAAGATGAGACTTAGGGCAGGAAGTTCCATTGTACTTCTCAAACTCTGGTGCTTTAAACTTAGGTGGAATAACCAAGTCTGACACCAAACATAACCCAGTAGCATCCATGGAACCATAAAAGTCTAAGCCTTCAATAGCTCGAAATCCTTTCCTCCAACATATTAATCTTTTGTTGCGACTTCGCCTCATCTTTCTCTTCTGCTTGTTTGGCTTTCAACTTCTCAATTTCCCTTGGGTCATCTAAGTCGGGCACCTCAATGGGATCAGTAGATTTTGCGCCTTCGGAAGGATAGGCGGGTCCTTGGAATTGAGCTTGTCCAAACACTTGGGGTATAGCAGTGTAAGCAGGTGGATATCTTCTTTCTTGGGATGTTTGACTTAGAAATGGACCAAATCCAGGAGGATAGACAGGGTCTTCCATACTGCGTTGTTGAACCCCATCTTGGACTGCAACTTCCTATACAACTCCTTTGCCCTTGCTTAGATTTTTCAACAGCTCTGTAATTTGGGCCAATTGCCCCCTCATTTCCTCTTGAGCTTTTTCCATCTTCTCCATGCGCATGCTTGATTCTTCTTCCATGATCTTAGCTTGATAACGAGTGTTGTGTGAATGAACCTTTGGTCAGCTATCTTCGAATCTCTTATTGCCACAATTAAGAATTTATCATTTCACATGTGGTGATGCTTGAAAAATTTTGAAAATGCTTTGTTTAAAACAATGATTGAAGATGAACAAAACGAGATGATGCTACATGCGTATGAATGGAATAGTATGGTAAAAAGTTGTCATGTAACAATAATGGATGAATGATGCATGGAAATGTTTTGGTGAACTCATGGTACCCTCTTAGTGTCTCATGTATAAACATGATCAAAAATGTGTCCTAAGTAATGGGTATTTCCTATAGCATGGGTTAATATGGCTCTATCTTACAATTGGTCTTCTTAATTTCACTATATGCATGGCTTTAGACAAAAGGGCTAAAGGTTCCCAAATTGTTCCTCACTGTCGTCCACACAAGACTAGTAAGGCGCCCAATCCTCACTCATTACAGGTTACAAATGGAAAGGTTCAATTTGAGTGGGAGTATTTCGCTAGCCATTGCGGAGGTATTACCTCACGAGAGCGTAATTACTTTACTTCCTCCTAAAAGGATAGAGCCCGGGTAGAGGGCTAATGCATGCACATGCACGTGAAGTGTGTGTCGAAGAAACATGTAGTTATTAATGTCTTATTATTTTATCAAAATTAACATACCTAACGCAAACCTAAAATAACCTAAAACCAATCGTTGGCTTGACTCTCTAAAGTCCCCAGTGGAGTCGCCAAACTCTCCTAACGTATTAAGTTTCGGAAAACCTAATAGCTAGACACTAAAATCAAAGGAGTCGCCACCAACCATTCTACCTAGGTGTGATTGGTCACCTATTCAAACTAAGGATAAGGCTTGGTCTACGTTCAAAGATACTAGGGTTCGGGAGTACGGTTACGTGTAGGGAAAGATTAGCACCCCTACAACGCCCATCCTAAAATGGTACCAACTAGTTTTAGGTTATCTTTACAATTTGCCTTGTGTTTATATTAATTTCGATATGCTTATATATTGGGAATATTTCTAAGATTTTTCCATCAATTTGGCTCCAATCTTAAAAATCTCCCTCACCTCAAGATGTTCAAGGAGTCTCGATTGACTTTCTTGAACTCCATCGTCGGATCAATTAAATAATTTATGAAAAACCTATTCTTTCTAACTTTGGCTCTAATTTCGACTCCATATTAATTTCTATATTTTTTAATCTTATTTCATATTATATTTATCTATATATTTTATTTATTTATTTAATTTATTTAGAGAATAAATATGAATCATGGTTTATTGAAGGTTTTCTTAAAAGCGTCCCATCAATTTGGCTCGGCTTAGAAGAAATCTTCTCACCTAGAAAATTTCAAGGAGTCCCAATTGACTTTCTTGAACTTTCATCATTGGCATAATCCGCATTTACTCTTTTATCTAACTAATTTTATTTCTTATAATTTTTATTCTAAGTTATTTAGTTCATTTATTTATTTGCTTATCTAAATTTATTTAAATTTATTTAATTTTAATCTTGATCTAATTTATTTTTATTTTATTTATTTCATTATTTACTTAATAAACATGAATTATATTTTATCGAAAATTCTTTCAAAAGTATCCCATCGATTTGGCTCAACTTAAGAAAGAATCATCTCACCTAGAAATATCCAAGGAGTCTCGATTGACTTTCTTGAAATTTCATCCTCCGTATAACTCATATTTATTTACTATCTAGTCTTAATAATTACTAATTATTTTCAATCTAAACTATTTCATTCTATTTATTTATTTTTTCATCTAATTTATGTTCTTGTATTTATATTTATTTATCTATACTTATTTATATTTTATTCATATTTAATTTACTAAGAATAAACATGAATTATAATTTATTGAAAATTCTTTCAAAAGTATCCCATCGATTTGGCTCAACTTAAGAAAGAATTTCCTCACCTAGACATTTTTAAGATGTCTCAATTGACTTTCTCAAAATATCATCATCGGTAAAATCCCTATTTATCTTTAATAATTGGTTAACATTTTTAAATCATTTTTATTTACAAAATAATTTTAATCATAAAATTTTAATCTACTCTAATTTATTTGTTCTAACCTATTATTCAATTAGCAAATTCCATCTAAACAAATAACAAGCGAATGTAATTAATTAGTTAATTAAATTAGACAAATTTAATAGATATAATAATGATATCAACTTTTATAAAGGCTGGCATCATGATTAAAAGAATAAGTATATATATAAAAAAAATAGTATGCACGTGAATGACAAAGAAGGAATTGTGAAGGAAAATAAAAACAAATCAAAATCAATTTCATATCAAGTCAATGTCAGAATCTTTACCTTTTATGTTCTTTTGCTTTCTTTGCACTTTCCTTTACTTTCTAATTTTCCCACGTGATTTTCTTCCTCACTAGCATTGATTGTTTCTTTTCCTCTTTTTTTTTTCAGCTTCTTTACTAACTGCAGCTTACGCCTTTTCTTGCTTCTTTGTTGTCTTTTTTCTCTTCTTTACTAACTGCAGCTCACGCCTTTCCTTTCCTTTGCCTTGGTTTCACATGGCTTGCAAATGGTAACTCGAGCATCAAGCGATGATGGTGACAAGGCTGGACAGAAACGGCAAATGACGTTGGTACAAGGAGCAGGCAGCAACAAGACTCTAGAATACAGGGAAATAGCGATGGTGATGCAGCTGCTTGGGGAAGGTGGTGACTCGGTTAGCTTTGGCAGAGTAGGGTGGCTGTTGTTAGCTTTAAATTGCAATATATATTTTGAAATGACAAAAACTTAAGTAAGCTTTAATGTCTTAATTCACATTGTAAATTTGCTCATCACACATGATTTTCTCAATTCATTTTCAAGTGATCATATCAAACTTAAGACCATGATTTAATTACATACTCTTATTGGTCTTAATACTTTGTAATGTCTTGAATATTTTAGAAAATCACTTGATGAATGTTTGGACAATATTTTCATTTGAGAAAGTCAAGAAAAACTCCCTTAAAACTTATAAATGGTTTGGGTTGAATTAGGATCAAAGGTCATATCATTTCTAACCCAAAAGTGCAGGAAAAATGCCCTCTGGAAGAAAAGGATCGATCCCCACTGTAGCAGGATCGATCCCCTTTTGGCAGAAAGTCTTCCCAAGGTCCCTGAAGCCCAGAATTAAGATTCTGGACAAAAGGGATCGATCCCCACTGTAGCAGGATCGATCCCTTTGCACCAGAAAGCCCCCAACGGCTCTTTTCTGTGAGACACAACGGCTACTTTCCTTTTTGGCTCCAACCAACGTCCACAAACCATCCAAGGGATTATAAATAGAGGCTTAGAAGCTAAAGGAAGAAAGGGGAACAACCAAGCAACATCTTTCATCATTTTATCTTCCTCAAGCCTCAACATCAATTCAAGAGATAAAGAGTCTTCATCTTCTATCACTCATCTATTTCTTGTATTGCTTAGCACAAACTTTGTATAGGCTTTTCATTGTGCTCAATTTCTGTAATCATTTGCCTACTTAGAGGTCTTCCTTGATTACACAACTTGTTATCCAATTCAATCCTTGTAAAAAGGGGAGGTTTCTCTTTAGCCTTAGAAAAAGAGGGAGAAGAGGTTTCTCTTGAGCCTAGAAAAAGAGAGAAGTTTCTCTTGAGCCTTGAAAAGAGGGATTGTAAAGACAAATTCAAAGATAGTGAATTTGGGAAAATCCTTGGGAGCGTCTCAAGGTAGAGGACGTAGGCAAGGTAGCCGAACCTCTATAAATCGCTTGTGTAAATCTCTCTTTCCCTACTCTCTTTACTTGCAATTATATTGTGCTTATTGAATTGAATCTATATTGCATGCTTAAGTAGCTTAGAGAACTTAGAAAATATCAATCCAAGCTAGAGAATTTAGAGGAACCGAAAAACGAGCTTATAGTTAGTTAAAAACCGATTCACCCCCCCTCTCGGTATTGCCTATAAGAGCCAACAATTGGTATCAGAGCTTGGGCTCGAGATTGAATTAGATTAACCTCTATCGAGCAAAACGATCTTAAATGGCTCACTTGAATGTAGGCACACCCCTAGGAGAAGAGGGACAATCGTTAGTTAGACCTCCACTCTTCAATGGAGAGAATTACTCATATTGGAAAACTAGAATGATGTTATTTGTACAATCTAACGATTATGAAGTGTGGAGAATTATAGTGAATGGTCCTAGAATTCCTATGAAGAAAGTAGATGGAAAAGATGTCCCTAAGCTAGAGGATGAGTGGGACACAAATGACATGAGAGTGGCACAATTGAATGCCAAGGCTATGCACACTCTCTTTTGTGCATTAGGTCCCAATGAATATAATAGAGTGTCCCTATGTGAAAATGCTAAGCAAATATGGGACAAATTAGCCATCACACATGAGGGGACCAATCAAGTTAGAGAAACCAAAGTAGGAATGCTCACACATGATTATGAGCTATTTAGGATGAAAGAAAATGAGTCCATTAGCGAAATGTTCACTAGATTTAATGATATAATTAATGGACTTAAGGCATTAGGCAAGAGCTATTCCAATGTAGAAATGGTCAAGAAAATCTTGAATAGCTTGCCAAAATCTTGGGAGGCAAAGGTGACTGCTATAGAAGAATCTAAGGATCCTAACACCTTGTCCCTAGATGAACTTATGGGCTCCCTACTTACATATGAAATGAAAATGAAAAGAAATGAAGTGCCTTCAAAGAAAGTAGGGGTAGCACTTAAGTCCTCCACTCATGAGGTCATTGAAGATGATAGTGATGAGAGTGGAAATGAGGAAGAAAAAGAAATGGCAATGTTTGCCAAAAGATTTAATAGATTTATGAGAATGAAAGAAAGAGAGAGTAATAGGAGACTTCAAAGGGGAGAGTCAAGTAGAAGAGAAAAGGACCCCTTAGTATGTTATGAGTGCAATGAACCGGGCCATACTAAGTTAGATTGCCCCTTACTTAGGAAGGAAAAGGATAGGAAGCCTAGGAAGAAAGCATTTGTGGCTGCATGGAGCGATAGTGATAGCTCCGATGATGAAAATGTAAATGAAGAGGTAGCCTACTCATGCTTTATGGCCATTAGTGATGATGAGGCTAGTTGTAGTTCTAGTGAAGATAATGATTATACATTTAGTGAACTACAAAATGCCTTTAATGATTTAGCAAATGAATTTCAATGCATGAATTCTAAATATAAGAAAATCATTGCTAAATTAAAAATAGAAAATGAAGCCTTGACAAGTGCTAAGATAGAATTTGAAAAGAAGCTAGAAGAGGCCAACTTAGAGATAAATGAGTTAAATGAAAAGAACACAAATTTGCATAACTCATTTTCTAGGTTTTATATGGGTCAACAAAAGCTAGATCATATGTTAGAGACCCAAAGAGCTTTCTTTGATAAAGATGGGTTAGGTTATAATGCAATACAAAAAGAAACTCATCTAAAGAATTTCCTTGTGAGCAAAAATACTATGCATGATTTATCTCTTACATGCTCACTATGCAATAGAATAGGACACTCTTCACAAGCATGCACATATAGGAAAACCACATTTAGAGGAAGAGTAGTTAAGAAAATATGGGTGCCAAAGCATGCTGTAAATAATGATGATTTGTGCTTGAAATGGATCCCAAAAGGATCAAAAATTATTTGCACTAACTTTCATGGACCCAAGAAAATTTGGGTACCAAAGCATGCTTGAATTTGTTTGTTGTAGGAGTGTTAGAGCATGGAGATACAAGAAACAATGAAGTTTGAATGCTCTACACCCCTCTATGGAGATTGCTTGTGCCAATGAGAAAAAGGAAAAGCTTGAGGATCCATCACAACAATTCTTCAAAAGAATGGCACAAGGTGGACTCAACAATTCAAGGCAAAGCATACTCAAGCAAAGGAGTTTTGTAAGCTTAATTCTTTACTCCTTAAAACTTTGATTTGATTATTTGTGCATAGATGAGAAATGTGGTTGATAATCTTTGTGAGTTGAATGATTGATCAAAAGGCATGAAAAATGATTGTTGATTGGTTGATGGATGATTCATGAGGCATTGGATTATTGAATGAAAAGCATGATTTATGATTATTATTGGATTTCTGTAGTTTGAGCAAGTTTTCTATGTGTTAATAATGTATTTACCTGCCTCAAATTGCGAAATATGTCATATATGCAAAATGCTATGTCATGTGCATTAATGAAGAACTTGTATGTTGACAATCATGGCATGTTGTTCACAAGATGTATGTTTTAATGTTATGTGAACAAGTTTGTTTTGACATATTTATGTAATTCAATGCATTGGTTTGGTCAAAATATGCATAACTCTCAAAATGACCTCCTTTGAGGCCAAAAATGCATTTTATTGTGAAAATGCTTCCAAAATTGCAAAATCTTTTGTTAAATGGTTTTTCATTCATGTTTTTCATTCATACAAGTCCAAAATCATGTTTTACAAATGTTTAAACCTTTACTTGGACTTAAAACACTCAAAAACGAAGTTTTGGTACCTCACAAGTCCAATTTTCTGTCAAAACAACTGCAGAATCTGCAGGAACATATGAGGGATCGATCCCCACTGTAGCAGGATCGATCCCCCCAGGCCAGAAAAGGCACTCCTGCATGTTTTCAACCGAAATTGAGAAGAACTTTTCATTGTTTTGATATTTTCTCTCTTCTCAACTTAAAATTCATTGTTTTAACTTCTTTTTGATGATCGGTAATATATGAAAACTCATTCTTCATTGATATCATGCCTCAACTCCATCAATTAATATCATTTCCAACAAATGGTATCACTCTCAACAATCAATATCATTTTTCATGAGCTCACAAGTGCTAAATCAGTTTTCTCATTGAAGATGGTTATGAATTGCATAAATCTTGAAATAATCTTGAAATATATTTTCAATGAATGGTTAAACATAATTTTGAGATTTATTTCAATGATTTGTGTAAATATTTGAGAATTTGATGAACATGTGCATGATAGATTATGATTTCTTGTTCATCTTAGTCAAGCATGCTTAATAGGATTATGTCTCTTGGCTTGACTTATCAATTCCACACTAGGTTTCATGAAAATTATACATCTTATGGATTGACTTCAAATATAAATTCAACAATTGGTAATGGTGGCCAAATTATTAAAGAACTTGGACTTTAATGACAACACCAACTATTGATATACATGCATTGTATCTTGATTGTTTTGATGTTGAACATGCATGTTTGCTTAAGTTGAATCAATAATCATGCCTATGAGATGAGAATAGTTGTTTTCATGATATTATGTGTTTAACCTCACTCATAGTTTATGGATTTTAATGATAAAATATATTTTAGCTTGATAATATTGATTCACTTAGGTGAAACCATTTTAGTTAAAACAGCATATACCCTTTGGAACCTTAAACGTTAAAATTCACTAGGGATATTGCTTTGGATTGATTAAAATGGTAATCTTCCCTTGCTCATAATTGGTAAAGAACTTGAATTGAAAAATGAGCATAGGATTTTTGTGTTTGAAATAATGGAAGAAAATGTGTTTGAATTCCTCGATTGTTTTGAATCTTCCATATGGTATACATTTGTGAATATGAATATGGATTAATGCTTTATGATAGTGTGCTAATGATTAATTGATCCATATGCATATTTAATGATGATGTGTGTTGTGTTCTTGCATACTTAGAATAATTATTATCTTGACATGAACACACTACACATAGATATTGGATTCATGCAAAATGCCTAGGACAACCATTAGTAACAATTGGTATTTAGATTGAAATAACAATTAGTATCATTGGGAACCATATTTTCAATTATTGGTAAGCCAAATCTAAATTGCCAATTGGTATGAGCTTTAAATTGACAATTCTTCTCATGCTCTTTAGATTGAAATGACAAATAGAGAAGAATTCATATAAGACACTTTTGCATGAAACTCTTGTGTGCTAGAATTTGAAGTTAATTGCTATATGATTTAATTCTAGACACAATATTTCTTGAGAATGATTTATGAGCACATACATATGATATGTTATATAATTTTAGCTCATAA
Organism: Heritiera littoralis; assembly: GCA_031772115.1. Classification (NCBI taxonomy): domain Eukaryota; kingdom Viridiplantae; phylum Streptophyta; class Magnoliopsida; order Malvales; family Malvaceae; genus Heritiera; species Heritiera littoralis. The sequence goes on from JAPDPK010000063.1 coordinate 2,363,561, forward strand.
TCATGATGTATTACCATGCACCTTAGTTGGACTTTAGAAAGAACAATTGATATACTTAGGTGCTTAATAGGATTGAAATGAGCAAGTCATAGACCTTAGTAGATATTTATATACAACTTGCTTAACTTCTTACCAATTGGAACCTTCTTGCAAAATTACTTATCAACAATTGGTATCAAAATCATTTATAAACAATTGGTATAGGATCATAAGTCATGTTCTTTGCATGAATATTTCATACTCTTTATGAACAATTGACTTATTTGTTTGTGCTATGAGTCCCATGTACTAACATGTTTCTTGTTGGATGGAGCATATTCTTTTATCTCTTCTCACCTAGCCATGATTTTAGGGGGAGCATATGTTTTTATTATTTTTTTCCTTCTTTTTGCTATGACAAAAAGGGGGAGAGATAGATATAGGGAGAGATATTAAGGGGAGAGATATTAAGGGGGAGAGATAATGAGGGAAAATTCATTTTCAAAACCCATGCTTATATTAAGGGGGAGCTTTATAAAATCCTGCTTTATTTGAGGGGGAGTATTCTTTTCAAAGAATTTACAAAGCAAATTTACATTAAGTTTTGTCATATCAAAAAGGGGGAGATTGTTAGCTTTAAATTGCAATATATATTTTGAAATGACAAAAACTTAAGTAAGCTTTAATGTCTTAATTCACATTGTAAATTTGCTCATCACACATGATTTTCTCAATTCATTTTCAAGTGATCATATCAAACTTAAGACCATGATTTAATTACATACTCTTATTGGTCTTAATACTTTGTAATGTCTTGAATATTTTAGAAAATCACTTGATGAATGTTTGGACAATATTTTCATTTGAGAAAGTCAAGAAAAACTCCCTTAAAACTTATAAATGGTTTGGGTTGAATTAGGATCAAAGGTCATATCATTTCTAACCCAAAAGTGCAGGAAAAATGCCCTCTGGAAGAAAAGGATCGATCCCCACTGTAGCAGGATCGATCCCCTTTTGGCAGAAAGTCTTCCCAAGGTCCCTGAAGCCCAGAATTAAGATTCTGGACAAAAGGGATCGATCCCCACTGTAGCAGGATCGATCCCTTTGCACCAGAAAGCCCCCAACGGCTCTTTTCTGTGAGACACAACGGCTACTTTCCTTTTTGGCTCCAACCAACGTCCACAAACCATCCAAGGGATTATAAATAGAGGCTTAGAAGCTAAAGGAAGAAAGGGGAACAACCAAGCAACATCTTTCATCATTTTATCTTCCTCAAGCCTCAACATCAATTCAAGAGATAAAGAGTCTTCATCTTCTATCACTCATCTATTTCTTGTATTGCTTAGCACAAACTTTGTATAGGCTTTTCATTGTGCTCAATTTCTGTAATCATTTGCCTACTTAGAGGTCTTCCTTGATTACACAACTTGTTATCCAATTCAATCCTTGTAAAAAGGGGAGGTTTCTCTTTAGCCTTAGAAAAAGAGGGAGGTTTCTCTTGAGCCTTAGAAAAAGAGGGAGAAGAGGTTTCTCTTGAGCCTAGAAAAAGAGAGAAGTTTCTCTTGAGCCTTGAAAAGAGGGATTGTAAAGACAAATTCAAAGATAGTGAATTTGGGAAAATCCTTGGGAGCGTCTCAAGGTAGAGGACGTAGGCAAGGTAGCCGAACCTCTATAAATCGCTTGTGTAAATCTCTCTTTCCCTACTCTCTTTACTTGCAATTATATTGTGCTTATTGAATTGAATCTATATTGCATGCTTAAGTAGCTTAGAGAACTTAGAAAATATCAATCCAAGCTAGAGAATTTAGAGGAACCGAAAAACGAGCTTATAGTTAGTTAAAAACTGATTCACCCCCCTCTCGGTATTGCCTATAAGAGCCAACAGCTGTAAAGCGGTAGCTGACTCCAGTAGTAACGGCAGCAAAGTCAGGTTGCAGACTTGGCTGGTGATGAAGATGATGATGGCGATCAACAGTGATAGTCACGATAATGCAAGCTATTTGGCAGCAACGATGGCAGCAAGAAACTCTGGTGCAATGACCGTTGAAGCTTGCTCCAATGAAGATGTCAGTGAGCAGAGCAGCGATGTTGGGGATAGCAAAAAACGGTGGTGCAATTGGTGTAGGAACTGCCGTAGAAGGTGGTAGCGTACTGGTGCAGGCGGGTGCAGATAGTTGGGCAAGGAGATGCAATATGAGGCTGGTTCCGGTGAAGTAGAGGTGATTATCGTGATGATGGTGGTCTATGTACAGGCTTAATAAGGCAGAGGGCTGTGTTTCGGTTTTAACAAAAAATTGAGGTGCAAAGGTGGCCAAAAAAACAAGGACAGTAGGGGAGGGAGATGATAATGGTGCCCCTAGCTACGTTTTCCTCCAAGGTTTTTTCTAGGGTTTTTCTAGGGTTTTCTCCTTTTTTTCTGTGTATTATGCCTCCTTTTAAAACCAAAAAATCCCCCACTTTTTTTCTTGTGTTGTTCTTTTTATAAACCTAGGTTTTCTTTTTTTTGTTTTTGGTAATAAAAATCAAGAATCAATCTTTTAGGAAATTTTAGATTTCAAGAATCGGATCTTAAATCCGATATTAATTCTAATTTTCCTTCCCATAAAATTTAAATTTCAACCTTTAATAATCTCATTTAAGTCTGCTTTCTTATCAAAATTAATTCTGATTTCTTTCCCTTTTTATTATATTTTATAAAAATAAAAAACAAAATAAAAAATCTGAAATTTATTTCTAAATCTAAATTAAGAATAAAAAATAAAAAATAAAAATCAATAATAAAAAAATATATAAAAACTAATTAATTAAAAATATCTGAAGAAGACCCGGACAAAAATGGTGTCTACAAAAAGCATAGGAGCACCTCAAGGGGATACGCTTGGTCGTATGAACCCTTTATCTAGTAACTCCTGAAGTTGCTTCTTAAGTTCCTCCAATTCTACTAGTGGCATTCGATAGGGTGATCTCGAAATTGGCTCAGTTTCTGGCACCAAAACGATAGTAAACTCTACTTCCCTATCCGGAGGAAGTCCAGGAAGATCATCCGGAAACACCTCGGGAAATTCCATAACTACCGAAATTTCATGAAGTTCAGAACGTTTCTGATCTACGTCCACCACATATGCTATAAATCCTTCACATAACAATTATGTTCTATCAATTCGTTTAAAAATAAGTCAAATAACAATTATACTTTGCATTAAACACTTGCAAAATTTACAACATAGCTAACAAGAGAAGAGAAGATCACACTTTTAGCATAACAGTCTAATATTACATGATTCTTAGCTAACCAATCCATACCCAAAATAACATCAAATCCGTACATGTTTAATAGGATTAGGTTAGCTATCGATTCTCTTTCTCCTACCCGTAGTTTACAACTACAATATATTATGACTGTCATTTGAGATTCCCTAAACGGAGTACTTATTTGTAGCAGTTGTCATAAAGGCTCAGGCTCAATAGTTACTTTCATAGCAATCATGGGAGAAACAAATGAATGCGTAGAGCCTGGATCAAACAATGTAGTAACACTTATGTCAAAGAGGTGAATCTTACCCTTAATCACCTTGGACGAAGCATCGGCAGACTCCTCATCGATGGCAAATACTCGTCCTTAAGTCACAACTTTCTTTCCTTTCTCTGCAGCAATGGCCTTAGACTGTGATTGGGTGGTTTTCTCCGATTTCTCGGACTCTCTAAGATTCCTCTTGGGACAATCCTTAATCCTGTGTCCCATCTCACCGCACCAATAACAAGCTCCAGTAGCCATGCGGCATGCTTGTGCCCCATGAAACTTTCTGCATTGCTCACACCTTTGTATTGTACTCCTCGGTGAGCTAGCGGTACTATCAGCTGAATGTCGGGATCTCTCATTATTTATCTTGATCTCGGTGGGTCTAGGAGTCCTTGTTTCATAACCATTAAAACTCCAAAAATTCAGTGTATTTCATATAACTATTTAATGAAATTAACAATCATTTTCCTATGATTTAATTGTTTATCTATCGAAGCTCTTTCATATGGTCTACTTCTCCTAGATGGATACCTATCACTAGAGGCTCTCTCGTCTGACTTCCGATTCATTGGTTCTTTGCCTTTACCCTTGGCTCAGAAATCAGTATGGTGAAGCTCATAGTCCTGCTCACACAACTGAGCCTTACGGACTGCCTCTCTATAAGTGGTGATATCCATAAGATATAAGTTAGACCTGATTGGAGACTTCAATCCTTTTATAAACCGATAGATCTTATGTCCTTCACTCCTAAGGACCTCTGGGTCGAATCTGCTCAAGGTGATGAACTTCGACTCATATTGATTAACCGACATCGTCCCCTGAGTCAAGTTTAGAATCTCGATCTTCAACCTAGTCTGATCAGTGCGTGGGATATACTGTTCATTAAAGGCCTCTAAGAATCTATCCCATGTAACCTCAGCATATCGAGCCTCAATATGGTCCGAATGGCCTACCACCAATACTCGGCATTGTCTACTAACAGATAAGTAGCCAAACCCACCTTTTCCTTTTCGGAACATGTCATGTATTCGAAAGATTTAGTGATCGCCTTCACCCAATTTTCTGCGGCCAACAGATCTCTATCCCCCCTTAAACTTAGGCAGATCCAGTTTCTTAAATACCTTAATTAGAGTAACACTGCAATAAGCCTTAGGATCTCGCCTCGCAGCAATTGGGACTGGTGGGGGTAACTCTGTTTGTGCTGGTGGGGGCTGTACAGTAGGAGTGGGAGGTACAGTAGGAGTAGCTATTGGTGCATTAGTGGCCACATTCGGGAAGTTTGTCATAAACTGCGTGAACATCACGGCCATATTCTCCATATGCTTTTCCATTTTTGCTAGCCTAGTTTCGGGCTATGCGGTGGAGATAGAGAAGGAGACTGTGTTGGGGGCGATTCTGTTCGACCCCTTCCTCATCCTCTACCAGTACTCCTTCTACGTGAACTCATTCTGTCGATATAATCACAAAATTGAGCTAATTAGTATAACTACAAACAATTATACTATGCATATGTATTCAGACAAGTACACTACTTTGGGGATATACACTAATTCTAGCTTATTTACACTAACAAACATCAGTCTAATCTGCTTTGACACCAATCTGTGACATCCTCGTCACTACCATTTTACATATAACTTTTTGCTTTCACATACAACTTGGTTAGACTCGTTCGTCAATGTCCTCCCTTCTTTCTTTTGATGATTGGTAATAATTAGCTCATCAACTTCAAGTGAAACATAATTATTATATTTATATATACATTATTCCAAAGCATAGGATCTTACACATTTACATAACATAAATCCCCAAAAATCTTATAAAAATCACGGTAGTCTTGTACTGTAAAATAGCTGAAATGCATATCAATTAAGTATACCTCAATAATAATTGCGAAGCGTATCTTGAAAGTACACTTTCAAGATCCAAAGGTCGGCTCTTTTATCGAGAGCGAGGGATCACTTCAGGTAGTCTGAAAAATAGTTGTAAAGGAGTGAGTTTACGCTCAATAAAAAAACATATGTAAAAGAGCATACTATGCCTCTATATGCAGTTTTTCTGCTTAGCTCTATAATGTCATGTAAATCATTATAAAGCATATATCATATACTTCTTTCAAATAGCGTATGCAAACATACATCATATACTTCTTTCAATTTTCATATATAAGTAATTCAAATACTTTTGATTTCTTTATTTCTTTGAAATCGCATATATAGGTATCATTCAAATAACATGGAGACTATTTGTATTTTAACGGAATTATGCACTGGATAAACAAGTGGCTTACCCCCATACGGGCCAGGAATCCTCTCCTAGCCAAACATATAACAGAGACAATTGGCCAAATGTCGGTAGGCTACGATGAACACTAGTCAGGTGACATCTGTGGCACTGAGGACTGGACTAGGGCTCCTCAGTCAAGTACATATACAGAAGTGCATAATCATCAAGTACTTCATACTCTCAAAACATTTGTCATATAGCTTTTTGCAATGACATTCACACTTTTTTGAAATATGCTTTAAAACCTCTTTTTCAAAGGGGGCAGTCGACTGGCCTCAAGGGCTGTCGACTTTTATTACATAACTTGGTTTATCGAAAATTAATTTCTTTTAAATTTTCGATATTTCAAAATTCTGAAAACACATGTGGTAGTCGACTGGTCCCATATAACAGTCGACTGGTTTCGAAACAAAACACTTTTCAAGAAAAGGTAGTCGACTGGTCATATAGCAGTCGGCTAGTTTTGCAAATAGAATGCTTCTGAAAACAGGGCAGTCGACTGGTTGTATAGGCAGTCGGCTGGTTTTGAAACAGAATGCTTTTTCGAGAAAATACAGTCGACTGGACATATAGCAATCGACTTGTTTGAAACAGAATGCTTTCTGAAAAATAGAAGTCGACTGGTTTTCATCGATTTTCAAAAATCTACGCTTCGGTTGACTCTAGGTAATCGGCTGCTCCTAGCATTTTGGTAACTAGGAGTAAAGCTCGAAATTTAGACTCCCCACACTTCAAACAACTCTTGTTTCATACCAAAACCTTTCAAACATGCGGATATAGCCACCCTACGTCCGTTACATACATTCCTTACCTTAATTCCACCAAAACATGAAATCGCTCGGTTGCACCTTAACCCTAGCCTTTACTTCTTCAAGCTACACAAAAACCATAACCATTCCAACCTTTAAGAAATCTTTACAATTATGTTATACCAACTCTACATAACTCCAAACCATAAATAGAATTAAAGAATCAACTTCTATCCTTACCTTTGTAAATGACCAACATAACAGCAACAAGATCTCCTTAAATACTTGGATTCAGCCTTTCATATTACATATATGGCTTTAGCTAGTGACAAGGAACGATTTTCGTTTAAGGAGCTCGTTGATTCGATGGAGGAACAAGGTAGTTTGTCAAGGAAGTTAGAATGGAAAACTTAGAGGAATTTTGGAGGAAACGAGAGGAAGAGAGAAATGGGGCTGCCGACTTGGAGATGGGAGAAGATGATTACTCGTGTAATTTCATTTAATGCCTCTTTATCTCCTAATCACCTCAGCCATTGACCCCTTTGACCTCTTGACAATTTGAACATTCACTTAATTGGTCTTCTTTCTTCCATATGACACATGTCCATTTAATTACACCAATTTCTGATATTACTTCTTTTCTCATACTCCAATATTCTTACAATATCAATTTAATTCCTTGACTATTTTACTTTCAATTTCCTTATTTCTTCCATGTCCCCTACATCATTCATACATCAAAATTTTCATATTTACTTAATCATTTCAGTTTGAAATACTTTACAAATATGGGAAATTACATGAAATTGGGGATTTCACATTTAGACAATTACCTCTCTGAGCAACAAAATCGGTACCAACAACTGAACTAGGCTGAACCTTTTGGATTAATTGTTAGAGGATGTCTAATTACCCCTTTGTGAATGAAGCACACTCGGTGGAAGCGGTTGTGGTAGGCTTAATGGTGACTGTACCAAACCAGTGGAACTTGAGGTGATTTCAGAAAATGTTTGTTTGCCTGATGCAATAATATACAGTGGCAAAGAAGATGGATCAAACTTGCTTTGATGCCATAAAGAATGTAATGCTAAAAATTTGAAAACAGAATATGAGACTAAAAATTTGAAACAAAATAGCTAGAACTTTCTGTTCTGGCTTATCACTTTTTATTCCTCAAATAGGGGCTCTTATATAAAGATAATACCCACAATGAATCAAAGATAACATTCCTAAAAATCAGTTGATAATCTCAACCTTATCTAACTTTAAAATACAGCAATGAAACAAGAAAGACAATCTCCTATTTAAATTAAAACTCATCCTTGAAAAATAAGTAATCATGAAACTCTAAATAATTCAACAACAATCATTTAAGTCATTCTTATACCAAAAATCTACTCTTCATTATCCTACAATTTCTTTATATATACATATATATAAAGGTGTGTACACATATATTTTTATATATTCATACCTCTATATATGTGTGTATACACACACATACAGACATAATCCTAACGAAATATATAATTTTTCTCCTTTTTGATAATCTTTCATTAGCTAAAATTTCATATCACTTCTTCTCAAAATATCCCATGCCAAGAATTCGTCCTTTATCATTAGCATAGTCATGATCTTTAAATATATGTGTGTGTGTACGTATATCACACTAATAGCATTGGTATTTATATATATGCATACATCTTATGATCATAATTTACATTTAATCAACTTGTTAACACTTACTCTTGCCAACTCTTTGTTCACCCATAATTTTAGTCTTTAAACCGCTTAATATAGTCCTTACATATATCATTTACAACCTATAATGAAGCTAAATTCTTACCTATAAACACCTTCAATTCCTAGCTAGCAAATCTCCTTTGCACTGGCGCTTGTTGGACAAGAAAAGGATCTCCCTGCTCCTTTCCTGTTTACCCGAGAGAGAAAGCCTCAATTCCAGCCACTCAATTAGTCCTCTTCAACCCCCGTTACAGTGTCCAAACTCAGCCAACAACCATCTTAACATCCCCACAATTATTCTTGCTGAAAGCCTCTGTTAATAACCACCTAAACTCAGCCTTCAAAGACTGCCCCAAGAACCACTGTCATTGCCTTGTTCAGGCCACCTACAAGCCTTTAGCTCAACCTCATTGCATTAGCAGTTCAATCAAGCACCGTGGTTCCTGCACTCAACCAATAAAGCCACCTAATGTGGCCTCTATTTTGTAACTTAAGATAGCCCTTAACTTAGCTTAAATTACCACTATACAAACCTTAAAAAGAAGCAGCCAATTGCAACACCTATTCGCCTCAATCAATCTTCCACTTAGCCTCATTTTAAACCTTGAACAGCCCCTTGTAGCAACGTCCAATGCCACTATTCTCAACCCCTAGTCAGCTCAGCATTAAGCTCTAATGGCAGACCCTAAGCACCGGTCTTTAACCTCCTCTAGTTGCTGGCTGAACCTTTCATGCATCGCCCTATCTACTTCAATTCTTTCCTTCCTCCATTTTTGCTTTAAGTGAGAATGAAAAGGATAGAGATGAAATGAGGGTGAGAGGAAATGAAGAAAGTGCAAAGGAAGTATTAAGAGCAAGACTAAGCCTATGTTTGGATTGAGGGTGGAGAAGGGAAAGGAAAGGAAAGGAAAGTAAAACAAAGGAAGGTTGTAAACCTTTCCTTTGTTTGCGAAGATTTTTTAGCTAGGGAAAGGAAAGAGAGGGGGAGTTAGCACCCCTTGCTTTCCCTTGAGTTACTTAGTTTTTTTTTAAACCCCAATTTGGAGTAAAGGGGAAGGAAAGGAAACTTGAAAAAAATTTTAACATGTAGAATATCAAATTTAACCTTATTATCTTATAAAATTTAAAACAAAAAGGGTTATAATTGGAAAAAAAACATTACAATAAATCATTTCCTTTTCTTTCCATTGTTTAACCAAACAAGGATTGTTAGGATTACTTTCCTTTCCTTTCCTTTATTAATTTTAGCTATCCAAACAAGGGGTACATGTTCCCTTTCCTTTCCTCTCCTTTCCTCTGGTTTACATTCCTTTCCTTTCCATTCCTTTCCTTTACTAATGTTTATCCAAACATAGTGTAAGAGAATGGACGAGAATGAAGGAAACCAGAGAGAGAGAGGTTTGAAATTTTAAGAAAAAAGGAAAGGTGAGGGCTGATGGGAGGTAGAGTGCTTTGCCTCCTGTCATCATATAGTGGGGTTGGTGGGGGTTTTCCCGCCAACCCGTCAGTTTTCTTTTATTTTCTTTTCTTATGTAATATATATTAAGTCATTTTTCTTTTTTTTCTTAATATATATGCATATATATTATGTACTTGAATACTTATTATTATTATTATTATTATTATTATTATTATTATTATTATTATTATTATTATTATTATTATTATTTGTCTTTATCTATATATATACATATATTGTTACATTAAACCAAATATAATTTCATTATATTTTCTTTTTATACATATTTATAATGTTACATTAATTTCCTTATTTATCTAGTTACCTAATATACACATACACTTTAAATTTGGCAAATGTATATACGTATTATCATTTCCTTATTTAATTTGATGTATAATTATTTGTATATATCTTTCTTTGTTTAATTAACAAACACACACACATACACCAATCTAAATCATATATCTATTATTTACTGCCAATGCACCAAACTCAAATTATTGATTTCACCACTTAATGAATAAAACATATATCTCAATATTTAATTTACTTCGTCTATACAATTATTTATAAACTCAGTATAGAAAATTGGTGGCCTTTATATCCTCTTCACCTTAGAAAATTTATTCCTCCAAATTACTAAGCAAATGGTTCGGTATTGAATATGTTAGTGAGTGGCACTAGTGCAAATGGGAGTGTGTTAGCATATGTCTTAGAGCCAACTAACATGTAAGAGAGATGGTACCATCATGAATCATGTTCACCTAGGGAAGTAAACAAACAACTGATTCCAAATCCTAACACAATTTGAATTCCCTAACTTAGGTCAACAACTGATTCCAAATCCTAACACAATTTGAATTCCATTAAAATAACATAGAATTAAATTTACATAAAAGAGATAAGGTAGAGAAATATACACACGATATTTATAGAGGTTTGGCTTCATTGCAAACATTTTTTCTCTTAAGCTTCTTCTCAAGGAGTTGTCAAATCCACTATGAATTAGACTTCACACCTTCCTTTTCTAAGGCTCAAGAGTAACTTTTACAACTTTCCCTTTTCTTAGGTTCAAGGAGAAACCTTTACAACCCTCCTTTTTTAGGCTTACGATGAACCTTTAATCACAACCCAAACATCATTTACAATAAAGCACTTAAGGGTTACTCCCCCTTATACGAAAGGTTTGAATTGAGTACAAGTTTGGTGTACTATAAAGATCACTATCAAGGTTGTATGATTACAATTTAGGCATAAGGATTCTAATACAAGATGTGTACAAGGAGAATGTACAAGAAAATTTTGCTTAAAGATGAAGGAAAACCTAATTAGTTTGATGATGGAAAATTTTACAATGCATTGAACCTCTTGTCATTGATCCAAATGTCACCACATACATCAGAAACATTATTAAATTATAAGTTCCAATGTAGCAAAGAAATTATTTCTATAATTTCAAAAGAAATCCAATAATTAGTTAAAACTAAGAACCAACCTAAAACCTAGGAAACTAACAAATCAAACTAACCTAGTAATCAAGATATTATATTTTTTTCATTTGAAGAGAAAGAAATTATTACCTTATCAATGCCTAAAAAGCGATGGTAAAGACTGATCCAAAAACGATAGTAATGTCTAGCTTTAATGAAATTAGAGGTAGAGACTGTTGCGTGTCTAAAACCTATACCGTAAGTGCACGGGTCGCGACAAGTAATAAAGAATGAGTAGAGTATCGTTCCTACGAGGATTAGTTAGAATTGCTATAGCTAAGTACTAAAATTGATCATCCTAAATTTATTCAAGCTAACTAAATATTCTTAACTAGAATAAAATAAAATAAAATAAAACTAATTTGCAAATATTTAAAAAGCATGTAAATTAAAATGCAAATATTTAATTAGCAAAGAAACTAAAAATCATAAACATGTTAATAAAAAAAATTAAAATGCATAAAAAAATTAAAAATGAAAATAAATTGAAAAATTAATCTGCATAAAAATAAAATAAAATAAAAATAAAATAAAATAAATGCAAAATTAAATTGATAATATGAATTAAGTTACCCAAGCATAATTTACTAACTAAAAAAAACAGCTAATTCTACTTTAAAAAAAACTAATAAATTAATGGACTAATAAACTAATTAATATCTAAACTATTATAACATAAAATAATGTATTTAAACTATTAAATTAATAAAATAGTTAACACTTAAACTGATGAAACAATAACAGTAGCAAAAACCGTGGTCTTCGACATGCAATTTCCTTTTCCTTACAGCTACGCACATGCCAGTTCCTGCTGCAACTCTGCTCATGCCATGCACGTCTGACCTCTGCACACACGCCAGCTCCTGCTTCAACAACCTTCACGCAGCAGCTTCAGGCGAGCAACAGCAAACCAGGGACGCCTCCAGCACGCTACAACAGCAAACGCAGAACCCTCCCGCGTCCTGCACTGCTCATTCACCTTGCCGCCAGCGAACTACACGCCACTCTCATTAACACAACCATGAACCGTAACTGCCAACCCAGTTTCGGTTCTGCTTCAGACAACGACAACCAGCACCAGCAAGCTTACTTGTCCCAAAACAGAGCACACGGCAGCAGCGGCTAGGAATCTTGCCAAAGCTTCACCAAGTAAAGACCAGCAGAGTAGGAACACACAGGAAATTTGAACACTTACAACAACTAAACAAATCAGACCTTGAATTTTAAACACACTTTAAGTAGTTAAAACATGAAAAAAACGGAAACAATAAAACAGTAAATGAGAAAGAGCAAAGCACGAAAGTGAAGAAGCAGAACTTAAATTTTCTTGAATGTAAAATGAGAAATAAAGCTGGAGATTTAAAACATTTAAATAAACTAATTAAAATCCAAACTGAAAACCTAACGTTGTCTAAGAGAAACAAATAAAAACTGCAGCAATGGCGAGAAGATTTTGAGCTGCTGTCACCAGCCTCCTCTCACGCCAGCCTCCTATCCACCTACGGCTAAGAAAACCTAAGCTAAACTTGAATTAAAGAAAACAACACTGAAAGAAAATAAAGGGAGAACTTGGCTGCTGTCACTTAACCCCCCTCTCCCACGTCTCTTCAACCTACGGCAGCTTCATCATTTTTGTTGTTAGAGGTAGGGTTCCTTCCAGTCTTGGGCTGCCTCTTTTCATTCACTTTGGGTTCTTCAAATTTTTGGGCAGCTACATCCATGGGCTACATCTTTCTTTGGTGTCCTTGTTGATGCTTAATCCATGATTGAATACTACTTGGGCTTGCATAGTTGGGCTTGCATGAGAAAAGATCAAGATATCAAAGTGGTTTTGGATTTGAAATGTTTTAGGATTGTGGGTTTTGGTATTTGAGATGGGCATAAAAAATGCTTGGGCTTTATGTGAGAATAGGATAGGTTAAGGTGGGTTATAGTAGGATAAGGGTTAAAGGGTTTCTAATAGGAAAATTGGTTTAGGTAAAATTTATGGTTAAAAAAAATTAATAATTTAGAGGTAAGGTGGTAGGAATAGGATTTGGGGTTTGGAAAAAGGTTAAGACTATGGATTTTAGGGGTTAAACACCAAATCCAATCATTTTTCCTTGATTTTCTTGCCATTTTCTTGATTTTCTCATTATTCTCGAAATTCCTACACATAAAAACAATTTAATTAAAATGGGAGAAAATTATATTAAAATTCCAAAATTCAAGCAAAATCGATGCTATAAAATACTCTAAAAATGTCTATTTTAGAGACTTATCAGAGACAATCGTCCAAGTTAAAGAATGTATCCTTTTAGAACAAATGAATTGGGGTTTAATAGAGTTAGGCTTATGTGAAACAAATTGAAAAATGACGGTTTTTTCCATAGGTCGTCGGATCAAATGGTCAAAACCAAGACTATGGATTAACTTTGGGGGTCTAACTGAGTAATGTCAAAATATTAATTGGTCATGTCATACCCCAGATCAAAAAATTTTACGATAGAATCGAAAAAAGCCGAATAAGTGAAACCGAGCGAAAACCCTAGTGAATTTGTGCATGGCCTACCACCTTATTATAAAGTCAACATAATGTGACTTTATATATGCTTCATGAATGGAATTAATGAAATTGTCACCTACCATGACTTATGGACCAATAAGATTAAAGAAAAATGCCTAATTAGTGAAAATATGGCTAATTTGGCAAAATATCCGATTAAGCTTATTACATAAGCTTTCCATTTACTTGTTAAGGCTGCACCAATTTGGCTAAAATGAGCCTTTAAGAGTCTACCAACCCTTAAAAATGCCATTAAAAGGCATAAAAATAAATGGAAAATGGTTAAGAGTGAGAACATACATAGAAACCTTAAGGGACCCTTTTTCCTGTGGCTTTTTCACCCATTTTCCAACCGATTCAGATCTTGCTTCCCTCTACAAAGTTGTTCCAATAAGTCTCATCTACAGCATATCCAAGGCAAGGATCCAAGGGTAAGCATTTTCAACAATTCCTAGATCTATGAGGGTAGGCTTTGATTTAATCCATGAGTTTAATATATGTTGTTTAAGGGTTGATATAAAGTGTTTTTGTGGTTTTATTTTGGATCAAAACACCCCTTATAATGGAGGAGCCAATTTGACCACGTAGTGATTCTTGGTGAGATGTTTGTTTCAAGCTTCCAATTTGATATATGTTAGTGCTTTATTGATGTTATGATATTATATGGTATTAAATTGGAATGAATTTGATGGGATAAATGAGTTATAGCATTCAACCACTAGGGTTTTAGTGATGATCATGTGTAAATGCATGGGGATTTTATGATATGTTGTGTAATTCTTGTAATTAAGCATGAAAGCAATGAAATGGTGAAATAAAATTGATAATATGCTTGTGTATGCTTCGGCCTAGGTGAAGGTCATTATGGTAATTTCATAATTTCATTGTAATCTCATTGTTATGTTAATGATAAGAAAGTGCTAATGTGATAGATGCAATTAGAATGATCCAAGAGTAAGAAATAGTAGCTTTTATCACTTTGATACGATTATGACTCAAAGGAAAGCTAGCTTAAAGTGTGGTGTCTAAGTGGCATTAGCGAGTGTGAATGTGATATAAAGTGATTACTACACGAATCGTGTGATATTTTAGGGATTAGAACCCTTCAGTGGTGGAAACAAGTAAAGCTACTCAGTTTAAGAGCAAGTGAATAAGTGTGAAATTGGTAAGTTAACTATGCAAGATGCAAGTTAACATCATACAATGTAAGTATTATTAACAAGTTATTGATTTAAATGTATTCAAACCATACATATGATTGTGTGCCAATACTCCCTATTAAGGCTTAGTAGCTCGAATTGTGGTGCATGTGAATAACATATGTATATGAATGATATGTGATGTGATTATGAATATGGACTTGTATATATCTTTTGAATTTATAGACTGGGTAGTATCATATAATAACCCGGACCTAACGACTTGAATTTTAGAAATTAATGTACAAAAAGTGAAAGTCTAGTATAGTGAACTAGGCTAGGATTACATATGGCATTCTCGAGCATAACATGACATGACATATTTTAAAGCTTGCATCAGTTTATACTTATGTATATAAAAGCTTTAAAATCTTATTTGTAACATGTTGTAAAATCTATTGAATACATTGAGTATATACATGTTTTTGAATAAAGCATATATTTGCTTTATATTTACGTTGTTATTGGGCTTCAAAATGAGTATAAGAACTATTTGCAACTATGTTTTGAAGTATACTAAACATAAAACCATGAGTCTATACGAGTTTTTGGATAAAGTATACTTTACTTTTATATCCACTATGTTATCATACTTCAAAATATATATTTATATTGTTTTACAATTTTTTAAGACACCCCACATTGTTCTTGAAACCAATAGAACAACATAGAAACAAGCCGCGTATTACATACTCCTATATGGGCACTACGGCTTGTCAAATAACTAGTCATGACAGGTTTTGGTTTTAGCTGATCAGTAAAACTAGAGATAACGAGGATCTATGGCCAAAAGTATGACAAGGCTCACTGAATGGCTATAGTAAGAGATATGGATTTCTGGTCATCAGTAGCACCCTAGTTTCTAGAGTATAATGAGGCTCACTAAATAGCTACAGTGAGATAACAGACAAGTCTCAATTAGTTACTTGCGGGGGAGGTACCTATTTGATTTGATGAGTATACAAGTACAAGTATTTGTTTTATAAGAATACGAGTATAAGATTTGAGTATAAGAATATGAGTATTTGTTTTACAAGAATACAAGTATAATACAATGAGTATTTATTATATAAGAATATGAGTATTCGATTTGATGAATACAAGTATTTGTTTTATAAAAATATGAGTGTTTGTTTTATAAAAATATGAGTATCTGATTTGATGAGTATAAGAGTATGACTATTTGATTTGATGAGTATAAGAGTACGAGTATTTGATTTGATGAGTATTTGATTTGACAAGTATAAGCTTATGAGTATTTAAAATATAACTATACGAGTATTTGATTTTACAAGTATTTGATGTAAGTACATCAAACAAGCCTAACATGCTTCTACACAATATGAAACATGTTAAACAAATAAAATGCGGAAGCGATAGGATCTAACCTCCAGCCATTGCACTCTGTAACTCTGCTGTTGAAGCGATTTCCGAATCTGACAAACTCCTCTATGTCGATCACAGGCCTTCCAAGTCTTCCAAGCACTCAAAACTTCACTAGATGGTGTTTGTGTGTTTTAGGTTAACATACTTGGGGACCGGAAGGAGCCCTCTTATATTACTAACGAGAGCATGCTAATTATGGCATTAAAATCACGTTTTAACCATCACAAAATCGTGTTTTAATAGCCAAATATTGAGTTGAGATTCAGCGTGAAATTATGGACCATATCCGGAATTGGTCAACCAAACAATTATTTCCATAATTATGGAGATATACTAACATTCTCCCACTTGGTCCATATATTTCACTTATAAAAGAAACAAATCACATGAATCATGGTGACAGTTCCTCTAATGGTGAGTATTATCTTCCATGTATTACTATGTAAAATGTTTCTAAATCAACTCATTTATACTTAATGAATAAACCTTATGTTTATTCTCGGTCCAAACAACAAGGATATTTCTCAAATAAACTTTAGTGTATACAAATCAAAATGAGAAACATCATATTATTAATAAGAGTTTCAATTACAATCAAAATGTGGGACCAAGTCCCATTCTCTCTACATGATCCTTAAATTTAAACGGTGGCATGCCCTTAGTCAAAGGATCAGCTAACATCAATTCAGTGCTAACGTGTTCAATGACCACTCTTTTATCTCTAACACGTTCTCTAATGGCTAAGTACTTAATGTCGATATGCTTACTTCGACTTCCACTCTTATTGTTCTTAGCCATGAATACCGCAGCTGAATTGTCACAATATATCCTTAATGGCTTAGATATGGAGTCAACAACTCTAAGCCCACCAATGAAACTCTTAAGCCATACACCATGTGAGGTAGCCTCAAAATAGGAAACGAACTCGGCCTCCATAGTAGAAGTGGCAGTCAGTGTCTGCTTAGCACTCTTCCATGAAACAGCTCCACCGGCAAGCATGAAGATGTAACCGGATGTTGATTTTTGAGTATCAACACAACCAGCAAAGTCTGAGTCTGAGTAGCCAATCACTTCCAACTCATCGGTCTGTCTATACATAAGCATGTAATCCTTAGTGCCTTGAAGATATCTAAGCACCTTCTTCACAGCTCTCCAGTGGTCCATCCCCGGGTCACTTTGATATCTACCCAACATTCCCACAGCAAAAGCAATATCAGGCCTGGTACAAACCTGTGCATACATAATGCTTCCAACAGCTGAGGCATATGGAATGTTCTTCATCTGTTCCCACTCAAGATCATTTTTCGGGCACTGGTTCAAATTGAACCTGTCACCCTTCACAATGGGAGCTGGGCTTGGTGAACAATCTTTCATTTTGAATCTTTCCAAGACTTTATTAATATAGGCTTCTTGTGACAGACCTAATATACCTCTATGTCTGTCTCTATGGATCTTAATGCCAATGACATAAGATGCATCGCCCATATCCTTCATATCAAAGTTCTCATAAAGAAATTGTTTCACCTCACGTAGCACCCCCTTATCATTGGTTGCAAGCAGAATATCATCCACATATAGCACAAGGAAACAAATCTTGCTCCCACTGACCTTCTGGTATATACATTGATCCATGATGTTCTCAACGAAGCCAAATGAAGAGGTGACTTCATGGAATTTTAGATACCATTGGTGGGAAGCTTGTTTCAACCCATATATGGATTTCTTCAGCTTACAAACCAAATGCTCACCAATAGCAGAGGAAAAACCTTCAGGTTGTTTCATGTAAACCTCTTCCTCTAGATCACCATTGAGAAATGCCGTTTTCACATCCATTTGTTGCAACTCTAAGTCAAAATGTGCAACAAGCGCCATTATGATGCGGAGAGAATCTTTCCTAGATACAGGAGAGAAGGTCTCCTTGTAATCGATTCCCTCCTTTTGAGTGAATCCTTTGGCTACGAGTCTTGCCTTATAACGCTCAATGTTGCCTAATGAGTCAGTCTTGGTCTTAAAGACCCATTTACAGCCTATAGCCCTGGCCCCATTAGGCAACTCGACAAGATCCCATACTCCATTAGATGCCATCGAATCCATCTCATCCTTCATAGCATCGAACCAAAGTTTTGATTCTTTGCTGTTCATGGCTTGTGAAAACGTCTCTGGATCATTAACAGGCCCAATATTGAAATCATACTCTTGTAGATACACAATATAATCACTAGGAATAGCTGATTTCCTTTCCCTAGTAGACCTTCTTAATGTTGGTTCAACATTCTCCGAAGGATCATGTTGTTCAACTGGTTGCTCACTCAATTCTGGTGTATCTAGAGGAGCCTCGTCTACTGGTAAGTTATCAGCTACTTATGGATCTTCAACGATTGGTTGTTCAATGTCCAGTCGTACTGAAGGGACATTGTTCATGATAACCAATCCTTGACTCGAGGTAGAGGGTTGATCTCTCACAGAAACTAGGTCTTGAGATTGATCGCTCCCACTAACTAAGTCATTTTCAAGAAACTTGGCGTTCCTTGATTCCACAAATCTAGTGCTATGAGATGGACAATAGAATCTGTAGCCTTTGGACCGTTCGACATATCCGATGAAATACCCACTTATGGTCCTAGGATCCAGTTTCTTTTCCTGTGGATTGTAAACTCTTATCTCAGAAGGGCATCCCCAAACGCGCATATGACGCAAACTCGGTTTCCAACCTTTGAATAATTCAAAAGGCATCTTTGGAACAGCCTTGGTTGGAACCCAGTTCAATATATACGCTGCCGTTTTAAGAGCTTCAATCCACAAGGACTTAGGCAACTTCGAGTTGCTAAGCATACTACGTACCATTTCCATCAAAGTTCGGTTCCTTCTTTCTGCAACACCATTCTGATCCGGTGAACCAAGCATGGTATATTGGGCAACAATCCCATTTTCTTGAAGGAACTTCGCAAATGGTCCGGGTGCTTGTCTATCTTCAGTGTATCTACCATAATACTCCCCACCTCTCTCAGTTCTTACTATCTTTATGGGTTTTCCACATTGTTTCTCTACTTCAGCCTTAAATATTTTAAAGGCATCTAATGCTTCGTTCTTGTTATAAAGCATGTAGAGATACATAAACCTCGAGTAATCATCAATAAAGGTGATGAAGTATTTCTGACCATATGCATCAATGTTTGGACAACATATGTCAGAATGTATGATCTCTAATATGATTGAACTCCTATTGGCACCTTTCTTAGACTTGTTGGTTTGCTTACCCTTAATGCAATCCACACAAGTGTCGAAATCAGTAAAATCGAGAGTACTAAGCATTCCGTCATTTACCAATCTCTTAATTCTATTTATGGAGATATGACCTAATCTCCGGTGCCATAACGTAGAGGAGTCCTCATTCATAACACATCTTTTAGTGCCAGTTTGAACATGCAAGGAGTTATGAGTAATGTCATTTTGCAAATCAATAGAGAAAAGA
This sequence comes from Heritiera littoralis, assembly GCA_031772115.1. Lineage (NCBI taxonomy): Eukaryota > Viridiplantae > Streptophyta > Magnoliopsida > Malvales > Malvaceae > Heritiera > Heritiera littoralis. The sequence continues at coordinate 2,383,392 of JAPDPK010000063.1, forward strand.
CCATCACATAAAGTACCATTCCCAACAATATCAGGCTTAAAATATATCAATATTGATTTATTTGAAAATTGAAAGGAGTATCCATAAGGTACCAACCTAGAAACAGAGATTAAATTTCTCGAAAAACTAGGAATATAAAAGGTCTTTTCTAATTGCAAAACAAAACCACTCCTAAGAACTAAAGTGCACGTTCCAACGCCTTCGACATGTGAGCACATCTTGTTTCCTGAATAGATGCTCTCCTCATTTCCCACTGGCTTCCTTAGGTTTGTCATACCCGGTAAGGAAGTCGAAATGTGAATTGTAGATCCAGAATCAATCCACCATGTGTTATGATTAACCTCAACCATATTTGATTCAAAACAAACATATGAGAGTGGATTACCTTTCTTAACGAGCCACTGCTGAAGCTTGGCACAGTCCTTCTTTATGTGTCCCTTCTTTTTACAGAAGAAACACTTGGACTCTTTCTTAATGTCAGCTTGGGCAGGGATTTTCCCTTTTCCCTTGTTCTTGGCTCGATCTTTCGTCTTTCCTTGGCTTGCAAAAAATGCACTTTCACCCGATTCCATAAGCAGCCTTCCCTCCTCTTGAACACACATGGTCATCAATTCATTGATGGTCCACTTATCCTTATGTGTGTTATAGGATATCTTGAATGGTCCGTACTGCTTTGGTAGAGTGTTCAATATGTAGTGCACAAGAAAAGACTCAGACATCTCCACCTCTAGCTTCTTGAGTTGGGCCGCTATATCTCTCATGGCCATTATGTGCTCGCGCACTCCTTTGACACTGGTGAGCCTCATCGATGAGAACTTCATTATCAGGGTGCTGGCCAACGCTTTGTCTAAAGTGACAAATTGATCATCTATGGCCTTCAGTAAGGTCCTAACGTTGGTATGCTGTTCGACAGAGCCACGTATCCCAGCAGATATCTTTGTCTTTATATACATGACACTAAGGCGATTGGATCGCTCCCAGCATTCATGTAAAGTTACTTGAGTAGGAGTGCTAGTCTCAATCAATACGGGCTCGTCTTTCCTTATAGCATAGTCTATATCCATGCACCCTAATTGGAGGAGAACTCTCTCCTTCCAAACCTTGTAGTTCTCTCCATCCAGCTTGGGAACTTCTAGGTTAATACTAGCCTGAGGAAACACTGCATATAGAAAATAAACATGCTTATGTATCTAGAATTTTTGAGGCAAACTTAATTATGTCTACCAATGTAAACATATTTTATTAATGAATCTTAGACATAAAACTTGCCTGTGGGCTAAAGTTCTAATTCTAATAGATTCATATCATAATGATAAAACTATCAAATTATATCATTTCCTAATTCCTGTGGGTAAATTAAGAGACTAATTTGATATTTTATCCTAATTAGTTATAAAATTATAATAAAAATTCCTGTGGGATAAAATTTACTATAACCTTATAACTAATTACAATTTATGTCTACTATCACTATATGATTTTACAAAAAAATAATTTTACTTAATTAAGGTTGCTGTGGCTAAGCCCTAATTAAATAAATTATAAATCACTTAGACATACTGGTAAAAATTCTAAGCTTATTCATATTTTAAAAATTGCAATTAACACAAGGCAATTTTAATTCCAAATAATATGAATAACTTAGCTACATGTGCTTCTAGTATAAAAATAACAAAATTATACACATTCAAAATGAGCACATATACACATTCAAATCAAATTTTCATAATTTAATCATAATTTTATGATAATTTTCACAAAATTATTCAATTTAAAATTACAGCATTTATAAAATTTTCAAATTTATGAAAAATCCTCATAAAATCCAAATAATGAGAAGTTTTCATAATTATATTAATTTTGTGAAAATAATCTAATTATTCATAAAATTATGAAAATTACAGAACTGAAAATTTGATAAAACTATCAAAAATATAATTATTTGGCCTAAATTAAATAATATAAATTACTTAAAATTAAATAAATCCTTAAGGCCTAAAATAAACCAAATGGCCCTTTTATTTAATCCACATGGCCCAAATAATCTAGACCAAAATAAAAGGAAAACCCTTAAATTATATGGCCCAAAACTAACCAAATAAGGACCCAAACAGTGGCACAAAACCCAAGGCCCAAAAGGATTTCTTTTCCTTTTTTTTTTGCCTCTGCATTAATACAGCAGGGCGCGGGCGCGTGCGTCACACGCGCCGGCATTACTCCATCGGGCGCGTGGTTCTCACGCGCCCGCATACAATATTATCGTGCGCGTGGATCTCACGCGCCCGCAACATTAATAGCATCGGGCGCGTGGATCTCACGCGCCCGATTCCCACTCTTTCTTCTTCACCCGAACGAGCCTTTTTGCATAATTTTTGGGTCTTTTCGACCCGACCCGGCCTATACTCATTCAAACAGTCCCGTTTTTCATGTATTTTTCATCCCTAGAGCTCTCCAATAATAGATCTAAATTGTTTGAACCAAAATCTCATGAAAACAGAATGGGTTTCAAGGAATCCGAGACTTAAAGTTTCAAAATATGAGTTTTATGGCTTCTTTCTACAGATCTCTAGCAAGACAGAGGTTAAACTACGGCTCTAATGCCAAATGTAAGTACATTAAACAAGCCTAACATGCTTCTACACAATATGAAACATGTTAAACAAATAAAATGTAGAAGCGACAGGATCTAACCTCCAGCCATTGCACTCTGTAACTCTGCTGTTGAAGCGATTTCCGAATCTAACAATCTCCTCTATGTCGATCACAGGCCTTCCAAGTCTTCCAAGCACCCAAAACCTCACTAGATGGTGTTTGTGTGTTTTAGGTTAACGTACTTGGGGACCGGAAGGAGCCCTCTTATATTACTAACGAGAGCATGCTAATTATGGCAATAAAATCACGTTTTAACCATCACAAAATCGTGTTTTAATAGCCAAATATTGAGTTGAGATTCAGCGTGAAATTATGGACCATATCCGAAATTGGTCAATCAAACAATTATTTCCATAATTATGGAGATATACTAACATTTGAATTATAAGACTACGAGTATAAAATATGATTACGAGCAATTGATTTGATTACTAATGCATGACACGATTTACGAGCTTTTAATACTATTTACGAGCATTGATTTTTGATTGAAAAAGTACATTGTTTCATTTAAAACCGTAATTGCATCGATATAATTAACACTGCATTAATCGTATCATTGAATTATTTCATTGATAGGATAGTCTAGTGTGATATCAGGTTAAGAGGATAATGAGGTATTTCAAAGTATCCTTCTATGTCTTATTCCAAAGGACCTTAACAACGTAATAGCATTATAATGTTAGAATAAATAAAGAAAAGTGATTATAGGTTACCAATAGAATATTACGAGTTAACGTTTACAAGTACTAAATGTGACAAGTGTATTGAGTTATTGCGTTGCATGTATTTGGAATAGTATATAGTATGTTACTATCCTCTGCACTTGTATGGTTACTTGTGGAGCTTTCTAGCTCACTCCCCCACTATTTCCCATCATAGGTTAAACCGAGGTAGTGTAGTACCGCATCGCATTATCAAACTTCGTAAATTTTCGACTACGGAGCTCCTGCAGTAAAAATTCGATATAAGTTTTTAATGTTTAAATGATGTCATTTCTAGACAGTTTTCTAAAGTACTATAGGTCGAGATATGCATATGTTAAAAGTGGGCTTAAATTATAAAATGTGTTGTTATTGGGATGTAAACAAATTTTTATTAAGAAATGTGCCATAACCATAAAAATATTGTATTATTTGTTTAGGAATTTTTTTTGAAGGGTCAAACAACCTTAACATTTATAGATTATGAGGTTTATGAGTGCAATAGGGGATAGAGAATAAAAATTGATTGTATTTGACTGTTAAACCGAGCTACCGAGTAAAATGTATTAACTCGAGGTTTACCGCTTTACGCAAGAATTGTTTACGATGTTATTAGATGTTTGTTGATATAAAATTGGACTAGGGACTTAGGCAGGTAGCAGTAAAACTATAACAGGTAAATAGTGACTTGATGATATTATATGAAATTGCTCACATGACAAACCAACATAGAGAAAATAAGAGAAAAAGTTAGCTTAGAAATTCAAACTTCCGCATAAGTATAGTATAAGTGACTGAACTATTACATCTCTCGGCATATGAGAAATACCCTCTTGCTAGGTTGATGAATGGAGAAAGAAAAAAGCATAAGCTCTAGTTTGGACCAAGTTTTACAATGAGGAAATCAAGAAGAAAGGAAGAAAAGAAGCAAGGAGGAGAAAGGCACAAGAGAAAATAAATGAGAAAATGAAGAAGAAATGAGCAAATTGTAACCCATTGGGGATATAAATTTCTAAAATTATTAAAGGCACTATTGGAATCTAGGAAAATTTGAAACTTGCCTCACCACACAGAAAAGAAAATAATAGGTTTCCTCAAAGAATTGGGATTCTATAGGTAGGCAGAATGCTACTATTAAGGAAGCTGATTCTTTTCTCTATGTTGGAACTAAACAAATTAATACGATGGTCATTTGGAATTGAAGCTTAATAGAATATGTTTTCAACCAAACCAAACACCACATAAGAGTGAAAGATGCTATCCAGAAGAAAGAAAGATAGGCTCATAAGTGGAAAGATTGATTTCTTAACCCCAAAATCATATTTTTTTTTCCCCAAATTGGCTCTAGATTGAAAGATTAAACCCTAATCCCCAAATCGTTTCTTTCCTTATATCGAAGGAATAAATTAATTTGGATTTATTAAACTTTTTAAACATGTCACTCAAATATTACACATAATTAGAAGAATAGCCTCATTTAGGTCATGTAATTGCTTGTGTAATATATTACCCGTATTTCACCAAAGAAGCCTTTATTTGTTACACCTATCACTACAACAATTAATGTTTTTAGTGACAATTTTATTGTGACCATAAGTAATTTTGTCACAAATATTAGGTTTATTGTGACAAAATTTTGGTGTGACACTATTATTTTAAGTAATTGTGACGTATTGTTTTATGGTCACTATTGCAATACTAATTGTGACGGTTTCAATATTTTCACAATTAAGTCGTCACTAATATTATAGTAATTGTGACGATTTAAGATTTGTCATTAAAGACTCGTCACTAATAAAGAACACAAATTGGCGCTAATTGATTTTTGGCGGGAATTTATATACTAGTGATGAAATATAAAGTGGTCACTGTTTTTTATCTTTATTGTGACAACAAATTTATTAGTCACTAAATAATTTATTTTTTGTTGCAAAAATTTGGTCACAATTGAATATAACAAATTAATGTCGACTACATATCATCACAATAATAAATTTACAATTGTGACAAATCAAAATCGTAACTATTGTAAAAATTAATGACTTCAACTACTTATTCACCATTTACATTGATCAATTTAATAAATTATTTTTTATTACAATTATAATTTGCATATCAATAATTTTGTTTTTTTTAATGGATAACAATTGTGAATGATTTTTTAACAAAAATAATTCATACTACTAATATTGAAAATTCATCAACAATAATATCCATTAATGGATATTACTTAAGAAGAAAAAGCAAATTAATCTAATTCCCAAATGTAGATATCTCCTTGTTGAAACCAATTACATTTTTAAGAAATTAAACATCGTAAACTAGCTATTGAAGGGAAAAATACTAAGACAATTTCTTATGAGATTGATAATAAGATGTCATAATTGCAAACTAATAGCATCACATAAACACATTGACACAATAGACATCTCAAACACTCCTAAAATTTAGTATATTCATACTTTTCTTAATTAAACAATACTTTCTACTCATGTAAAAGTTCAATATCCTTATTCTCGTAACGGTTTCGCGCTCGACGATTTTGAAAAACATTTAAAACAAAAGGGAGTCGCCACCAATCTTTTTTAACTAGGTGTGATTGGCCACCTAAAATTTTTATCTTTTTAACGAAATCTCAAAATTAATTAAGTTTTATTAAAAAGATAATTTTGGTCTGCGAAAACAAAATTGGGTCTGGGAGTACGATTACGCATGGGGAAGGATTAGCACCCCCACGACGCCCGTTAAAAAATGGTACCATAATAATCATGTGTTATCCTTTAATTTTAATAAAATATTCTTGGATTTAAAATTTAAAATTAATTCCTTTTTATTCCATTTTTGAAGCATTTTATTATTTATCAAAATTATTTTTTTTATTTTTTAAAAAAAGGTTAGATTTTGTTTATCGAAAGTGAGTGTAAACCTTTTTGTATTGAATAATTAAATCGAATACTCCAATACTTTTGGCAGCATTCGAAATAATTTTTCTCACCTAGAGCTTTCTTAAGAATCACTACTTGTGACTTTTATAGAATCTCATCATCGGAAAATTCACACTTGCTTCGAAAATTATTATGAATGCACATGATGCAAACAAATAAAAATGATGCAAATAAATTTTTTAATTTTAAATTTCATTATTTATTTGTTGATTTATTTATGTTTCATTGTTTAAAAAAAATTATTCATTTTTCATTTTTAATAAAAATTTAAATTATTGAAGAATCATATTAAATATTCCAATACTTTTGGCAACATTTAATACGACTCTTCTCACCTAGGGATCAGCTAGGAATCACTATTTGTGACTTTCGTAACATCCCATCATCGGACATATATTTTATTGAATTTAAATTTCATTATTTATTTATTTAATTTTCTTTGTTTTTTCAAAAAAAACTTATTTGTTTTCATTTTTGATAAAAATTTAAATTATTGAAAAATCATACTAAATATTTCAATACTTTTGGCAACATTTAGTAGACTCTTCTCACCTAGGGATCAGCTAGGAATCACTACTTGTGACTTCCGTAGCATCCCATCATCGGACATTCATTTAATTAAATTTAGATTTTATTGTTTATTTATTTTTCTTTGTTTAAAAAAAACTTATTCATTTTTATCTTTAACAAAAATTTAAATTATTGAAAAATCGTATTAAATATTTCAATACTTTTGGCAACATTTAATACGATTCTTCTTACCTAGGGATCAGCTAGGAATCACTACTTGTGACTTCCGTAGCATCCCATCATCGGACAAATATTTAATTAAATTTAAACTTTATTATTAATTTTTGTCACGACCCGAAGGCCTCGACGGTACCTCTTACTTGTATGGACGCGTAGAAATTAGGGTTAAAGTTTTTGATTTCCTATACTTATTTTGTCTAAGTGCAATGTAGTGAATTTCGTTTCGGGACGTTAACTCCCTCGCCTATTTTTATCACTTTACCCAGGTTAATTTCCTGCATAAAAATTTAGAAATAATTCCAGCTCATGCTTCCCACAATAACAGTTGATTAATTTCTAGCATTCCTATGACCAAGTTCATTTCCATATCATGACTTTTCATCTTATGATTTACATTCTTTTCCTACTTGGTCACTTATTCATGCTATTCAATCTACATATCCATACTCATGCAAAATCAACAATTTTATACTTCCACCATTACTGTAGTCTAGATGCCATTCTCTATATTAGATACATCCCATCTAAGTACCGAATCAAAAACAGCCTGAATCAATATTAAATGCAAAAGAAGAGTATGTATACCCAAAATATTCACAAAAGTCTCCTTGGAGAGTTGGGACTATATTTCAGGCTTGGGACTAATTCGGAAAGCTCCGAAATACTCTCCCAACTCCGTGCTCAATCTGAAAAATTTAAATAGCGTTTAATGAGCAAGGCTCAGTAAGTCACTTATATAAGTGCAGAGTTAGAATTATACTGTTCTATATGCCATGCATGATGTCATGTGAGGAAAATTTACTATCAGTCATTCTCTTATTCATCATGCGATCATATACCTGTCATGTTCTCAGATTCAGTTCATCTATGCTTCAACATGTCATGAAATGTCTAAGTTATGAAACCATGATATAACCTTTGACATGTAATTATGATCGAAGTAGTTACAGTCATAAAACATGTAATACATATTCTTTTAAACAATTTCAAGACATGTAAAATATCAATACATTTCATGTATTCTTTTAAGATATGCTTGAAATATGCAAGCTTTTTCATTTCATGTCAAGTATGCTTTTTGAAACATATTTCATATCACATATACTTTTTGAAATACATTTCATCTCACATATGCTTTTTGAAGCACATTTCATATCACATATACTTTTGAAATACATTTCATATCGCATATATTTCTTTGAAGCAAGTTTCATATCATATATACTTTGAAGTATATTTTATATCACATATACTTTTTTAAATACATTTCATATCACATATGCTTTTCGAATTATATTTCATATCACATATACTTTTTGAAATACATTTCATATCACATATTTTTCGAAGCACATTTCATATCACATATGCTTTTGAAGTATATTTCATATCACAAATAGCATCAAAATGCGTTTCATATACTGTAAATCAATATCGAGTTTAGAGTTCATTTTCATTTTAAAGGCATACTCTAAACTTCATTTCGTATCATTTGAGACTAGGCTAAATCCCTATCTCTCTATCAATAAAGACTTAGTTCACTATAGCGAGCAGTGAAGAATCATATCATCGTCCCTTGGAAACCACTAGGGCGCTATCTATGGTCATAGACCTCATGTCTCTCAGTCCCACTGATCAGGCGAGACTGAGACCTGTCCACGACTATTGTCGGACAAGCATCTATGCCTAATGAGTAATCTCCAATTAGGCGGCTTCCACTATGCTTTATTGAATTTAATTCTCTTAGGGTGCCTATAGTCTCATAAAGCATTCAATCTTTCTTATAAAGATAGTTCAATGTATGTAATACTTTTCTTAAGATTGTAGACACTCAATTTTGTCCGGATCAACAAATGGATCTGGATTTATTTTTTTTATTTAAAGAATTGATCTGTTAGGCTCGAGATTGATAGCCTAATCTTGTTCTCTAAAATGAACTGAATAAATTTGTTGGAATCCAATATAACTTGAACGATTTGATTTAAGAGATAAATTCTATGTTACAAAGTTGATACAAACACCATGCATTTTTTTTTTTCTTGGGCTATTAAGTTTAAAAAGCCCAATTGAGTGAGTTCATTTGATATTTTAAAATCCCGAATCCTTCAAGTCCCAAGGGCTTGCTTGTATCATTTTACTTTTCTATTTTATTTTATTTTATTTTATTTTTTTCTTCATTTTTATTTTTACTTTTATTTTTACTTTTACTTAATTTTTATCTAACTAACATTCAATGTGGGTATTATTCCCCATACCCGTGGCTGCTATAGCTCCCTTTCCCATGAACATTAACACCGGCCACTGCTATAGTTCCCTTCCCCATGAACATTAACACCGGCCACCGCTATAGTTCCCTTCCCCATGAGCATTGACCCAATCTCATTCCATCTTTGCCAGCCAATTCCTTCTATAAAAACCCCGATTGTTCAACAAAAAAGGGGAGGACAGAGAGAGTAAAAAATCACAAAAAAAAAAGAAAGAAAGTCGAAGAAGCCTCTTTCCGCCATATCTAAAGCACCAGTCTCCACCGTGACCAGCTACCACGCCACCACCACTGCACCGCCCTCTCCCAAATTCCAGTAACTCATAACCCTTTTTTGAAACTCATATGCACAAACCACAAACACCCACTTTCAATCCAAAGCCCCAAACATCCACAGAAGTATGAAGATTTGAGGAGAGAAAAAGGAAAGTCAAAAAGCCTCATTTCAGATTTCCTTTTAAGGAGAGATTGTTGGACAAGAAGCACGGGTAGAGGTATTCTTGGTGGTAACAGGAACGAAGAACAGAAAGCAAGTTGGACGGCTAGATCTTGGCCGACGCGTGAAACGTAGACAAAGAAACGAAAAGGGAGAAGCAATTTGGTATGAATACATGTTCTTTTTTTATATTTCTTTGAGTTTATGCCTATGTCTAATATGCTTGTTGACTGATTGACCCTGCAATAACATGCCTACGCGTTTATCCTACATGCATATTAAATTAACTTTATGGATGGATGAACTCATGCTTGTACGTTTTGTCTGTGTACAATACACTTGAGTAATTATTGCTAATGGCTTGTGTGGTAATGTGTGTGTATTGCTTTATATATTTTATTATTTCCACTGCTTCCAATGAATAAGAAAGTATACATATTTCCAATGTTTCCAGATGGCTGCTTGACACATTGACTTTTTTGGCATGCGACTTAACTGCTATCTAGTGAATTGATTTATATTCATTGAGTTGTTAAGAAAATTAATCAAAAGAAATAATATATTAAAAGCAAGAGTAAAAAGACGAAATATAGGAAGACAAGTAATCATCATCTAAAGTTGCATTTCTTTTAAGTACAGTAGCAAAATAAACATTAATAGTAGAAAGAACAACGTCAATATTAATAAAAAACAAGAAAGAAGAAGAATAAATGGATAGAATGGAAGGTATTCACAAAGTAAAAAAAAAATAATTCTGATAAAAAATACAAAAATGAATATAATTACTCCGATGATAAAATTTCAAGAAGATTACGCATAAGTAATTTTCTTGAAAAACTTTAGGCGAAAAAAACCTCCTTTGAAGCCTCGCCAGCATAATGGGGGGCTAAAAAAGGGCATTTTCAATAACAAATAATTCATATTTATTTCTCAAATTAAAAATAAAATATTGAAAAATAATGTTGTAAAAAAAAAAGGACAAATAAGTAATACCAAAATAAAAGTCATAATAATAATTTGATTTTAGGAATAAAAAAAACCAAAATAAAAAAATAAAATAAAATAACTCTAAATGAAAATAGAATAAGAATGGATTAAACAATATAATGAATATTTGTAAACTGTAAAATTGAATACCAATTATTCCGATGACGAAATCTCAAGGGAATTACGCTTAAATAATTTTCTTGAAAATTTCTAGGTAAGAAAATCCTATTCAAGGCTTCACCAGCTTAATGGAAAGTCTAAATAGGATTTTCAATAAAAAGTAATTTATATTCATTTTTTAATAAAATAAACTTATTATGAAAATCAAATATGAATAATTAGTAGATTTTTTATTGAATTAAAACAAGAATAATTAGTTATAAAAATTAGAAACGATATTAATGATCCATGATAATATAATAGAAATAATAATAAGAAGTGGAATAAGTAAAATTAGATATTAAAATTATAATAAAGGTGAGTACGAATTGCTCCAATGATGAAATATCGAGAGAACTACGCTTAAGTGATTTTCTTGAAAATTTCTAGGTGAGAAAATTATTTTCAATACCTCACCAGCTTAATGGATGGCCTGGAAACAGTTTTCAATAATAAGTGATTTTTACTCGTCTTTTAAGAGTATAAAATAAGTGATTTTTATCTAAAAAAATAAAATTAAATTAAAATTAAAGTTAAAGTAATTAATTAAGAAGATAAATTTTTTCTAACTATAATAATAAAATAACAATGGTAAATAATAATAAAATTTGATGAAATAATAAAATAAGGTGATGATAATTAATAAAGGTTATTGAGAATGAGTATTGATTATTCCTATGATGAGATTCCAACTAGAATTATGCTTAAGTAATGCTTTGGAACTCTTTAGGTAAGAAAATTTCTTTTTGTGGTCTGACCAGCTTAGTGGAAGATCTAAAAGGAATTTTTTTTGAGAAAAATAATTCACATTCATTCTCTAATAAAATAAATTAATAAAAGTAAGCATTAATAAAAATATAAAAACGCAATAGAAATAATAAAAATAATAAGATAGCAAGAACGAATTAGATAGGAGTCAAAATTAGAATATTTCATAAAACGTTAAAATGAATCCGACAACGGAGCCTCTTCAAGAAAGGCGATTGGTCCTACTTGAATACTCTTGAGGTGAGAATAAATTTTAAGTTGTCCAACCAGCTTGATGGAGGAGACTTAAAAGATTTTTCAATATTTAATTATATCGAAATTAAAGTAAAAGGCAAAATTAAGATAACCTTAGATCACTTGGTACCATCTTAGGATGGGCGTTGTGAGGGTGCTAATCCTTCCTCACATGTAACCGTACTCCCGAACCCTAGGATTCTTAACGCAGACCAAGCCTTATCCTTAGTTTGAATAGGTGACCAATCACACCTAGGTTAGAATGGTTGGTGGCGACTCCATAGTTTTGTGTCTAGCTATTAGGTTTTCCGAAACTTAATATGTTACGACAAAGATCATTTACATATATATACGTACATATGTGAAAACTATAATTTCATTCTTTTCAAAGCCATTCGAGCATCCAATGTATTCTTATAAACATGATAAGAACAAATTATTTCGATTTTCATGTATAGTGATAAGTCATGCTTGATGGCAATAAAAATTCAATGAAGTGAAATAAAAACCGTAAAATGACATGCTCATGAATTACATGAATGTTTATCATTTCATCTCATAATATCTATGAACCTATACCATGTCGATTCACTTCCGGTCAATATCTCCCACTTTGGTACTTTATCAAGTCGAATATCATACCTACGTTTCATTTCGTTATATTCAATCTCTAGGTATTCAATTCATTCTATTGTAAGATTCAATCCCATACAGGATAATCCTACTTCTACTTTATATAAACGTCTTACCTAAGGCGAGGTTTGTTCGAGCATGTCCCGTGTCCAGCTAGAGCATTTTCTGTCATCCTCGCATCATGCTACACCTTCACAATAAAAATCCGACTTAAGAACGTCTAGCTCATTTCTATATACTTGAAGATTAAACTTCCAACTTAATACACTTATATGTATATATTGATGTTCATATATTATATATATATATATATATATATACACGCACTTAATATTAATTTAATTAAAATCTCGAATTGGATTTATCTCATCTTCGTACCTCTCTCTATATACATATATGTATATGCGTCATATTCCCACACACACACACACACACATATATATATATATATATTTCCTTTCTTTCTAATCCTTTTTCTTTTCTTTTTATTTCTTTTCTTCTCTTTTCTTTGTCTCTTACTTTGTTTTCAAGTAAGTAGTGTGTGTGTGTGTGTGTGTGTGTGTGTGTGTGTGTGTGTGTGTGTGTTTAGCACTAGCATAGTATAATTTCTAAAAATCTACTATATATCTTTATATATGTACTACACATACATATATTTATCTATTTCCTTGTTTTCAAGTAAGTAATATATATATATATATATTTATATCTGCACACTTACACACATGCATTATATATTTAACATTAAATATAATATAGTTCCTATTCTTCTGATTTCCATATATATACAAATTATATATTCATATATATAATTTTCTTTCTTGTAATTTCTTCTCTTTCCTTTTTAATTATTTTTCCTTTCTTTTCTATTTTATTTCTTTTTCTTCTTTCTATCCTTTTACCTTAGGAGATCTTAGCAGTTTTGGTGTAGATTAACCTCCTATGACAGCCTCAGACAGCCCTTGAGCAACCCCCCTCTTTGGCGTTCCAGTTCTGCACCCAAGCCAGCCACAAAATCTTGCTTCCAGTCTTACAATGCCCACGTTTTAGCCCTTTCTTTCTTCATTAATCTCCTTCTTAACTTAGCTTCAACAATCACAACACATACCTCTATTTTTCACCATTCTAATCAGTCTCCATTTCACCTCTATTTCTTTCACATCGAAACCAACAAGTGCTGCACACTCACAACTTGTCTTCTCCACGCCTGAACTAACCTCCAATATCTTCTCCTTTTTCCTTCATTTCTTGATCTGTTGTTCTTTCACGTAAGTGGTTCCAGCCCTTCACGTTTCTACTTCAGTTTCTTTGCCTCGATCCATCCTCAAGAACACCATATTCCCAGCTACAAATGGCCATCAAGAACAACACCTGTATATATGAGATCAGCCTCACACTGTCAGCTAGAACCTGTGTTTTCCAACAGCCTTACCACAACCTAAATCTGCCTTAGATTTGACCTCCTTTGTGCAGCCAAATCCTGACCAAGCCCCTTGCATTTTCAGTATATTGAGAGCCTCAAACAGCCGCAAGAAATTTCCTTGTCCAGGCCTCCCTCACGCATCACCCAGCTTGCTTCAGATTCTTCATCCCGCGTCGCCCTCTGCCTTGTCTCTCCCTCAGAAGTCGCCATTCTTCGTCTCAGCTCTGCCTTTAGGTTTCTGTCTCGTCTTCTTCTTCTTCTTTGAACTTATGTATCTATTTATTTATTTGTCTAAGTATCCGATAATAACAAAGTGATGAGGACGAGAGAGAGACAAGGGAGGAGGATGGGATGAAAGATGGAGAAAGCGTAGAGAGGACTGCAAGGAGGCGTGTAATGGAGAGAAAGGTGTGGGTAGGTTCTAGCTATTAGTTTTAGGAGTATGGGTGCTCTGCCAAGAGGCAGATGGCAGAGCACTAACTCAATTTTTTTTTTATATAATATACTTATATTTATTCTATATCCTAAAATATACATATACATTTTATAAAAATATATATTTTTATATAAAAATATATATTTTTATATAAAAATATATATTATTATATCTATATATTATGTTTACCTTTATAATTTTATAAAATGAATATCATATATATAGCTATATTTCTTCATTCTTTCTATTACTTTTATATTTATACATGTAAAAGTAGAATATATATATATTTATGCCCAGTATACATATATATACACACTTTTATATATATATATATATATATATATATTTCTATATACATACCTTTTATTCATGTATTCCTTTATATATTTATATACGCATGTACGTATCTTGCATGCATGCATGTTTACGTATGCATGCATGCACGTTGTGTGCTTTTTGTTTGGCTTACACGTGTGCGTAATCATGATCTTATATTTAAGACCCCAAAATTACATTACTTCATCATATTTGCTTAAATTTACGCGGTCAATATATATTTGGTTTAAGAAAATCTATGGTTCTCACAATTTTCCTTTTTTCTATTTTCTTTTAAAAAATTATTTATTTTTATGTTTAACAAAAAATTAAATTATTGAAAAATCATACTAAATATTCCAATACTTTTGGCAACATTTAGTACGACTCTTCTCACCTAGGAATCAGTTAGGAATCACTACTTGTGACTTCCGTAACATCTCATCATCAGAAAATTATATATTTAATTTAAACAACATTTTTCTTTTATCAAGATGATAATTAAGTAAAAATATTTATTTACCTTTTTTATTGATTTCTTTTAAAACAAAACCCATGAAAATATATTAATTAAATTCAAACTAATATTTATTACTATTCTAAAAATTTTTAAATCTCTTTATAAAAATATGAAAATCAACAATAATAACATACAAAATAATGAATTCACAAATAATTAAAAAAAATAAATTGGCCAAGTTAAGAGTGTACCCAAGTTGTTTGAATTTAAAAACCCAAAAAAGGTTTGCAAGTGGCCCAACTCTAGCAGCCCAAGGAATCTCACGGATTGGGCTTCACAGGCCCGATCCACCAATGCTGGAAGCAGATCGGGTCAGGCTGCTGGATCTGGATCAGGAGATGTGGGTCGGTTCCTCTACAGCGGGTCGGGTCGGGTCGATGTATGGATCCGGGAATGAGCCTTCTCCTTTGGCTCAAAACGCAGCCGTTTAGGCTGCTTATAGATACCAAAAAAAAATTTTGTTTTAGATTTTAACTTTTCCCTAAAAAAAATTGTTTTTTTTTCTCTCAACTCTCTCTGCTTTCAGACGCCGGAACCGCCACTGGCCACCTCTGTGAAATCCCCTAATTTCATGTAATTTTCTTATAGTTGTGAAGAATTCCAGCTGAAATAATTAAATAAATGTAAAATTCTGATGTATGAGACATATGAAGGAATAATGAAATTGATAGTCAATTAGTCAAAGAAATTATTTTGATATCAGGAAAATATTTAAAGTATGAGAAAAGAATTAATATCAGAAAATTAAGTGTAATTAAAGCCAAGTGTTATATGGAAGAAAAGAGACCAATTAAATGAATGGTCAAATAATGATGGTCAAAGAGTTAAAGGGCCAGAAGGTTAAGGGCTAAGAGGAAATGATTTAATTGGATGATAAAAGAGATATCAGAATTTTTAGTTAGTTAATTGAGATGTGGCTGATATGAATGGAAGAAAAAGGGATTAAATGGTCAAAGAAGGGTCAAAAGCATAGTCAAAAAAAGGAAGCATGGCTGAGATGAGATGATTATGGGATAAGGATGACATTAAATGAAATGGCATGAGTCACCATCTTTAGCCATCACCAATCGGCAGCAACACTCCCAGCCCTCCCTCTCGTTGCCTCTCCTTCATTTCCAGAATTCCTTAAGTTTCCTCCATAGTTGCCTTGACAAACCATCATCTCCTTTCATCAAATCGCTAAGCTTATTTAACTAAAAATACTCCTCATCACTAGTTTAAGCTATATCTAAAGTTTGGTGGATTGAATCCAAGGAAGTGAAGAGATCTGAAATTCTGAAATTTTGATGAATAACAAAGGTAAGGATAGAAGTTGATTTTCTCAATTCTATTCATGGTTTGGAGTTAAGTTGAGTTGGTAGAGCATAGTTATAAAGGTTTCTTAAAGGTTTGATTTGTTATGAATTATGCAGCTTTGAGGAAGTAAAAGGCAAGAATTGGTGCAACCAAGGGATTTGCATATTCAAAGTGAATCGAGGGTAAGGAATATGTGTAACGGACGTAGGGAGACTATGTTCCTTTTTGGTTGCATATGTGGTTTGAAACAAAAGCTGTTTTAAGTGCAGGAAGGTTTAAAATCTCGGTTTTTCGCCCAGTACGATTTGGCTCGGGGCAGCCGACTGCTGTAAATAGCAGCTGACTGCTCAGAGACAGTCGTGACGTAACTTTTTCCGAAACCGACTTAAAGCAGCCGACTGCCCTATATAGCAGTCGACTGCCATTTTTCCAGAAGCATTCTGTTTGCAAACCAATCGACCGCCAAAGAACCAGCCGACTGCATTTTCTCGAAAAAGTTTCTGTTTGCGGACCAGTCGACTGCCCTATTTGACCAGTCGACTGCCCTAAGTATATTTGAAAATTTTAAATAATTTAAATGCAAAAAGAAAATAAATTTATAAAATTTATTTATGCTATAGCAGTCGAATGCCCTAAAATAGCAGTCAACTGCCCCCTTTGAAAATAATAATTTTATATTTACTTATATAAATGTATTTGAATTATCATTAAAGTATATAAGAATGTTTATTGGAAGGCAATTGTTTTCTAAGAAGTAGTTTTGCTACCTAATGTTTTGAGACAATGAACCACTTAATGATTATGCACTATCAATATGTGTTGAAGGGACTCTGATCAAGTTCCTAAGATTATGTGTTATGTGTATTTGGGCTGAGGACCATAAGTCAGGCCTCGGTCGCCACAGATGTCACCTGACTAGTGTTCACTGTGGTCTATAGACAATGGCCATATGTCTCTTATGTTTTGGCTTAGGGGAGGATCCCTGGCCCATGCGTGGGTACGCCACTTTATATGTGCATCCCTTACGGGATTTATTTGGTGCATGATTTTATTGGGTGTCAAATGTCTCCATAAGTATTTGAACGTTATTTGTATGTTCAATTCCAAGTGAATTGATACATATGAAAGTATTTGAAGTATATGAATATATTTGAGTTATTTGAATATTTGCAAGTGATTTCGTAAGAAAGTATTTGAAGTATATGAATATATTTGAGTTATTTGAATATTTGCAAGTGATTTCGTAAGAAAGTATTTGAAAGTATTTGAAGTTATTTGAAATTGAAGTTAATTGTATTTGTAAATGTGATTTCAAGTGAATTAAAGGAAATTGAGAGTATTTGACTTATTTGATATTAGATGTATATGATATTTGAAGAAATTATATGATACATGTTTTATAATGATTTTACATGACATTATAGAGCCAAGCAGGAAAACTGCATATAGTGGCATAGTACGTTCTTTTACATTTATTTCTTACTGAGCGTAAACTCACCCTTTTACGAACTTTTTTTATACAGATTACCTGAAGTGAATTCCGCTCCAAATAGAGGAGCTTACTTTTGAGACCTTATAGTGTACCTTCGAGATACGCTTCCCAATAACTATTGAAGGTATACTCATGTATTATGTGCTTCAGACTATTGTACAGTACAACATTTCATTAATGTATATTAGGAAGTTTGGGGATATATGATATGTAAGTTATGTGAGATCCTGATGTATGTGACACATGTGTAAATACATATAAGAAATTTTATTCATGCAAATTGGATATCGTGCTATAAGAAATAAAGCATGACGTATAAGAAGAAAGAAAGGATGACATTGATAAACAAGTCTAGTTAAATGGCATGTGAAGTAAAAAGTTAGTTGATATTTGGGTAGTGACGAGGATGTCACAACCTCCTGCAGCCTCCGGTGGTCCTCCGATTACCCTAAAAATGCTCCTTGTTTTCTCCTCTAGCCGGATCTGGCTTCCGAATCGCCCAAAAACCGCCCTAACTCAGTAAATCTACACTAGATCGAAAGCCTCTTTCCCCCTTTTTTTATACTTTTTCTTTTTGAGCTTGGGACTTCAGATCTGGGTTTTGAAGCTCTCGGGCTTCATGTGTTTTCGTTGTTGTTGTTGTTGTTTGTCTTCTCTTTTTTCTTTTTTTTTTTCAGGTTTCAAAATGGTTGGTTTTGGGGTTTGGGTTTCAGATCTGGTTTGGCTCTTTTCCTTTCTTTGTGTTTTGGTTGTTTCGGTTGATGGTGAGGATGAGGCTTGGGTTGGCTGCGTTAGTGGTTTTTGGTGGTGATGGCGATGGCGGTGATGATGGTGGTGTTACTTGGATTTTTTTTTCTTCTCAGCTCTGTTCTCTGCTAGAAGAAGTCCCAAATCTCTTTGCTTGGGGTCTTCTTAAACCGATTTTGGAACCTCCCCTCTAGCATTTCAGAATCACAAAATCCATAGGTTCCTATTACTGACTCTGGAGCGGGATTCACGACATTGGGAAGGTGTGATTATGCTGGAACCCGAGACATAGGGGGAAGAGTTGGACACCGGTGGCTGAGACAGTGGGTCTGACCGGCAAATCTGGTAGATCTGAAGCACTTAATGTGATGAGAAATGGGACTGATAATAATAATAATAATAATAATAATAATAATAATAATAATAATAATAATAATAATAATAATAATAATAATAAGATAAAAAATAACAATAATAATAATAATAACAGTTAATAATAATAATAATAAAACAAATAAATATATAATAATAATAAAAAGTAAAAATAAAGATAAAGATAAAAAAAAATAAAATAATAATAATAATAATAATAATAACAACAACAACAACAACAACAACAACAACAACAACAACAATAATAAAAATAACAGTAAAAATAAAAACAAATAATAATAATAATAATAATAATAATAATAATAACAATAATAATAATAATGATAATAATAATAATAATAATAATAATAACAACAACAATAATAAAAATAACAGTAAAAATAAAAACAAATAATAATAATAATAATAATAATAATAATAATAATAATAATAATAATAATAATAAAAACAAATTTTTAAATCTCTTTATTAAAATATGAAAATCAACAATAATAACATACAAAATAATGAATTCACAAATAATTAAAAAAATAATAAATTGGCCAAGTTAAGAGTGTACCCAAGTTGTTTGAATTTAAAAACCCAAAAAAGGTTTGCAAGTGGCCCAACTCCAGCAGCCCAAGGAATCTCACGGATTGGGCTTCGCCGGGCCGATCCACCAATGCTGGAAGCAGATCGGGTCAGGCTTCTGGATCTGGATCAGGAGATGTGGGTCGGTTCCTCTACAGCGAGTCGGGTCGGGTCGATGTATGGATCCGAGAATGAGCCTTCTCCTTTGGCTCAAAACGCAGCCAGTTAGGCTGCTTATATATACCCAAAAAAATTTTTTGTTTCAGATTTTAACTTTTCCCTAAAAAAAATTGTTTTTTTCTCTCAACTCTCTCTGCTTTCAGACGCCGGAACCGTAACTGGCCGCCTCCTGCAGCCGCCGGTGGTCCTCCGATTATCCTAAAAATGCTCCTTGTTTTCTCCTCTAGCCGGATCTGGCTTCCGAATCGCCCAAAAACCGCCCTAACTCAGTAAATCTACACTAGATCGAAAGCATCTTTCCCTCCTTTTTTTTATACTTTTTCTTTTTGAGCTTAGGACTTTAGATCTGGGTTTTGAAGCTCTCGAGCTTCATGTTTTTTCGTTGTTGTTGTTGTTTGTCTTCTCTTTTTTCTTTTTTTTTTTCAGGTTTCAAAATGGTTGGTTTTGGGGTTTGGGTTTCAGATCTGGTTTAGCTCTTTTCCTTTCTTTGTGTTTTGGTTGTTTCAGTTGATGGTGAGGATGAGGCTTGGGTTGGCTGCGTTAGTGGTTTTTGGTGGTGATGGCGATGGCAGTGATGATGGTGGTGTTAGTTGGATTTTTTTTTTTCTTCTTGGCTCTGTTCTCTGCTAGAAGAAGTCCCAAATCTCTTTGCTTGGGGTCTTCTTAAACCGATTTTGGAACCTCCCCTCTAGCATTTCAGAATCACAGAATCCATAAGTTCCTGTTACTGACTCTGGAGCGGGATTCACGGCATGGGGAAGGTGTGATTCTGCTGGAACCTGAGACATAAGGGGAAGAGTTGGACGCCGGCGGCTGAGACAGTGGGTCTGGCCGGCAAATCTGGCAGATCTGAAGCACTTAATGTGATGGGAAATGGGATTGATAATAATAATAATAATAATAATAATAATAATAATAATAATAATAATAATAATAATAATAATAATAATAATAATAAGAAGATAAAAAATAACAATAATAATAATAATAATAATAACAGTTAATAATAATAATAATAATAATAAAACAAATAAAATATATAATAATAATAAAAAGTAAAAATAAAGATAAAGATAAAAAATAAATAATATATGAAAAATAACAACAACAACAACAACAACAACAACAACAACAACAACAACAACAACAATAATAATAATAATAATAATAATAATAATAATAATATATAAAAAATAACAATAATAACATCAAAGTAACCATAATAATAACAATAATAACAATAATAAAAATAACAGTAAAAATAAAAACAAATAATAATAATAATAAAAACAAATAATAAGAAATAAAAATAAACAAAATATATAAAATAATAATAATAATAAAAACAAATAATAAACATAATGATAACAATAAAAATAGAAACAAATAACACAAATAATAATAATAAAACAATAATAATATACAACAAATTCAAATCCAACCCATTTTACTGGGCTTGGACGCCGAACGTTTCAATTCGGACTTTGAAAGCCTAATGGAATGTAGTCCTGTCGACTTGGGCAAATTCGGTGTCTACACTTATATGCCTCCAAAATTTTAATTGTTAGAAAGAGTTCATGCTGTTTCTCTATGACTGACGATTTCATAACCTTTATGTAAAAGTAGTTGAAATTCATATCTCACATGAGATTGATAATGAGATATCATAACTGCAATATGAGATTGATAATGAGACAATTTCTTATGAGATTGATAATGAGATGTCATAACTACAATATGCACCTGTTCGAGTCACTAGCTTGAAAAAAATTCCTCCAAATGATATCAAAATAATGTAGATCTTCTTAAAGGTATGATTACACACATATATATATATAAGTTTTTTTCATCAATTTAAAATTTAATATGATAAATAAATGGTAAGTTTTTGTGATCTTATTTTCAATATCATATTATTCTAATATTTTTATTTCATTTTACGACAAGTTCAATTTTACAAACGATGTACATCCTTATATGATGGAACAAGTGCAAGCATAATATAAGAATCGCCAATATCATTTGCACCAGAGCTATCTCAAGACCAAAAATTGTCCAAATGATGTGGACTCGGATGATTGGCAATGGTTAATTGCCAATAAATGGTCCACAAATGAATTTAAGGTAATTTGCTTATTCAATAAATTTAATTATTTTTGTTAATTATATTACATCTTTTTTTTACGATACTATAGGTTCAAAGTGAACAAAACACAGCTAATAGGGGAAAACAGCAAATAGGATCCATTGTTGGCACAAAGTCAATGGTTCAAAAGGTATTTGAGATGGTAAATTCAATTTTAATATATTATTAAAAAAGTGATAAGTCCCTAAAATTATAGTTTTTAGAGTATTTTATCACACGAATTTTGATTAAATTTTGAAATTTTTAATGTAATTTCTTCCTAATTTAATTAAATTGTCTTCATGTGTAGGAAATTCAAGAATAACGAGGAAGTCAACAAAATGGCAAGAAAATCAAGAAAAAATAGTTGGATTTGGTGTTTAACTCCTAAAATCCATAGACTTAGCTTTCTCCAACCACTAAATCCTATTCCTATCACCTTACCCCTAAATTAATTTTAAACCATAAACTTTACCTAAACCAATTTTTCAAACCCTTAAAAAAAAGCCTTTAACCATTACCCCACCATAACCCACTTAAACATATTCCATTCTCACATAAAACCCAAACATTATTAAGCCCATCTTAAATACCAAAACCCACAAGCCTTGACCTTTCTTCATGCAAGCCCATAACATATTCATAGAAGTTGACTTCAACAAGCACAAAAGAAAAATGAGAGTCCAGCCCATAGAGACTAATGGCCAAAGCCCTTGAAGCAACCCTAGCTTATACAAGAGGAGGAGTTGCCGCATAATGCAAAGCTGCTGATGGCATGTGCGTGGCAGTGTTTGAATGTTTTGTTTTATGTGGTTGTAAGAGTGTTGAAGGCCACGGTTTCTGCTACTTTTATTATTTCATTAGTTTAATGTTTTACATATTTATTAATTCAATAGTTTAAATATATTATTTTATGTTATAATAGTTTAGATGTTAATTAGTTTAATAGTTCATTAATTCATTAGTTTTATAGTTTTTTTTTGTAGTGTAAGTAGAATTAGCTTTAGGTTTTTAGTTAGTGAATTATGCTTGGGTAATTTAATCATATCATCAATTTAATTTTGCATTTATTTTTAATTTTAATTTTATTTTTATTTTTATTCATGCATATTTGGTTTATTTTAGGTATCTTAATAGTTAGTTAAGTTGAAAATTACATATTGCTTGGATAAACCTAGGATGACTAATTTTAGTACTTAGCTATATCAATTCTAACTAATCCTCGTGGGAACGATACTTTATTCATCACTTTATTACTTGTTGCAACCCGTGCACTTGTGGTATAGGTCTTAGAATGCAACAAAAAGTTAATTCTATTTTTTTTAAAATGACTTTTTAATTATATGCTTTATCCTTTGGTTATTTTTTTTCAGAAAGATAAAGATTCTGAAGAATTGCCAAATGCTGTGAAAGTTTGGAAGGCAACAGGAATGAGATCTAATGGAACTTGGTCTATCCCAAATCGAGAAGAAATAATGGTATATAAATTGTTTAAAATTTTGTTTTTCATTTGATATTCATTTACTTTTAAAAAATTAATTATTATTTTAACCATGTAAAACAAGCTTCAAGAAGAGGGTGAGAAAAATCAAGAAAAGATCTCATCTGCACCTATAACACTAGTGGAGCATTTTTCTCTTTTTTTGAGAACAAAGTCAAATTACTTACGTGGAATAGGTGTTGGGGGGATAACATCTAGCTCTCAAGAAAAAGGTCACATTATTGCAAAAGCTTAGGCTGCAAGGAAACGTGCAGAGGAGGAGGCTGAAAGGCTTACTGAAATCACAAAAAAAGAAGAGGAGACCAACACACAACTTCAAAAGGATATGGAAGCTCAATGTGAAGAACTTATGGCTCAAGGGAAGGCTATTGAAAAATAAAACCTGGAATTGAAAAAAGTGAAAGACATATTTGATCGTTTAGCAGGTGAAGGGCTAATTTCAAATTTGTTGTCTAATGGATCTTCATCAAATTCAACAAGCAATAATGTAAGCGTCCTAGATAAATAATTAATGTCAGTTCTAGTATTATAATAACAAGATATAATATGTTTATATTATTTATTGACTTTATATTTTTGTTTGTTTTGTAGGAAAATAATGAAGGGTGAACTTTTATTAAGACCATTTATGGACTGCTAGCTTGAAATTCCCACTTGGACAATTTTATATTTAGTCTTGGATAATTTTTATCTTTGAAGTAATTATTTATATTTTGGTGGAAATGTATTAGTACATTGATAATTGTATTTTGGATGTTACTTTGGAAAACCATTAGATTTTAGAAATTAAGAACATATTATATATTTTCGTTTGTTATTTACTTTTTTATTTGTATTATTATTATTATTATTATTATTATTATTATTATTATTATTATTATTATTATTATTATTATTATTATTCAATAAAATAAATGAAGTGACCATTTTTTGTGTCACTATTATCATATTCAATTTTGAAATAGTTTTTTAGTGACTATATTTTGTAACTAAAACTGTCAATTAATTGTGACAATGTCATTATATAGTCACTAATGATTTTTTTTTGTATAAATTGATAAATTTTAATTATGACAATAACTAATTTATTAGTGACGATAGTTATTGTAAGAAATTCTTTTAATATTTGTGACACAATTTATGAGTCACTATTTTGGCGAATACTAGTGACGAAATAATCAAAACTATAAAAAATAGCACTAGTGACAATAATTTTTGTAACTATTGTAAATACTTTTAGAGACAATATTGTCGTCACAAGAAAAGTAATTAACAGTGACGGCTTTCTTTGACACTATTTTAATTTTTTTTTTGTGTCGAAAGATTTGTCACAATAGACTTGAGCTATTGTGACGATATTTTTTGTTACAAATACCAATATTTTTAATGACAAAATATTTGTCACAAAAGAAATATGTTATTGTGACGAAATACTAAAAATTGTTACTAAAGAAATAGTGACGTTGTTTTTTGTGACAACAGGTAACGAATTGAAAATTTGTCACTAAAAATGATTAGTGACGAAATTTTATGCTTTTAGTGACCAAATCTCTCTCCACTAAAAACCATATTTCTTGTAGTGCATATAGATGAGATCCTTATATATTACAATAGAAATGTTGGGTCTTGATTCAAGAAGTCATGTAAACATTAAGGACTAAAATGAGCATTTAGCCTAAATTCCACCAAATCTACTATGTCAAACCTCGCCTCATTAATGCTATTCATATGCCCTTTGCTAATTCATTTCGTTTTAAATTCAAATGGCTGCCAATTTTTTTGGCTGCATGCTCTTTTCTTTTTTTGTGTTTTTACCACGAGATCTAAAAAATTATAAATCTGAAATAAAATTATAAAAATATATTGTTAAAAATTGAACACTCTTATTGAAAATAGAAGAATATTATGCAAATATATAAGTTATTATTTTTTATAAGTGGATATATGTGTGTGTGTTTAGATACATAAAGCTATTCATAGGCCAGGCTGAGCCTTGACCATATAATAATGGCTTATATATAAGCCTAAGTCCGGCCTAACCCGTAACTTTGAGTCAAATTTTTAGCCTTGGCCCTTTTTTTTATCATGTAAGCCCAAGGTAGACTAGGCTTGCAAATTATTTTATTTTTTGTATTTTTATTTTTTATTCTTTTATTTCTTTTAAAGTTTAATTTCATTTATCAAAATTTGTGTACCAATTATATAAATATATATTTATAGATTAATCAATAATGTTTTATATATAAATAATTACATTATACTTAATAAATATATTTTAAAAAATTTTACTTTTAATTATCTATGGGTTGAGCGTGGGTTTTGAAGGATTAAGCTTGGGCCCGACTCGATTGTTGAGGGTCTAAAAATTTTATCTAATCTCGTAATTGTATCCGATATTTTTGTCCAAATCTTTTCAAAATTTTGGTTGATTTTCGAGGTTCAACGAATGATCCGACCCTTAAACAAATCTATAAATACATTAAATGGATACATACATATATATGTAACGATTGGTGATATAATGATAGAGTGCTAAAATCTAATTCATGCTAGCTTCAAATAAAAAAAATCGCCAGAGCTTTCCAAAGTATACTAGGTGTATGTTTGACTTAGCTTATGGAAGAGCTTATCTACTTTAAAAGCATAAGCGTGTTTGGCTTTCGAAATTTTAAAAATTTTAACTTATGTGAGTAGTAAATTTAAGCTTTTTAACGAAGCTATAAATTAAAATTTTTTCAAGAAATACTAATTTTAATAGCACGTATTTAGTGAAAATTTTTACATTCTCACTTTGTTTTTCAATAATTTACAAAATTATAAAAGAGGATGCATATTATTTCACAATAATTTATTTATTTATTTTGTGCTATTTTTACATTTATTTCATATATTTTGTTTTGTTTTATTTATTTGTTTCACTTTAAAACTTGTAATTTAATTTAATAAAGTTTATTATTTCATTTTTTATTAAAAATCTACAAAAATTCTATTAAATAGTTTTCAACATTTCACCGTACTTTTATATTAAGTTTACCAAATATTAATTTGACTTCTCTTAAATGCAATTTTAAAAAGCTTTATTCGAACAACATTTTTTATGATAGCTCTAGTTACACCAAATAGACTTTCCTTGAGGGTTAGTATTATACCTAAGTTGCTGGAAATATTATTTTAAAATTTGAAATTTCAACAGGAAAAGATCCTCGGCTTGGTTTCTTGCCCATGAAATTTCTTAGGCGGAAGTTAACGTAGACTCCTCTTAACCACAATTATAAATAATTTTAATTAAAATTATAAATTTTTTAATTCAAATGGCTACCAAGTTTTTTTTATTACCTGCTTCTTTTTTTGTGCTTGTTTTTACCATGAGATCTGAACAATTATAAATTGACAATACAACAAATGTGTAAGTTTATACAATATATTGTTAAAAATTAAATAATCTTTTTGAAAGTAAAGAATATAATGCAGATATATAAGTTATATTTTTAAAAGTGGATACATACATGCTTACATACCATAATTTTCCAAAGAATTAAATGAAAAAAAATGTTTAAAAGGAGTTAAAAAAATAGTTTTTTAAACAAATTACTGTAGAAAAAATACGTCATTGACTAACAAGAAATGTCAAATAACCACAATGGACGAATTCATTGATAAACAAATATCGTTTTGTAAGTCAAATAGAGGGTTCAAATATGAGGGTCAGGCTAGCATCCAAAGAAATTAATTTTCTTGAATATACCAATTAATTTTATTGGATGCAGCATATCAATGTGAGAATGCACCTTTAAAATCGTTCGTTGAGAAATTAGTTTGAAGATGCTCCTAAACTGGTCCAAAATTTCTTTCAAATTAAAAGAAATGTCAAAGAAAAAAAAAGATTCTTCCATGTCACTTAAAAATTAAAGATTCTACTTTCTTGTAGTCAAAGGAGTTACTTTTACATTGTTTTGGGTGGAAGTTGTTAGAAGGTTTCTATGTGGTTTACAAATTATATATTTTTAATTTATACTTATTTTAGAATTAAATTTGTGGTTTTGCCCAAACTGGTGGCCGACCAAGATTTTTGCAACCACTGGAAAATGTTGTTAGAAAAAGTCCAGCTTCTGCCCCTGCCAATCTGCTTGTCTTTGACGAAGAATTCAGGCTTGGAAAGGAAGAGAAAGTGACAATGATGGAGTAGTTTTCTTCATGGACGAATAATTTTTAAAGAATAATTCAATAGATGTGGCTATGTTAGTAACGTAAATTAAGTTGATGGGAAAAGTTTTCGGGTTCGATTTTTATTAAACATATTTTTGAGAAAAAATGAAAAGTTTTAACTGTGATTAAATTTCGCACAAGATTAATTTTATATTATTAAAATAAATAAAGATATTTATTATTTATACAAAAATAATAATTTTTAAAGAATATCCATCACGAAGCTCTTGGAAGTTTACAGTGCCACGGTGGCTTTTATTAATTTCTACTGTTGAAAATTTTGGAAGATGAGAACACATTTTTCTGTTGATAACCACTAGGAAGAGACAGACAATAACTATTCAACTTTTTCCACATAACTTTTAGTGGTCTGGCCACCGGACCCATTACAAAATCAAATCAAAACAAAACAAAACAAAGCAAGCCAATAATGTTTGTTGTCCGCTAATCTATTCAACAAGACTTGATTCCATGCCTGAATTCCCTGTGAAGTTCTCTAGTCTCTTTACACCAAAAAAGGTAAAACTTCAAAATTTTATCAATATTCTAGCCAAGTTATTATCAATGATCACGCAAGCCAGCGGCCACAAGATTAGTTTTTTATTTAAATAATAAAGTTTTATTGTTGATAAAGGTGGCCAAGGCCTATACCTAGGCTGCTTAAATCCCCAGACCCTTTGCCTATAGTCATTAGTCATAGTCTCCAAAAGGAGTTTTGAACACCACATCCATTATCCTAAGTACTCAAGTTTTTAGACCACATTCAACTTTTAAAGATTTTTTTGATTGATAAGATTGCAAGGCGTAATAAGTTCAAAGAAATGATATTTTATAAGTTTATATTTGCTACACTGTTATACAATGTTAATTAATCACCATAAATAAATAAAGTTAAAAATATATTTTCAAGTATTTGGATACACGTTGCTATTGAAAGAGTTATGTTATTTATTATTTTCAATCTTAACAAAATTAGTTTAAAATTGTAAAACGAATAAAAATATATGTAATTATTCTAAAAAATAAATAAATATTATAATTTTTTGTTTATTTTAAAAAACGTGATTATTTTTTTACTTTCATTATTGAAATGATATTTATAATTGGTTGATCGTGTATAATTATTATATATTATTAATACATTAAATATAAACTCGACTGAACGGTGATTTTTACTATTAAACTCAACTGAACTTTTTTCTTGGAGGGGTAACTCCTTGTTTTTTGGGTGCTAGAGGGGCCCTTTACTGCTACGACAGGACACAATTCAAATGCACTCCACAAAAATAATCAAAATATTTTATTCTTCGGATTTCAATATTTCATTGTACCAAAGATGCCATCCCAAAATATCTTCTGACATTCAAAATGACACCGGCTAGAATTTTTTTTTTTTTTGGTTACAACACCGGCTAGACTTGGATATAGGCATCCAAGGCTTAAGCCAACTCAAAAATGTTATTTAATTAAAATAAAATACCTTTTAAGAAAATTTATATATATCTATACATATATCTATAACTATATATATTTTTGTCTCCTCAAATGCCACATGTCAGCCTTTGGTTTTTTTTTCAGTTTTTCTCTTTTTTCCTTCTTCAACCTTTTTTATTTGTTTATTTTTTTCATAAATTTAAAGAACAAAAAAAAATCATTTATATGTGAATTTTATTTTTTATAGAAAAAAAAATAAACAACATAAAAAATTGATCTTTAAATTTTATATATTTATTTTCATAAAAAATTATTCGTTCAAATAATAAATTTTTATATATTTATTTTAATATTTATCAATAATGATAATAAATTTTAAAAATATAAAATCAATCTCCAAAAATATTGTTTAACTAACACATAACAATTAACAAATACTCAATAATTAAATAATTCTTCAGATGCATATACAGTACATTTTTTTAACGATAGATTACATTTACAAATACATTTATAGTATATATTTTGTAGATCATTAATTTCTATATATTTAATGTTGATAATTAATAAAATAAAATATTTTAATATTAAATATATATGTTAAAACATTTTAAAAATTAATTAAGTTAATAATTTTTAATATTATTTAAATTATATAAAAATCACCTTTTTTTTTGGCTCCACGTCCAGCTCCACGTTGGTTCTTTTATTGACTCATTTTCTTTCACCTTTCTAACCCATACCATTCAATGTTTTATCTCCCATACGAGCCATGTGTCGTGTCTCAATTGATTTAGCATTTTATTTTTGTTTTTTTAAATATTTTTTTATTATGCCTTCTAATTTATTTTTAGGTTTTCATTTTTTAGTTAAGTTCTTTAATTTTATTTTATTTTTGAATTTTTTTTGTTATGCCTTTTAATCTATTTTTAAATCTTCAATTTTTTTCTCCAGCAATAATATGATTTGGCACATAAATTAAAAAAATTCAAAATAAAAATATGATAGAGGGTTTAACAAATGATGCATTCTAAATATAAAAAATTAATAAAAAATAAAATAAAATAATTCATTTATCTTTGAGTTGATTTTTAATCAAGGAAAAATCAAACAACACAAAAGCTAAGTGATTTAGATATTTTTAATTAAAAAAGTTTAGATCTAATTTCTCTAAATCTATTTTTTAAAATTATATCTCCACTAGCAGATGTAAACTTACTAAACACGAAAAATATACTAGCTATATAAAATCAATCTCAAATCACAATAATAAGTTCTTCTCTCGCCTCATAATAAATTTTTTAAAACATTTTTTATATTTATTAATAGTGATAATAATTTTAAAAATATAAAAATAATATTCAAATATATTATTTAACCGACACATGGAAAATATTTAAAAATAAATAATACTTCAAATAGATATAAATTATGTATTTTCCAAATTTTGCTTTCGAATAAAAATTATTATATGAAAGGGTTTTTTTTTCTCTAACTTTTCTAGGAAAAATACTTTTACTTTACATATTGTACTTTGGAGTAAATATAAATAATTCAATTAGTTATTCTTAAAATAAAAATGTTTATAGATGGGTTTAAAACCTTACACATAACTAATAATATGAACAAAACATTCTTAGCTAATTTTTTCTTACTTCTTTTTTAAATTGTTTGAACCATTATGCTGTATATAAATATATATATATATATATTAGTGCTTTAGTTTTTATTGTTGTTGTATTATTATCTTAATTTGTTTGTTTCTAGCACAAATTATATGTTTGTCATACTTTTTAACTTAAGTATTATGTATTTTTTTAATCCAAGCTAATCTAAATTTTTCAAAAAATTATTTTTGGATATGTTGTTTGATATATAAATTCTATCATTAGTAAACACGTTTCTTTTATAAATCTTTATTTAGTAAACATGTTTCTTTTTTGTACTAAACATTATGAAAGAAATAAATATTTCTTATGTCCAATAACTCTTATTTAATAATCAACTTAACTAACTTTAAAAATTACAAAATAAAAATAGACCCGTAGCATCACGCAGGCTTATATCTAGTATATATATATATATATATATATATATATATATATATATATATTTGTCTCTAAGGCCTTCCTTTGCATGACATTTGTCTTTTTTTTTAGTAAAGAAAAATCATAATTAACTATTGAGAATTTTTTTAAAATTTGAAATAAAATATCTCAAAATTTTGGTTTGCAAAAATTCAAATAAAATACTAATACCAAACATTCAAAAAATTTCAAATCAAATTATAAATCTCTTTTTTATTTGTATAATTCTCAAAATTTAAAAATTACAAAAACAATAAAAATCTAATAAATATTATAAATAATATAAAAATTCAAAAAAATGATAAAATTATATAATAAATAAAAAAAATTCCAAAGATCATTTTTTAAAAATTAAACACAAATAAAAATATATAAAAAATAAATCTACAAATCAAATTCAAAAAATTTTCATTAATTGTGAAAATTAAATGTTGTAAAAAAAGAAATAAAGTAATAAATAGATAATTTTAATATTAAGTACTTAAAAATTATGAAAAATAAAAAGAAAAAATGGTGATGGAGGATTAGTCTATTTTGAATTTATATTGATACTAACAAATTTATGTTACACTCAATAAAAATTAAATGTCTATAACTTTTTTTTATTTTGATCTATTTAATTTTCTAACTTTGTGTTAGAATTTTATTTTATTTTTAAAAAAAATATAAGAGTAAAAAAATAAATGGTTTAATTGGTAAATTAAATATTATTATTTTGATTTAAAAAATTAATATTTCTTAAATAATTATCTTGACTTATTATTTATAATAAATACTATTTATAATATTTTTTAAGAAAAAAAACACCCTTGTGTCACATGGGCATAATTCTAGTATATATATATATATATATATATATGATATAATGATAATATATAATTTTTATATATTATCAATATATTAAAAATTAATATATCATTAATAAGTTTTTATAAGTAAATTAAAATAATTGATTTATATTTATTTTTAAAAATTTAAAATATTTTTTAATTTACTAATAAATAAAATATTAATTTTTATATATTAATAATTAATAATATATAAAAATTATACGTTATTAATACACCTTACATAAATCTTTAAAAAAATCTTGAACCGGGAACTAAAGTTCGACAAATTGGTTCTAACCGTTACTGATTTGATAGGCACGGCTGATTAGCTACTAGGCGTCGCTCCAACGCAGCCCGTTTACTACTCTCCGGACGTTGATTTTGTTTTATTATTATTATTATTATTTTAATATTTACCAAGAAATTAAATCTGATAATTTTAAACATGATATAATAATACGATAATAAAAAAATACAAGGATGATATGATCTGAATTTAGTAAAAAATTGTATATAAATTTAGTAGAATTTTAAAAAAATTAAAATGTTTGTATGATTTTTGACAAAATAATTTTTTGTGTTTTGTACAATATAAACTCGAAGTATGTACATAAATTGTAGATATATAAAATTCAAATAATGCTAGTCTAAAAGTTAAGAAAGTCTAAATTTTGGGAAAAATATTTGAAATTGTAAATGTGCATTTTTTTTGCCAGAGTAAATGTGCATTAAGAAAAGAAACATTATTGAAAAAATGATTATAAAAGTCATAAATAGTGAACAAGGAATTTTTAAATCAGTTATGGAAATATCAAATAAAAAAAATTTCCTTTGAAAGATAGGATTGAGATTGTATGAATACGAAGTCATAGTTTACAATATGTTATAACTTCTCATTAATTATTTGATCAACAAATTGTTGGCAAAATTTGTCTTTATTTTTTTTTTTGATAAATCAAATCTATAAAATTTGTTGAATTTATTATTGAATCTGTTTCTTCACCAAAACATGATCCACGAGGAAAAAGATTTTTTTAATCACGCATAATATCAAACACTTCAATTAGTAAAATAAATAATTAGAAACGTGATCAGCTCAGACATTCGTGTTACAACAAGTTCATTGTACCTTTTTTATATTATTTATTTTATTGCATGTGTAACCTCGTTTTTTATACTACATGATCTTTTATTTCCTTATTTTGTTTTCCATCCTTTTAATATTCATTTTTTATATCCTAAATATTAAAAAATGAGTTTATATTGTTAGAAAATTTTAGTTGACTGTTATTAATTGGTAATTTTATGGTTTAATAAAATTAACTGACAATTTAATTCTGATATATAAAACATGCAAGTGAGTCCAATTTAATTAATTATGATCATACCTGATATAAGCTTTGCATATCTTGTTTAGTCAGTATGATATAACTGTTGTGTAGGCTTAAAACTCTATAAACCTTTGATGAAGGTCATTAGGGTTTTAGTAAAAAAATATGTGTATACATATATATGGCTAAGTCCTCTATTTTCTTCTCACATTATTGTTATCTATTCATTGAGAGCTATCTCAAAGGAGAAAAATAAGAGGAAGATTACCTTATTAGGATTTTGATAATCATGCTTTCGCTTTTGTTTATATTTACTCAAACAAGTACGCTTAATTAATGGTATTTAAATATTTGT
Source organism: Heritiera littoralis (assembly GCA_031772115.1). Lineage (NCBI taxonomy): Eukaryota > Viridiplantae > Streptophyta > Magnoliopsida > Malvales > Malvaceae > Heritiera > Heritiera littoralis. The sequence goes on from JAPDPK010000063.1 coordinate 2,417,167, forward strand.
GTTCTAAATTTCATATAGGATGGTTAAATAAATGGATTTATATATGATGCACTGACAGTATATAGTTTCTATACACTGTCAATGCATAAGAGGTTGACACCTCATCAATAGGCCCTTATATGCAAATATAAATAAATTTTTTTAATTTGCCCACAAGGGCCTATTGATGAGGTGTCAATCTCTGATGCATTGACAGTGTATAGAAACTATGCACTCTCAGTGCATCATATACAAACCCTAAATAAATTCTTACATATATACCATACATTGACAATGTATAGTCTCTATACACTATTAATGCATCAGAATTTGACATCTCATTAATAAGTAAACTACAAAAATGCAAAGTGGTTGAAAATAAATACAAATATATATATTTTTTCAATTTGATCTTATAGACTTGGTATTTTTTTTTAGATTCCTTATTAATAAGCTATCAAGTTACCAATAACTTCTTGACCGAATAGTTAAGAAAGAGTTGCAGCATATTGTAAAACTTAGATTTGAATTTAAGCAACCCTACTCTTACTCCCAATTACTAAGTATTTTCCTTGTAACAAAAAAAAAATCAAATTCCAATGTATTGGTAATGTATAGAGACGATATACTGTCCTATCATATATAAACCCTTAAAAAATACTTTTATAAAAAAATTAAAACCTTAATAAAAGTTACATCAAAATTAAATTGTCTTTCCTTAAATTTCATAAAAGTCAAAGTGAACAAACAGAATATGACAGGAAAGAAATTTTAAAAAAAAATGAAACAAAGACTTTCCTTTAAATTGATTTATCAATTTACTATGAAAAATGATTATACCTTTAAAATTTTTTAAGAGTATGCATAATTATTTAAGTTTCATTTTTGAAGTTTAAAAACTCCTCTACTTGTGCATTAGATAATGATCTTTATTGAAAAAGGAAAAAAAATAAAACAACATTCTCCTTTAAATTGTTTTATCAGTTTATTAAGAAAAATGATTATACGAAAAATATGATTATACTTTTAGAATTTTAAAAAATGTGCAATTATCTAAACTTCCCCTTATAAAATTTAAAAATTTGACTGAATAATGTATATAATACTTATTGGCAATATTGCCAATATATGACATGCGTGGAAAACATCTAATATGTGATGCATATATTTAAGCCGGTAAAAATGGTATAGTGTTCGAGTCTTGGGTATGCAGTTGTGTTAAAACTCTTGAGGGAGAGTTTTGCCGTCCTTTGGGTCCTACCCGGCTCGAATCCGGATTAGTTCTATACTAGAATGGTGTGGAGAAACCGGATGGTTTACACAAAAAAAAAATGGTATGGTGTCCCACGTGACAACCGTGAGAGAGAGAGGATAGGTATTTGGACTTCCAGGCCAAGAAAAGTACGCACAATAGCTGATGATGCTCTTTTTTTTTGGGTGAAAAAGCTGATGATGCTCTTTTGATTATATAAGAAAATCAGTAGTCATTGTACATAATAAGCAGGATATATGACAAAACCATAGATTTACTAAACCCAGCCAAAACCCATGACAACTTTGTATCCATTTTTTTAATTTTATTGTCGACTTAATTATTACCAAAAATTAAGCAAAAATTACCGTTTAATTGTTTCATTCATTTTGCCTTTAAAAATTCTGATTGACTCAGACTGAGTCAGATTGGAATCGGCAGCTGAGACAGTCAAACAAGTCTGATTTTTTTTTCCTTTTATTGTCAAGGAAAATTAGTGATTGTGTAATTAAATCTGGGGCAGCTAATTAAACAAAAAGCAGTAAAAAAGAAAGAAAGATCCCACATTGGTGCTGAAGTCACGCAGCCCCATGTGGAAAACAAAAATGTGCAAGTGCAGGCCAATGTGTGAACGTTCAAAGGGTGGTTGTTCGATCGAAAACAGTACAGATCACTGTGTGAAAGTCCAGGTCAACTCAACGATTTTTATTTCAAAGGCCAATTAACGAGAATTCCATGCTGCATTGCAATATCCCGGCAATTTCCCTAACAACTTCGCCTTAAGGCCCAAGCCTATCCTGTTTTGTTTCACAATTACTATTCCTATTATCTTTTTTTTTTCTGCAAACCAAAAACTGTGTTCATAGATTAATTAATGCTCGTGTTACATGATTGATGTTGATTTAAAAAAATTGATTTCATAAAGATTTGAACATAAAGTTATTAGATATATATATGATGCATTGACAGTATATAGTTTCTATACACTGTCAATGTACCAGAAGTTGACACCTCATCAATAGGTCTTTATATGTAAATATAAATAAATTTTTTTAATTTGCCCATAAAAACCTATTGATGAAGTGTCAACTTCTAATATATTAATAGTGTATAAAAATTATATACTGTTAATACATCATATACAAACTCTAAAGTTACTTATTCAAAAAATTTTAACATAATGAAATTTCGAACATAAAGTCCGTTTTTGTAGATATTTTTATTCAGAAACTCAACGAAACGGTATACCAGAAAACCAACTCTTCGAATTAATTATTATTATTACTATTACGAGTACTACCTCCAAAAATATCAGTTTCCATTCCGGCCTATCAACGTGTCTCTCACTCCCTTCCGCTTCTATCTTCCTTATATAAACCTCTGCCATCCTTTTAATTCCTCCTCAATTCCATCCTTCAGCTCTCGTCTCTCTCCTCCTTCCAGCAAATCAAAAAACACCCAAACACCTCACCTCGATTTCAATGGACCACCTTCCGAAATGCCAAGCAAATTATGTGCCACTTACTCCCTTGACTTTCCTCAAACGGGCTAGCGCCGTTTACGCCAACCGTTCTTCCATCATCTACGAGAACACCCGTTTCACCTGGCGTCAGACATACGAACGTTGCTGTCGCCTCGCTTCCTCTCTCCTCTCTCTTAATATCCTCAAGAACGATGTTGTAAGTGACAGCTCAATCATCATCATCATACATATATGTTTCATTCATAGCATTAATTAATTAAATGCCTCCGTTTTCAGGTATCCGTTCTGGCTCCTAATGTTCCAGCCATGTACGAAATGCATTTTGCTGTTCCCATGGCTGGAGCAGTGCTCAACACCATCAACACTAGGCTTGATGCTAAGAACGTCGCCACCATTCTCCGCCACTCGGAGGCCAAGGTGTTCTTCGTGGACTATCAGTACGTGCCGCTGGCACGCGACGCTCTCCGGATTTTGATGGGCGACTCACAGACTCAGTCCTTATCTGCACCAGCCGAGTCTTTAGTTCCGCTGGTGATTGTCATCGATGACATAGACTCGCCCACGGGAGTCCGACTGGGCGAGTTGGAATATGAGCAGTTAGTCCATATGGGCAACCCGAGATTTGTCCCCACCGAAATCCAAGATGAGTGGGATCCTATTTCGCTCAACTACACATCCGGGACCACATCAGAACCCAAAGGAGTTGTTTACAGCCACAGAGGCGCATATCTCAGTAGCTTGAGCTTGATCTTGTGCTGGGAAATGGGGAATGAGCCTGTCTTTCTCTGGTCTCTCCCAATGTTCCACTGCAACGGCTGGACCTTCACCTGGGGAAGCGCCGCTCGCGGTGCCACCAACATCTGTTTACGCAACACCACCGCCTACGACATGTACCGAAACATAGCCACTCACAAAGTGACGCACATGTGTTGCGCGCCCATCGTTTTCAACATCATTCTCGACGCCAAACCACATGAGCGCCGCGAGATCGCCTCTCCCGTCCAAATACTTACAGGCGGTGCACCCCCTCCAGCCTCGCTGCTCGAGAAAATGGAACTCCTCGGATTCCACGTGACACATGCCTATGGTCTGACGGAGGCCACCGGCCCAGCCCTGGTGTGCGAGTGGCAGGCGAAGTGGAGTAATCTTCCTAAGGATGAGCGGGCAAGACTCAAGGCGCGTCAAGGCATCAGCATATTGACACTGGCGGATGTAGATGTGAAGAACATGGAAACCATGACAAGCGTGCCGCATGATGGAAAGACAATGGGGGAGATTGCGTTGCGCGGAAGTGGCATCATGAAGGGGTATTTAAAGGACCAAGAAGCTACATCCAAGGCCTTCGTGAACGGGTGGTTCGTCACCGGAGATGTGGGTGTGATTCATCCTGATGGGTACCTGGAAATCAAGGACCGATCGAAGGATGTCATCATATCCGGAGGCGAGAACATCAGCAGCGTTGAGTTGGAGTCGGTTCTTTACAGGCATCCCAGAGTTCTGGAGGCAGCGGTGGTTGCAATGCCCCACCCACGGTGGGGGGAGAGCCCATGTGCTTTTATCGCGGTGAGAGAGAATGCGTGTGGGCAAACAGATGATGTGAAAGAAGCTGATATCATTTCCTACTGCCGTAAAAACCTTCCTCATTTCATGGTTCCAAAGAAGGTGGAATTTCTGCCTCAGCTGCCCAAAACTGCAACGGGGAAAATACAGAAGTTCCAATTAAGAGCTTTGGCCAAAAGTTTCCAGGTTAATGAAAAGTCTAGCCCAGTCAACAAGGAAAAACCTCAATACCATTCTCAGTCTCATGATCATATTCTTGCTTTGTCCCGCCTTTAATTACACCAGTTATTTACTAATTACGCCAAATAAACTACCCTTGTACATGTACTAAGACCCACCGTTGAGTTTTGCTTTCCACCTGCAGGCAGTTGGGAGATGTCATTATCAGAGAATATGTTGCATAAATATTATGAATAAAAACTAATTATTCAGACATTGAGGATAACGCTGCTTTCATTGTCACACCTAAAAAAAAGGATTAAACTCCCTTATTAAATTAAATATAAAAATATGTAACCAAAAAAAATCAAATATAAAAATAAAATAAAATAAAATTCGGTTCAAGGAGACTTTTTTCTTTTTGGTTATAAGGAGACTTTTTTCTTTTGACAGGTTCGAGGAGACTTTTTCAACAGCTAGGTTTTAATTGTTTTTTATTAATTTGAAAATACCGAAAATAAACTGTGGCTTGAATTATGAGTGGGGAATATTACCTTTTGATTTTTATTTTAGTAGGATAATTATTTTATATATTGTTAGTAAAATATTTTTATTTTACAAGTGAAGTTAAGATCATGATATGTGTTTTATTTTATTTATTTATTTATTTTTTTATAAAACACGTGTCACGATCTTAACACCTTTATGAAATAAAAATATATCACTGATAGTGAATGAAATAATCATTCTTTTACTTTAAGGGTGTGTTTAAATGATGGATTTTATTTCAATTAAGATATTCAAATGTCTAAAACTTAATTTTTTTTGTTTGTCAAAACCATTTGAAAATTTTCAAAATTTTGGAAGAATTTCACTATCTATATATTTTTACAAATATAATGATACTCATATTGTATATTTTATTTTATATTTTTATATTTAATATAATTATTTTTATTTTGTAATTATTTTTTTATTTTATTAAATTTTAATTGTCAAAATTTATTTCTATAAAAAATTTATTCAAATAATACAATTACAAATGCTAATATTTTCGAATCGGTGAATTTTGAAATGTTTATATTTGAAAATTCTTTAAAATTTTAAAATTTCACGTCTAAACGTACTATAAATGAAACAAAAATTAGTTACGTGCAAGCAAATTAAAGTACATAAAAAAATTTCACAAGAAAATAGTACTCTCTCTGTCCCAATAAATTGTCACTTTTGACCTTTAAAATTATCCCATTAAAAATGTCACATTGAAAAAAGTAACAAATTTTAATATTATATTTCCTCTTTTACCCTTTATTATACTTCAATTTTAAAATCATTAAAAAATTTAATACCTACCACTTTTAAAGATAATTTGGTTAATTTGAGTTATTTATATGACATGACAAGTGAAATCTTTGATTTCTTAAAACTATGTGTTTTGTCAACATGTGACAAGTTTAGTGGGATAGAGGGAGTACCTAAAAACCATAAAAGTAAACTAAATTCAAGGGGAAACTTTTTAGAATATCAATCATATTTTGAAGAAGGTACTTAATAAAAATCTAGTCATAGTTTTGTTTTTTTTTAAATAATAATAAAAAAGTTCTAGAACTTTATCATGTTACTTAGATTAGTTTTTATATTTTTACAAAATGTTTGGTTCATGAAATAGATTAGGGAAAAAATGAAAAGTATATTATGTAAGAATAGAAAAAAATAATATATGTAGAATATTTATTTATTTTTTAGCTGGTGGATCGAAATAATTATAATGAGTTTTTTTTTTTGTTTTGTTTACCAATATGATGCATAATGAATAAAAATATCCTTAATTTAAATTTAGTATATTTTGATTATATTTTTACTCTCATTTTGTTAATTACCAAAGTACCCCAATCTTTTGTATTTTAATTACCAAAATAACTTCTTCTCTTATATTTATTAAAACACTATCCCTACCATATTTATCAAATTACCCTTCTTTTTGTATTCTAATTACAAAAATGCCCAACTCTATCTTATCTATGACATAAGACTATATGTTTTTGTAATTGTAATTTATTCTAACGTAGTTTTTTCTCAGTTATCATAGCCTACGTTTGGGAAGAACCATAGTTTTATTTAGTATAGTATAGATTATGGTTGATTAAAAAACAAAGTTTTCCTTAATGTAATATGGACTACACTTTTTGTTTTAAATGTAGTATTTAATTTATTAATAAATTCAAATTTATTTAAAACAAATTGATTTTCTAGGTTAATATGTTACATTTTACCAAGACCAAGAGAAACATAGTCTATTTTTTATGAATATATTACGTTTTTATGACTAATGTTTGTTATGGTATAAACTATGTTTATAAAACACCATATCTAGCCTGTGTTTTGGTCATATATTATCAAACAATTAACAAATAATTTTCATACAAAATAGTAACCAAATATTAATTGTTTATAATGTCATTATATAAATTATAACAAAGTAAATACTACAAAATACTCAAATATTACATTTTTCGTAGCAATAAATTGTTACACTACAAAATATTACAAAGTAATAAATTGACATGTACACGTTGGTTATCTATCCCCATATATGCCATTAACCAAAAACCTAACATTAAACCTGTCATCAAAAATAACTTCAAACTTAATATATTAGATCAAATTTCTATAATAAACAAGTACCTATCAGGGTTTACTATCCACAATAAGTTAAGGATGACCAAATTAAGTTGAGAATGACCAAAAATGATTATACATAGTGACTGCTTTATCATTTGACTCCAAAATTTGATCGATTGTTTCCCATCTAAATTAGGCAATGTATAATTCATATGTTATTTAGCAACATTGTTGTTTAATGATTTGTTATCTTTTCGTTTATATAAAAAGGAGTGTTGAAGGTGATGCATACTAAAAATGTGAGAAAAGGCCTTAATTACCTTCTTTATTTGCGAGAGTTTTTTGTCACAACTAGAAAAAAAAAACTCATAGACTATGTTTAAATGTAGTCTATGACAAAAATCTACATTTTTCCCATCATAGTTTATTCTGGTATAATTTTTTCTCATGCATTTTAGACTAAGATTTCTCCAAATGTAGCTTAATATATGATATAAGACTGCGGTTATTATTATCGAATATTATCAATATTAGACTATAGTCATATAAAATCGTAATATTTTATTCTACAAATTAGACTACATCTTTCAATTTAAAAACCCTGTTTTTTTTTTATACAGATAGACCACATTTCAAAATTTTAAAGGTGGTCTTTTTAATTAAATAAATTATTTTCATTTTACAAAAAACCCATTTATATTTTGTATTTTTTTAATAATAGATTGCGTTTTATCAAATACATGGCTATATCAAATTCAAAAACTGCAATATGTTGTCAACTGTTTAATTTTATACACAAATTATAACATTGAAGATAAAATAAATATTGCTACTCAATCAACAAAAATAAAATTTTATCTAACATATGTCATTAAACAAAAGATAACAATATCATTAATTGATCAAATATTATATTTTCATAACAATAAACTGTTTTGAGTACAGATATAGAATATGCAAAAATAATACACATATTCTCCCTTACTTTTCACCACCGGCATGCCACAATCATAAAGCCAAGCTTTAATTCAAACATCAACCTATCGTGAGTTGATAATTCTATAATTTATAGAATTATCACGAATTTAATGATATAATTTATCTCTAAATCATTACTATTAGATTCAAATCTCTCATTTATCTGTTAAATTATAACATTGAAGATAAAATAAATATTGCTACTCAATCAACAAAAATAAAATTTTATCTAACATATGTCATTAAACAAAAGATAACAATATCATTAATTGATCAAATATTATATTTTCATAACAATAAACTGTTTTGAGTACAGATATAGAATATGCAAAAATAATACACATATTCTCCCTTACTTTTCACCACCGGCATGCCACAATCATAAAGCCAAGCTTTAATTCAAACATCAACCTATCGTGAGTTGATAATTCTATAATTTATAGAATTATCACAAATTTAATGATATAATTTATCTCTAAATCATTACTATTAGATTCAAATCTCTCATTTATCTGTTAAATTTCTCTCAATGATGTAGGAACTCCAATTGATAAAGAAGTCAAAGATGTAAAGGATTTCAGTTCCAAATTTCATTCAAACACAAGACTTTGTTGATAAAGCTTCATGCATGGATATTTCTACTGGCTGCCAAGAAAGATAAATTGCTGTAATTATCTTTTATGAAGATAAATTATCAAGATGGACTTTTTGTCAAGGATAGAGATAAACAAGAGAGCTGATAAAAGATAAATATTCTTTGAAGATAAAGATCGAGCCTTATCAGCCAAGATTTTGAGCTAATCATCATCCCTACTGCATCTATAAATAGCCAGCTTCAGCACCATGAAGAGAATTCAATCCTACTAAGGGATATAGAGTAGTTTTAGTTTTATTCTCTTTGTTTTAGTTTTCAAGTTTTCATCTAAATTTCTTTTGGTTTTTATTTTGGAATATTTTAGAAGTTTTATTTAAATAAGATTTTTTTTTATTTTCACTTTCTTGCTACTTCGATTTCAGAAATATTAGTGTTTTGATAAAAAGATTCTTTCGATCGTTTGAATAAAATTAGGGTGTGAAATTTTAGTACTTAGTAAGCAATTCACAAATTCAATCCTCGTGGGAACGATACTCTACTCATCACTTTATTACTTGCTATGGTCCGTACACTTGCGGTACACTCATCGAAAATTCGGTAACAAGTTTTTGGCGCCGTTGCCGGGGATTGAAGGATTTGTTTTGCTAATATTAAAACCAAGCATACCTAGTTTTAATTCAATTTTTTTTTCTTTTTCTCCTTCCTTGATACTAATATCTTCTCTTGTTTTTCTTGCGAGGTACATCGGCCTAGTGCATGAACTGTGCATGAGCCGTGCAAGGAGTGGTGAATTGGCTCCTTTTGACCTCGAAATTGAAAGGACTTTACGAAGAATCAAGAAGGAGAACCAAGAAGACCTTGTTGAAACAAATACCATGGAAGAAGCAGATACCAAGGCTCTTCGAGATTATGCAATGCCTACAGTTAATGGATTCGAGATGAGCATAAGATATCTAACCATTCAAGCAAACAATTTCGAGATCAAACCAGCCATCATCCAAATGATCCGTACATTATCAATAGGATCCTAAGCATCATAATTTGTTACTTTGCTCATCTGAAACACTTTTAACAAATTTGCTCTACTTTTAAGAATAATGGTGTTTCTGATGATGCGATAAGATTGAGATTATTTCCTTTTTCTCTCAGGGATAAAGCGATGGATTGGCTGAACTCATTGGCACCAGGATCAATCACAACATGGGAGGACTTAGTCCAGAAGTTCTTGGTAAAATTCTTCCCACCAGCCAAAACAGCTAAGATGAGGAACGACATCACCACTTTCATGCAACACGATTCAGAGTCACTTTATGAAGCATGGGAGAGGTACAAAGAACTCTTGAGAAGGTGTCCTCATCATGGGATTCCAAATTGGTTGCAAGTGCAGATATTCTACAATGGGTTGATAAGCCAGACCAGAACTACTATAGACACAGCTGTAGGTGGTGCATTAATGAGCAAGTCTATAGATGATGCCTACAATTTGATGAAGACATGGCTGCAAACAGTTATCAATGGTCAGCTGAGAGGCTAACATCAAAGAGAACAACAGGTATGTATGAGTTAGATGCACTCACCGCCCTTACCTCTCAAATCTCAGCCTTGACCAAAAAGGTTGATTCTCTTGGAGTCAATCAACAACCCAACCCAATTCATTCCATTCAAAACCCTTTCGTAACTTGTGATAATTGTGAGAGTCATCACTCTGGCGATAGGTGTTCTATTCGAGCCGAACAAGTCCAATATGTTTCCCATCCAAATAGGAACCATAACCCATTCTCAAACACCTATAACCCTGGCTGGAGAAATCACCCAAATTTGTCTTGGAACAATAATCAAGGGCAACCATCTAATCCAAGACCTACCTATCCTCTTGGCTTCCATACTCAACCACCACCACCACTTCCACATAATCCTCTATCACAAGTCCCACCACAAGAAAAGAAGCCTTCCTTAGAAGAGATATTCACCACCATCTTACAAAACCAAGCTGCTTCTATAAAGAACCTAGAAATTCAAGTAGGTCAGATTGCTAATGCCATTAGTAACCGTCCCTAAGGTACCCTGCCTAGCAATACTGAACCTAATCCAAGAAGGGAAGAGCACTGTAAATCAATCACCTTGAGGAAGGGTAAAGAAGTGGGTTACATACCTAAAGAATCAGAGGAAGATGTTAGAGTTGAAGTCCAGGCAGAAGAAGAAGATAAGCAACAAAAGAAAATTGAGCAGACTTCATCTCAATCCGGTAAGACCATTGAATCACCTCTTCCACCTATCCCTTTTCCTCAAAGATTCAAGCAAAAGAAGACAGATAGGCAATTTGCTAAGTTCCTAGAGGTATTCAAAAAGCTCCACATCAACATCCCTTTCTCTGATGCATTGGAGCAAATGCCAATTTATGCCAAATTCATGAAGGACATCATCTCTAAGAAAAGGCAAATTGAGGATTTTGAAACTGTTGCTCTTACTAAGGAGTGCAACACCATTTTGCAAAGGAACTTACCACTTAAGCTTGAAGATCCAGGGAGTTTTACTATTCCTTGCACTATTGGTAAATTAATTTTTGATAAAGCTTTATGTGATTTAGGTGCAAGTATTAATTTAATGCCTTTTTCTATTTTCAGGAAACTTGGACTAGGAGAGACTAAACCAACCAAGATAACACTCCAATTAGCAGACCGATCTCTCAAGTATCCAAGAGGCATTATTGAGGATGTGCTAGTGACAAATTTGTCTTTCCGGCTGATTTTGTAGTGTTAGATATGGAGGAAGATCGTGAAGTCCCAATTGTCCTTGGGAGGCCCTTTCTGGCAACTAGTAAGGCTCTTATTGATGTGCAAAAAGGAGAGCTCACCATGTGGGTCAATGATCAAGAGGTAACATTTAATCTTTTCTCTGCAATTAAATTCCCAAGTGAGACTGATGATTGTTTTAGAGTGAATGAAGAAGAGAGTATAGTTCAGGGAATATTCATCAATCAACAACCTATGGACACCATAGAAGCAATTCTTGATGAAGAGAAGTCCAATTGTGTTGAGCCCAACGAGTTGGATGAATTCAGAATGCAAGCAGATGAGAGTGCTAGACTCTATAAGGAGAGAACGAAGAAGTGGCATGACAAGGAGATAGTGGAAAGACAATTTGAGCCGGGGCAACAGGTTTTACTCTATAATTCTTATTTGAAGCTATTTCCAGGTAAGTTGAAATCAAGGTGGTTTGGACCATTCATTGTTACTCAAGTATTTCCATATGGAACTGTGGAAATAGGAGCTGAATCTTCAAAGGAACCATTTAAGGTTAGTGGTCAGAAATTGAAACATTATTGGGGAGGAGTGATCGATCGTGGAAAATCGGTTACTGATCTTAATGATCCACCTTGAAGAATGACAGACATAGTCAAGCTGATGACTTTAAATCAAGCGCTTCTGGGGAGGCAACCCTAGCATTTTATTGCTTTCTTAGTTATTTCTCTTATTTCTTAGTTTAGATATTTCATTAGTTGATTTTTTTTCTTTATTTTATAGGTGTCAAAGTCTAAGTTTGGGGGAGCAACAAAGGAATTTGGCAAGTTTTGCAGTTTGAGCTTCATTAAAAAAAAATCAGGGGAGTTTCCTTTATCCTTTTCTTGAATTCTTTGAATTTCTTATACATTGAGGACAATGTATATTTCAAGTTTGGGGGAAGAGCAAAATTTTTATTTTCAAAGATTGAGCGAAATTTTTTCGATTTTCTTTTGAAATCTTTGCAAAAAATTATGTGTTTTAAAATGGTTTTTACCTTGAAGTGATTATATGCTTGCTTGATAATTCCTTGATATTTAACCATTGATTGAGAATGTTATAGCAAAATGAAATTCATGAGTATGTGCAAAGTATGTGAATGAATTCTTTAGTGAATTATCTTTTTGATTGATTTTTTTCCAAAAAATTAAATGCACCATGTCTCTTTCATTGAAGTCATGCATATTTAGAGAATATTTATGTGAATAGGAATAAACAATGGTCTTTAAAGTTTGTTATTTGTCTAGAATTTGTTCTATCATCTCTCAAGGCGAAATCCTAGAACACACTTAGCTAAAGAGGTGATTTAGGCCATCTTTGGACCGTTTGGGCTTTTCAAGACTACCATGATATATTTTATCCTTAGTCACCCAAGTTGAGCTTAAATATACCTGCTTTCTTGTTTTACCTACATTAATAATTAGCCTAGCCTATATAAAAAAAAGGTCATATACCCCATTATATGCATGAGGACTATGTCAAGATATATTTAGAGCTACGCATATATGGAAGAAATGGTGAAATTAAAAAAAATTGAAAAAAATTTTTAAAAAAAAAAGAAAAAGAAATTCAAAAAAAAGAAAAAAAAAGAGAAATCAAGTTGGGGGAATTATTTGAAAGCTCTTAAAAAGTCCAAGAAAAAAAATGCATGATTAGGGGTTAAGCCTAAAAATCCTTTTTCTCCTACCTTTACCCTAGCCATACATTACAAGCTTATAAAGTCCTATTGATCTTTGGCTATGTGTGTCCACATTAGTGGAGAGAAGATGAGAAAAGCAAACTTATGGAAGATAACTATTTTTTGAGATCTTTTGTTATGTTCATATTTGTATAAATTCATCCGGATTGCATGAACTGAAATGAAGAAACATTTACACACACAAAAGGAAGAATTCAATTGAATCGATACTCTCTTTTGAATAAGTTTATATATATTTAGCTAATGTTTATGAATTTTCATGGAGTTGTAATGTTTTCAAAATCTTTGGGGAAATTAAAGGGAAATCATTCTTGCAAGTGTATTTGACCTCTAGGTACATTTCTTTATGAATTTTATTTTGCTCGAGGACAAACAAAAATTCAAGTTTGGGGGTGTGATAATTCTATAATTTATAGAATTATCATGAATTTAATGATATAATTTATCTCTAAATCATTACTATTAGATTCAAATCCCTCATTTATCTGTTAAATTTCTCTCAATGATGTAGGAACTCCAATTGATAAAGAAGTCAAAGATGTAAAGGATTTCAGTTCCAAATTTCATTCAAACACAAGACTTTGTTGATAAAGCTTCAAGCATGGATATTTCTACTGGTTGCTAAGAAAGATAAATTGCTGTAATTATCTTTTATGAAGATAAATTATCAAGATGGACTTTTTGTCAAGGATAGAGATAAACAAGAGAGCTGATAAAAGATAAATATTCTTTGAAGATAAAGATCGAGCCTTATCAGCCAAGATTTTGAGCTAATCATCATCCTTACTGCATTTATAAATAGCCAGCTTCAGCACCATGAAGAGAATTCAATCCTACTAAGGGATATAGAGTAGTTTTAGTTTTATTCTCTTTGTTTTAGTTTTCAAGTTTTCATCTAAATTTCTTTTGGCTTTTATTTTGGAATATTTTAGAAATTTTATTTAAATAAGATTTTTTTTATTTTCACTTTTTTGCTACTTCGATTTCAGAAATATTAGTGTTTTGATAAAAAGATTCTTTCGATCGTTTGAATAAAATTAGGGTGTGAAATTTTAGTACTTAGTAAGCAATTCACAAATTCAATCCTCGTGGGAACGATACTCTACTCATCACTTTATTACTTGCTACGGTCCGTACACTTGCGGTACACTCATCGAAAATTCGGTAACATGAGTCTATAGATAAAATAACAAAATACTTCAATGACAATTCAATTTCAAACTTAATCAGTTACACCAAAAGACTTTTTAGGAAAACAATAACAAAAGATCCAATAAATGAATAATGAATAATGAATAATGAAAAAATAAATAAATAAATCTTCTTATAGCTTTAATAATATCTCAACCAACAAGAATAAAATTTCATTAACCATATGTCATTAAACACATGATAACAATAGCTAAATTTCTCTTTATGATATAATTTATCTGTTTTTGGCTTCTTCTTCGATTCTTTGTATCTTTTACTTTGTTCAGATGTGAGTCACAATCTAAGTTTTCTTGCAAAAATTACGGGTTCAGATGCTTTGATCACAATTATAAAACCGAAAATTTTCCAACCTCCCTAGCCCATGTAATAATGCTTTTCGAGTAGAAAAAACCTGCATATTATACTAATATTAATCAACTTATGAATTTATTTGTATTCAATATGATATTAATGTTAACATTCTCATACCTTATCCGCAGTAAATGAATTAATGCAATCAAACTGACCAAACTCTGCTTCTTGCCTAATCTTCTATCGTCCTATAAAAAATTTTAAAAAGTATTAATTTTATTATTATTTTTTAAATAAATTCAAATAAAAATTTATAAATCTATAAATTTATAATAAATATGTTCTTGAAAGTTTCACTTTTGGGAGCAACTCTATGCTCCTAGAAGTTTCATTTCCAAGAGCACAACTATGTTGTCGAAAATGAATTTCTAGCGGCATAACTATGTTCCCGGAAATAAATTTCCATACACAAAAATAAAAACCCAGAAATTCAGTTATGTAAGTATCTATTTCAATTAAAAATTTTGCTTAATACTTACATATGCTCTCAACGTTTTATCACAAAATAAAATTACGCTATTAATGTTTTATTACATAAAAATCAGTACATTAAATTTTATTTTAAGCAATTAAAACCCAAATATTTCAAAATAACAAAATTAAATACATTTTTGTTAAATTCTTTAATTGCTATTGAACGAATATATACTTAATTCTATTATTTTAAAAATTTAAGTTTTAATTATTTAAAATAAAATTTAATTAATTGATTTTTATACAATTAAATGTTAAATATTTAATTTCATTTTATAGTAAACATTGATGATATATTTAAATATTGAATTTATAAATTTTGAACAAAATTTCTAACAAATGTGTGCATCTACAAAAATCTCCTCTACGTTATCTTCATTGCATTCTTCATCAGTGAAATAATCTTCCATAAATCATCATAATAATTTTCCATTTTCACTTCAATTGATTAAAATTTTGATGAGATTTGGGTTTGATTTAGCGTTGAGAGTGGTGTTCGAAGAAATGAGTTCTGTAGAATGAAGAGGATGCAATAAAATTAGGGTTTTAAGACTAAAATGATAATTTCATTTAATGGTATTTTCTAATTATAAAAAAATTAAAGTTAAATTGGGTGACAGATTAAATTGGCTGTGAATAGAATCTTCTTCCTCATTCAATCTCATAGAGTGACAAATTTAGAAGCATAAGAAAAAGTAGTGATTTTCTAGTTATTTGGCAAAAAAAAAAAGGCGATAAATTAGGATTTCATAATTATTTGCGGCAGGCTCCAATTGCGAAGATGAATACCTCAAAGTCGGAAGCAGACGTAGAAGCAAGAGAACAGAGCCAGGAAGAAGAAGAGAAAGGAAGGCTTAAGAGGTTCCTCGAATGGGCGGCAGAGCTTGGCGTTTCAGATTCTGATAATCCCGAGTCACGTTCCTGTCTGGGCCATTCTCTCGCAGTCTCTTACTTCCCTGACTCTGGCGGAAGAGGCCTGGCTGCTCTGCGTCCTATTTCAAGGGGAGAATTGCTTCTTAAAGTTCCAAAATCTGCCTTAATCACCACTCACTCTCTTTCCAAAGATGAAACATTGTCTCTTGCACTCAAAGCCCATCCTTCACTTTCGCCTGCTCAGGTTTGAGTTATGACACTTTCATACATGTTTGTTTGCAATTCAACCAACCAGTGGAAATAAGCTAGTGCTTATTTTGCTTTCATTGCAACGCAGGTATTGACTGTCTGTTTGTTACATGAAGTGAGTAAAGGAAAGGCTTCACCCCGGCATCCTTACTTGCTGCAGTTGCCTCGGAGTTATGCTATACTCGCGGCTTTCGGTGAATTTGAGATGCAAGCCTTGCAAGTTCTGCATCTGATTTTAGCTGTTTTGCTTTTGCTTTCTTACATCAGTTGTATTTTATGTTTTTCTAACGTTGTGAAGTCTCTTAGGTGGACTATGCTATCTGGGCTGCACAGAAAGCAGTCTCTAAAGCTGAATATGAGTGGAAACAAGCCTATGCTCTAATGAAGGAACTTAAACTTAAGCCTCGACTTCTTACTTTCAAAGCTTGGATTTGGGCTACTGGAACTGTAAGAATCTTTAGCTTTCTCTGTTTTTTTATCTTATTTGTGTTGGAGAATGTCAGCTTAAACTTTTTATGCACATTCCCACACATGCATACAAAGAAATGCCTATACAAGCATACATAGGTTTCTATGTTATTTGCTCATGTCTTTACATAACATTTTGCTACGTACTATACATAAATTTGTGTTGTCTCATGCTAACCACTTAGTACATTGACGGAGTTTATTACAGTTACAATCCATCAGTTTTTTTTTCTCTTTCACCCTTTTTCTTTCCCATATCTTTATACTAAAATAATAACAAGTTTTTACATCTGTTTCATGTTGAAGATCTCCTCTAGGACATTACACATACCTTGGGACGAAGCTGGCTGCTTATGTCCTATAGGAGATTTATTTAATTATGCTGCACCTGAAGAAGATCCAATTGGCTTTGAAAATGTAGATGATTTGCAAAATGATTATGCTAAAAATGACCTGCATACAAATCATTCGCTGAGATTAACTGATGGTGCTTATGAGGAAGATGCAGCTGCATATTGCTTCTATGCTAAAAAAAACTATAAAATGGGGGAGCAGGTACATCAAATTCTTTCATATTTCTCACAAACAATTAAATTATCGTTTCTTCAATTAATTGCATTCTTGTTCATCTTTAGTTTCATATTCTTTTTTCTTTCATAGTCTTTATCTTGGGGAACTATTCTGAGGCATCTTTTTTCTAATGTTTTTTGTTTTAGTAAATCATTGTTTCAATGCTCATGACAAAGTGACATAGGCATGAATGAGCTAACACTGATATGAGAAATATAGAATGATGTTTTATTCCATCTGAAATCCTATGCTGCTTGCAAAAAACTCCACTAGTACATGCCAAATGCCAGACGTCAAAAAAGCTTTTATCTGCAGTCCTCAATCATCTGCTTCGATAGCAAGATGCAGTTTACAGTAGTTATGATTTGCCATAAAGCAACTTTCTTATCTGTTTGAACCTGGTGGTAAACTCTATTACTTCTCGTAGACCATATCTTTTACAATTGTAGGGGCCAAAGCTAATCATCTCACCTTTCTATGCTGCCATTATTGTTGCAAAACTTGGTCATCTATTTAATTCAGTAACTGGTTGGAAATTTAAAATGAAACCATATCTACTGGTTGCATCCCACACCAATTCTGACCACAACACGTACGATGTCAGTCTTTGAAATTCTCCAAGCACTTTGAATTGAGAAGATTCCTTCCTATTTTTTTTTTGTGTAAACCACAGGTGTCTTCATCCGTTTTAACGGTCTGAGACTAATTCTGCTCGGGACTTAGTCATAGTTAAGGTTCCTCACCCCTCTCCAAAGGTGCGTTTAGTAGGAGTCGAACTCGAGAGCTCTTTCCACAAACTCAGCCTGAGTTGCCAACTGAGCCACAACCCATGGGTTAGATTCCTTCCTAGTTGATGTCTGAATTGCCTCATCATTATCATCATACATAGCTTAATTTGTTTAATCACTTGCCTATCAAGCTGCAAATGCAAGTCATTCACCCTGGGTAATCTCCATCTTCCAGTACTCTAGAATCACAAATTTTAGGCAATTAGAGAAATTAGTTTCATCATATTATCAACCCCAATAATATCAACGTAAGTTCTTGAGAAAGCCACCAATCATGCCAGAATTTTTTTTCTGGTTTGCTAACAAAATACTTGATCAACTTCTTTTTACTTGATCAGCTTCTTTGTATTATTCCTCAGCTCCAATATGTTACCAAGTCCAGCTTCAATCCTCTAGGAGCATGAACTTCAAATCTTCTTTTCTTTGAAAATCCAAATGCTTTTCTACTCTTTGTGCTAAGCATCTATTGCACCCTAAGTTTTGCCTTGATGTGCTAGTATGTTTTACATGATAGCCTTATACCATATGTATACACTCTTAGTCCACAACTCATCCTAGTATTTTTTGCAGCAAGATACTCTGGCTGGCATAACGTACTTCTTTTGTTGATGTGTCATAGATCTTCTTGGAGAAACTTTCTAAATCTCTAATTTTCTTCCTTAATATTAGCTATGGAGATGATAAACACTGCTCAAATATATGTGCATGCTTGCTGAAACTGATTGCACATGTTGCTCTTTCTTAGCATCAAAATGGAATTTAGCTATTCAGTATTCAGTTCTTTACCAAAATGTGGCAATTTTTGGAAATCTTGTTTAAAGCTTTAGGAACTCACAGCAATTCAACAGTGAGCTCCTTTGAAGAATTTCATGGTTTGCCATAGTATTAGTTTTCTCCTATTAAAACAATGGATTTTCGTAAAATTTACAAGACAAATCTGATGGGAATCTTCTAGTGCCACTTTTGATTGCTGGACAGACCTCTTCATTGCAAAAGGCAATTTATCATCTGCATCTATTAGGTTTCTTTCCCCAAGGATGGAAGTGGCAGTCTGAAAACTACTTACCTTCTTAATGCATCTAGAGGAGTACTTCCTGGAAATTATGAAGAAATAAGAACAAGGCCTCTTGCCTCAACTCTCAGAATCTAGAATATTAACAAGTAGGTTACCACTCATAAAGACTAAGAATTTAGGAGTGGTGACCTAAGGCATTCTTGATGCTGTAAAGATGGAAGTGTTGAGCGTGAAGCATCTCTTGGCTTTCTTGTATAAACACTCGGGCAAGGTTAGCCTACTGCCAAGCATTGGCAAACTTGAAGATTGTTGGATTTGATCCCATGTAACCTACTGCAACAGCACAAGGAATGAGCGGTTGATGTCTGGTCACAATCTCAAAAAGGCTTTGATTTGTTGCCTGATTTGCTGCAAGTTTTACGAGAATTGTGCTATATCTAGCAACTTTGGCCACTCGTACTATGTTGCACTTGCATAGTGCTTAAGGAAGGTCTCCAATAAATCATTTACTCTTGGTTTGCCCATCCATCTAAGGGTGAACACTGTTGGAAAAAGTTAAAGTCTAACCCTAGTAGCTTGAATAACTTTGTCCAGAACCTCCCTATAAACCGACTGTCCCGATCGCTCGCAATATACTATCTCCTTAGGTGCCGATATGAAAGTCCTATACTTGGAGAATCGGTCCACCACGACCATAATACTCCCAAACCCATCTACCATTGGTTTTACGTTGATGAATTCCATTGAAATACTTTCCCACAAACGCTCTGGTATGGCAACAAGTTCAACTAACCTGTTGGTGAGTTCAGCTCTACCTTGTCCTATTGGCACACAAGATAGATTTTCACACTCAATGTCATCCTGCATATGAGGCCATTAGTAACTATCCTCCACTAGAGCAAAGGTGCAGTGCATGCTTGGGTGACCAGCCCACCTTGAGTCATGGCACTTATGTAAACCTGGCAAGTCGTGTTAATAATTCTTGTTCGTGTCATGTAAAATCATGTTCGCGTTGTGTAAAACACGAAAATTTCTTGTCAAAATTTGTGTCGACATAGAAAATACAAAATCTTATTTTTAGCTTTTACTATATTCATATATAATTTTTACTTAATTTTAACCCGTGGCGTGGCACCTTCGTACCTTTTATTTGTGTCGTTTTCGTATCGTGTAATCGTGTCATGTCTAGAATTGCTAGGTCTACACTTATGCATGTAATATTTCAATGTCTTGCTTCAACAATGTACTTACTTTCCTCTAAAAGAACACTTTCTCTTTTTCTTATTTTAGACTAGCTTGGCTCTATTTTAAACACTTGGTAACTGAATTTGTTGTGCATGCAATAACTCAATGTCTTGCTTCAATGTATTTACTTTCAAGTAAAATGTTTTGTTTGTTATGATGCAAGTATTCCCTAAGCCGTAAAGGCTGCTAGATGTCGGAGCCACTTACCTTTTATGTGTGAGTGAAGGTTTGTTTCATCATGAAAAGAAAAAACAATTGCCAAAATTTTGTTATTTTCTTGATTATGTGGAGCCTTTAATAGTGCTTGCGGCTTTTATTGGTTGGCTAAGTAATTGAAATGCTAATTATTTCATGCAGGTTCTCTTGAGTTATGGAACATATACAAATTTGGAGCTTCTTGAACACTATGGGTTTCTTTTAGAGGATAATCCAAATGAGAAGGTTTTTATTCCATTGGAGATTGACATACATTGCTTTAATTCTTGGCCCAAAGATTCACTATACATCCATCAAAATGGGAGACCATCTTATGCTTTGATGTCAGCTTTGCGTTTGTGGGCAACTCCACCGTATCAGCGGAAATCTAGAGGACATCTTGCTTTTTCAGGATCTCAGCTCTCTCGAGGCAATGAAATATCTGTCATGAAATGGATAGCTAAGAAATGCCATGCTATATTGAAGGATATGCCAACATCAGTTGAAGAAGACAACTCATTGCTTTCTTTCATTGACAAAATCGAGGACTTTGATAACCTGTGGGAGAGGGGAATGGCAGCGCCTTCTCTTGCAGGTGAGTTTTGCAATTTTTTGAAAGCATCTGGTCTGAAAACAGACGCCAAGTTAATATTATCTGGGAGGACTCAAATGTCGATAGATAGGTGGAAATTAGCAGTCCAGTGGAGGCTTATTTATAAAAAAGTTCTTGTTGATTGCATTTCACATTGTACCAACACAATGAATTCTCTATCTGAGTAGAATGGAAAAAATTTGTTAGCTAACACACTTTCCCAGCCAGAATTATTCCTATCAACATGAATATTTTATTTATTGGGATCTGTTCATATACCGCACTAGTCACCAAGGAGAAATTCTATTCACACCCCCAAAAATTATTAGGCACACCCTATCTAAAAAAATTTGACTCCTCATACCCTTCCATGCCATTTTTTGTTTCCGGTGAGCCATAGCTCACCGGAGTTGCTGCCAGGCAGCGAGCAAGTGCTGCCCAGGCAGCAGTTGTATGCTGCCTGGGCAGCACATGAATGCTGCCGCAGCAAGCCAACAAAAATGGGGGAGAAAAAAAAAGCTCCCGCAGCAAGCTGCCTGCGCAGCCATGGGGGAGAAAAAAAAAAAGCTCCCGGGAGTGGATTTCCGGGAGCTTTATTATGCTCCCGGAAGCTCACTCCCGGGAGCTTTATGATTCTCCCGGAAGTGAACTTCCGCGAAAATTGTTATGTTCCCGGAAATCCACTTCTGGGAGACAAAAGATTTCAGAAAAAAATTAAAAAAAAATATTAAGAAGGTTATTTATGTAATTTTGTTAAAAAATATGGTGTGTCTAATAATATATAGGGTGTGTTTAGAACTTCTCGTCACCAAGTCCTCCATACTCATTAGTAATTAGCTTTGCATTGGAAAGGCCACTAAGGGTGACCGACGTTCTGGGATCGCTCATGGAATCATCTTGCTTGACTGACCAATGATCTTCTAGTAGAAGTGCTTGGATTGACCTTAGACCAGGTCCAATTAATAAAGTCGGTCTTGAGGACCATGCTGGCTCACGACTTCCAGGTTTCAAAAGTCGAGACTTGCGTTGTGGGTTGTTGAACTTTGACTGTAAAATCTGATCCTTTCCTTTAAACATAAATCGAAAACCAGAAAGAAGGTACTAATAGAAAAAGAAAAAACAAAGGAAGATAGGAAGCTAGGACTATTCTATGTTTGCGAGAAAAATAAAACTCTCTTAGCTAACAGCACAGGGTTGGTCTGGTACCGGCTAGCTGACAATATACCCTTAAAGCTTTAGAAAAGTAACAGGGTTAAGACATCTCAATTTGTGTTGTACTAGCTAGGAGGGAAACTTGGTGTCAAAGCATACCGGTTAACTTCTGATTGACAGCAAGGGGTGCATTTAACTAATCCGGGTATTTAGCATCCAAAACAAACAAACAAACAAATGAAGTCGTTTAACAAGATCTCATGGCCTTCAAAACACCCGAATAAAAATAAAAGTTAAATAAATCTGAATTTCTTTCCAAATAGCTCTGACTAAAAGTTTCAAATCACCTCAACATTCATTAAGGATACATGACATGTATGTTTATAAACAAGGACAATACAAAAGAGTCTGAGCACTGCATATCTGTCTACCTATGACATTTCACGGAACCTAGCAAGTGCTTTCTTATGAATGACAGTTTTGTAGCTATCCCCAGCTTGCACCTCAAGGCTAGGGTCCAACTTCTTCTGCTGACTTCCAAGTCCTGCTCTGCTATCCATGGCCTGTGCTTGAACTGGTTCTATCATTCCACTTCCATCCTTCCCCAATCCCTATTCATCATATCAAATGCACCAAAACAAGAAAACACAATCCCCCCAATTTAATTTTGTTAGAAAGTTTCTGCTTCAAAGATGCAATATGGCAACTGACTAACCAGTTAATTTCATCTCTCAAATTTACCTAAAATTGCTTTCTCACGGGAGAGAACAAGTACACTTACAATTATGAAAGAGAATATATTTATAGCATTTTATTAGACAGTCATGGACCTCACGATGTAATCAAGTACTAAAGCTATAACTTTTTTAATGTTCATTATCAGGAAAAAAAAAAGGGAAGCTGCAGTTACTAACAAAATGTTAGCAAAAGAAGAAAAACTATGCATTACATTCTCTTTGCATGCTTATCATCTTTCCCTACATAACTGGGGCATGAGAAAGTTGGAATTATGCAGTTTTAGAGAGAAAGAGAGAATATTGAGACCAGGCTACAAGCAGACACAAGAAGCAATTCAATAGCACTTGAAAATAAAAAATCAACAGCTAAATAGTGGAGGAGAGAAATGATACCAATCCTTCATGCCAACCCATACTGCGGAGCATTCGGTTGCCCACATTGTTCTCATCAATAGCTTTCTCAGCTGTGATCACCTCAAAGCTCTGAACATCATCTGATACAGCCCCGCGACTACCACCAACACCAGGTGGGAAAGGCATTGGATCTGAGGAGAATTTTTTGAATGCCAAATCTTGATCTTGAAAGTACAAAAATTCAGAATTTCTCATATATTAATAGAAAATTTTAGGGATAAAACAATGGACCTACAAGTTACATAACCAAGGCCTTTAAACAACCAATATTTAAAAGAAATCAGAGGGCTACATTTGGAGATAATTCTGACAGTATCAAACACAATGATTGAAAAAATATGAACAAATAACATACAATACTTCTAAACAAGCTTACTTGAATTCCGTAACTCATGGTCAGGCAGATCATCTCCAGTGGAAGATGATGAACCATACAAGTTTCTCCTCTCAGCCGCACGGTCCCTATAAGTGGTTTGAGACTGCTCCTTGTTGGTAGTAGAAGACACTGGTGTTTCAGAAAACCTTCTTTTACCACTCCCAGTTACATTCGAAGGTGCATAAGAACCCAATGCAGATGCATCTGTCCTAAAGGGAGTCATAACTGTGGGTATATCTGAATTTGTTGATAAAAGCAAACCTTCAGCACTTGCAACAGCTGACGGGGTGGAAACTCCAACGGATGATACAGAGTATGGAGTATCAGATTTCACCAGGCCCCTCACAGAGCCTCTTATTACACCCATTAAAGTTCCCCCTGAGCTGTTGCTTACAGGCCTTGGCTTGACCGGAGACTCCAAACCCCCAGTCAATGCAGCTTGGGCAGTTGTATTGACTCCTGAACATGATGTATTACTCTCCTTCAGGCCCACCACATCAAATTTAACCTTGCTCTTAGCATGTTGTCCAGCTGATAGAGGTCTATCCTCAGATGAAGCTGACAGATTATTGTCATCGAGAGCCAAACGGGTTGCCTGACCTTCATGACTCCTTTGTTTCCACATTGTCAACACATTATTCATTTTCTTCTTATTAGCCAGTATACTGCTTTTTGAGGCAAGTTTTATCTCTTTTGATTTCTCCTTCTCTTTCTTCTCTGCAGCTAGTGCTGCCGTTGCAGCAGCTTGAACCGCATCCGGTAATGAGGCTGCCTTCTCAACTGATGCAACAGTAGCAGCTGGTGCAGATATTACTACTTTCCTATTAGTGGAACCATCAGCTCCCTTGGAAGGCTCAGATTGTTTACTTGGTGTATTGTTGTCATTCTGATCACTGCAAGGGATATACTGCAGAGATTGGTTATCATAGGAATACCAAATCCCGCTGTTACCATCATAATACAGACCTGCATGTTGAAGTAACCGAAAGGAAATTAGGTCTAAAATTTCAACTCTAGAACATTATAATATGCTGAACTCCAAAAATGAAAAACAAAAATTTGCCATTATGATTGCATTGATATCAAAACATTTTGCCAAAAAAGAATCATCTTTTATTGTTTCATTCAATCCTCAACCCTACCTTTTCATAATCTAAAAAACTACATATTTTCTAACTCCTTTTTCCTTGCATCTCACCCAAAATAAATTGCAAACTCTTACATAACTGCTCAAATAAATATGTAGCACCCTCCACCACATCTTCCAGACACTCTGACGTTAACACATACCAATTAAATCAAACCATAATTCACTCCAAAATCCTAATCCTACTTTCACACATAAAAATCTTAAAACATTTCCTGACTTAATCACCAAACCACAAAGGCAAATTCATCTGCTGCATAACTATTACAACATGCCCATGGATTACTTTTGATCATAATTAGTTATGCATCAGCATATGCATGCACATGTGCATGCGTCTGTGAGAGAGAGATCATGAAAATGGATCATTTTGAAACAATGAAGAGATGATTCCATGTTTTATCCAGAATTTTCCATCTATCCTTCTTGGCAAGGATTAAAGCTATGAGCAAACCTAACTCACCCCACCAATGACAACTTGAGTTAGGGACCATTCACCATATAAAAGTTTTAAGCAAGAAAGAAATTGGAAGCAATAGATGAACCCCCAATTAATGCAACTTCTACTGAAATAACATCTTTATTCTGCTACTAGGAAATTTTTAAGTTCTTTAGGACTCAATGATGCTGATATTACTAGATAATTTTAAAAAAAATAAACCTAAAAAACCACTCTCCTAATATTTTAACTTCTAATGTGCACAAAAAGATACAATCTCAGTTAGCTTAAAGAAAACGCAAAACTAAACCTGAATTTCCATCGTAGTAGAACCCAGAAGCAGCATCAAAGTAGTAACCAGAAGCTTCATCCCACACAAATCCAGAATGCAAAGCCGAACCATCTTGTTGAACCGCAACTGAACCAGCAGCTTGCTCTGTCCAGCTAGTAGACTGTTTGTCATCTGGATTATATTCCTTTGGTGTCCATCCAACAGCATCATACTAAAAGGATAAATGAAAATACTTGAGTCCAAAAAGCATTAGAACTAAGATGGCAATAAGGATGCAGGAAATAAACAACAGCTTTGTGTATGGTGTAAATACATAAATATTACAAAAGCTTAGAAAAATAAGGAAATGAGGACCTGCATGGAATCACCACTAGACAAATATATTATTAAATATAAATTAAAAGAGAGAAGAAAAAAAAGATAAATGAAAATACTGAGTCCAAAATCATTTGGAACTAAGATGGCAACTAGGATGCAGGAAAAAAGCAACAACTTTGTGTACAGTGTAAATACATAAAATATTACAAAAGCTTAAAAAAAGAAGGAAAAGAGGGCCTGCATGGAATCATCTTTAGGCACATTATATATTATAATATAAATTAAAAGAGAATAAAGAAAAGAAATATGCACATTATGAACAAACTAATTGGGAAAATCTCAGAGAGTTTGCTTTCTGGCAGTAAGGGCTAATAGTAGGTTCTGTTTTAGTGATTCACCTTCATTAGCTACACGGTACTAAACTCAAATAGAGAAAGACAATACAGGGAAAAAAAAAGGCACCATGTTTGATGAAGGCAACATTAATCAAACTTCGAGATAATAATCATGGTTGCAATAGAAGAGTCCACGGAAGCCCTTTCAGATTATGTCTGAAAACTCCAGTGAATTTGCATGTCAAACCTTAGCAATCTTGCTAAATTGTAACATCAAGAAAGTGCATCATAATAAACCAACCATATCAAAAACATGGATTTAATAATTTAAAATACACAACTGATCAACCAGCCACGTTTCAATGGCCTTAACCACATTTTGAAAAGGGTAAAGAAACCATGCAAAGCAGCGTACTCAAAATAAATCGCAACATTTACAGTTTCTGAGCACATCATCCAATATAGAGCTTTCTTGGAGCACCAGGTGAGCAAATGCTACTGCATTAACTTAAATCATAGTTTCCGAAACAGCAAAACTATGTTTAACATATATGGCACCTAATATCATTTTATCAACAGTAAAAACATTGTAACAGATATTGTCATTAAAACTTAAGATATCTTCAAATACCTGTTGAGAAAACGCTGCAGCCTCAATTGCAGCAGCTGCAAGGCTGCTTGACTGTGAAGGTCCCAATGTCCCTGATCCTGGACCAAGAATGCTCTTTGCATATGCTACTCTTAAGATTTGACCATTCTTCTCAAGGGTTGTTCCATTTGTAGCTTCAAGAGCTTTTGTTGCATCAGCCACCTATGTGACATCAAACACACTCAGCTATGGTTCTCTGCAGGGATTTAAAATGTGCTCATGGTCGTGGTCACGTTTTTGATCCCATCCCATTTATTGTAGTTACACACATATGAAGACTATCACGGTCATTACAATCATCGTGATTGTGAATTTTTTCTTTAATTTTTGACAACATAAAATGCAAAAATTATAATCATAAAAATTCTTATGATTTTTAAGTAGTTAATGACACCTCACGTTTTTTATTTATTTGGAAAAATAAATTATTCATAATTTTTTAGATTAAACTAAAGCATTCATATTTAAAAAATTACACATGATAATTAGAAAATAGCAAAAATGTTGTAATAAATAATTCTTATATAGAGCTAGAAAATAAAATCAATATATTAATTATTTTTCATCTAAATTATTAAAAAAAAATTCTCTCAAATCATTTTCTCTTAAGGTTCTCTATCTAACAAAAAAAGATTCTCAAAAATTTTGAATTTTAACTAATAATATTTGTCATCTAAACTTTCTCCTATACTTTAAGCTTACAAGGATAAAAAATACTCCTACAATTTAAATGGATTGACAGACCCAGCCCACAAATGACTCCCCCCTAAATCCAAAAATCTCTAAAACACTCCTCACTTTTATCACAATCAAAACCCATCACCTCTCTGTCTCAGAAAACCTCACTTTCCTCTCAATTAAACAATGTCCTTCTCTCTCGACTTACTATAAAAAATGAAACAAAGTCTTCTTTGCATCCTACCGTCAAATCTTTCCCTATTTCAAAATTCCCCCAACCTACGGCCCCTTTGTTCTCTTCCCTAACCCAAGAGCCTATACACAGCAATAGTAGCAATGCAACAAAACTAACGCCCCTCACCCTCTCATCTTTAAAGTTAAAGAGGATATTTCATTTACTCCCATTTCTTAAGATTAGATGGTGGAACGGTCATGAATGACAGATTTTGGAGTTTGAAGAAACATCACTTTCTTCAAAGTTCTCCCAAATATTTGCTGAATTAAACCATGGAAGAAGAGGTAACTTTAACCTTTTTATTTTATTTGAAACAAAATATCTTCCCGATCAGGATTGAAGCTGATATTTGATTGATTTGTTGTTTCTTTTTTGTTTTTGGCTTATAAATGCTGATTTTTGCTTAATATTTGTAAAGAAAATTAGTTTTTTATATTAAAGTTTGGGAAAAAAAAAGGGTCTTTAGCATCACTATTGGCCGTTTTTCCGTGTGGCTGTGATGACCACTATACATGTGAATAATTCACATTGAATTTCGGTAATATAGCGGTGGCAGAAAGTGCCGAAACCACAAAATAGCAGCCACAACACCGCTATACCACTGCTTTTTGAATCCCTGGTTATGTGTTAAAATATTTACCAACCAAGCTTGCTACAATTTTTTATTTCTTTTTAGCACTTCTATTGGCCATAAATTCTAATGATACCCAAAAAATCCTACAGACAAAATAATAATAGCAGAAAAATATAAGTTAAAGAATAACATAGTTCACATAGCCTGTAAGATCAGAGTTCTAAGAGCATCATATAGTACCAACAGCACCATGATATGGGGTCAGTAATCTGAGTCGGATTATCCTGTTGTGATCTATTTAAGACCATGTTTCAAGTAAGTAGTGTTAAAGAAACAATGAACAAAAAAATCAGTTAAAGTGATTAAAGTTGCAAAAATTTTCCCTTCATCGCCTACAGAGAAGCTGCTTCCTGGCGAAAGAAAAAAGAGAGCATTTGTGGCATTATTTATGTCAGATGGAAGGCGAAGTAAAATAATATTTGAAAAAATACCACTATATTTTTACTTAAATAGAATAGTCTCTTCTATTATTTATGATATTTATAGTGCACTAAAAATAAATGTACAAAAACCAAAATTTTAATAATTAGTTGAAAAAAAGAAAAGAGCTTTTGCAATAAATTTACCAATGTTTATACCAATGTGCACAACAGAGATGTTAAATACTAAATTTTAGCGACAAACTTGATAAGTATTTGTGCTAGAGAGGTGCACTGCATCGAATAAAAAGGGAATAACATCCTTAAACTTCCTTTTTGGCATCTGATCTAAGAGTCTTATAGCGAGACCAGATAATTATAACAATCAATGGCATATAATCATATTATTTATTAGAGTTAAGTATATTTAGAACTCGTTAATATTTACAGGTTTTATAGTTCTATTTTAAAAATCGAGGGGGCATCTCAATTGCCATAAAGAAGCAAGACGTACCGAATGGAAATGTACAAAAGCAAATCCCCTTGAAACATGGGTGAACTTGTCTCTAACAAGGCGAAGATCCTGCAGATTAAGTCCATAAGATTTATAGACGCTAGAAAAGAGAGTTTTCGTCAAATAGAGTATCATGATAAAAATGTATACCTTAATTGGAGCATGTTTAGAGAACTCATAACGAAGCATTTCCTCATCAGCATTTTCATCCAACCCTCGAACAACCAATACATGAGTAGGACCTAATTACATATATCAACTCAATAAGTTGTAGAAATTACCGACATGATACAAGCCTGCTCTAAATAACACTGATACCAACCTGACTCAGATCCTTTCTTTCCTAATGTGGTTGAATTTGATAAAGATATGTCAGCAGCTGGAGAATCATCAGTACGTGGCTCGTTACACTGCATAGAAAGTCGAGAAAGAACATTCAGTTGGTAAAATCTTTAGACATAATCATTAGCAAAACTGCAGCTTTACACTAAATCTAATGCACTACCTAATAAAAGAAATAAAAAAACAATAATGGGATTCAACAGTCAAAACTTGGGCACATAAATCACATCATGTCTTCAACGCCAATAAAAAGTGCATAGCAACTTTTGACGCTTGGTATCCATTTATATCCCTAGCCTATCTCCTAGCATCACTTTCTGTTATGCCTTCATCCAATGGCACATGAGGCTTAGCTAGCCAACCGTAATTACCTATTTATGGGCCTAGTTATGGGATAGAAGGAATGTGATCTAAAGATGTACTGAGACCATTTTAAACAATTGATTTTATAACAGCAATATCAGAAAGAGTGGAAAGGAAAAACTGACCTGAAAGCATGAAGTTCGGCGTGCAAAATTGACACATCCACAAATTGTGCACATCCAATCAGAAGGTATTGCGATGCTCTTATGATTTGAGTGACCCGATTTCACAGCATTATCATGACCAAAAGGTCCACCAGTGCCCCCAGTTGGCTTACTACTGTAACGGAAGAGTGGCAGTAGTTCGTATTCAAACACGTAAGAAAACCAAATATCTTACATATAACAGAGGACTTTCTTTTTTCCTTTATCATCAGAAATTACGATAAAAACAGAAATAGAGCGAAAGAATGTTTCATTAAATTTAAGATGTACTAATTTCAATCATATTAATTTCTCAAGGTAAAAAAGCCTTAGATAATATTACAATCATCAATAAGCATAGAGTAACAGAAGTGAGACAGGTTTACAAAAAGGTGTCTATAATACGGTTTTCCATGGGGAAAAAATTTGTGTTTTCAGATTTCCTTTGAATTGGACCTTATAACATATGAATCAATCAAAATTTTTTACTTTCGAAGCAACTTTTTTTTCTCTAAAATCGGAAATTCAAAATTCTATTTCATTAAAACCTTATAAACCAGTTTTCTACTATCAAGGCAACAACAAAAAAAAAAGATTAATAAAGATGCCATAAAGCTTCACAAAGCAACATAAGATGCAACAATAAAAAATTTTCCCTAAAACCTAGCATCACAAAGCAACATAAGATTAATAAAGATGCCACGTGAACAACTCCAATGATAATTGTAGCAAGAAAATTTACCTGTACTCAAAGAAAAGTTTCCTACCATCAACAACAAGACCGTCATCACCAATCCTATCCATCATTGTGCGAGCTGCCCCCTATTACAGAAGAAATTCCCTCATGACATTCAACAAAATGAAACAGAAAGCATTGACTACTTAGACCGGAGAGGTACCACAGAAGGAAAATCGATAAAAGCAAATCCGCGAGAAATGCCAGAATTTCTCTCTTTGATCACACGGACATGGCGAAGTGGCCCCCATTCAGCCTGATGGCCACATAAAAATGGAGATATGTTACTTAAGTTATATTTAGTGACAAAATAATATTCAACACAAAAGCAAACATCAAAATATTACAAGAATCTGGTATAGATCTTCTTCGGTTGTTTTCTGTGAGAGACCCTTTACAACAACAGTTGCAGATGGTGCCTGCAAGAAAGCAGAATCTTTACATTTACCCAAATTCACATCTAAAACAAATGCAGCAGCAAAAAATTCAGGGAACATGGAAAATGAAGCACACCACAGAATAACGCTCGCGCTGATATTTCTCTTCACGGTCCCTTCGCTTCTCAGTTTTCTCATTTCGATCATCATCATAGCTGTCCTCTCGATAGCTTCTTCCATGGTTTCGGCCTCGAGGTGACCTTGATCTAGGACGATCATCATGTCCACGGGATCGTGATCGAGACCTCTCATGCCTTTTATGTGGACTCTGGTCTCTCTCTCTACTCAAGCGATCTCGATCACGTGATTCACGCCTCCTCCAACTGCCTCTTTCATAGTCAGAATCATAACTATGTCGACCGTATTCATAATCCCTCTCACGGCTCTTGTCCCTGCTCTGATTGGAAATGTGGGGCCTATTGTCATAATCATCATATGAGTAGTCATCTCGTTCTCGTCCCCCATACCTAGAGGGCCTGTCAAATTCATGATCACGAAAGTTGTCAACACCACGATAGCCATCCCGAAATTTATTAAAATCTCCAAATGAAGTGATCTCATGATCACGAAATGCATCCATGTCATTAAATGAATCAACATAAGGCTTCTGGTGGCGCCTAGAATCTCGATCATGAGGATATTCTTCCTCGTAACTTCTCTTCCTTGATTGAGACCAGATACCAGCAGCTGCAGGAGGGGGGTTGTTATCCCTATCCAGAAAATCTCGGTGGTAGGAACTTCTTGGATAGACATTATCCCTTGAGTATCTTTCATCTAGAAATCTCCTCTCATCATATGAACCACCAACCCTGCCACAATAAGAAAGAGATTGGAAGAGAAAAGACATATTGTGATATAATGAAGCCAAATGTTGGTATAAACAAACACTTCAATAGCAAATGAAATCAGAAAAATTGGCATGACAGCATTGAAGCAAAAGGATAACAACAAATAATTTCCGAACCATGTACCTGTGTTGTGAAGCACAAAAATATGAATTTCAAAGTAAAATTTTACCCATGGAGACGATGATAAGCAGTGGCGAGCACTCACCGGAAATTGGGGTCATGAACAGCAGAAAACCCCTCAAGAGCCTGTGGATTCAAGAGATAAGCTATGTCAATGTGAGGAAGAAATATGAATTAGGCAAATGGGAGAGTCCATATCCTGAGTGCCCACGGCTTTGTTTCATATTTGTATAAGGGATGAGAGAATGATCCCATATAGGTGATTATAAAGGAGGAAACCGCAATTACGCTGTTATTATCCCATCCTTGATGAAGAGGATAGCGAGCATGAGCAGGATCCATTTTCTTTCGGTTGGGTTGGGTTCGGACGGAGAATTTGTCTAACTTCCTGTAATATAACGCACAAGAAAAGAAACAGAGACTGTTATGCCATTTATGAACCAAGGAAGCAGCAGAATTCCCGACGACTTTGGCCTCGAAATCCCCTTTCCATCTTCCAGACTGATTGAGCTAAAATCAGGCAAAGAAAGCAAACAACAAAACCCACAAACCTAATCTAAAATCCTAATCTAATCGATGTTGCCCATTTACAATCTGCATTCGATTTGTTTACCTGCCTGGGGTCGGGTTGAAACTCGAATCCAATCAAGCCAGCTTCCGCACCTCCGCTTTGTCGCCCTCCCTAGGATTCCACAATCCGCTTTCCTTTCTAACCTAAAATCTAAATCTTTTCTTTTCTTTTTTGCGGTTTATACTTTTGATCTTCCTATTTATTTACTGAAGAGATTTGGGGGGCTACACCAATAACACCATTACCATATAAATACAAATACCATACCACCACGTCTGCCTGCCTTGGCAGTGCCACAAATATCACTATTTCTCAAAACCCTAGAAATATTTTCGAAATTACCTAAAAGCCCACCTTCGGTGCCCGTTTATTACAACTGTTACGTCAACAATGTTGTACGTCAATTTCTTGCTGGAGTACACTAATTATGTATGATTTTTATGTGTAGAGTTAATACATAAGAAGTTAACATTTTATTAATAAACAAATTAAAATAAGTGAAATTTTTAAAAATAAATATAAATAATTTTTTTAATTTGCTCATAAAGATTTGGCATGTTTTGAGTTTACTCAATGTCAATCTTTGATACATTGATTGTGATATGGATCTCACCGAAAGAAGATGAGGTTCAATGAAGAAGACGAAGAATATTTGAAGAAAAATAATAAAATATGCATCTAGCCTAATTGCATTTCAGCCCAATACTTGTGTGTCTTCAAGAAGGTTGAATTTGGGCTTGGATCATGATGTAGAAGACTTTATCATCCTCAATGCTCAAGCTTTGTTGGACTTTTTCTCTAACGATATTAATGAAACCAGCCAAGACTTGTTGCATTATCTTTGATTTAGCTCTTGTAATTGGACCTCCACTAATGCTCAAAGGATCACGATCATCACGAACTTAACTTAAGCTTTGTGAGCTTGGGTCTCCATCAGACTATGTATAAACTTTATACATTATCAATAAATTATATATAAACCCTAAAAGAAATTATTTAAAATCTATTAAAAAAATTGAAAACACAAATATAAGTATACTATATAATATTTTAATGCTATTTAGTTTTAAATAGTAAATGATTTTAAAGGAGCAAATTCATGTCATAGACCGACAACTTCAGAGATAAGAATGGGAGAAGGAGAGAAAATTTTGATATTTCATTCATAACCGTGTTTGTTTTATATTACTATGTCTCTAGCTCTCGTGGCTTTCTAAAAGTATACCTTGACAGTTGTAAAAACACAAATTTATAACCTAGTACAATGATTGGCAACCATGTTAGTCAATATCTTCGCAACTTGTCTTTTATCTTTTTTCTCTTTACTAGCTTCTAGCTCCTTATTGCCGGCTTTCGTGACATCAACTTCCAGCTCCTCGCCTAGCCTGGCTTCAATTTTCCCTAGCTCATTGATCAATTTAGTCTTTTTTATACCTTTCCAACTTCTTGTTGTATGTTCAATGAGTTTTCTTAATTATTAAGTTCATCACATTACACTCTTCTCTAGTTGATCCTTATCCTCCAAGATCAAAAGATGTAAACTGTGATTTGAGGACATTGTAGTCTTCCCAAGTTGCATTTTCAAGACCTACGTAAAACCAGACCACCAAGAGCTGAGTTAGTCTTATTATGCCTTTTCACCATTCTCTTATATCTGGTATTACTGCTGGATATACAAATGGTTGTCCATCCTCACCTACTTCTGTTGGAGCAATAACAAACACAACCTTTTTTTCCTATCTTCTTGAATAAGCTCACATGAAATATTGAGTGAATTCTAAATGTGAAGATTGCAAATTTTCCGTATGAAGTTTGTATAGAAACAAAGAAATTAAATAAAATAAGCGTTGAGAGTGTTCGAAATTCTATATTATCTTGAGTGATGAAATCGAAAGGTGGAGTTAGTGCATTTAATAATAAATGATTAATTTTTAAAAAAAAACAATAAATGATTAATATATATATATAGGATTTATATAAATAAGTTCCTGATATATATTAAATTATATTAATTTAATAAAGAAAATAACTAGATAATTTGTGCAATAATAAACAAGTTAGTGAATATATAAATGCACTACAAAACCTAAGTGCATATATTGTAAGTAATTAAATAATTAAAAGAACAAATAAATAAATAAATATATATTCAATTAAATGAAGGATACAAGTATATTAAATTAGACATGATATATATGATTGTATAAAAATATATATCTGTATATATATAAAAAATAAATAAGGAATATATATATACGTATTAAGTACAATATATATGACTTTAAAAAAAGGAAAAATAAAATAAATATATATGTACTACTATTATATATATTGACATGAAAATAAATATATATATCATATACATATTTTTAAGTAGGATAGTAAATATATATATTATATTGTATGAGAAATATAATATATAAAGTGTGTGTGTGTGTGTGTGTGTATATATATATATAATAATAATAATAATAATAAAATAACAAAAATGTACCGATTGGCTTCCAAACGAAGCCAATTGGCTTCACCTGCTCCCACGAGGAAATTGATGTGAAGAATGGCAGAGGACGTGATCAAATCAAAAAAAAAAATGGGAAAGAGAAAGAGAAGAGAGAAGAGATGGAAGAAGCAAGGATGAATCCTGCTGTTGGCAGGCTGCTGGAGGTGGTCGATTGTGTCGAGAAGAAAGGAAATAGGGACAGTAGAAAGAAGGGAAGGAGAAGGAAATGGAGAAACTGCAGAGAAAAGAGAAGATGGAAAATGGAGCTAAGCTCTTTGATGAAGGAGATGAAAGGGAAACGGGTGAGTGAAAAGAAAAGAAAGAGGGAGTGCTGCCATTGTTACTTAACCAAGAGGTATAGAGGTTGAGGAAGGATTTCTTTTGGCAACCATTGGGTCTGTGACTGAGCCAACAAAGAGGAAGCTGTGGTGAAGGGAAAATCGAGCTGGAACAGGGGCATTCTTGCTGTTGAACCAAAGTTCAAGGCAGTGGATTTCAGAGATTTATCTGCATTGAACCAAGCACCCAAAGCAGAGCTGAAAGGTGGTGATTTTCAGGGGTTGGAAGTGGCTAATAATTGCTAAAAATGGGGCCATTTCTGAGCTCTGTTGCAGGTCTGAAACAAAGTGAAAAAGGGGCTGTGTTGGAGCAGTGAAACAGGGACTTGAGATGCTTTTCCTATGCAGCCATTAATCGGTGACTTGAGACAAAGCAAAGAAGCTGAAAGTTGAGGTCCGATGAGAGATGGTGGCTGTTGAGGGAGGTTTTTCTCGGGCAGCAAGAATAGAAATTGAAGTTGGCATGAAGGGGCTGCCATTGTTGGCTTTCTCAAGAGAC
Source organism: Heritiera littoralis (assembly GCA_031772115.1). Classification (NCBI taxonomy): domain Eukaryota; kingdom Viridiplantae; phylum Streptophyta; class Magnoliopsida; order Malvales; family Malvaceae; genus Heritiera; species Heritiera littoralis. Next base: position 2,453,482 of record JAPDPK010000063.1, read on the forward strand.
TGAAAGGTTGAAGAAAGGTGCACGCTGGAAAAAAAAAAGAAGAAGGCTGAACAATGGCATTTTGTGCTTGAGCAAGGTAGAATCGAGCAATAAAGTGGGGCGTTAGACAGGGTTGATTGTGGCTTTTAAGGACTACTCTTAAGGCTGAAATAAGAGGATTGAAACGAGAAAGAAAGGGCCTTTCTAATTGTTTTATTATAAATATGCATCAAAAGTTGTACATAAAAAGGTTAAATGACCATAAGGTGGCTGCTATCGGAGGAGTAAAACAATTTGAAACTTGAAAGAAAACCAAAGCTGTATGTTTGGTTATCATGGGGAACTAAGATATTTAATTACAGGGGATATACTAACATGTAAGGAAATATGCATATATTGGTGTTAGTGTTATACCCTCAACTTATAATATAAGATTTATATATCTATATAATGGGTAAGATTAAACGACTATGGGAAGATTATAACCATGGAAAGATTATGAATGTTAGGGTTAAAGAAAATATATCTATATTAATATGAGTAAGGGGATTTTAATTGTATAAGGTCTATGTAAGTAATTCTATGTGTATATATATATATACACACACAAAAATATTTATAAGATATATTTATATACTTATTAATATCATTAATACAATGAGAATGGTCGACGTACATTCATAAGTGTATATACATATATATATATATATATATATACACATGTAAACACACACCATTGGAGTGGTAACGAAGAATTAATTCTCGATGTAGAAGTGAATTCGATTAATTGTGGCTCTAAGATATATGTTTTGTTAAGTGATTAAATGTAATCAAGATATTTTATTGAGATAGCAATGAATTTGGTTTGTAGTGACTAAGAGCAGTGTTGAGGCTTGCGTACAGATTCGAAAGCTCGAGGAGGAAAATTGCTAAGCCTCGAGGTAAGTGAATTAAGTAAAGTTTTGCTAGTATCATCTCGTAAGAGATGTTTAATTTTTATAAATAATTTACCTAGCTTTCGAATTTCAGCACTGCAATGCTATTGATCAAGTCATTAAGGTAAGATACAAAGTATGATCAAATTGTGAATCTGAATGATGCTTGGGCCAAGATTGAAATTGTGTTTTCTAATTTGTGTGTTGTGGCCAGCCAAGCTTGCCTGTTGTGTGAAATAAAATGTTCAGGAGTTTAGTTATTGCATGAATCTTATTTGTCTAGTCTGTTTTGGTGAAGTGTACATGTGCATGGTCCGCATTAAAATCTCATTACGTAACCATGCAAAGTGCGTCGAGGTACTCTAAGTGAATTCACACATAGCATGTTTTGACTAGAACTATTTTATGCATAAGTGTTGTAATACTCGACATTATGCTTTAACTTGAAAAGCATAATTTTGGGACCAACTTTGTAACAAAGGGCTTTTATGCATATTTGGAAACACCAAAATTTTTCTGATCTTTGTTTTGAAAACCATAAGCCCAGTTGGAATAATGTTGTACCTTTGATTTTTGACAACATATTCCATCTTACTAAATTTAGTTTTGATTAGTAATCCGTTTTCCGAACTAAAGGATTTTGATTAGTACTCAGTAATCCGTTTTCTAAACTAAAGGATTTCGATCAGTATTCAGTAATCTGTTTTAAAGGTTTCGATCGGTATTCGTTTCCTAAATTAAAGGCTTTTGATTAGTACTCAGTTTTTCGTTTTGTATTTGATTTTGGGCAGATCCATTAACCTTCGGGTCACTCAGAGCCTATCGAGCTTCGCTCTAGGTTCCGTTACCCGTCTATAGAACTTTGTGCTCTAGACTTTCAGTATCAGTATCTACGCCTTAGAAGCCTCGTGCTTTAGGCATTATTAGGCTTGTCTGGAAAACCAATAGACAAATTCCAGTTCTCGACTACGCAGTGGGGCTGGAGTAACTCTATGGCCATAGGTATTGTGTTGCTTGCGACACTCATCCATCACTAGCTAGGATGGACATTAGTATCAGTATTAGTTATCAGGGATCTTTGCTTGCACTTTATCAATATCAGTTTTCAATTGTTTGAGGCTTTATGCCTAAACTTTATTAGGATACATTTTAATTTCAGTTTCAGTTTCAGTTTAGAATTTGAGGCTTTATGCCTAAACTTTATTAGAATACATTTTGATTTAAGTTTCAGTTTAGTACTTGAGGCTTTATGCCTAACTTTATCAGTATCCGTTTTGGATTTCAGTTTTAGTTTAGTACTTGAGGCTTTATGCCTAACTTTATCAGTATCCGTTTTGGATTTCAGTTTCGGTTTAGTATTTGAGGCACTATGCCAAACTTTACCAGTATCTATTTTGCATTTCAGCTTCAGTTTAGTATTTGAGGCTTTCTGCCAAACTTTATCAGTATTTGTTTTGGATTTCAATTTCAATTCAATATTTGAGGCTTCATGCCTAAACCTTATATGTTTTGATTTCAACATTACTTTTTTAGTATTTCTAGGCATTTTGCCTAACTCCATCGAGTATCTATTTTCATAAGATTATTTGTTTTGAACTTAGTGCATAGTGATCGTGTTTGGAACTCACGTGCATAGTTATCATGTTTTAAACTCATGCATAATGACCATGTTTGAACTTGTGCATAGTGATTGTGTTTTGAACTTGGTATGATTATCATGAATTTTTCTACCTTAATTTTTGTTCCCGTGTAAATTGTATATGTAATAAGTGTGATTATGTAATTTTGGGAATATAAATGTACTTATCTTAATTCTAACTTATAAGAATGAATTTGTGAATATATATATGCCATGAATGCAGGGGAAATGTGCACGTATGCCTTAAATTCGACGTACACTAAATTTTACATAAGAAGTACCCAATTTGATACGAACGGTGATATATGCCTTGGTTAGTACATACAACGTGCATACATGGATACTTACGTACTTAGGTATATACGAGTAATCGAGTGGAATAAAATGAACAGGTATATATATATATATATATATATATAAATACACACGTACAAGGATACACGTATACACATATATGTATATGAGTAATTAAGTGAAGCAAAAATAAATTAAATGTATACTTATAAAAATGAGATGTATGTTAAATGAAAATATGTATTGAATTAAATAAAAGATATGATATATTACGATAGATATTATATACATGTAGTTATATGGATAAAAAGACAAATAAATAAAAATATATGTTTTAACTAAATATGTATTACAATGTGAAATATCAATAGATATAGACATATCATAAACATATATTATATTAAAATATATAGAATAATAAAATAAATAGCAATAAAGCTAAACATATATATAATATATAAACATATAATAAATATATTTATTACTATTGATTGGCTTCCTTAGGAAGCCAATCAGCAACAACAACCACTCCCACCGACGTCGGAGTTGTTACCCATTTCGAATGAAAAGAAACAAAGGAGTTGTGAAATCCCCAATTTCAGGAAAATCCTCCATAATTATAAAGTATGTTAGCTTAAATTGAAAAATAAGTAGATATGACAATTTTGAAGTATGAAGGATGTATGAAACATGGAAGAAGTAATGAGATGAAAGATTAAATAGTCAAGGAAATTAAATTGATGTTATAAGAATAATGGAGGTATGAGCAAAGAATTAATATCAGAAAATTAAGTGCAAGTAAAGACAAGTGTTGTATGAGAGAAAGAAGACCAATTAAATGAATGTGAAGTTTAATGTATGAATGATGTATGCATGATGTATGGAAGAAATAAGAAAGTTGATAATCAATAAGACAAATGATTTATTAGGTTGATATCAGAAAAATATTAAGAGTATGAGACAAGAAATTAAATCAGAAATATTATTGGAGATTAAATGGATGAGTCATATGGAAGAGGAATTAAATGGACAAATGATCTTGAGTCAAAGGGATAAAGTTGGCTGAGATGATTAAAGGGATAGAGGTGCATTTAATGCAAGTGCATGAGTCACCACCTCCAACCATCACCCCACGGCAGCAACTTTTCCAACCCTCTCCCTCGTGTTCTCCAAGTTTCCATAAGTTCTATCCATGGCTACCTTGACAAACACCCTTGTTTAGTAACCAAATCGTTAAGTTTGTTAGACGAAAAACGATCATAGTCACTAGACGAGGCTATATCTGAAGTTTGGTAGATTGAATCTAAGTCTTGGAAGAGATCTCAAAGTTTGAGATTTTGGTCACTAGCAAAAAGGTAAGAGAAGAAGATGATTTGTTCAAGTATGTTTATGGTATGGTGTTGTACTGAATTAGTATAACATGTTTATGGCAAATTCTTAAAGGTTTGCTTTGATATGATGATTTCAGATTTGAAGGAGTGAAAGCTAGGGTTAACGCATCAAGTGATTTCGCGTTTCCGAAGGAATCAAGGTAAGGAATTTATGTAACGGACGTAAGGCGGCTATGTCCGCATGTTTTATGATGTTTTTACATGTTTTGGAGAGAAGCACCAGTTGATTTTGTGCAGGAAAAGATGCATTTTCTAACTTGGTTCCTAGTACCAATTAGGCTAGGGGCAGCCGACTGCCTTAAAGGGAAGTCGACTGCCTAGAGACAACCAAAACGCCGTTTTTCGAAAACCGATGCAAACCAGTCGACTGCTATGTAAGCCAGTCGACTGCTATTTTTCAGAAAAGCTTTCTGTTTCAAACCAGTCGACTGCTATATGGGACAGTCGACTGCTATTTGCCAAATTGCATTCTGTTTCAAAACCAGCCGACTGCCTATGAGACCAGTCGACTGCTAATTTTCCAGAAGCATTCTGTTTCAAAAACAGTCGACTGCTATATGACCAGTCGACTGCTAATTCTTAAGAAGCATTTTGTTTGAAAACCAGTCGACTGCTATATGGACCAGTCGACTGCCCCCATGCATTTTCAAAATGAAAAATATCGGAATTTTAAATGAAAATAATTTCGATAAATGAAAGAATGAAGAAGCAGCCGACTGCCCTGTTTTGAAAAGAGGTTTTCAAACCTATTTTTAGAAAGTATGAAATGTCATGGCAAAAGGCCATATGACACATGTTTTGAGATTATGCACTATCATGTTTATAGTAGGGGCTCTGATCAAGTCCTGAAATGATGTAATGTATGTTATGGGCTGAGGAACCATAAGTTAGGCCTCAGTCGCTACAGAAGGACACCTGACTAGTGTTAACTGTAGCCACCCGTAGTTGGCCAATCTGTTTATATTTCATGTTCGGCTAAGGGAGAATTCCTCGCCCTACGGGGTACGCCACATGATAATGATGATGATGATGATGATGATGCAGTGCATAACTCCACAAAAGTACGAATAGTTTTTATGTTATCAAAAACTATATGTATATGCGATTTCAAAGAATAAAGAAATCGAAAGTACTTGGTTTACTTGTACAAGAAGTTTCAAAAGAAGTATAAGATGTTTTAAAGAAAGTATGTATGTATATATGTAAATGATATTTCAAAGAAGTACTTGAAATATGTTTTGAAGAAGTATACGAAACATGCTATGTTATAAAAGCATGTAAAGTATGTTTTAAAGATAGAAGATGAAGTATGTTTTGAAGTAAAGAAGTATGATGTTTTCAAGAAAGAAGTTATGTTTGATGATTTCAAGAAAGGATGTTTGCCTACACCATTTGAAATAAATATGCATGGTTGCAAACAATGCATGAAAGAGTTTTATGATACATGCTTTATAATGCTTTACATGACATTATAGAGCCAAGTAGGAAAAATGCATATAGAGGCATAGCACGCTCTTTTACATATTTTTCTTACTGAGCGTAAACTCACCCTTTTACGAACATTTTTCATACAGACTATCTGAGGTAATCCCTCGCTCTCGATAGAAGAGTCTACGAGTGGATCTTGAAAGTTTACCTTCGAAAGACGCTTCCCAAGTAGTATAGAAGGTATACTTATGTAATTATGCAAAGTAAATTGTAATTCAGCTATGGTACAGTACAACTAATATTAATGTATATAAGATGTCGGGGACTTAAGTTAAGATGATGTATGAGATCCTGTGGAAACGGATGATACATATATACATGTATCATTAGTCTGTTTTATTGTAATTGAATTATTCATACTGAGCTGTTAGATATTAAGCTTAAGAAAAAAAGGTATGATTGACATTGACAAGCAAATCTAATCAAGTTAAGTGAAAGAAGAAAAAGTTAAATGGTAAGGTGTAGTGACGGGGACGTCACAGGAGTAGTGTCCTTTGCAAAAATCAAAAGGAAGCAAGTGATCCGGGAGAGGAAAAAGAGAGGCTGGAAAGGCTTTAGTCTTAGGTATTCATGGCAGCAACAAATGCGAACAAAATGAGAGAGTGAAACCTGACTTAAGGAGAGACTGAAAAAGAAAGAGTAAAGAGGGAAAGAGAGCAGTAAAGGAGTTGCTGGAAGTGATGAGAAACAGAGGAAGAAGAACACTAATATTAGGCCTGTGGTGCAGCAACCTCACGTAAAGAAGAAGGGCCTAAAAAAAACCAACCAGAAAACAAGATCTATGCTACTGTAGAGTTGTATCGAGGCTGGTTAGGCGTGTGAAACAGAGGCATTAAGGTGCTGTTATGGAGGTATGATTAGGGCATGTTTTGGCTAAAATGGTGCAGACCGAGATGGAGCTATAAGGTGGTCTTCATAGCAGCTTTAAGTACTGCTCTTAAGATTGAGGACTGATTTCAGGGCTTAAATAAGCGCTGTTAGTTGCACCATTTTAGGATTATTCCTGACCATTTTGGTTAGATCTAAGTAGTACATTGAGTCTGGTTTAAGGTTGTTTAGTGGCCTAGAATCGACAGTAAACAAGGCACACTAGAGGAGAGTTTTGGCTGAAGTTTCAATATTGGGGAAAGGTTCCAACCGAAAGCTGTTGTTGGAGTGAAGAAGCTCAGCTTGAACTAGGAGCTGCCTCAGGTCAGAAATAATGCAATAGCAGGTTGCTTGCTCCAGTTAAAGCAACAGTGGCTGCTAGGCTACTGTTTGAAGCCACACTTCGGTCAAAGATTGAAGAAGCAGAGGGCACTCTCTTGGTTGAACAAAGGGGCGGCAAATGGGAGTGATCCAAAAGTCTTTGAAAGAAAAGAAGACAAGCACAAGGAGCTTAAACCGAGAAGGTAAGGCTCTTTGTGGATGAATTTAAATATATATACATATACATATACATAAAAATTTATATGTGTATATATAAGCATTACTTTTTTTGAAATGATATATAAGCATTATTTGATTTACGAGGAATTATGAATACTGAGGATGATATGCTTTAGATTTATCTTGATTACCAATTTGGAATTATTTAAGGGAGAAAAAGAAATTATACATTTGGTCAAAGTTGATGTGTGTGTATGCACATATATATATATATGTATACACACACATAAAGAGATTGTAGGCTAAGGAAAAAAAATATAAATTCTTAGCATGGAGATGACTTAAATAATTGTGGTTCCAAGATACATACTTAATCCATGATTTAGTTTAACGAGGATAAGTTATTGAGACAAAAAACGAATTTGCTGTAGTGAATTGGAGCGGTATTGGAGCTTGAATACTGAATTTGGAGGCATGAAAGTTGAGCTTTAACTTAGAGGCTCGAGGAAGAAAATCGCAAAGTATTGAGGTAAGTGGATTAAGTAAAGTTTCACTAGTATCATCTCGTAAGAGATGTTTAATTTTTATAAATAATTTACCTAACTTTCAAATTTAAGTGCTGCGATGCGATTGATCAATTGATTAAGGTAAGATACAAGGTATGATCAAACTGTGAAACTAAATGATGCTTGGGTCGGGATTGAAATTGTATTTTCTTATTTGTGTGTTGTGTGAAATAAAATGCTCAGAAGTTCAGGTATTGCATGAATCTTGTTTGTCTAGTCTGTTTAGGCTAAATGTATATGTGCATAGTCCGCATTAAAATCTCATTACGTAACCATGCAATGTGTATAGAAGTACTCTATTGATGCATAAGTGAATTCACACATAGCATGTTTGATTAGAGCTAATTTATGCACGAGCGCTGTAGTACTCGACATTACGCTATAACTTGAAAAACATAGTTTTGAGACTAACTTTGTAACAATGGGCTTTTATGCATATTTGGAAATGCCAAAACTATTTTGATCTGTGTTTTGAAAACCATGAGACCAGTTGGCATAGTGTTGTACCTTTGATTTTTGACAACATATTCCATCTTGCTAAACTTAGTTTTAATCAGTAATCCGTTTCTAAATTAAAGGCTTTTGATCAGTACTCAGTTTTTCATTTTGTATTTGATTTTGGGTAGATCCATTGACCTTCGGGTCACTCAGAGCTTATCGAGCTTTGCTCTAGGTTCCATTACCCGTCTATCGAGCTTTGTACACTAGACTTTCAGTATCAGTATCTGCACCTTAGAAGCCTCGTGCTCTAGGCATTATCAGGCTTGTCTGGAAAACCAGCAGACAAGTTCTAGCTCTCGATTGCGCAGCGAGGCTGGAGAAACTCTACGACCATATATATTACCATGAGAGCCACCTCTAGAATCCTAAGAGAACTATGTGCTACACGGTTGCATCCTTGTGACGTTTTATCCATCAGTAGCTAGGATGGACATCAGTATCAGTATCAGGGATCTTTTCCTACACTTTATCAATATCAGTTTTCAGTGATTTAAGGCTTTATGCCAAAATTTATCAATATTCGTTTTGAATTTCAGTTACAGTTCAGTATATAAGGCTTTATGCCTAAACTTTATCAGTATACGTTTTGATTTCAGTTTCAATTTAGCATTTGAGACTTTATGCCAAACTTTATATGTATCTGTTTTGAATTTCAGTTTCAGTTCAGTATTGGAGGCTTTATGCCATTTTTATCAGTATCTGTTTTGGAATTCGATTTCAGTTTAGTATTTATGGCTTTATGCCAAATTTGATAAGTATATGTTTTGATTACAATTTCAGTTCAGTGATTTAAGGCTTTATGCCTAAATTTTATTTGTTTCGATTTCAACATCAGTTTTCAGTATTTCAAAGCATTTTGCATAAATCTATCGAGTATCTATTTTCATAAGATTATTTGTTTTGAACCCATGTGCATAGTTACCTTGTTTCGAAACTTATAAGCATAGTTACCTTGTTTTAAACTTGTGTATAGTTACCATGTTTTAAACTTATGTGCATAATGATCGTGTTTTGAACTCATGTGCATAGCTATCATGTTTTAAACTCATGTGCATAATGTCCATATTTGAACTTGCGCATAGTGATTGTGTTTTGAACTCAGTGCACAGTAATTGTGTTTAAACTAGGTGCATTAGAAAATTGTTTCGTTATTTGAATTAGTTCTCAACATTTTGAGATTTTATTCCTAAACTTATTAATTTTTCAGTGTTACTACGATTATCGGTTTTGAACTAAATGCATAAAAAAAAAACCTATTCTTATCAGTATTTGGCTTTAGTACTCAGAGGCATTAGGCTTAACCTTATCAGTATCAATTCAGTATAATTATCGAATTTGAACCATGTGTTTAAGGAATGGTTTCTATATCAGTATCGACTTTATTATTTCGAGGCTTGCGCTTAAAGTGATCAATGATCTGTTTTGAACGAGTGCATAGTGATTTTGATTTTTGAATAAATACATTGTGAGTCAGTTTTGAATTGATTTGTTTTGATTTAAGCACATTATCATTGTAGTGCTATGCATTCTATTAACATTGTAGTATTGTGACTAGTGACCGTGTTCTTTAGTACCGTGTTGAGGCTCAAGGAAATGAGGTTCATAGAGTATCATTCAGACTAATACCATGTACAGCCTCAACCTTAAAGTTTGAATTTGGATAGATGGATCCGACATCAAAACATAGTATCATGCATACATGTCACTTTATATTCTGTTCATGCATACACATGCATGTAGATCGACATGAGCCTAGCTTATATTTACTTAAACTACTTTATGAGACGTGGTTTGCTCACCTCTTTATAACATCATTGCAGATCATATGAGCTAGAGTTCACGTTTTGAATTCTGTGTGGGCCATTAGGGATCGTACCAAGCCTAGGTACATACTAGCGTCCTTTAAGCTTGCTTTCGCTATTTTTCAAGGTATACAAATAATGTATTATGTTGTTTACATGCACATTCTATAAATATTACACAGTATAGTTTGCTGTCATAAGATGTAACTTAGGATCGTTTTAAAATTATTTTGTAAGTAATATGATGAACGAGCGTGATCCTCGATTCGATATGTATGTGATAATTAGCAATAGATATTAAGATTGTTGACATGACAATCATTTGATGATCTGCATTATGATTTGAATGTGTGGATAGTGGAATTGATTTGGTATGATTGGGTTATGATAAATAATAAAGTCTTACAGGTTGTTTACCTAGAGAAATATCTAAATATAAGGGGGGATATTTTCAATTTGGTTTTTAGGCAAGATTACGTTATGGATAAAAAAAAATGATCATTACATGCCTTAGGGAGTTATTTCACTCACCTTTAGATCAAAGAATAAGTTAGTAAAGTTGAATCGAAATAAAAAGGATAATTGAAAATCATTTAGTGACTACATTGGCACCGAATACAAACCATAAAGTGAAAAGAAAAATTTAGTTCGTAAATTTGGTAAGTCAAATAAGTGTAAGTGTAAGTGTTAAGTGTCCATCACGACCTTCGGGTTGTAACAGATTTAATAGTATCAGAGTAAGGTTTGTTTAGTACGTGTCAGTGTAGTTGAGATCATAGATAGTGTTGCAGCCCATATACTGTGTAATGTATGCATGTAAACTTATTTGTTATCAGTCTATACCAAGATTGGTCTGCCCTTGGTATAGGTTTCTTACTCTGATTTGATTCTAATATGAGAGGAATTTTGCATCTTTAATGAGCCTCAATATGGTATTATCAATGGTACATATTGGACTGACCAGTCAGAGTTAGACCGTCTACAATAGTGACAGGAAGTGAACTTTATTGTTATGTCTCAGAGAGGGATTAATAACCGATTCCCCTCGAACTTGAAAAGTTTATTGGCTTATGCACATTTTGGAAAAGCATTTTCAGCAATCCATATACTTGAAACTATACTACTAAAAATAAAAACCCTTGTGGATTAGAAAGTATTGACCTGGAAATTATATGGACTTTGAAATCATTTGACTTTTGAAATTATACAGCTTAGAACTACATAGAATTTGAAAGCTCAATTATTAGAACCCGATGGTTTTGAACTATGTAAATTTTGAAAACTAAAGGACTTTTCAAACTTGTCTTTAGTAGAGTAGAAATAAGTGCGACATGTCATAGAAGCGAATCTTTGAATGAAGATTGGAGATTATTTAAGAGATGCTGTGCAAGTTAGCAATTGATGTGGAAGTAAGATTGTGTGTGATAAAACATTCGAGATTGTCTCATCATGAGATTGATTTTAGCTCAGTTAAAGGTTTTTGATTCATAAGAGGATGTATGTCGCAAAGTGTGAAATAAGGAGGTACATTCTCTAATTGTAGAGCGCTTGAATATTTCAACCTAGTAGTAAATATGATATTTGGATAAGTAATAATATGTGTTAGACCTTGAAGTTTATTAGACTTAGTATGGAAAGGATGTAAAGTAAAGGCAGGAGATAAGTACCTAGTAACAAGGTTGATGTCATTGAATATGTATGATTCTGATATAATACCAAGTATGGACTGGTTAACCAACAATTATGCTAACTTAGACTGCTACAGAAAAACAATAGCTTTCTCCCTACTTGAAAAGTTCATATTAAGTTTTGGAAACGATAGATAGAGAGATTGTGATTTTAATTGAAGTCTCGCGAACATGAGATCAATTTGTTTGTGAAGGTTATCTCGCTTTGTAACGGATGCCAATAAGGGCCATTCAAAATCATACGACATTCAAATTGTCAAGGTTTTCTCTGATGTGTTTTCGGATAAGCTATCAAGTCTACCTCAAGAAAGAGAGATGAAATTTGCTATAAAGCTACTCCTAAGCACTCAACCGATGTTGAAGCCTTCGTATCAAATGACCTTGTTTAAGTTAGAGAAAGATAATTGCTTTAGAACTAGTAGAGAACTTCCGAGAATGTTAAACTAATATGTGATTGGTTAAGGACAACTCAGAGCAAATGGAAGAGTTATGCCAATAAGCAGATGAGACATTTAAAACTTCAAGATGATAGAGTACTTTTTAGATCTCTCCATCTAAAGACTTGACGCTATTTGGAAAGAAAGAAAAGTTGAGTCCTTAATATATAAGACAACCTGAGATACTAGAGAGAGTGGGTTACGTGATATATCGACTAAACTCTTCCTCCACCGTTGTCGGGTGTGAAAAGCGTTTTCTACGTGACCATGCTTAGGAAGTGTCATTCAGATCCCTTCAATGTGTTTGAGTATCAACCCTAGAGATTATAGACGATATAAGCTACATTGAGAGACCTATTTAGATTTGGACAGGAAAGATAAGGTATTAAGATCCAAAATAGTCCCTTTGGTTAAAGTACTCTGGCAATATCAGTACTCGAAAGAAACTTCATAGGAGTTAGAGAGCTTGATGAAAGAAAAGTACCCTCATCTATTTCAATCAGACATGGAAAATTTGGAGGACCAAATTTCCTAAGATGGGGAGAATGTGATAATCGTGAATTTTTCTACCTTGATTTTTGTACCCGTGTAAATTGTATATGTAATAAGTGTGATTATGTGATTTTGGGAATTTAAATGTACTTATCTTAATTCTAAATTATAAGAATGAATTTGTGAATATATATGCCATGAATGCAGGGGAAATGTGCATGTATGCCTTAAATTCGACGCGCACTAAATTTTACATAAGAAGTACCCAATTTGATACGAACGGTGATATATGCCTTGGTTAGTACATACAATGTGCATGCATACATACGTACGTGCTTAGGTATATACGAATAATCGAGTGGAATAAAATAATAAAATGATCAGGTGTGTGTGTATGTATATATATATATAAATACACGCGTACAAGGATACACGTATACACATATATGTATATGAGTAATTAAGTGAAGCAAAAATAAATTAAATGTATACTTATAAAAAACGAGATATATGTTAAATGAAAATTTGTATTGAATTAAATAAAAGATATGATATATTACAATAGATATTCTATACATGTAGTTATATGGATAAAAAGACAAATAAATAAAAATATATGTTTTAAATAAATATATATATTACAATGTGAAATATCAATAGATATAGACATATCATAAACATATATTATATTAAAAAATATATAATAATAAAATAAATAGTAATAAAGCTAAATATATATATAAACATATAATAAATGTATTTATTACTATTGATTGGCTTCTTTAGGAAGCCAACTAGCAACAACAACCACTCCCACTAACGTGGGAGTTGTTACCCATTTCGAATGAAAAGAAATAGAGTAGTGTCCTCTGCAAAAATCGAAAGGAAGTAAGCGATCCGGGAGAGGAAAAAGAGAGGATGGAAGGGCTCTAGTCTTACGTATTCATGGCAGCAACAAATGCGAACAAAATGAGAGAGTGAAACCTGACTTAAGGAGAGACTGAAAAAGAAAGAATAGAGAGAGAAAGAGAGCTGTAAAGGAGTTGCTGGAAGTGACGAGAAACAGAGGCAGAAGAATACTAATATTAGGCCTGTGGTGCAACAACCTCATGTGAAGAAAAAAGGCCTGAAAAAAAACCAACCAGAAAACGAGATCTATGGTAGCTATTTAGGGCTGTATCGAGGTTGGTTAGGCGTGTGAAACAGAGGCATTAAGGTGCTATTATGGAGGTATGATTAGGGCATGTTTTGGCTAAAAATGGTGCAGACAGAGAGAGAGCTATAAGGTGGTCTTCATGCTGCTCTTGAGAGTTTTTGAGGACTGATTTCAAGGCTTAAATAAGCGCTGTTAGTTGCACCATTTTGGGATGATCTTCCTAACCATTTTGGTTAGATCTAGGCAGTACATTAAGTTTGGTTTAAGGTTGTTCAGTGGCCTAGAATCGATAGTAAACAACGCACACTGGAGGATAGTTTTGGCTGAAGTTTCAATATTGGGGAAAGGGTTGGAAATGCCGAAAGTTGTTGTTGGAGTGAAGAAGCTCAGCTTGAACTAGGGGCTGCCTCGGGTCAGAAATAATACAGTAGCAGGTAGCTGGTTCCAGTTAAAGCAATGGTGGCTGCTAGGCTGCTATTTGAAGCCACACTTCAGTCAAAGATTGAAGCAGCAGAGGGCACTCTCTTGGTTGAACAAAAGGGCGGCGAATGGGAGTGATCCAAGAGTCTTTGAAAGAAAAGAAGACAAGCACAAGGAGCTTAAACCGAGAAGGTAAGGCTATTTGTGGATGAATTTAAATATAAATACATATACATAAAAATTTATATGTGTATATATAAGCATTATTTGATTTATGAGGAATTATGAATATTTAGGATGATTTACTTTAGATTTATCTTGATTATCAATTTGGAATTATTTAAGGGAGAAAAAGGAAATTATACATTTGGTCAAAGTTGATGTGTGTGTATGCATACACACACACACACACACACACACACACACACACACACAAAGAGATTATAGGCTAAGGAAAAAAAAGTATAAATTCTTAGCATGGAGATGACTTAAATAATTGTGGTTCCAAGATACATACTTAATCTGTGATTTAGTTTAACGAGGATAAGTTATTGAGTTAGAAAATGATTTTGTTGTAGTGAATCAGAGCGGTATTGTAGCTTGAATACTGAATTTGGAGGCATGAAAGTTGAGCTTTAACTTGGAGGCTCGAGGAAGAAAATCGCAAAGTATTGAGGTAAGTGGATTAAGTAAAGTTTCGCTAGTGTCATCTCGTAGGAGATGTTTAATTTTTATAAATAATTTACCTAGCTTTCGAATTTAAGTGCTATAATGTGATTGATCAACTGATTAAGGAGAGATACAATGTATGATCAAACTGTGAAACTGAATGATGCTTAGGCCGGGATTGAAATTGTGTTTTCTGATTTGTGTGTTGTGGCCGACCAAGCTCGCATGTTGTGTGAAATAAAATGTTCAGAAGTTCAGGTATTGCATGAATCTTGTTTGTCTAGTCTGTTTAGGCTAAATGTACATGTGCATGGTTCGCATTAAAATCTCATTACGTAACCATGCAAAGTGTGTAGAAGTACTCTATTGATACATAAGTGAATTCACACATAGCATGTTTGACTAGTACTATTTTATGCACGAGCGCTGTAGTACTCAACATTACACTGTAACTTGAAAAGCATAGTTTTGAGACTAACTTTGTAACAAAGAGCTTTTATGCATATTTGGAAACACCAAAACTATTTTGATCTGTGTTTTGAAAACCATGAGCCCAGTTGGCATAGTGTTGTACCTTTGATTTTTGACAACATATTTCGTCTTGCTCAACTTAGTTTTGATCAATAATCCATTTCTAAATTAAAGGCTTTTGATCAGTACTCAGGTTTTCGTTTTGTATTTGATTTTGGGTTGATCCATTGACCTTCGGGTCACTCAGAGCCTATCGAGCTTCGCTCTAGGTTCCATTACCCGTCTATCGAGCTTTGTGCTCTAGACTTTTAGTATCAGTATCTGCGCCTTAGAAGCCTCGTGCTCTAGGCATTATCAGGCTTGTCTAGAAAACCAGCAGACAAGTTCTAGATCTCGACTACACTACGGGGCTGGAGTAACTCTATGGCCATAGATATTATCGTGGGAGCCACCTCTAGAATCCCAAGGGAAATACGTGCTACACGGTCACACCCTTGTTATGTTTTATCCATCACTAGCTAGGATGGACATCAGTATCAGTATCAGCTATCAGGGATCTTTGCCTACACTTTATCAATATCAGTTTTCAGTTATTTGAGGCTTTATGCCAAAATTTATCAGTATTCGTTTTGAATTTCAGTTACAGTTCAGTATTTGATGCTTTATGCCTAAACTTTATCAGTATACGTTTTGATTTCAGTTTTAGTTTAGCATTTGAGGCTTTATGCTAAACTTTAACTGTATCTGTTTCGAATTTCAGTTTCAATTCAGTATTTGAGGCTTTATGCCAATTTTTATCAGTATCTATTTTGGAATTCAATTTTAGTTCACTGTTTTAGAATTCGGTTTCAGTTTAGTATTTAAGGCTTTATGCCAAATTTGATCAGTATATGTTTTTATTACAATTTCACTTCAGTGATTTGAGGCTTTATGCCTAAATTTTATTTGTGTTGATTTCAGCATCAGTTTTCAGTATTTCAAAGCATTTTGCCTGAATCTATCGAGTATCTACTTTCATAAGATTATTTGTTTTGAACCCATGTGCACAGTCACCTGTTTCAAAATTCATAAGCATGGTTACCTTGTTTTAAACTCGTGTATGGTTACAATGTTTTAAACTTATGTGCATAATGATCGTGTTTTGAACTCATGTGCATAGTTATCATGGTTTAAAATCATGTGCATAATGACCATGTTTGAACTCGCACATAGTGATTGTGTTTTGAACTCAGTGCACTGTAGTTGTGTTTAAACTAGGTGAATTAGAAAACTGTTTCGTTATTTGAATTAGTTCTCAACATTTTGAGATTTTATTCCTAAACTTATTGATTTTTTAGTTTTACTATGATTATCGGTTTTGAACTAAATGCATCAAAAAAAAAACCTGTTCTTGTCAGTATTTGGTTTTAGTACTCAGAGGCATTAGGGGGAACCTTATCAGTATCAGTTCAGTACAATTATCGAATTTGAACCATGTGTTTAAGGAATGGTTTCTATATTAGTATCGACTTTATTATTTCGAGGCATACACTTAAAGTGATCAGTGATATGTTTTGAACAAGTGCATAATGATTTTGGTTTTTGTATAAATACATTGAGAGTCAGTTTTGAATTGATTTGTTTTGAATTAAACACATTATCATTGTAGTGCTATGCATTCTATTAACATTGTAGTATTGTGACTAGTGACCGTGTTCTTTAGTACCATGTTGAGGCTTAAGGAAATGAGGTTCATAGAGTATCATTGAGACTAATACCATCTACAGCCTCACCTTAAAGTATGAATTCGGATAGATAGATCCGACATTAGGACATAGTATCACGCATAGATGTCACTTTATATTTTGTTCATGCATACACATGCATGTAGATCGACATAAGCCTAGCATACATTTACTTAAACTACTTACTGAGCCGTGGTTTGCTCACCCCTTTCTAACATCATTGCAGATCATATGAGCTAGAGTTCACGTTTAGAGTTGTGTTTGGGCCATTAGGGACCGTACCAAGCCTAGGTACATACCAGCGTCTTTTGAGCTTGCTTTCGCTATTTTTTGAGGAAGACAAATAATGTATTATGTTG
This sequence comes from Heritiera littoralis, assembly GCA_031772115.1. Classification (NCBI taxonomy): domain Eukaryota; kingdom Viridiplantae; phylum Streptophyta; class Magnoliopsida; order Malvales; family Malvaceae; genus Heritiera; species Heritiera littoralis. Next base: position 2,470,861 of record JAPDPK010000063.1, read on the forward strand.
TTTACATGCACATTCTGTTAAGATTACACAATATAGTTTGCCTGAGTCATGGGGTGTAACTTAGGATTTTTTGAATTATTTTGTAAGTAATATTGTCACGACCCGAAGGCCGTGACGTACACTTATCACTCGAATCTGATTTACTATTTATCAAATTTACGAACTAACTATTTCTTTTCACTTTAAGGTTTGTATTCGGTGTCAGTGTCTTCTCTCTACTTTATTTGCATTCCTCACTTGATTTACATTCATTGTTTAATTTACCATTTCTTAAACCGTTTGACTTAATATTTTCACTTAATATTAAACTCATAAAAGAAAAACGTCGAAAACTCCCCCTTATATAAAATCGACTTTCTTCAGCTTAATAACCTGGGATAAAATACAACTATTCCCAGCCTCATATTTCAATCCACAATTCTTAGTTCATTCTACTAGATACATTACATACTTCCAAAATCATTACATATATATGTATGGCAGTTTACAATACATAATTGACAAAATTTACTTCTCAGATCGTCAATGACATAGGCATGACATTTCATAATTTATAGTCTTTACCATTCGCTTCCGAATCGCACTCGATGATCATAAGAGGCTACAATAATCTAGAACGATCCTAAGTTACATCCCAAAAATATCTATAAGCATGTACTATGCAAATTTAAAATGTCATACATGGATAACAAAATAATCGTTGTTATACCTCAAGTGCAACAAAAACAACACTCGGGGAATTTAGACCGATATAGCTACTCAAGATAGTCCCCGAGGCCCCGCACCCAACTCCAAGTGAGAGCCTAACTTGTATGATCTGCGATGTTATTAATAAGGGGTGAGCAAAACCACGGCTCAGTAAGTAGCTTAAGTAAACAGATACTAGGCTCATGTCGGTCTATATGTACATAATTGCATGGTAGCAAATGACATGATATACATGTATGAGATAGTATTTTATGCACTGGTGTATCTACATGAAACATTCAAATACTGAAAATGTTATGATCATAAACAGATTTCGAATGCACTTATTTCGAAGCAGAGAAAGATTACTAAAAATTGATAATCAAATCACTGTAGGCACGAGGTCTTAAAGTATTGAAAGCTAATTCAGATATCAAAATAGGATTCTGATGTATTTTCTTCAAATCAATGACTTTACAGAAAACTGATAATCTATCAAGTTAGGCATAAAGCCTTAAAGTATTGAAAACGAATACTGATAGAGTTTAGGCATGAATCCCTGATAACTGATACTGATACTGATGTCCATCCTAGCTAGTGATGGAGTAGGTGTCGCAAGCAACACAATACCTATGGCCATAGATTTTGCTCCAGTCTCGCTGATCAGTCGAGAGCTGGAACTTATCTGTTGATTTCTCAGACAAGCCTGATAATGCCTAGAGCTCGAGGCTCGTAAGGCGCAGATACTGATACTGATACTGATGGTCTAGAACACAAAGCTCAATGGACGGGTAATAGAACCTAGAGCAAGGCTCAATAGGTTCAAGTGACCCAAAGGTCAATGGATTTGCCTGCACTCGAAAACGTATCGAAAAACAGTTCTTTCGTGTAGCTCTTAACTTTCATAGATTTCAAAATACTAACAAGAAACGTTTTCGAGCTTTAAATATACAATATTTTTGATTTATTTCAAAGTGGCCTCAAACCAGAAAAATCTTCTGAGTTAAATAGCATGCAAGTCGTTATACATAAAAAGAACTCATGCATAAAATAGCTTGCATTAAAACGTATTATAGGTAAATGCATGTATGCATCCGTAAAAGTCTCTTTATGCATAATGCACTGGTACTAGTGTAATCTAATATGGACCATGCACCAATGTACCTACTTTACTCAGATACAGTAGCAAGTTCATACAAGGATTTCGAACTAGCGCTTTTCATGTTATTCAACATGTGGTCTTGGCTAGCTACAACATACAATACAGAAAAACAATATCTCGATTCTAGCCTAAGCATTCTTTTCAACTTTATACTTTAAACCTTTCTTTACGTCTTACCTTAGTAGCCTGATCGACGATATCTCGTCCTTTAATTCATAAGCTAACTTAATAAGTAAGGAAATTTAAATGTTCTTACGAAATGGTACTAGTAAAGCTTACTTAACCCACTTACCTAATGTCCTTAGCCAATATCCTCTTCGAGCCTCCGATAATATCTACTCTTCCGCTCCGGTTAAAGTCACTACAAACATTTCAATGTCGTCTCAATCATATACTCATACATGCCTAATACCATACTTAAAACAAACAATTTAAAACAACGCATTATTATTCGAGTTCACGGTTATGTCCAAGCTTAACTCCTATCAATCCTTAAATCGATGCTTATTGTTTACCGCCGAAAGAATTTCTTTAGTCGATCTTTGTATGGTTCTTTCCTCTTGATATTTTCGAATCGAGCCCTACACCGAGGTTCAAAAATTTAATGTTCATTGTCATGCTAATAACATATACGCGTAAATGTATATGTGTATACATATATATATCTACACGTATATATATTCATGCAGATACGTATTCTTATTATATATATATATATATATAATTAAACACTAATTCATTCTATCATATAGTTTCTTAGTATATGTGTACATATATTTATATATACATGCACACCCCTACGCCCACACACGTATAGAAATACATGTACACATCCACATTACTCTAAGCTTAATATGATATTTCATTTCCATTCATTCATTTTATTTTTTTCATTTTTTTGTATATATAAATATTTATTTTGTACCTTGCAGTTCATCGGTCCTTCTAGCCTTTGTCTCTAAACTTTGCCTCTAATGCCCAACTAAATTATCTACTTTTAGGCTTAATAAACCCTAAATCCTTTCCCTTCCAATTCCCGATCACAGTAGCCAGAGGTAGCACCTGCAGCCGTGTCCCTCTCCTCACTGTTTCGGCTTGATCACAGCCTTACAAGAAGTCCCAAATAGTCCTCGTTCAGCTCCAATTAAACATCCAAGGCAAGATCAAAACATCCTTTGTTTAACGTCTCCAACAAATATCAAATTCCAAACAGAACAGCCTTCAATTAATCCCGATACAACCTTAAAAATTCACATTCTCAGCTAGATTTTCAGATCTGTCTTCTTACATAGAGCTGCTACATTTCGATCTTCTTCCTCCCTCATTATTCTCATCATTTGCAGCAACTCATTTGCTGCTCTCTTTGTTGCAGATTCTCTTCTCTCCTTCGTCTGCTTTTTCCTTCCTTTCTTCTCTCTTCTTTCTTCCCTTCTCCTCCTCTCACGTTCTCTTTCTTTTGCTGTAACAGTCTGTCACAGATTTTCCTTCCTTCAGCTGCAGCTTGTTCGACCTCCTCTCTTTGGTCTCCTTCACGTTTTCTTTCTCTCTTTTCTTTTCTCTCCCTTTCTTTATTTTTCTATTTTGGTTTTTGGGTCTGGTTATGGAACCAATGGCTCAGGAAGCCATTCGGTTCTTTTCTTTCTTTATTTATTTATAAATTTTTTTTATACATTTATTTTATTTTTATTATTTCTTTTATCTTTGTTTCAGAGAGGACTTTCGGTCCTCTCTTTCTTTTCTTTTGGTTTTCATTTCCTGCTCCCACTAATACTTGATTGGCTTCCTAAGGAAGCCAATCAAGTTTCATATGTATGTATATATTATTTATTTTTCTATTTAATATATATTAACTTTACATATATATATATATATATATATATTATACTATGTATGTTTATCATCTTTTTAATATATGTATATACATGATAGGTGTATATTCTCACATCTAATATATTTTTGATAGTAGTGTGTGTGTGTGTGTATATATAAATATATAAATATATAAATATATATATATATATATATATCATTGCTTCTTTATCTTAAATTTTCATATATGTGTGTGTGTGTGTGTGTGTGTGTGTGTGTGTGTGTGTGTATTCAATATTCAATATATATATATATTCAATATTCAATATATATATATACACACATATATCTTCATACTTATGTAGATTACATTTAAATATATATATATGTATATACTTATATCCTTTGTTTATCAAAATATATATATATATATATTTACACTTATATATATTTATTTGTTCTTTTGATTGTCTATTCATTTATATACATATTTGCCTTTAGGTTTGTGACTGCATTGATAAAATTTATTGATTTATTTCATAATGCACAAAATATTAATCATTTTCTTTATTAAGTTAATATATATATAACTCGTACTTATTTATTTAAATTCTAAGTTATATTAGCATTAATCATGTATTGCTAAATGCTCTTAAATAAAATATTTGTCTCCATTACTAAAGGAAATTAGAAGCGCAACTAAATTTCAATACTACACTTATTTGATGCCTCTTATTTATTCACCAAAATCAGTACAATTTGCAGTCTTCAAAAATATTATAAACGAGCGTGATCCTAGATTCGATATGTATGTGATGATTAGTAGTGAATATTAGGATTGTTGACATGACAATCATTTGATGATCTGCATTATGATGTGAATGTGTGGATAGTGGAATTGATTTGGTATGGTTGGGTTATGATAAATGATAATGTCTTATAGGCTGTTTACCTGGAGAAATCTCTAAATATAATGAGGGATATTTTCAATCTGGTTTTTAGGCAAGATTACGTTATGGATAAAAAAAATGATCATTACATGCCTTAGGGAGTTATTTCACTCGCCTTTAGATCAAAGAATAAGTTAGTAAAGTTGAATTGAAATAAAAAGGATAATTGAAAATCGTTTAGTGACTACATTGGCACCGAATACAAACCATAAAGTAAAAAGAAAAATTTAGTTCATAAATTTGGTAAGTCGAATAAGTGTAAGTGTTAAGTGTCCATCACGGCCTTCGGGTCGTGACACTTGGTGTACAGTAGTTATACTTAAACTAAGTGTTTTAGAAAACTATTTCGTTATTTGAATCATTTCTCAACGTTTTGAGACTTTTTTTCTAAACTTATTGATTTTTCAGTTTTACTATGATTATTGGCTTTGAACTAAATGTATCAGAAAATCTATTTTTATCAGTATTTGGTTTTAGTATTCAGAGACTTTAGGCCAAACCTTATCCGTATCAGTTCAGTACAATTATCGATTATGAATCATGTGTTGAAGGAATTGTTTCTATATCAGTATCAATTTTATTATTTCGAGGCTTACGCCTAAAGTGATCAGTAATATGTTTTGAATGAGTGCATAATGATTTTGGTTTTGAATAAATACATTGTGAATTAGTTTTGAACTGATTGGTTTTGAACTAAGCACACTACCATTGTAATGCTATGCATCCTATTAACATTGTAGTATTGTGATGAGTGATCGTGTTCTTTAATATCGTGTTGAGGCTCAAGGAAATGAGGTTCATAAGGTATCATTCCGATTAATACCTTGTACAACCTCAACCTTAAAGTATGAGTTTGGATAGATAGATCCGGCATCAGGACATAGTATCATGCATACATGTCATTTTATTTTCTGTTCATGCATACACATGCATATAGATCGACATGAGCCTAGCATGCATTTACTTAAACTACTTACTGAGCCATGGTTTGCTCACCCCTTTCTAACATCATCATAGATCATACGAGCTAGAGTCCACGTTTGGAGTACTGTGTGGGTCATCAAGGACCGTACCAAGCCTAGGTACATACTAGTGTCCTTTGAGCCTTGCTTTCGCTATTTTTCGAGGTATAAAAATAATGTATTATTTTGTTTACATGCACATTTTATCAAGATTACACAGTATTGTTGCCTGTGTCATGGGATGTAACTTAGGATCATTTTAGATTATTTTGAGAGTGATATGATGATCGAGTGTGATCCTGGATTTGATATGTAGGTGAAAATTAATGGTGGATATTAGGAATGTTGACATGATAATTATTTGATGAATTACACTATGATGTGAATGTGTGGATAGCGGAATTGATTTGGTATGACTGGATTATGATAAGTGATAATGTTTTACAAGTTCTTTGTCTGGGAAATCTCTAAATATAAGAGGAGATATTTTCAATTTGGTTTTTTTTGGCAAGATTACGTTATGGATTAAAAATGATGCCCTAGAGAGTTATTTAACTCACTTTTGGATAAAAGAATAAGTTAGTAAAGTTGAATCAAAATAAAAAAAATGATAAGTGAAAATCGTTTAGTGACTACACTGACACCGAATACAAACCTTAAAGTAAAAATAAAAAAATTGGTTCGTAAATTTGGTAAGTGGAATAAGTGTATGCATTGAGCTTATGTCACAGCTTTTGGGTTGTGACGCTAAAAGTAGGTGGTAACTGTAATCTATAATCTATAAGGCCAATTTTCTCCAGTACCTTGTAAGGTCCATAATACTTGGAAGAAAGTTTCAAGTTTTTTCTAAGTGCCAACGAAGTTTGTTTTTAAGTGTTGACTTTGAAGTACTCTAGGATTTTGATATGACTTCATAAAGAACTTAAGAGGAACATAATTTTAATAAGCTTGAAAGAGTTAATTATTTGAATTTTATGTACTCATGTTTAATATATGATAAGTCAGATATGTGTAATCTCAAAACTATAATTTATGTTTACATATTTGAATAAGACATTCCCCCAATTTTGGCCAATATCACGTGTTTATCTAAAGCTATATCGATATGACTTGAACATATATTGATATAGTATGTTTTTAATATTGGCAGGACTAATGGTGTTGATATCCTATCATGACCATGAAACAGAAGCTTCATACTCTATTCTGCTACCAAAATGGTTAAGAAAAGTATATACCTTTCGAAAAATTTTCTATGATTTGGTGTTTTCCTTCTTGTCAGTATGATTTTTTTTAAAAAAATTTTTGCCCCCAATATGGAGGCTAATCCTTGGTCAAGTTTATTTAGAAAAAAACAAACAAGCTCAAATGGGGTAGTAAATGATTGATATTTCTCATTCATGATAGGAAAATGAAAGAAATCCATTTCTCATCTCAAATGTGAATAAAGATCATTTATTGAGTAAGTAAAAACTTGTGAATCATCTATTTTATGTAAATGATATTGCATGTCAATTCTTCCTTCCTTTGCACAATTTGTTACTTGGCTTCAACATTTTCATCAGATTTGAGGGCAAAATATCATCGACTTTGTCAATATGAAAAGAATTCTCAGATTTTAATCCCAAATTGTTATCATAACCAATTGCACATTCATCATTTAAATATAAAAAAGAATAGTGCTATACAAATGGATATACAAAGTTAAGGTTTAATTAAGGAAAAAAATAGTAATGCATTTGCCATTCTATTGAAATGATGAACAATAAATGAAAGTTAACTCATAAAACATCCTATTACAATAATTTAAAAGAAACCAAGAAAATTATCATGACCTATCCTTCATATTGCAATCATGCCTCGGTTTGATCACCATTTGGCTCTTCTTTCTTTCCAAAATTTAACACACCTGCTTTAATCAAGCTTTGTACCTTATACTTAAAAGCAGTGCAACTTTTTATTGAATGGCTCACGTTCCCACTGTGATAGTCACATCGCATCAAGGTTATACCATTTTCGATATGAAAGGCCCAAAGGTTTTAGGTGGACCAGAGCAACAATGATTATTCTAAATAAGATAATGGAATAGATTAGTGTAGGTCATAAGAACTGGATCAAGAGCAATTCTCTTTCATTTGTTCCATGACCTTCTTTGGTTGTTTGTCTAGATAGCTATTGGTGTTTGAAAGTTGGCTTGAAAGATTGGTTGACAAAAATTTGGACTTGGGGTGTTGGGATCATAGGATTGGTTCTTTTAACAAGTGTGGTATAGGGTGTTTCCTCTAGTTTGGTGCTCCTTACACTTTAAAACTTGGACCTCTTTCTCTTTTCCCTCCAATGTTAATTCTTTCTTTTTAATCAACTATACCACCTTCCTCCAATCTGCCACTCTTGATTGCTTTCTCTATAATTTTCCTAAAGAGCACCAAATATGTAAAATCTTTAAAAGTTTACCAATCAGTCTCTCACAGTAAGGTGCTTTTAAAGTAGTGACAAACAAAATGGCAATTTCTTTTTTGGTGATGGGAGATTGAATTTGTGTAGTCACATCTCTCCATCTTTAAGCATACTCTCTAATGCTTTCAATACCCTTTTTTTCCATGCACTATAGAGATAATCGGTCAGGTTCGAGGTTTATGACATGCTTGTATTGAGATATGAATCCTCTTGTCACTACTTCCCAAGAATTTATGCGAGTTCTTTCCAACTGAGCATACGACATAGTTACTAAGCTTGTAAGGTTTTCTTGAAAGATATAGATCAACTACTTATTATCATGCTTGTAAGGAACCATCTTTCGACAATACATGATGCATTGGACAGGAAATTCCATTAAATTTTCAAACTCCAGCACCTTGAACTTCTGTGAGATGACGACATCCGAGACTAAGCATAGGCTAGCAGCATTCAAAGAACCATAGAAATCCAATCCTTTGACAGACCGCAACCTCTCTTCTAGCAAGTCCATCTTCATATGCGTCTCTATGTTATTCTTCTCTTTCATACTTTTATGTGATTACCTTGCCTTTCCTCCATGAACTTGGTGGATTGATATGTAAGGGTGATAAGCAAATTATTTCAATTGGGGTGTCTTTAAACAATATTACCACAACCCAAAAATTAAAATGTTATGTCATGAAATAAAAAATTCATGAATGCATGGAATAATGCACACTAAATCTAACCATTAATTCTACATGATGACAAAATAAGCGTAAAAATTAGTGAATGTATTGATGTAATGAAAACAAATGTATGGATGCGTGACTTGATCACATGGAGAGGCTCTAAAAACTCATCATAATTTTATGGAATTTTTTTGAAGGGTGATAGTAATCTTTTTGTCCTAACATGGGTTTCAATTCTACACTTAAGGAACTCAAAGATCTATTTTAAAGCTAGGCCTATCAGGTTCCACTATATGCTTGGCTTGGATATCAAGAGTGCTAAAAGTTTCCCAGATTACTCCTCACTTTAGTCCACGTGAACTAATAAAGCACCCCAATCCTCATCCATTAAAGGATTCAAATGGAAAAGGTTCAATTAGAAGTATTTCACTAGCTTGTATGAAGGTTATCATCTCATGAAGGTAAAGGTACTCTTCTCTCTCCTAAAAGGACAAGCTCAAGTTGAAAGCAAATGCATGCACATGCAAGTGAAGTGTGTATATTAAATGTCTTAAGAAATTGAAAGCTTTTAGGCAAAATTTTGATAATCTTAAATTACCTAATGGCCTGACTCTCTAGATGTTACCATTTGAATGCCAAATCGTCATCACATCTAGGATCGAGAACCTAATCCGCTAGACATAAAACAATAAAGTAGTCCCCAACCATTCTAACCTAAGTGTGATTGGTTACTTATTCTCTTCTAAAGATAAGGCTTGGTCTATGTCAAAAAATCTTAGCTTTGGGAATACAGTTATGTATGGGGAAGGATTAGTGCCCCTATAATGTCTATTTTAAAATGATACCAAATAGTCTAAAGTTATCCTAATTTTGCCTTTTACTTTGTTTTAATTTCGATATGCTTATATATTGAAAAATTTGTAAGTCTCTTTCATCAAACTGGTCGAACAACTTAAATGTTTTTTCTTATCTCAAGAATATTCAAGTAGGACCAATTGCCTTTTTTGGGGAAGCTCCGTTATGGGATCATTTAAGTACATTATGAAAAATTCCTATTTTGACCCACTACCAAATTATTACCGCCCTTATTATTTATTATTCATTTCCATTAATTTATCTTAATATTATTTTGATTTTTTAAGTAAACATGAATTATTTGATACTAAAAACTTTCCTTTAAACTTTCCATCAAGTTGGTCAAACTTTGAAAGAAATATTCTCGCCTATGAATTAAAAAAAAAATACTCAAGCGGCAATTCGCTTTTAAATTCCATCCTAGGAATAACTCATATTTGTTTAAATATTGGTTATCTTTAATTTTTTTAATTTCATTATTTCTTATCTTAATTAATTTTAATTTTAAATCTTATTTCTTATAATAGACATGAATTATTAAATATTGAAAATATCTTTTTAAATATTTCATTGAGCTAGTTAAACTTAAAAAAGAATATCCTCACCTCAAGATTTCTAAAAGTACTACTCGAACGTAGTCTCTTTAGAATTCCATTGTTGGAATAATTTGGCGTCATATTTTTAATTTTATATAATTAAAATTTGAGAATTTTTATATGCACCTTATCTATTACTTCTCACAACCTATTTACTTAAAAAATCTAAACCCTAAATTCTTCTTCTAATTTCTACTCCGTACAACCTATTTGTGATATTATTTAACCAAAAATACCCTACACACACCTTAACCGTACAACCTCTCTCAAATTCACTCACTCTTCATTGGTTTTCTCTCCAGTCTTTCCAAATCTTCATTATTTGTAACAATCTAAGGTAAATCTTTCAATATCTTCATTTAAATTTGTTATTCTTTCATTTTATTGCATGACATTGTTGGGTTTAGGAATTTATAGTATGAAATTTGCAGAATCCCCAAGTCGATTCTATCTTCCCGAGACACACGGAAGGAGATCTCCATGAGCCTCATTTGGCTTATAGAAATTCTCTTCCGTGAGCCACTGAAAGTAAGCTTATTAATTATTACATATACTAGAATTACACCCATGTTTTACTCTAGCCAAAAGAAGAGGTGTAGTTTGCATGATTATGCACTATGAGTACCATAGCGGCTTTGGTGAAAATAGCTTCTTTTTGAGGCATCTATACTAGTTTACATATAAAGACATATATGCAATACATTATGCCTTTTTTTTTTGGAGGAAGAGGGTGAGAGGGGTGGGTTGATGCTCTAAGTATGATTATTTCCAATGAAAATATGAAAAAATTTTGATTTTCAAGTGTTTCTAAGTGTTGTTCTATTGTGCAACTGTGTGTTGTTATAGATGGAATCGCTGCGTAATTGTATACTTTTGCATTTATTTAGAATTCTGTAATTGTATGATGTTACAAATGGAATCACTGCTTAATTGTATACTTTTACATTCGTTTAGAATTGTGTAATTGTCTGTTGTTATAGATGGAATCATTCTGTAATTGTGCAATTTCATTTGTAAATGTGTGTTTTTACAAATAGCACATAGATGAGGAGCTGGGTCATCTAGAAGGTCATCACATGATAGTAGTCATGATCAGCATTCATGGCAGTAGCAATCCCATAAGAGGAAAAGCCACATTTAATAAAGGGGGATGCATGTAGCCATGCATCGTATTGGTATAGGCAATGTGGATTCGAAGAGGTAGAGTAGGATACATTACAATCTCGTTCATTGTGGTCTAACAGACCACAAATATAGCAGAAATCCTGCTATCTCTCATAAGAGAGTCTCCCTCTTATAGGTCGATTAGCATCTCCTACACACAAAGAGACAAACCTCTGTATAGGTTTTGTGATGTCCAACTCAACCTGGAGCCTCAAAATCGCCCAACAAAGTGATGTAAATCAGCCTCGTGTTTTTAGGAAACGTCCCAGAGTTCCACCTATACACCGGCCAACCTCCATAGTCAACATTCCCAATGGTAGGTCATATAATCCTTAGGCTTTAGAGCAGCGTCATAGTCATGAGAGAGAACTAAACATTTGTCAAATGTCCATGGAGCACCCTCCAATACCCTCTGTTTGTCCTTTATATTTGGAAACTGAAACATGAATAGGTTATCGCCCAGAATGATTGTTTTTGGTGCATGGGATAACTTCCAGACAACCCGAGTCATGGCCAACGATGCATTATTTGTTAAAACTACGTTTGGTATATAGTTAGCCAGTAACCATTCCTTCCCTTCATTGGTCGGAAGATCGGGAATGCATCCCTCAAAAGGCACAGTATCATTTTCATCAGTAGTGAACCGTAGGTTACTCCATTATTGATCTAAAGAGTCCGCCATTGATGCAAGGAAAAACAAGTAAGAAAAGAAAGGAAAGAAAGGAGGAAATAGAGAACACAAAAGTGAGACGAAAGAACTTTCAAATAGAATCTAAGTCACCATATTTGTAACAAAACGTAATATCCAAAGAAATCAATCTTGAAGAAATTGACTGGAAACTAAAACTTCTTCTACAAAGTAGTTACAGAGAGAAAACTCTATTAAAGAGTTTGATTTATTTATAGTGTTATCTTCGTGCAATAATATTTTCTTGTTTCATTATCGCTTAGCTTTAGTTTTGATTCTTTGTCTTTGGACTATCATTCTTCCCATTCATTTATCAACAATTTGGGTTTTGCCACTTTTGGGTCGATGATGTATGTGTGGCATGTCAGATTGCTGCTGCTACAGATCCGTTTAAGGTTAAATTGGTAATAAACTTAAAATGTAATGATAGTTATTTTAGCTAGCTGAGTGTGTCATAAGGTAAAAGCTATCTTTTACCTTTAAAATTTAATCAATGGTTTAATTAATTGTTCCTAATCTAAAGGTTATAATTAACTGACCTTATAGTAAAGTCAATTTTTGTAAATTTACTATAAATGTCCCCATTTGTGTATCCATATTTTTTGCAAGAGTTCTGGTAACTCAAATGTAGATAAAAAATAAAGAAGAAGGGAAGAATATATATTATATGAAAATTTAAGTACAATTGAACTTGAATTTAAATAAAAAGGAAGAGGAAATTCAAAAAAAATATTTATAAAAGATCCTTCCTCCAAGCACCTATGTACTCTCCTTTAACTTCCTTTGCTAAGAGGTCTAGACCAGAAAGTTTGTAAAATTTCCACGATCAAGTAATAGAGACTCCTTGTATCGGCCTTAAAAATGTAAAAGCATCATAAAAGAATTGGCCAAAATAATTTTTTTCCAAATGTAATTCCTTTTGTAATCTAAACAGTGAAATCATAGCCCATACCGTACGCGAGCCTTCATGCTTTTTTGTATCTGAAAATCAAGGTTAAACAGGACGAAATCATGGATTATGCCACTTTTTTTAATTTCTAAAAATGATGCCTATGTATGCTTACTAATCTGCCAACTGAGCTTTATGTAACGCATATCCACGAAAAAAAATGAAATGGTCTTCATTGCGACGAATTATTTGAATGGTTTTCTTCTGTCCTCGATGATTTTGTTTAGGCCATTAGAATCGTTGTTTGATAAGCTTCCCACGGATATATTGTTTGCATAATTTGGTTTTGTATGTAATGAGTATACTGAATTTTCAACTTATATATTATTTTTTTTGATGTGATAAAATATTATATTGTGGTGTAATTACTCGCATTTTCTTGATGTAGTTGAATATGGCTGCAGAGAACATCGTTGATGATCTGATCTAAGCAAAGGAGAGAAATTGGATGAAAAAAATTGACGAGTAAATCATGCATAAGCCAAAAGAATATGATGATAATTCTTGAAGAATTAATTTACAGATTCTCATGTGACAATTAGAACACCTAATAAGTAGATTAACATACATATTTTGACAAACATTGTGTAATGCGAAAACAAAATTGCCAAGATCATAACTTGGCTAGTTTTCCTCCACTTCTCTTTTGAATGACTCTCAATGGATAGATATTAATAGTCTTAACACCCAAATATGTCCTCTACTACGTTTGCTACAATATAGAATTAAGCTTTCTACGTTTAATCATATGAAAATCAATCTTAAATGTTTCAAAATAACATAATTAATTACATTTTCGTTAAATTCTTTAAATTTCATTACCCTTGCATAATAATAAAACTTAATGTCGTTAAAAAGAATTAACAAAAATGTCTTTAATTTTATTATTTTGAAACATTTAGAATTGATTTTCTTGCAATTAAACGTTAAAAGTATAATTCTATTTTGTGATAAATGTGAAGAGCATATTTAGATATTAAGCCATATTAATATTTTAAGAAGTGAAAAGAAGACTTAATTATACATATACATTTACTAAAACCCTAACGGCTCTAACCATATAAGATCACAATAAATTAAATTGAGCTGATTTGCATATTTCATGCCAAGATTGAACCATAAAATTACTAACTAATAGCAATCCACTTTGAAATTTTCAAACAAGTACAGCTTAATACCGCTGATATCTCAAAATAGATAGAGATGGATCTTAGATATATTATCATCTAAACCAAAATAATCTGTTACCAACTGATTTTTTTAAGAGAGTTTAAAAATTTATTCAACCTATTCTTCTTTCATTCTTCCCTTGAGAGTGGATCTGAAGTTCACAGCAGAGCAGATACAAGCCAAGCCAAATATCAATCTGCACTGCGTAGGAATCTCCTTTTGCTTCTTAGTTGAACAATGTCAAAACACCTTTCCCAGCAGCACTGATCGTCTTATAAAAGTTCTCAAGATATTGCTTCAACTTCCCCATCCACACAACCAATTCCATTACCCCTGAAAATACCCAAACATTGTACATCATTATTCTTTATTACCCAACACAGCTAATAATCAAAACATGTTCAAAGAGAAAAGCACTTACCCACAGCAAGCCTTAGATGAATGTATTCTATATTTCCTATCAATCTGGTATATAGAGCCATTAATTTGAAATCTGACAACACGAGAAAGATTAATTTTGTTCGTTAAATTGCTAATTAAAACAATATACCATACCACATAATCAAAGCCTTCCAAGCTTCCCGAGGTTAACGATATTGACTGTTCGTGAATATAATTCCTCTCTCTCACCATATACTACCATATACTCAGAAATGTGTAAACACAAAAAAGGACAGACACATGGAGACCCACCATTAGAAAAATCTCCCCCGATTAGCAAAGATTAAGACTGATATAAAAATTGTGATAAAAATTTACCAGAACCAGGATTCAACTTCAGAGAGAGACCGAGTGAGGCATATTTGCCATAGGTTAGCAACCTCAACCGTTTTGAAGCACCAAGCTTGCTAATTACAGATCTCAGTAATGCACTGAAAAAGAAAACACAAAGTTTAGGAGCTATTGAACTCCAAATAAGCTACTGAATTTATCTTACTCTGTACGCAATATTATGAGAAAGTTAGATGGCAGAGATTCCATAAAAGAAGATACGTCCTCCATCTTTAGAGCCTTCAACTCATGTTTCAGCTTCTTTTGCTCTTCAACCAACATTCCCTTCCCAAGGCCAGATTTACTGCCAATCAGTTGCAAAATTGGCAATCAAATTGGTATCAATAATTGTTAATATATCATAAAGGGTCACTAAATTAAAGCTCTCAGTCTCTTCAGTCCACTCCTCCCAAAACAATAACACAGAAAATAAAGAATGAAAAGATGCATCAACCTATCGAGGGAAATGCTTCTGGTATTACAACATAGAAACCAACATACACAGATTTATGCTTCAGTTAGAGGTGTCAAATGGATCATGCTGGGCTAACACAACCCATTTAAATATTAACTCATGTGTTTATGAGTTTTGCTGGTCCAACACTATTTTTAACCATCCGTAGTGCTCAGCACGTCACATGACCCATAAACTTCATGGCTTGCACCTAGGCACAACACTGTTTTTTGTGCTAGGTTGGGCCAAGCACGGCCCATTAGTAATTTTTAAAATTTTTTATTAATTTTTAAAGGTCTTTTCTATTTATTATTAAATACAACGTGCAAGATAAACATAAGTAAAATAAAAAAGACATAATTTACGTAGTTTGGCAAAATGCATACATTAACAGGAGGTATATCTACTAAATAAAAAAATTGAAATTAACAATTTTAATATTTCAAGACACAAATACACATAAACACTCAAAAGACTATAGGACACAAGACTCTTTCTCATTCTCATCATAAGATATTCACTTATATCATCACCGTTATCATCATCATTATCAAAGCCTTTATCTCAATACTGGGATAGGTACATAAACCAACATATGAACTCACACTTAGTCATCAGCATAAATTCTCCTCCACTCATTCTTATCGAAGGCAATTTGTTCTTCTAATTCTCATTCTGCCATATCTTTTCGGATAACTTCCTTCCAAGTCTTTTTTCGGTCTTCCCCTAGCCTTGTCCCTATTTTCATTCCTCATAGCCTCTACTCTCCTAGCTGAAGCATCCACAAGTCTACTTTGTATGTGTCTAAACCAACGTAAACCACTTTTACTCATTGTCTTCAATAGGTGCCACTACAACCTAATAGCGAATGTCCTCATTTTATCATTTCTCATATAACCGTACAACCATCGCAACATTCACAATTCTACTACACTCATATTTTGTGCATACAGTCTTTAAGTCGCCCAACACTCTACTACTATAGAGCAACGTTGGTCTAACTGTTCTGTAAAACATGCATTTCCACAATATAGAAATTCCTTTACTGCACAAACACCTATAGCGCTTCTCCATTTGCTACAGCCAACCTAGATCTTAGGCGTCACATCGTCATCAATCCCTGCATCTATCTGTATGATCGACCCAAATATGTAAAACGATCCTGCTTAGATCTAGCATCATTATGTTTCGATCTTACTCTTTGTTTCAACTGAATTTATTCCATAAATTCAGTCCTCCTTTTACTATTAGTAGATCCATTAGAAATTTTTTATCTTAGTAGTTATTCTTTGATAACTCTACCTATGCTGCATGTTATACGATGCAGCCAATCCCAACTTCGGATAAAGGATTGATGGTAGGTTAGGACAAGCAACCGGTAAAACTAGTCCAACTGAAATGAAATAAACCAATTAAAGAACTTCCTAATGCATCCCCTTGCATAGCGACGTGCTACATCGGAGCTCAAGTGTAGTAAAAAGTATGTAAGGGTTGCTAGGTCGTCCAGAAATGACGCGCCACATCGACTCCCTAATGTGGTGTTAGATACACAAGGGTTCTCATACCACAACGGATGGGTGTGGATAAAGAAGTTAGTTCGTTACTTAGGTTAGGATCTTGGAATATAAGTATGATTAATGGTATGTTAGCTGAGATTTGTGAGGTTATGAGTAGTATGGTTAACATCTTGGGTTTCCAGGACACCTCATAAACTGACTACAATCCAAAGTTAGGTTTCAAAAGTCCCATGAACATGCTCTCAAAATTTTAACCTAACCTAAGCACTACAAATTATCTTCCAAAATATTTAGTTGTGTCCTTTGTCCATGTTCACAGTCAAAACAAGGGAAAACCAGATCTAACTGCTATCAAGTGTATATTTGTGGGGTATTCTTCAACACAAAAGTGATATAAGCGTTATCACCCACTCTCGGAAGTAGTTTCACTTGAAAAGTTCTCACCATCTCATAGGAGTTTCCTTCTAAGCTTGAATAGTGTAGAATTCTAGGGGAGGATTTCTCTCCTCCTTTGCTGATAGATAATCTCCCTGATTTTTAAGAGAGATAACTCTCAAGTAATTATCCTTTTCTAGTAGATATTTTCCTTGATCTTTAGGAGATTATCCCTGCAGCAATTTAGTTTCTGTTTTTGAATAACCTAGCTGTTTGAGGCATGTCTCTTCAGCTATTTATATCCTACAAATAAGGCTGTATTTTTATAAAAGTAATATAGTAAAAAATACCAAATCGTTCTTTGGCATCAAAGCAAGATCTAGGCCATTTCTTCTCTTAAAAATCTTGAAATCAGCCATACCAGCCATGACCAAAAACCCAAGATCAGCCATGACCAATGGCACAGAAAGTGTCACCTCTGAAACTGTGCCAAATCCTGAACCTGTTGACTGGAAACCTCGTTCTTCACAGGACAGAGATAGCAAGGGAAATGTTGCACACAAAGGTAACTTCCTAACAGCTCTTAATGCTAGATGGGGAAATATACAATCTTGGATTGTGGACTCAGGGGCATTCGATCATATGACTGGAGATGCCACGGTGTTTCATAAATATACCGGTTGTCATGATAATACCACGGTACGAATTTCAGAGGGAACATACTCTAAGGTGGCTGGTATAGGTTCGGTTGTGATATCTAAAGACATAGTACTTGATTCAGTTTTGTTTGTTCCAAATTTAGATTGCATCTTCTGTTTATAAGCAAGTTAACCAAGGATCTCAATTGTGTTGCTAAGTTTCCTCCAAATATGTGTGAATTTCAGGTTTTGGACTCAAGGAAGACGATTGTCAATGCTAGGATGTGTGCGGGTCTCTCTCTTCTGAGAGTTGGACATCCAAACTTTGTGCACCTAAGAAAACTTTTTCCCTCTTTATTCAATAATCATGAAAAGTCCTTTCAATGTGAAGTTTGCCAGCTATCTAAACATACCCGTAATTCCTATCCAAATCAGTCTTATAAGCCTTCTCACCCATTCTCAATGATACATAGTGACATTTGGGGACCGTCTAGGATAAATAACATCACAGGTTCTAGATGGTTTGTCACCTTTATCGATGATCACACACGGATCACCTGGCTCTTTTTGATGAAAGAAAAATCTGAAGTGAGACAAATATTTCAAATTTTCAGCAATATGATACAAACACAATTCCAGGCAAAAACTCAAGTTCTTAAAACAAACAATGGAAGGGAATATTTCCATTCAAAACTTGGCTCATACCTACTAGAGCAACGCATCATACATCAGAGTTCATGTGTTGACACTCCTCAGCAAAATGGAGTGGCTAAACAGAAGAATAGACAAATCCTGGAAGTTGCCCGATCCTTAATGATGACAACACATGTTCCAAAACAGTTTTGGGGAGAGGCAATTCTCACAGCCACCTATCTCATTAACCGGATGCCATCTCGTGTGTTAAACTTCCAGACATCATGCAATAAACTCCTAACCACCTATCCTAACACTCATCTTCTATCCAACATTCCTATCAAAGTTTTTGGTTGCACAGCATTTGTCCACATCCATCAACATCGCAGTAAGTTAGACCCAAGAGCCATAAAATGTATCTTTCTTGGTTACTCCCCACACCAAAAGGGCTACAAATGCTATTCCCCTACCACAAAGAAATTTTATAACTCCATTGATGTCACTTTCTTTGAAGATCAACCATATTATCCCAAATCTGACATTTAGGGGGAGAACCCAATCACCAGGGAATATCACCTTTGGGATAGAACTGAGTTTCTTGAACCTGAGCCGTCCTCGTCCTTTCTTTTTCCAACACTAGTTCCCAACTTGGTTGAGCCATACCTTGAGCTAAACACCACACCACAACCTAATTCTTCAAATAACCCTGACCCTGACCCTACTACACAGGTGAAAGGAAAAGAATTACTTGTCTATTCTAGGAAACAGAAAACTCAAAGGGAGATAGAGGACCACACATTGCCACGGCAAAACCAAGAATCTGAACTGGGTCCTAAAACTCAGAATACTCACACAGTTAACACTTCTAATACTCCTATTGAATCAATTTTGGTTGAGACTATTGATGATCTTAACAAGCCAATAGCTTTGAGAAAGGGTGTAAGATCATGCCCCCAACATCCTATTGGAAACTTTATCTCATGTGATAGGTTGTCTCCCAACTTTAGAGCATTTGTGACCTCTCTAACAGAAATACAGATACCCAAGAATGTGCAAGAAGCGTTTACTCAACCAAAATGGAAGGCAGCACTTATGGAAGAAATCCTAGCCTTGGATAAGAATTCAACCTGGGAAATTACTGATCTACCAGCAGGGAAGAAACCAGTTGGGTGCAAATGGGTCTTCTCTATTAAGCATAATGCAGATGGGAGTGTAAACAGGTTCAAGGCTAGACTTGTTGCTAAAGGATTCACCCAATCCTATGGCATTGACTATGAGGAGACGTTCGCCCCATGTTGCCAAGCTAAACTTAGTTTGTGTCTTGTTATCACTTGCAGCTAATTTGGACTGGCCTCTCCATCAACTAGATGTCAAAAATGCATTTCTTAACGGTGAGCTGGAAGAGGAAGTCTACATAGAAATTCCACCTGGTTTTGAAACTCAAGAAAATTCTGGCCGTGTGTAAGCTCCAAAAGTCCCTATATGGTCTTAAACAATCTCCTCGTGCTTGGTTCGAGAGGTTGACTAAGGTGGTGAAGAAACACGGGTTCATTCAATGTCAGACAGACCACACTGTTTATTAAAAGCTCTCTTGATGGAAAAAGGGCCATCCTAATAGTCTACGTCGATGACATTATCTTGACCAGCGATCACACGAAGGAAATAGACCATTTGAAGAGTTTCTTGGCACAAGAATTTGAGATTAAAGATCTAGGTCAGCTTAGATACTTCCTCGGCATGGAGGTGGCTCGGTCAAAGAAGGCATTTCGATTTCTCAACGAAAGTATACTCTTGACCTCTTAAAGGAAACTAGGATGCTTGGCTGCAAACCTGCTGATACCCCCATGGATCCAACAAGAAAATCTGAGATGGAGGAAGTGAGTTCGACGGACAAGGGTAGGTACCAAAGGCTGGTAGGCAAACTTATATATCTAGGTCACACTAGACCAGACAAAGGGTTTGCAATAGGATGAGTTAGCAGATTTATGAATAGTCCAACTGAAAAGCATATGAAAGCTGTACTACGAATTCTTCGGTACCTCAAAAACAGTCCAGGAAAAGGGTTGTACTTTAAGAAGACTACAAATAGGGGTCCTGAAATTCTTACTGATGCAGACTGGGCTAGTTCTCTAGAAGACAGAAGATCAACTACAAGATATTGCACCTATGTGTGAGGTAACCTGGTCACATGGCGAAGTAAAAAACAAACAGTGGTAGCTAGGAGCAGCGCTGAGGCTGAATTAAGAGCTATGTGTCATGGCATATGTGAGGGAATATGGCTGGAGCGAATGCTAAGAGAATTAAAGGTGCCTATGAGCAGTCCTATGGTGTTACAATGTGATAGCAAGGCAGCTATAAACATCGCAAAGAAACCAGTGCACCATGACCGGACAAAGCATGTGGAGATTGATTGCCATTTTATTAAAGAAAAGTTAGAAGGAGGTTTGATTAAGTTGGTCTACATTCCTATGAGCTACCAAACTGCAGATATTCTCACCAAGGCCCTACCAAGAAACAGTTTTGATAGTTTGAAGTCCAAGCTGAGCATGATTGACATTCATAACCCAGCTTGAGGGGGACTGTAGAATTCTAGAGGAGGATTTCTCTCCTCCTTTGCTGACAGATAATCTCCCTGATTTTTAGGAGAGATAACTCTCCAGTAATTATCCTTTTCCAGTAGATATTCTCCCTGATCTTTAGGAGAATATCCCTGCAGCAATTTAGTTTCTGTTTTTAAATAACCTAGCTGTTTGAGGCATGTCTCTTCAGCTATTTATATCCTACAAATAAGGCTGTATTTTTATAAAAGTACTATAGTAAAAATTACCAAATCGTTCTTTTATTTTCTACAAATAGTATTGCTATCCTCCTCCTCTTCCAGGGCATTACCTAATGAAAATTGGAAACACGCTATCAGAAATGGAGGCCCTAGAGAAAAATAAGACAAGGGAGTTTGTAACTTGCAAGCAAAAAAGAAACTTGTGGGATGTAAGTGGGTTTATATTGTGAAGTATAGAGCAGATGGATCATTAGAGATGTACAAGGCAAGATTGGTAGCTAAAGGACATACTCAGACGTATTGAGTAGATTACTAGGAGACATTTGCCCCAGTTACCAAAATGAACACCATCAGAATTTTGTTATCATTACCAGCCAACTATAATTGGGATCTACAGCATTTTGATGTAAAAATGCATTTCTACATGGAGAGCTCAAAGAAGAAATCCGTATGGAGCTCCCACTCGGACTTGTAAGCAACATAGCCAACAACAAGGTGTGTAAACTTAAGAAAGCCTTGCATGGGCTTAAGCAGTCTCCAAGAGCATGGTTTGGAAGGTTTGCCAAAGTGATGATAGGTATGGCATATACACAAAATCAGGGAGATCATACATTGTCAAGCATTTAGATTCAAAGAAAATTAGCTCCTTAATGTACGTTGATGACATCATCATGACAGGAAAGGATGAGAGAGTGTCTAAAACAATGCTTCGCCAAGGAATTTGAGATTAAAGAATTGCAAAAGTTGGAAGTACTTTTTAGAAATTGAGGTTGCTCGCTTCGCGAAATGTATCTTTATCTCCCAATAGAAGTATGTTATGGATCTTCTCAAAGAGATAGGTAAGATGGCCTGTAATACAAGCAGCAAATCGATCGATCCCAACCATAAGCTCAGAGAGGCAAAGGAGGATACTAATGTTGATAGTGAAATGTATCAATGCCTAGTAGGAATACTCATCTACCTGTCTCATACTAGACCTAATATATGGAGAAGTTGGATAGTGGATTAATCTAAACATCTTATGCGACTACCAGCCGTCATCTTGCAAATGTACTTACCAAGGGACTAAGTAGTGTAGTATTTCAAACAACTGTATCCAAGCTGGGAATAGAAAATATCTATTCACCAGCTTAAGAGGAGTGTGGGAAAGTCAGCCATATTAAATTTAGGAAATATGTAAATATTTGTATCCCTAGAATCAAGGTTAGACAATCCCTCAATCATAGGGATTAGATTTAAGCAGATTTAGTTTCCTATTTACTTTTTAACAGCAGCTGTACATAATCCTAAAGGTTTGTATCATTCATGAAAGGTTCTGAATACAATATTCTGATTTTCCACAGTTCCTATCAATGAAGAGAACACTATGCTTAGGAAGTTGATGCAAAATTATAAACTTCTTCCAGTACTAATTTTACTGCAAATTCTTAATGGAACACCTATAGCAGCATTCTTCTTAATGTCTCTATAACTAACAATTCCTGACAAGCAAGATTTAAGAACAAAAATTAGAAAAAAGGAAGAAAAAATAAAGTAGATCACCTATCAATAGTTCTTCCAGTGAAAATGATGGGAAAGTATCTGGAGTACTTCCCAACACCAAACTGTTCACCTAAATGCTGTATCATTTTTGAGTCTAAAAGAATCAAAGCCTTCCAAAGCTGACAATATTCCAGCCTAAACTCTTCATCCAACTTTTTGCAGATTCCATGGTCCAGAAGAACTGCATGTTTAATCATCTCATCATAAAGGTAATTTCCACATATGCACCTTAGCATGATTAGTAACATTTATCTTAGACAGGATTAATAGATCGTAAGTGAATAATCAGGACATACCCAAAGAAAAGCCATCCTGATCTTCCGGGGAAACCAATATGTTACCAGGGTGTGGATCTCCATGCAAGAAACCATGAATGAATATCATTTCTGCAAACACTTCCACCAACACCTTGGCTACCTTCAAAACAAGCCAAATGAAAACAACCTGAGTAAGTGGACTTACTTCAGCACAAAAAAGATTGAAACATGCATACAGCCATTAAGAGACCCCAGTTTGGACATGTTTCACCACTAACAAAAAATTTGGTAAACTGGGTTTACTCATCTATTTCATATGACAATATTATCCAGAATGTAAGAAAGTGTGAACATATAAATTGCAATAGCAGAAAACTCATCATCAGTCATCACAAGAATTTAGTAACATTTCTTGAGCAAACAAACCTTCTCTGGATTTATTTTCATTCTCTTCATGAATTCAACATCATCAACCTGAAAGATATAGAACCTCCTGCTGTTACTGGTACATTATTGTCAAGTCAAAAGCATAACACACACATGATACAAGGGCAACATAAGCATATATACAATAGTTAGATGTATGCACAAGGAAAACGTATTCAGCAATCAGCAGGCCAGGAGTGTTTTCTAAAATTAGTAACCTCACATTTGAAATTTATCATCATTCAAAGGTTTCCCAATAGTTTAGAAGCTCATTTATTTGAAAGGCATACAAATTGCACCTGGTGTCAACTTTTCATTTTTCTCTCCTTTTCAAGGATCAAAGAGTAAAAAAAGAGCAAATCCAATGCACAAGACTCCCATATTATGAGGTATGGGAGGGTCATATGTACACAGCCTGCCCTCCACATTAACGGAGAGGCTGCTTTCGTAACTTGAACCTACAACCTCCAGGTCACAGAGGGGCAACCTTTACTGTTGCATCACAGCTCACCCTCAAAGATCACAAAGAAAATTTATTAGATTACCATCAAACCAGTTATAATAAACAAGCCAAAATCACTATCCCAATTGGTATGGCACGCACAGGTATTCAATTCAACAAATATTTTCTTTCTACCTACCCCCACCCCCACAAAGAAAGTAACTAGAATAGGACTGTATATTCTTTCACTATTCAATTAGTGATGCTATCTTGGGAAGGTTGAGAGAGGAGAAAAGTAAATTTGATTCTTTCAAGAGCTACTGGTTTGCTTGATGTACCACAATATTTAAGAAAACATTCTGGTTTGTTTAAAATGTAAAAGATGCTGCAAAGCTAAATATTATATATTTTATAGTCAAGGGATCATGTTGTTTTGCTTCAGACATGTCAGCATGCTGCTGGTAGTCCTTCAGACAGATTTAAATGCTCTTTAGATCAGAGTAGTGAGTATAACTTACAACCTCCCCTTCAGAAAAGAGTTATGGCTATTGTTCAGGCTATAGCAAAGCCACAATTGATCAAACTCTGAATAAGTAAGCTTCCCAGGTAGCCTGATTTGCACAAACTATCTAGTCTATATAGGCTATATGTATATGGAATGTACTACAGCATCTAAAACTACTTTTCCAACCCCCTAACCAAAATCATGTTCCAAAGCACGTGGTTTCAATAACAGGAAGTTCACAAATTGAACCCTACTAAATAGAGATCTGGTTTGAAGATAAGGCAGAGAAAACAAAAGAGCTTATTTTCAAAAAGGAGAGTGGTAGAGTTGTTCAATGAAGAGACTCGCAAGTCTTAAAGCCCTTCCAAATCACATAGGAAAGAAGGATCCAACACAATGTTTGGTTCACTACCAAGTTTATAATGCATTTAAAACCACTTTGTTTTTAGCTCTTCCTTTTTCAAATAGATACCATATATTAGTGCTTGCACATTTAAGTAAGCGCACATCGAAGTACCCAAAGCAAACACACTCTCAAATGTAACACAACACCCAATGACAGGCACAAATTGATCAATAATTGCATATGATTGAATATCTCAAACCTACATTGTATAAGAACCACTGAAGATTCCACTTCTTAATTACAGCCTTTAACAAAATTGATGTCCTATGAGATAAGAAGCCATGATTAAATAGGGTGAAGGATAGGATGGACCAAGAATCTCATTTGATCACCATATTGCAAGCTTAATTGGTATTTGGTTTACTTAACAGCTCCAGTTGTTACTCATATATCCTTTAGGACGAACTTGATTCAATCACCCCACAATTCCGCATGAAAGTCAAAAAATTGCAATGTACTTCTGTGCATACTGCAAACCACAATGTAAAAGCTTGGCAACATTTTTTGAAATTAACTAAAGAAAGATGATATCTCAGCCATCATGGTGCTTGTGTACCATAATAGAATCCTTCAAGATTTGAAGCATGCCTCTGAGATGTCATGCTTACTAAATCTAGATTGAGGCTACTAATTTCTATTTCATTTGATTTATCCTCCAACAAGCAGCTCTTTCTCAAGTTGAACATGGCTTAATCTTTCCTTAGCAAACTAATCTAAGCTACTTTTCTAAACCAACCTCTAATTATTAGTCTCTGTCTCATTGCCATAAAGCTACAATCAGTATCCTACTTCAGGGCAAACAGTTTTAGTTCAAGTTGTGTATAGTCACACAATATGCAAGTAAACGCCGTAAAAGTAATAAAGAGATGCATAATATTAGGGATGGTAAAAAAATGAACAGAATTTTATTTCATGATTGTGATTGATTTTTATGTTGGCTCCAGTAAAAAATTGATGAAGTTACAACTCAGGTTGGCTCATGGAAAGAAAATTAACCCAAGAGGGGGAGCATATATTATTTCAGAGAAAAAAAAATTAAATTTCATAAATTCAAACATAATTTATTACTATTACTATTACATCATCATCATCATCATCAACTTAAAGAAAACCAATCAATGATCTGGCAAAAAAAAAAGAATGTACAAATTTGCTAAAAGAAATAAGTAGACTAGAATAAGTAGCACCAGTTACCAGCCATCTCACATCAAGGAGTTAGAGACATGCAATGATAAGGAGTTATAAGAAACCTTATAAAGTTGACAGCAGTATGTTCAGAAATATAAAACAGATTAATCAGCAATATGCCCTCACCTTCTGGCCACCGCAAAACTGCATTGTGAGAACTTGCTTCGTTGTCAAATCCTGAAGAGTTGATGTAAATCTTTACATAATCCAAGCATTTTACATGTTCCCAGCAAGTTAAGAAACATGAAAAACTCAACACAATTTACTCAATAAATGGTGAACTACAAAAAGATTGTAGAAAAACTATCTTATACCCAAAATATATGAGGTACTCTAACAATTTTGTTGTTTTTAAAGTTGTTGGCCATTGTCTCAGAGTTTCTTGCCTCTTGAATAAAATCTGTGGACACATACAGGGAAAAGCCAATAAATAGCGCAGCCATTAACATAAGCAACTTAAAGATTACTTCTACATTGCCTGAGTTTCTAACATTGAAAATTAAATTAAAGATGGATATCAGCTGATATCCTGATCCATCAATTCCAACATTAATCTTTGACTAAATTACACAAAAGTCCATGAGGTTTAACCATGAGTCTGCTCTGAAATACTAGTTTGGGAAATGGAAAAAACTTTAAAATACCCTTGAAGGTGTTATCTTATGATATTTCAAAGCGAGTTAAATTGCCAAATGAAATTATATGCCACTAATTCCTTCCAAAAAAAATGAACTAACAATAACTAGAAAAGAATTTCAACAAATCATTCTTCATTTCTGAAAGAATAATGTGATCTTAGTCACTGCCATCATATTTCCACCTTATCTTTATCTCTAATCACATCATCCCATTTATTGAAAATAAACGTCATGAAAAAAAAATATTGATCCATTTTCTATAACTTTGTGTCAAATGTAAGCTCGTTTTTTTGTTGAAGCACAAATAATCTATCCAAGCAATGCATCAAAAAGTAGCAATTCTGCTGAGGAGTTGCTTTTAGAAGCTTAATAATAAAAAGTTTTTCTTCTTGTGTAATTGGGTCTTCTTTTTTTCTTTCATGGGTCTTCTTTTTTTCTTTCATGGAAAAAAAAAAAGAATACACAAACTCAATCATATAGATAAGGAAACAGAACATAAAATACAGGGATTTATCACACAAGATCCCATTTTCGCACATATTGAACAAAGTCAATTACAGAGAAGTTTTAGGCCAAAAAGTAAATTACCAATAGAATTTTGACAGAATTAAAATTGATACCACAAAACACTAAAATTCTGACCACATCATAAAGATAAGCCACAACTTGTTCTACTGCCAAAATAAAAGGAGGATCTTAATACCGAAATTTTAAGAATGAGTATAATTCATCTATTCACATAATGAGTATGTACTGGGATTTAAATAGAGGTTTTAGAAGATTGTATAATTTTTAGGAAACTAATAACACAAAATCCCATAAATAGCGAGACTAACAAACTGGAAACATATCAGGAAAAATTAATACTACTCGAATTGAGTAACCAAATCCCTAATCTAAGGCAACAAATAAGAAAACTATTTATTCTAAATCTTCAAATATTTCAACACTCCCCCTCAAGCTAGCTAAAGATATCACTCATGCCAAGCATGGAGTTTAATGAATCAAAGACCCCTCTCAAAAAGGAATTGTTGAGAATATCAGCAAGTTTGGAGACTTGTAGGTCTGAACTGTGCTTCTATGATTTCTACTTCAATATTCTCTCTGATGAAGTGTCGATCAATCTCAACATGTTTCATCCTAAAGTGATGTACAGGATTCTTTGCAATGCTTATGGTGGATTGATTATCATAGTATATCTTCATAGGTTCTTCCCTAGTGTGAAATTCACTAAGAAGCCTTCTTAACCATATTCCTTCACAATTACCATGAGCCATTGCTCGGAACTCAGCCTTTGTGCTGCTTCTAGATACTACACTTTGCTTCCTGTTTTTCCGAGTAATTAGGTTACCCAAACATAAGTACAATATCAAGAAGTAGATCCCTGATCAATGATAGAGCTTGCCCAATCTGCATCACAAGATGCTTCAACTTCTCTCAATGGAGACCTTTTAAAGAATAGTCCCTTTCCCGGAGAGAACTTGAGGTATCTGAGCATGCGGTATACTGCATCCAAGTCTTCATGAATCATGCTAATAGCAAACCAAATATTTGGCCAAGTACAGACAGGTATATAAGTTTACTAACTAACCTTTGGTACCTCCCTCTATCAACCAATCTACAATCGTTCTTTGCTCCAAGTTTGGTTGAAGAATCCATTGGAGTCTCGGTAGGTTTGCTTCCAAGCATTCTAGTTTCCTCAAGAAGATCGAAGACATATTTCCATTGATCTAGCTATTTCCATACCCAAGAAGTATCTAAGGTTCCCAAAATCCTTAATCTCAAACTCCTCAACCAGCCGTTGTTTGAGATTAGTCATTTCTTCATCAGTAGTTCCAGTCACAACAATGTCCTCAAGAAAAACAACAAGAATAGCAATACTATCCTCAGGAGAATGCTTCACAAACAGAGTGTTGCCAGCTTGACATTGATAATAACCATACCTCTTGAATGCCTTTACGAACCAATTAAACCATGCCCTTGGGGGATTGCTTGAGTCCGTAGAGTGACTTCTACAATCTGCACATTTTGTTGCTTTGAGTCATATTTTCAAACCCTAGAGGAATCACCATGTATACCTCTTCAAGATTACCGTTTAGAAATGTATTTTTGACATCTAGTAGATATATTGGCCAATTAAGGTTTGCAAAGTGACAACAAAAACTAGACTATGTTTAGTTTTACAACAAGGGCAAATATCTCTTGGTAATCAATCCAATATGACTGGGTAAAGCCTTTTGCAACTAACCAAGCTTTGTACCTATCTATGCTCCCTTCTTCCTTGTATTTAATAGCAAAGATCCATTTACATCCCACTAGATTCTTTCCAATTAGAAGACTTGTCAACTCCCATGTTCCATTCTTCTAAAGTGCATGAATTTTTTTTCTCATACTGGTTTCTTCCAGTTTGGGCTTTTGAACGTTTCATGCACATCTTTTGGGACCTGCACGTTATCGAGATTAGAAACAGAGGCATGGAAGGTAGGGAAGAAACCCTTGTAAGAGATGAAATTATACAAGTGATGTATAGGGTATGATCTCACACCCTTCCTCAAGGCTATAGGCTGATCCAAATCATTAATAGAAACATCACCATGTAGAGATCTAGTTTCAATGCTGCCTTTACTAGGCATTGAACTTAGGCTTGATCCTTTGGGTCCACTATGGAGGTGCCTTTCTCTCTATATCTCCATGGCCAACTTTTCTCCTTGAGTAGACACAAAGTTCCTTTGGATTAGCTAATTTGTTTTTTTAGGCTTGAGATTAGCTGATTGTTGGATCTTGGGTTGAGGTAGAATTTCTAGGTTAGGCTTCTCAGATTGTGGCTGATTTTGTCTTTTGAACTGTGATGTAATTTCTGGGCTAGGATCTAGGATATCCAAACGGATTGGATTATCATCAGCAAAAAAATTTAGTGTGGATCTTGCGTTTTCAACACCCCAAAGATGACATTCCCTCGTAAATTCACTCTCCCCCTGAATGACAGATTTGTAATAAAATGATTTTTGTTCAAAGAAGGTGACATCCATGCTAAAGTAATTTTTTTGGGTGATTGGAGAGTAGGACTTCTATCCTTTTTATTTGGAGAGTATCCTAGGAAGATGCATTTGAAGGCTCTGGGATCTAACCTTGGGAATGTTGATGCACGTGGACAAAAGATGTACAGCCAAACACTTTATATTGAAGAGAATGCATTACCTGTGTGTAAGAATATTTTTGAAGGACATTGCAAGGTGTCTAGAATTACCGGTCATATGGTCTAAATCTCAAGTCAACAATCCATGGACTTGATTCCTGTTTCTTGGTGTTGAAAGTACTTAAGAAATTACCTTTGTCCGCTAAGGATGCAGTTCAAACCGCCAGATTTGTGAGGGCTAACAGGGGCTGATCGAATAATTTCTGCAGTGAGCCCAATTGTTCCTTGCTAAAAAGAAATGGTTTGACAAAGAAACCCTGTGCTGGTTTGTCATCGGCTGAAACCATATTTCTTTTGCCTTCTTGTTCTCTTGCTAGCTTCCAATCTGCAGCTTTCTCATGAATCTACCAACATGTTTCTCTATTGTGACACTTTGTGACAGTGATCACACCAAGGTCGTGATTTCCTCTGTCCATTGTTCAAGTCTTGTGGCCCACATGCAACAACTGCAGAATCCTCCAGATTTGAAGTAGATGGTAGAGTCTGCATCGTAAATTTCTTCTGGCTTTCCTCTCTACGAACTTCAGAGAAAGTCTTCAATGAAGGCAGTGTTTCATTCCCAAAATTTTCCACTAACTTCATCAAGATTTTTGTTGAGACGAATTAAGAATTTGTAAGTGCTTTTTTTTCTACAATTTTCTTGTATTTAATTGCATCTGTTGGGTATTCCCACTTGAGTTCTTCAAATTTGTCCAACTGCAACCAAAAACTATTAAGGCAATTAAAATATTGGGTTAAAAATTGATCTCCTTCTCGAGCAACCTCCCAGATATCTTGCACAATCTCATACAAAAGAAAATTCTCAGCTATGTCGTTGGTCATTGAATTAATTAACAAAGAGATAATCATACTTTTTTCAGATTTCCACGCTCGGCATTTCAGATCCTCTATTTTGACTGAATAGCTGCTCTGTTCAGATATTTCTTTGCCACTCCCACAAATAAACATCATAACTGATTGGTACCAGTGCAGATAATTTTGTCCATTTAGTTTGTGCCCTATGATGGCTATAATGTTGCCTCTCCAAGTTGTTGAACGACATTTTTTCCGGTATCCATTCCAGTGGGATTTTAAGATGAATTTTTTAGCAATTTCAAGCTCTGATATCATGATATTTTCTGTATGAGTATAATTCATCTATTCACATAATGAGTATGCACAGGGATTTAAATAGAGGTTTTAGAAGATCCTATAATATAGGAAAGTAACAACAAAGGATCCCATATAATAGGCAGACTAACAAACAAGAAACAAATCAAGAAAAAATAACACTACTCATATTCGGTAACTTAATCCCTAATCTAAGGAAACAAAAGGAAACATAATAATTCTACATTTTCAAATATTTCAAGAAATACCATAAAAGCCAATGACCAATAGATGACAAAACTAGATCTAATATGAGAAAAACATCGTGTAAGTTCCTAACGTCACATACAAAAAGAAATCACTACAAAATCTTCTAGAGATTTTTATTTATGCACAAAGCTTGCTTGCTAGACGTAAATGAGTTCTTTATGTGACAAAGGAGATGAAGGGGTTCAATAAAAAAAAAAGGAGATGAAGGGAAAGACTAGAGCAGACCTTGAAATATTGAGAGCAATAGCAAATGGTGATGGAAGGCTAAAAGAGACTAAAAACAAGGAGGAAAGTTACAAAATATAGCAATAAGTAGAGAATTTGAGCGTTTGGCTTTAGGAAAAGTCCCAACCATTTTGTTAGTAGAGAATTTGAATATCATTGGCACATATGTACCCCAGATAGGATTTGATGAGGCTAGTAAACGATAGCTTTGGGAGGATTTAGATAAGGTAGTACAAGAAGTGCCTTTAGGAGAAAACTTTTTTGGAGGTGACCTTAATGGACATGTAGGTACTAGTAAAGAGGAGGGTTTTGAGAGCATAAATGGAGGTTTTAGTTACGATGTAAAAAACAAAAGTGGGGATGCTATCCTAGATTTTGCTTTATCCTATGATTTAACCCTAGTTAACACACTATTTAGGAAGATGTTTGCAGATTATATTGTGCCTTGGTTATGATGTTTGCAGATGTTGTCTTGTGTAATGAGACTAGAGCGAAGGTTAATGTGAAGTTAAAACTATGGAGTTAGACATTAGAATCAAAAGGGTTCAGACCAAGTAGAATAAAGACTAAATACATAGAACATAAATTCAGTTCAACAAAGAATGAAATCGAAACATAGTGATCCTAGAGGGGGCAGCAATCCCTAAACGAGATCATTTTAGATATTTAGAATCGATCGTACAAATGAACTAAGAGATTGACAGTGATGTGACCAACGGGATCTAGGATGCCTAGAGTAAGTGTAGAAGTACTACAAGTGTGTTGTGAGATAAAAGAATTCTTATATAGTTGAAGGGCAAAGTTTTAAATGACAGTTTATAGACCAACATTGCTCTATGGTAGTGAATGTTGGGCGACTAAAAGACTGCATACATAAAAGATGCGTAGTAGAATTGTGAATGCTATGATAGTGTTGTGAGTCTACAAAAAATGATAGAATGAGAAAAAAGGACATTCACAAGAATGTTAAAGTGACACCCGTCGAAGATTAAATGAGAGAAATTCGTTTACGTTGGTTTGGACACATACGAGGTAGGCTTATGGACACTCTGATTAGGAAAGGGGAGGCTATGAGTGATGAAAAAAGGGTCAAGTCTAGGCAAAGACCAAAAAAGATTTGAAAAAGAAGTTATCTGGAAAGATATGGTGGAACGAGAGTTAGAAGAATAAATTGCCTTAGATAGGAATGAATAGAGGTAAATAAATGCTGACAACTTAGTGTGAGTTCATATATTGATTCATGTAACCTACCTCAACATTGGGATAAAGACTCTGATGATAATGATGAGTCTTCATTTTAAAAAATATAAAATATCCAGACATGCCTTCTTCTTTTCACCTTTTTTGGTTGGGGGTTATAACTTACAATTCTAGGAAAACAGTTCCAACAACTATAAACCCTGTGATGCAGGAAAGAAACTATTTGTGGAATTAAATTATTTATTTATTTTGCTAATTTGTTATATTTTGCAGGTTCAATTCTAATTTTCATATGAATGTACAATATTTAGCTCATTTAGGGTACTAATAATGTACAATATTTAGCTCATTTAGGGTACTTTATTAGCGAGTGTTTTGCTTATTTTCAAACAAAGTGGTTTTCAATTTATATTTCACATTTTGCATTTCTATAGAGGATTTAGCCATAAATACCTAGGTTATTTAATATATTCTAGGAGGCTTAGAGTGATAAAATACTGACGTGTTGGTACTTTGAATTGTTGAGATTTGTTTTTTTAGGGAGTTTGGAGAATTAGACTGATACTTTCAGATTATTGCTTCACATATTATTGTTTGAGAATGCTTGTTTTACATCACTCTGCCTAGTACTGAACCTCAGTCATAAAATACTATTCTACATGTATTATTATTTAAAAATATATTTTGTTTTATTAAATGTTTTGACCATATTTAAACCCTCATTAGGATAATTAAGGACAAAACTCAAATATGAAAGGGACAAGAATATAATTATGAGAATTTTGACTTTTATGAAAATGTGCATACTTACGAAAAACAAACCAAACAATACCAAACTAAGAAACATCGAGACAATGGAAACAAAATACACACTCAACTTGGTTGATGATCATAACTAACAATGAAATATAAAATCGAAGCAATCATTCATAGCAGGCATAACATAACTGTCAAAGACAATTATATAACTCACCAAGCTCCAGAGAAACTGCCTCAGTGAACTCTGAGACCAGCGAACAAAACCTATATTCAGGAAAAAACTGAATAGGCAGAGAGAGAGAAGATTAGGCAATCTAACATAACCATAATATATTAAAAACTTTAAAAACAAAAACATAAGGTAAAGAGGAAAAAAAACAAAGGCATCAAACAGAGATTAACTTGGTGTTGCAGAAACCACATTTGGAGTAAAGAAGACAGTCACAACTCCTAACTGGTACCCACTGAAAGGATCATTTTGAGAGCAAAGCTATTGATAAGATTAATTCATGAATTGCTTATCAAACCCTACCCTTTTCTTTAATTTTACTAGATATTTAGAGAGCCTTAAGCCTGGTTAGTTCAGCTAAAACCCAACAACAAGTCCAATATTTACCTTATTTTTCACATGCATACAAATCCCACCAGTGGCATTTTTCGATACTTAACGCTTCCAACCTCTTCTCAAAATAATTTTTTTTTATAAATCCAATCAGTTTTCGTTAATTGTTTATAACATGTCAAGCAAACATTTATTTGGTTGAAGACCAACCATTCCACCTCAATATTCTTCATTTAAGGAATATCAAATTGTTAGTTGTTTTAAAATTCTCTCCACTTTCTCTTGCTACTGTTTCCAACCACATCAAACATTACTCTTTCACTTTGTAGGAATGTCTATTCAAAGTCAACTGTATTAATTTGTTGTTTTGCTATGCTTAATATCCAAAAATATCCTCAACTTTCTGTACAAAATGAATATAAGCACTCAATGTTTTATTACATTCAAATAAGTTTATAAACTTTTATTTTACTGTAACTTAAAACACAAACTTTCAAAATCAAAAAATAAAAAAATATTCAGAATTTTTTTAATACAATAAAACGTTTAGGGCTTATATCCATTACATACAAAAGATTGAAAGCATATTTGGCTTTTAAGCCTTGCTAAAATAGCAAATTAATACAATTGACTTTGAATAGACATTCCCATAGAATGAAATAGTAATGTTTGATGCGGTTGGAAAAAGTAGCAAGAGAAAGTAGAGAGAAATTTAAGAAACAACTAACAATTTGATATTCCTTAAATGACAAGTTAAGGAATAAAACTTTGTGCTTTAAAAGTTAGTTCTTTAATTTACAGTAAAATAAAATTTTGTGAACTAATTTACATGCAATAAAAGATGGAGGACTTATATCTATTTAGTGAAAAAGGTGGAAGGCATATTGGGCTATCAAGCCCTTCAAAAAAACTGTAAATATTTGTAACCCTAGAATTAATGAAATACTATCCCTAAAATTAAGGATTTACAATCACAGGAGTTAGTTTTAGGCAGATTTATATTGATTTATTTTCATATTTATTTCTTAAGAATAGGTGTATGTAACTCTTAGGGCTTCGTATGATTCAGGCATATTTTCTTCAATACAATAATCTGGTTTTCCACAGGGTATCAGAGCCTCAAGCTTTTCTTAGGAAACAATTTCTTTTATAGCGATCATTGTGGATGTTTTTGCCTCAGGCATTCATAGCCAATTTTTGTTAAGGCCTTCATATCCATTTTCTTACATGGCCTTACTCGCCAAAATTTTTCTATCTATGCAGCCTTTTATTCTTCCATGACTATTGTTTTACCCTAGAAAAATAACTATATCAAAAATAACAGAGATGCCACAATTGCCATATTCGAGGAGGAGACAATTGGTCAAATCACATGATAATTACAAAATATTCAAGCTGCATACAAATTGAATGGAAAGAAATACTTGAAATGGTCTCAATTGGTTCAAACCTTTCTCAAGGGAAAAGGAAAGCTTAGTCATCTTCTTGGTACCACCCTGGACATACGAAAAAAGACCTAGATTTGAGGCTTAGGATGAAGAGAATACCATGGTTATGTCACGGCCATGGATTATGGCATTGGTGATGGTGGCAAACAAGTGGGTTCATGTTACCTCAAATTCAGCTTCAGGTAATCTCACCAATGATGAACTCCTAGCAAGTAATTTATGGTACTGGTAATGGTGGAAAATACATGGGTTCAAGTTAGCTCAACTTCAGCTTCAGGTAACTTCAAGTTTGGACCTTCCATGGTTTGGATCATTTACAGCATATTCCACCATTTTCAGCCTCTATCATACATCTTATAACTTCAATGCAAACTTCTTAATCAAAAACCAATTTTAACATGCCATTGGGTCCCTTATGCAAATGATATCATGTTCACCATGTAGAGTAAAGCCTTCATAGTTCTTCAAAATTTTTGGAAAATAATAAGCAAAACTTTTATAGAAAATGTGGCAATATAAAAGAAAATATAGTGAAAGCATGACATTATCAAGGTCTTGCAAAAAAATAGTTAAAAGTACCTAGGACTAGGAGGTTCTTGTACTAGTCAAAAAGTGTATTTCAAACCCTTTATTCGAATGTTAAATGATTTAATCCTTGTACTTCGGTACTTTTTAGCAATCAAGGACAATTGATAACAACATAAAGGAGGATTTGTTATCTATGCTGATGCAGTAATGAGATATGCTAATTTGTAACTTTTAACTCACAAATCGGTGATGTGCAATGTTGTTGACATGGAAAATTTCTTCTCTTAATTTTTATTTAAAATTTCATGTCAGCAGAAAAAATATTTGTATATTCCACAACATCAATTTGTCAGAGAAGTTACATTTCATGATCAATTTACGGAAAACCAGGGTAGAGGGATTACAATACACTTTTGATCATACTACAGGGACCCCCTAAGTTTGTTAACTGCAGAAAAAAAATCCCAGTGGCACAATTACA
Source organism: Heritiera littoralis (assembly GCA_031772115.1). NCBI lineage: Eukaryota > Viridiplantae > Streptophyta > Magnoliopsida > Malvales > Malvaceae > Heritiera > Heritiera littoralis. Next base: position 2,507,310 of record JAPDPK010000063.1, read on the forward strand.
TTGCAAGAAATTACAAGAATTCATCAAATAGCTTAACTAAAACACACAGAAATGACTGAACATGACAAAAACGATTTTACGTCATAGAAACAAAATATCGTTTGACAAATGTTAAAACAATTGTTAAGAAATTCAGGGCATACCCATGCAACGAATTCTGAGAGGAAATACATAATTCTTGTGTCTAGCTTCATTTTTTCCTCTAATCCAGGGTATTGCACCTATTCTCCATAATAGAAAAAACATTTACTAGTCAATTACTACAAACCATATGAAAATCCTTTAATGAATCAAACGATATTCAACATGCATCACAGTAAAAGATAGAAGAAGCAAAAATAAAGGGAATAAAATATTAAAAAATAAAATTAATAAAATAAAATAAAATGCAATGGTGTCTTTCCTTTTGTTTTTGATGCATAAACAAATTTAAGTAACAAATAACATAATGAAGGAAATGGTAATATTTTTTGTCTTACAAACTTGTATGCAAGTTTATTTTATGTGGGATTTCATGAGTTTGAGTATTGGTTAGATTCCAAAAATGGTTTGCAGGAAAAGAAATTCCCTTTTTTTCTTTTAATCTTAGGCAGCATGAAAAATGTAGCAGCCAGAAAAGGACTAGAAGACTTGCTTCCAAAAAACCTTTTCCTTTTGAATTTAGCTTGTTTATAGTAGTGAATAAAGGTGGCAAATAGGCGGGTTGGATTAGGGTTGGGATATGTTATTTTGAGTTGGATCATTTTGAGTTAATGAAAAATCTTATCAGCTCGAATTCGGGTCATTAAAAAAAAAGTCATTTCAGACTTTGATCATTTCGGGTTTGGGTCAAGCTAAGTCCAGGTCAAGAAAAAAAACATATCATTTCAAATTCAAATCATTTCGGGTCCAAGTCAAGTTGGGTTCAAGTAAATGAAGAATCGGTCCTTTAGGAATTGAATCATTTTGGTTTTGAGTTAGGTTGAATTCAGCAAAAGGAAAATCAGCTCATTCAAGTTTGAGGCATTTTCGGCCGGGTTACTTTAGATTTGAATCAATTTGAATTTGGATAGTTCTAGATTTGGTTCTCAAATCATTGGGGTTTAACACTCATGTCATGTTAGTCGTTTTCAATATGTTAACTTTAAAACTATAAAAATATATAATTAAATTATATAAAATTAAAATATCAAATTAAATGATTTAAAAGTAATTTGTTAAGAATATGAAGCAATGTTACATTAAATATAAAATTAACTTTGTTTGTTATAAAATTATTAATGATTTTTTGCTGACAGATTTAGTATTTATTTTTTAATATTTAATTCAGTAATTATTAATTCATTATTAGTGATTCCTATTAATATTTCATACAATTGTACTCATCCACGTTATTCATCAATATTCAGCAAAGAATAGAAAACGAACAAATAACTATTGATATTGATTAATTATCACTAATGAGTAAGATAATATCAAAATATACTATTGACATTGATTATTAACCGAATTGTCCTATAGTCTAATCTTCAAACATAAATATATATATATATACATATGAAAATTACTTAACATAATTTCAATTTAATTTTAGTAATTGACTTTTTGTATATCAAATAACACAAATCTATGAACGCATGGCTTGGCATAACATGACTTCTTGGCCAGTAGATTGGTTTGATTTTAATTTTCTAATTTTGTAACTTATAATGTTTGAATTTGAGTGTTGATTTTATATATAACAAAAATATAACTATAATTGTATGTGTATATATATACATATTATATTATATAATTTTTAAAAAATTTGTTCATAAAAAACTTAAGTTTATTTGTTGAATACAACTAATCTTAATTCTAGTTACTTAATATATTATAAAGTTACTATATTTGATAATTAAAATAAATAAATATAATATTATTATTCTACCTATAAATTATAAAAATCAATTATTTTTTATAGTAATCACTTATCAATAAATATAACTCCACCTGTGTTTAAAGCAGCTGATCCCAAGCATAGATAAAGGAGGGTTGGCGATAGGTTTGCACAACTAACCACTTAAAACTCGTCTAATTTTTATGAGATGAACCATTATATGAAATCCGTTGGGGCGTCCCCTACTCACAAACGGGCTACATGCAGCCCAGTTATAGTAAAAAATATGCAAGGATTGCTAGGTGATCACCCAAAGGCGACACGGTACATCGACTCCTGGATGTGGTGCCCAATAGACAATGTGACGTAAATTGAGAAACAATTTTTTTATGAAGAGAATTTTCTGCTGTATCTCATTAAGAAAATATGTATAGAAAATATGTACAGAGTGGCTGTATATATAACAACACTAGCAATAGAAAAGGAAACTAGCTAGGCTACCAGATCCCATGATTTATGGAATATTATTAACCAAATCAGCCAAATTCTAGGGATACAAGCTGTTACTAAATCTCCTAAAAAACTGGTTGTACACTAATCATGTTTTATGGCAATCGTGATTTTTTGAACTAAGTGAGTAAATCTATTTAATTAGACTTATATAATTTAATATGGAGTACTAAAGAGTTATGAGAATTTATTTAATTAAATGGTAATTAAATTTCAGAAATTTAATTGAATGAAAAGAGAGGATTTAAATTAAGGAAATATATACACACACACATCTACGTATTAAACAAAGTATACATACATACATATATACACACACACACACACACACACACACACACACATATATATATATACACACACACACATTTACGTATTAAACAAAGTATACATACATACATACACACACACACACACACACACACACACACACACACACACACACACACACACACACACACACACACACACATAATGAATATATATGGATATAATGAAAAAAAAAGTGAAATATAATTACAATATATATTTATATATGTATTATTTAAAATATATATGAGTATTACTTAAAAAATTAATTAAAAAAATCAAATAAGATAAAATAACAATAATTTTTGAGTTAGTGGTGTTTGGTGGGAAATATCCCACCAAACCCCACATACACGGTCTGCCTTAGCAGACCACCTTTGCCCATTTTCCTAAACTTAAAACAAATACATATATATATATGAACTACAGAAAGAGAGACGAGAGAGAGAGCATTGAAAAGTTGTAGCAAAGTGGGAGGTGACTGAAGGAGAAAGAAAGAGGGGCAGAGAAGGGAAGCCGATCCAGTCGGCTGTTGCAGGGGTCTTGGCTGGGCTGAAACCAAGAAGGAGAAGCAAATGGCAGCTGGATTTTCGAGGTGGTGGAACCAGCCAGAACAGGGCTGATTTGGGGGTATTGTAGAGGAAGAAGAGGGCAGCAATCGCTGCTACCAGAGGAAGAAAGCAAGCAGGGGAAAACGGTGAAGGAAAGAGGAAAGTGAAGCAGCAACCGCCACTGCCAAGAAGAGACTGGAACCAAGAAAGGCTGGGAGTGGCTGAACGGACCTGAAAACATGCTGATTTGGTGGTGTCTTTGAGGGCTGAAAAGGGGCGGTTCTTGGGCTGGACAGTGACGCCAAGAGGTGGCTGAACTGGGGAGTTTCGATGTTAGTTGAAGGCTGATTTTAGGACCAACTAAGGGTTGATCAAGGGCTGATTGTGGCATTTGTTTTTGGGCTGAAGACTGTTTCATTTAAGCGTTAAAACGGGAGTAATACAGGGGCCAAGGAGTTGAGTTATTGGTGCGGGAACAGGGCGAAAAACAGAGCTGTCCAGGGGTGCCAAAAGCTGGTCAAAACAGGGGCTGCACAAGGGAGGTCTGAACAAGGGAAAGAGAGGAAGAAAAGGAAAGAGAGACAAGAAGAGGGCATTGCTGCAAACAGCAGCTGGTTTGGCCAGCTTTGGCCGAACCAAGGAAGGAAAAGAGGAGAGAAGAAAAAGAAAGAAAAGAGAAGACAGGAAAGAAAAGAAGGATAAGAGAGGAGTTCGAGGAATACTTGGCTCGAGATTAGTGTGGAATTGGGCGTAACAACACCCTAAGGCGACCTATCGAGAAGTTGGCTAAGCTCGAGTATAAACACTAAAGCTCAGAGTTGGTAAGTTATTTATATAGGTTAGTTGTAAGATTATATTGTTAGATATTTTAACTATTTGATCTAATATGGAATGATGCTAGATGATGGTTGAATGATTTGTGAGGGCTATGAATTATGTAAAAAGGGTCAACGCTAGAGGAAGATTGAAAAAGACTTTGGAAGTAAGTAATCCAAAAAATCTGGCGAAACGAGAGCTGGAAGAACACAATGCTTTAGATAGGAATGAGTGGAGGAGGAGAATTCATGCTAAGGACTCAGCATTAGATCATATATTGGTTCATATAGCCTATCCCAATATCATGATAAAAGCTCTGATGAATGGTTCCATGAAGGCATCTATGAATCACTTCAAAAATCTCTCTATTTAATTTACTCATCTAGTTAATCACAACTAAAAATTATAGTATAACGAGAAAACGACAAATGAGTTAGAAATATTCTATCAACCAACCTTAATTGCTACTTCTTGGTGGTTCTTCAACATCGCATGGTGCACTTGAGCAATGGATGCAGCAGCTATAGGTTGCTCGTTAAACCAAATGAATCTGAAATTTACAAAAATCTTCTAGTCAATAGAAAATTTACGTATTTCATAAATTTTACCAAGGAATATAACAAATGAATGGAAATGATGTTAGGGTCCATAATCAACTTTTTAATCTAGTTCTATCAAAAGCCTCTATAAAAAGTAAAGAGCTACATAGATACACTATCTTAAGAGATTATCTTGTCTACCTTCAAAGACAAAATGTCTAAAGATTCCAACTTGAAACCAATTAGTAACAATTGGAGAGGCCCAAGGTCAATATTAGGTTATAACAAGGCCAAACTCAGATAATGTAGGGCAACACAACTTGAAACTTCCTTTTATGTGTAGGTTAATTACTAAAAGCTAAATAGATCCTAGCAAGTGAGCAGAACACAACTTCATCTCTAATGCCAATTTAAGCATCCAATGTAAGACCAACTAGTTATAGGCTGAAAGAATGAACCTAAATATAAGGCCACAGCAAAGATATTATTAAGAAAATTATAATAGTAGAAATTATACATTTTAATGACTTAAAAAATTAAAATAATTGACTATAGAAAATCATGATGATATATTGATATTTAAAACAATCGATTCAACGAACTAAGTTTTGACATGTTGATATAGTTGGGCATTAGTAATGAATTGGACATGGGTAAATGACTAGATTTGGTTTTAGCACTTAAGTGTTTATTGTTTAATTTGATTAAAATTCAATTGGAATGTTGAAGACATAAGACTAAGAATAAGACAATGTCAAAAGGAGAACTATGAGTCAATTAATTGCACTAACAGCCTAATTTTATAATTTCTAAAATATCATGATTTAAAATTATTAGTTACATTCCTGATCTAATTGTCGTATTTGACCATTTTAATAGTAAATAGTAATGAAGAATGAAGACACCATGCTACCTACCAAGATGGCATGGTTTGATTGGCTTGATTTTATGTTTGAGTATTAATACTATGTACAAATCTATTTGATTAATATACAAGAGAAGATAGAATGAGAAATAAAGACATCTATAAGATGGTTGGAGTGGTACCTATCGAATACAAGATGTGTGAAAGCGTTTATATTAGTTTAGACAAGTATGACATAAACCTGTGGATGCTCTAGTTAGGAGAGTGGAGATTATGAACGATGAAAGAAGGGTCAAGGCTAGAGGAAGATTAAAAAAGCCTTAAAATGAAATAATTCGTAAAGATATAAAAGTATTAAAGTTGGATGAACACATTGCCTTGGATAGAAATATGAGGAAGAGGAGAATTTATATGGACAATTTAACGTGAGTTCAGATACTGATTCATGTAGCCTACTCCAATCTATTGGGATAAAGGCTCTGATGATGATGATGAAGTTTAGGGTTTCTAAAATGTCTAAAAAAATAAAATTAAAAAACTATTGTCTTTAAAGTTGAAGTGGTCCATTGGAGGATTGCCACATGTCTTCCACAGTGGAAATCGAAAATCAGTTTTTGTAATTTATATTCAAGTGTGGCACACACTTGGTCTGTTCCTATTGGCTAAATGCCAAACATGTAGATTTTGTTAAAGGTGTTAATGGTTGGACTAATTTGACACATTTTGAAAGTTTAAGGAGAACATTTTACACTTTTTTTTTTGAATTTGGGTAAGGGTTTGTATGTTTTGATACAATTCAAATACAGTAATTAATTCTTCTAGAAATTGATGGAGTGCTTTCTATGCACTTTTTTAATGTATTTCTTTCTTTCTTTCCTTCTTCCCTTCCTAACTTTTGTGCTTGAAGAGGCTGAATAAATGCATGTGTTCATGTATGAAGCTCTCTTTCTACAGCACGTGGTAGTCCTTGGAGTAAAGAGGAAAACTAGTAAAACAATGTTGCATATACAATTAACAGGGCATTTTGAATTTAGTTTAGCCAAAAGGACATGCGTTGCCAAGACAGTGGAAGCTTAATGACCTTCTTGAGTGGTTTATGATATATACATTATACATATGGGGCTCATTTTAGGAGAAAATATATATACATACATACATATTATATATATATATATATATATATATATATATATGTTATCATATCAAATAAGCCTAAGATTTATGATTTTATTAGTAAACACTAAACGCAACTTTACTGCATTGCATAATGTGTACCAAAGATAAAAATTTATCATGTTTAACTAGAAATTATCGCCAAAAAAAGCTCAATGTTTCCTTCACTCCATCTTAATCAAAAAGTTGTGCACTATATGATCCAATGTTTCATTCTTATAAAGACAGCTAATTTTCCTTTTTAAATGTTAAAAGAATAGCTAATGGAAGAAATTAAAAAGTAAAGAAACCAGAGGGACATTTAAGTCAGAGGAATTTTTATGCAGCTTTCCAAATAAAAAAAATATTGAAAGAAAAGGCATGTGACCTAAGAAGCCTTTAGGTGTCAAGCACTTTGTTTGATTTGCACAACGCCATAGTGCCTAGGCATACACCTTGACAACACTGAAAGGTTGTATACTATCTAGACTACATGCCAGAAGCTAGTACGCATTTTATACAAAAAAACACAAAGGGTATATGGGAACATTCAGGAAAGATATAAACAGTTATATGAATCCAAGCTATGACTAATGAAATGAAACTTACATCTCTGACAGATCCTGACCAAGATTGCTGATTATTGCTTCTTTTATGACATTAAAATCACAAGGAACTGCCTACAGTGTCATGGAAACAAAAATTAGAATAAGAACCTATAAAATGTCTCTTTCTGGGTAATATTATATGCATGGAAGATAATGAAATCAGCCATACCTGATCCTGCAGTGAGGAAAGGGTCAACGAGTATGCTTTTGGGACCTGATGCAGGGAAGAAACAAACTGGCCAGCTTTCACATAAAAACCTTTATTCATTTCACATAATTTCAGCATTCTCTTAGCTGAGCGCAAATGAACCTAATTAGCACCACAAAACAGTACATTTAGGTTCAAGAACACATGTAAGATCAAACATTCACCAAACCTGAAGCTTACTTATACAGCCTTTGGGGTATACACAAATTTCATAAAAAGAAATTTATTTGGTTACTATGACAATATTTGAGAATAAACAAGAAGCGCAAAAAATAAGGTACCTTGAATGACTTTCTTTGGTGAAGTATTTTACAAGATACTATAAAATAGTCAGGACGATATGCATTTAAGAGACTTATCCAATAAGGGTTACTCAGTTGAAAATGAAGGCATCAATTAAAGGACTAAATTTTTAAATTCGGTTAGGTTAAAATCAACTTCAACCCTCTAAGAGTAACAGAAAAAGGAACCTCAGCTAATAGAAGACGATATTCATCGCAGTCCTTTGGCAGCCCATATAACGAATACTTGTAGTCGGCAATGGTGACTGCAATCTGCACCAAAACAAGTCAAAATTAGAAAACTTCAAAAATAAAAAAAGATAATTAAGAGAGGGAGAGAGAATTCGGACAGTGCAGATTGCACGAAAAGAGCGAAGGACGCCTTGGAAAACGGAAGAGTCGGAGGAGAAAGAGAGAAAATCGGCTTGATATGAGATGCCGCCGGCTGTGATCAGGCAAAATGCGGCCTTGGCTTTCACCGGAAACTTTGATACTATAGGTTTTCTCATCTGCCTACGGTTCACTGTGGCATAAGGAATTTGGCATCGTTTTAATAACCGAACCGCACAGCACCAATTAGGGAACTTCTATGAGAAATTCTATTCGTACCCCGTTTTTTACTAAATCTACCCCACCCCAAATAACCCTTTAAAGTAAAATACAATTTTACACATACCACACATCGGCTACTCCTCCTCCTTCTCCTTCCTTCTCCGTCTCCTTCTCCTTCTCCTTCTCCTCCTTCCTTCTTCCTCCTTTCTGGTACGAATCTCCTACTGTTAAGGTAAAAATAGTATTTGCAATACGAAGCTCCTGCGCATGGTGTCCCGCTCGCGCCGCTCGCAGGTGTGCCGCTAGGCCAGCCCCGCGCAGGTGGCACACATGCGCGAGGCCAGCCCCGCCACCTACGCAAGGCCAGCCCCGCCACCTGCGCGAGGCCAACCCCGCGCAGGTGGCACACCTGAGAGGCCGGGCAGGTCGAGCGGCTTGCACACCATGCGCGAGAACCCCGCGCAAGTCTCACTTGCGCGAGGATCCCGCGCAAGGCCCACTTGCGCGGGGATCCCGCGCAAGGCTCACTTACGCGGGGATCCCGCGCAAGGCTCACTTGCGCAGACGTTTTACATCCTGTTTTGCATTCTGATTGCAATTATTTCTGGTTTTGATTACATTCTACAAGTTTGGTTTTTATGATTTTTGATTTAATCAGCTGACTAAAGTTTATAATTATACAGACTATTGCGACCATCACCCTTCGATTGCTGCCATCAATCTGTACAAGCTATTGCACTGTAGGACTACTACCATCAGGTATGTGCTTGATATATGTTAATTTTTTCATGCTATGTTCTATTTAAGCATTGTCAGAAAAATAAATAATGTGATATATTATCAAAGAGGTGTGATATATTATCAAATAAATAATGTGATATATTATTCATGCTATGTTCAATTTAAGTATTGTCAGATATATTTCATGCTATGTTCTATTTAAGCACTATAGGCTCACTTGTCATGATCTGCTTATTTATACTTGCTGACAATGTAGACACACTTGACACTATTATTTCTCACTTACTCTCACTTTGCACGACACACACATCACGTCACTCACTCACACTTCCACTCACTTGTACACTTTTTACTTCCTCACACACTTGCACTCAACTATTGCACTTAGTGTCTTGGCTTTTAATATGTTTGATAATTTTTTAAATATTTTTTTTTCAGACATGGCTAATACACGAGGTGGAGATTCATCTCAAGGAAGACGACAGCGACCTACCGGCTCTGAGAGGAGACGACGAGTTAGGAGATATCAAGCCGAGCAAGCTGAACAAGTCGAACCTGTCGAGCAGGTCGAGCAGGACGAGCAGGCTGAGCAGGTCGAGCAGGCTGAGCAGCTAGATGCAGATTATGTAGAGGAGGAAGTCAAGCCTTGTCCTGGAGGTCCGACCGATACATCAGTTCTTCGAAGTTTTAGATCACATGTTGCTTTTGCAATATGAGATGGGCAGGTAATTCTCCTTTCAAAAATTTGGTAATATGTTTTTGCAAGAAGTGATAACATGACGCTTTTGAAATAACTTATTGTTTGTTGTTTTCGATATAGGAGCGAGACAATTTGAAGGTCCTGAATCATAGCAACAAAATCTCTCAGTGGATCTTAGATGATAATAGATCTCGTATTCTCTCCTCGGTTATGCAGTCCGGCTTAGCGAGTTTAGTTGACTGTAGTTACCGCACATGCAACAACACCATCATCTCTGCTTTTTGTGAGAGGTGGCAGCCAGAGACGAATACATTTCATATGTCATTTGGAGAGATGACGATTACTCTTGATGATGTAGCTACCCTGCTAGGCATACCAGTGACCGGGGCGATCGTATTTTGCCGGCACATCTCTGTGAAGGAAGCTGTTAGAGTATTAGTAGAGTTGTTAGGAGTCTCTATTTCCGAGGCTCAAGCGGCGACGAGCACCGGTCGTGGGTCCAGTGTGACATTGCAGTGGTTGAGAACAAATTTTAGCCATGTCACCGACAGCTCCAGTGATGAGGAGATAGTATATGCTACTCGTGCATACTTGCTTCACTTGCTTGGATGCACTCTTTTTGTAGATAAGAGTGGGTCACATGTTGCCGTGTCATTATTGCATTGTTTAGAGGAGCTAGCGGCTATCAGTGAATACGCGTGGGGTGCAGGTGCTCTTGCTCATATGTATAGACAGCTGGGTCTTGCGAGCAGGTCAAAAGTCACATCGATTGGCGGCTATATGACCCTTTTACAGGTATTATAATTTACTTTATCTAACTTGTTAATTATAAATTAATTGTTTATAATTTATTAATGATTAATGTTTTATTTGATGTAGGCTTGGATTTATGAGCACTTTTCGTCGTTAAGTTCGGAGGTGAACGTTAACTACGAGGAGAGTATGCCTCGAGCTCGACGATGGAAGCCACGTACTTATGGCCAGGATGTGAAGGTCTTGCGAGAGCAGCTAGATGACCTTCAGTGAACCAGGTGTGCTAGGATCCCTATGCAGATAGTCGGAGACATCATCCGTTGCCTCCGATCACATTTTTCACCGTCTGCTTGAAAGCTGGGGATGTTGTGGAGCCGTATCATCCAGAGAGAGTGTTACGGCAGTGGGGCTATGTACAGACCGTACCTCCGAGACCTTTGGCGCCATTTAGAGCACGGAGAGGTAGTACGAGCACCACTTACCATGTCATTTATCAGTTTATGAATAATATATGGGAGAGATGGCCTATGTATGTCCTCACAGAAGAGAATAGAGGACGAAGATGTGTGATCCCAGGAGAGACAGCTCCAGATTATATGGCTTGGTATGAAGCCATTTCTCATTGATTCGTACAAAACCCAGCACGCAGATCGAGGTTTCAAGCTCCCCTTGTCGAGTCCGATTATTCTAGCGTAAGTTATTAACACTAAATCTCAAGTGAATAAAATTTTTTCATACTATTTAATTTGATAAAATTTCTTTCATGTATTGTTTTGCAACGCAATTTGAGGGCAATTTCTTACATTGAATTACTCATGTGCGGCAACCAAGATGTGGAGACATTGGCAAAGGGACTTCACGACCTGCATGACATATTAACTGGGTCGTCAGATGCTGCTTCATCTTCAGCTCCTCATACAGCTCCATCACATGCACCTCCTCCAGCTCCTCCACGAGCTCCTATTTCCTCGGAGACAGCTCCACCAGTTACATCAGACATAGCTCCTCCGCCTACACGTTTTATACTAGGATCGGGAGGAGGAGAGGCAAGGCAATTATATCGGATGCGTCGGAGGATTAGTGTATTTGTACTTAATGACTTTTGTTTTGTAAAGATACAGTTTATGTTTATGATATTAGATTATGTTATTAAAATATGTTGTGATTTTTGTTTATAATTTAGTAATGATATTTAGTGATTTTTTGTTTCTTAAACATACAGATTATCTTTATGATATTTGGATAATGTTATTAAAACATATAATGTATAAATCAATAATACAATCTTAACAAGGCATACATATCAAATACAGTAATATTTAATAAAATATCATATGTCATCTAAGTCAATGGTTTCTCTAATGACAACATCTGATCTCGAAAACAAATTTTGAAATTCTTCGATGCGAGATACATATGGAAGCTCCCACTCACAAGCAAAGTCACATCGATACCGATACCAATTGCATGCCATCGGAGGTATTGGCGCAAACGGGTCCATAAATACCTGAAAAATAGCATTGTTAAACGCATAATAAATGAAATACACAATATCTAAAGTGTAACATATATATCATTATCAATACCTCAACAAAATGAGAATTGTTAACAAATCCAGTTGTTATGAATCCATGCTGTAGCGGTGGAGGTGGTGCAGTTCTAAGCGGGAGATATGTCAAACATTGTCTCGAAGATAAATGGACGAGCACAACATTATACTTTGTTGCTATCAAGTGACCCATATCGGGTAAAGTCATCCATTTATCATAAGGAGCCGGTATGTTGAAATATGATAATGTCTCTAACAATTCATCAACACGCTCCATGGATCCATAGAGACTAACATAGTAAGCTCGAAAATCACATATCTCGTCAATCAAATCTTGTCGCACCTTCGCCCATGCATCAACACCCATGCCTAGCAACCCAGCTATAGCCCGAAAGCCACAATGTCCATCTGACTCAACATCCACAGTAGAGCGTATGAAGGGGCGTATCTCTAAAGGGAAAGAATCAATAAATTTCACTTTCTTTTTTCGATTAACTGGTAGCTTCATCCTTTTAGTTGCTGAATTTAAATTTGCGGGTGTTGATGTGCTATCATGTTGAGATTCAACAATCTCAAAGTATGAAGGGGCACGTCGAGTTGATTTGTCTGAACGACCTTTGCTCTTAGCCTTCTCGAGTGGAGGAATAAGGAATGTAGTTGCTGGATCACCTAGTTCTCTTAATTTTTTCTTCAAGGCTAATCTTCCTGAGAGATCACACGCATTGAAGCGTTTCACTATTAGCTCCCACTCGGAATCAAGATTCAGCTCAGCCAAATAATCAACAGTTTTCTTCTTCAAGTCCAACTTCGACCAATGAGGATCCAAAACAGATAAGGGAATAGGTTTCTCATCCCTCATGAATTCAGCAATCTCATGAGCACAAGGCAACCCATGTGTGCTTCTAATGATGCAACCACAAATAAGATGGTCAATGCCGGTATCATTTGCTCGATGCGCCTCCTTCAAAAGTATATTCAACGCTGTCCTGGACACCAATCCTCGTAACTCCCTAAACAAAGCTGGTCGAAAATTATGTTCAACAACAATAACACTTCTCTCGAACGAAGCCTTTATCTCCGTATGTTGTAGCTCAATCAGAGAGTTGATAACTTTCCAAGATGAATCAAAATCTCCTTGGGACGATCCAAGGTGCCTCTTTAACTTCGCATGTGCACTCTCAGCCCTACATGACATTCGAACAATGTTGATTATAATGAATAAATTGTATAAGTTGTGAAAATAAGAACTTTTAAACTTTGTAAACATGCATACCTATTTGTTGTAACATTTCCAAAGTGCTTTACTTTATTTGTCCAAGCAGCAATAAATCTCTCTTTATGTGTAGTTAGCCAAGTATCTCTTAAGTACTCGAGCGCTCTAGGATAAGAACGGTAATGAGAGACCATTGAACTTAAATTTGCTTCATACTCATACTCATTTGAAGAGGATACAAGAACGCCCCAAGATGACATGAATGCCTCCCACTTCTCCATGCTCTCAAAAAACTTTTTACAATGAGCAAGTACATTCTTTGATATATGCCATCTACATAAGAGATTAATTGCGCTAGGGAACACTGTCTGTACTGCTTTCATCAATGCTAAATCCCTATCAGTAATAATGACAGAAGGTGTTGAATCAGAAGACATCAAACTTTTCAGCTTCTCTAATGCCCAAGTGTAGTTGTCAGTGCGCTCAGCCTCCATGTAAACAAATGCAACTGAAAAAGTTAGATTTGTAGATGTTACACCAACAATCTCAAGGAGTGGGAGTCGATATCTATTAGTTTTATATGTACAATCCATAACTAATAGATTGGAAAAAGCATTCAACAAATCTATAGCTGTTGGATGTGCCCAAAATAAGTCTCTAACACAATCACTTGACTCATCACTTCGATGCCACTCAACATATTTACAATCATTCAAGCATTTCATGAGTTGTTGCATCTGTGATCTACCAGCTTTGTCATCCAAGTAATATTTTTGTCGTGCATTGTAGATGGTCTTTATGGTACTTACATTCTTCTTATCATGTTGTTTCAACATCATTAAAATTTTTCTTGGTTTTACCATAGCATTTATCATATCACCCACCATACTTTGCTCTTGCACTGTTTATCGACCAGCAAAGGAATGTCCTTCTAGCTGTTGTGCAGCCAAATAATTATGCATCCCATATACTACTTTCATTGCCCAACTATCGATCTCGTCCAATTTCACCCCTAGTAACTCGAATAGACAATTACACTTCTTTGTTTCCGTTCCCAAGCGATGCAATTCATTTGTACTTGACCTATATGTTCCATACCTTTCACATACAAGTCGAACTCTAGGTCTTCTTCGAGGAACATCAACTTCTGATGATCTTATCACAACAACAAAACCTAGCTCTTTTCCAAGCTCTCTAGCCCATGCGATCAAGGTATTTCGACAATTGAAAACCTGAAACAAAATAAATTTAATAATTAGTTTTTTCTACTAGATTTGTATTAAAACATTATATTAATTTTAAAACTACTTACTTGGTTAGTAGTAAATGCATCGGTACAGTCAAATATTTCTTCATGGACACTTTTCGATTCTCCGCTGTACACTATCCTTTTATCATTCTGCAAATATTAAACAAATTCATTAATTATAATTATTATAATAAATAATATATTAAAAAATTCAGATTGAATTTTAGTACAAGAGCGCATAAAAAGACAGATCTGTGCAAGCCAGGCATGTTCCGCGCAAGCTAACACTTGCGCGAAACATGAAGTTCCGTGCAAGCTCCATTTGCGCGGAAATACCGCGCAAGCTCCATTTGCGCGGAAATACCGCGCAATCTCCTATTGCGCGGAAATACCGCGCAAGCGCCACTTGCGCGGAAATCCCGCGCAAGAGAAACTTGCACTGAAATCCCGCGCAAGCGTAACTTGCGCTGAAATATGGCGCAATTTCTCTGAATTTCAATTTTCAGAAGACAGATTTTTACCTCTTCTCCTTCTTCGTCGGCTTCTACACTTTCAACAAAACTTTCGTACTCTTCGTAACTATCATAATAGCTATCATCAGGAAGATTTTCCATTTTTTTTTTTAAGAAAATGAAATGTAAACTGGGAAGGGTGTGCTCGTGAGAAAGAAAAAAATGGTTGAAGGAAAACGCATGAACAGAACAAAAAGGGAGAACAAGTAAAACGAGAAGAAAAACACGCAGAAGAGCAATTTTACAACAGTTATACTTTTAACTACAAACGCCTAATTTTTTTTACCACAGAATTTTTCCACATCTCAATGTCGCGCAGGTGAAACTTGCGCAACAATGTCACGCAAATTTCACTTGCGCGAAATTTGCGCGCAAGTAAAACTTGCGCGACCATTTCGCCCAGGTGAAACTTGCGCTACACTGTCGCGCAAGTAAAACTTGCGCATCGTTCCAGATTATTTGATGGGGCGAATTTTGTCATTTTATCCGTTTTTTTTCTGTTGAAAAAATGGATTGGGGTAGGAATAGTAAAACGTGGGGTAGGAATAGAAATTTTCAACTTCTATATTCACCACATTTTTTGCTCTTTCTACTACAATCCGAGAAAAGACAAAACTATCCTCATATAAAATGACCTTAATATCTTAAACTAAAAATTATTCTACCGCTCATTTTCCCTCACTTTTTTCCCTCCGCTGCCTGCTTCAGTTTTGTTATTCAGTCTTCCCTCCTCTGCTGCAGTCTACCATTTCTCATGTTCTTTCTTCAATCATTCTATTTTCCTTCAAAAAATTGAAAAATATAAGTGAGAGTAGCTATTATGATAACTACGAAGAGTATGAAAGTGAAGAAACTGAAAGAGAAGAAGAAGAGGTAAGATTTTATGAGTTTTTTTCGGATTTTCTTCGTCGGAGCCGAATTTGCTAAACTAGCGGGATGGCCACTCGAGCGCAAGCTTGCTTTTGCGCGATGGCCACCCACGCGCAAGCTTGCCTGTGCGAGATGGCCACAAGCTTGCGCGCTATAGCCATTCCCGAGCATCTGGGCTTGCGCGGGATGGGCATCCACGCGCAACATTGGTTGCACGCGATGGCCACGCGCGCAAGCTTGCTTGCACGCTATGACCAACCAAACGCAAGCTGGGCTTGCGCGAGATGGCCATCCGCGCGCAAACTTACTTGTGCGCGATGGCCACCGGTGCACAAGCTGGGCCTACGCAGACATACTTCCTTGTTCTTCATTTTTATTTTTATTATATAATTATATAATTTATAATTGTTTAATAATTGTACTAATTCCTTGTATAATATATTGTACTAATTTGATTTTTATAATTAATTGTTTTTATTATATAATTTATTGTACTAATTTACTGTACTAATTGTTTAATATTTGCAGAGTAACAAAGAAGTAGTAATGTATAATGAAGAATTCAATAGTATGGATGAAGAAATATTTGACTGCACTTATGCATTTACTACTAACAAGGTAAGCATATTTAAAATTTATATAATGTTTCAATACAAATACTGAAAAAAAAAACTAATTATTAAATTTTTTTTGTTCAGGTTTTCAATAGTAGAAATGCCTTGATCACATGGACTAGAGAGGCTGGAAGAGACCTAGGTTTTGTTATTGTGATTAAATCATCCAAAGTTGGTGTTCCCAGAAGAAAACCTAGACTTCGACTTGCATGTGAACGGTATGGAATGTATAGATCAAATAGAGATGAATTCCGTCGCTTGGGAATGAGAACAAAGAAGTGCAATTGTCAATTCGAGCTACAGAGGGTGAAATTGGAGAGCGGCGATGATTGGGCAGTCAAAATAGTATGTGGAATGCATAACCATTTGGCTGTAAGACAGTTAGAAGGAGATTCCTTTGCTGGTCGATTAACGGTGAAAGAGCAAGGTATAGTGGCCGATATGATAAATAATATGGTCAAACCAAGAAATATACTAATGATGTTGAAACATCATAATAAGAAGAATTCCAGCACTATCAAGACCATCTACACTGCACGACAAAAGTATAGAATGGTTGACAAAGCTGGTAGATCACAGATGCAGCAACTCATGAAACACTTAAATGATTATAAATATGTTGAGTGGCATAGGAGTGATGAGTCAAGTGATTTTGTTAGAGACTTATTTTGGGCGCATCCGACGGCTGTAGATTTATTGAATGCTTTTCCCAATGTGTTAGTTATGGATTGTACATATAAAACTAATCGATATGGACTCCCTTTCCTTGAGATTGTTGGTGTGGCATGTACAGATTTGACATTTTCTGTTGCTTTTGTTTACATGTAGGCTAAGTGCACTGACAACTACACTTGGGCATTAGAGAAGTTAAAAAGCTTGTTGTCTTCTAATTCAATGCCTTCTGTCCTTGTTACTTATAGGGATTTAGCGTTGATGAAAGCAGTACAAACAGTGTTTCCTAGCACAACCAATCTCTTATGTAGATGGCATATATTAAAGAATGTACTTGCTAATTGTAAAAAGTGGTTTAAGAGCAAGGAGAAGTGGGAGGCATTCATTTCAGCTTGGAGCGTTCTTGTATTCTCTTCGAATAAGTATGAGTACGAAGCAAATTTAAGTTCATTGGAAACTCATTACCAATCTTATCCTAGAGCGCTCGAGTACTTGATCTATAATTGGTTGACTCAACATAAAGAGAAATTTGTTGCTGCTTGGACAAATAAAGTAAAGCACTTTGGAAATGTTACAACAAATAGGTATGTAGGTTTATAGGGTTTACTTATTGTTATTTTCACAAAATATATAATTTATTCATTATAATAAACATTTTCTAACATCATATAAGGCGGAGAGTGCACATTCAAAGTTAAAGAGATACCTTGGATCGTCCCAAGGAGATTTTGATACATCATGGAAGGTTATCAACTCCCTGACTGAGCTGCAACATACAGAGATAAAGGCCTCATTCGAGAGAAGTCTTATTGTTGTGGAACATAATTTTCGACCAACTTTGTTTAAGGAGCTACAGGGATTGGTTTCTAGGACAACATTGAGTACTATTTTAAAGGAAGCACAACGAGCAAATGATATCGGTATTGACCCTCTTGTCTGTGGTTACGTCATTAGAGGCACACATGGGTTGCCTTATGCTCACGAGATTGTTGAATTTATAAGGTTTGGGACACCGATTCCATTGTTCGTTTTGGATCCTTTTTGGTCGAAGTTGGACTTGAAGAATAAAAATGTTGATTACTTGGCTAAATTGAATCTTGATGCCAAGTGGGAGCTTATAGTGAAACGCTTTGATGCTTGTGATATCTCGGGAAAATTAGCCTTGAAGAAAAAGTTAAGGGAACTCAGTGATCCAGCAACTACATTTCTTGTTCCTCCACCCGAGAAGGCTAAGACCAAAGGCAATCGAGATAAATCAACTCGACGTGATCCTTCATATTTTGAGATTGTTGAATCTCAATATGATAGTGCATCAACACCCATTTCTTTCAATTCAATAAAGATGATGAAACTACCAGTGCATTGAAAAAAGAAAGTGAAATTTTTTGATTCTTTCCCTTTAGAGATACGCCAATACATACATTCTACTGTGGATGTTGAATCGGATGGACATTGTGGTTTTCGAGCTATAGCTGGCTTGCTAGGCATGGGTGTTAATGCATGGGCTAAGGTGCGGCAAGATTTGATTGAGGAGATATGTGATTTCCGAGCTTATTATGTTAGTCTCTATGGATCCGAGGAGCATGTTGATGAATTGATTGAGACATTATCATATTTCAAGATACCAACTCCTTATGATAAATGGATGACTTTACCCGATATGGGTCACTTGATAGCAACAAAGTATAACGTTGTGTTAGTCCATTTATCTTCTAGACAATGCTTGACATATCTTCCGCTTAGAACTGCACCACCCTACCACTGCAACATGGATTTATAGCACTTGGACTTGTTCACGATTCTCATTTTGTTGAGGTATTGATAATAGTATGTATGTTAGAATTGAGATATTTTGTTTTACATTTTTTCGTACGTTGAATAGTGATATTTTTCAGGTATTTATGGACTCGTTTGCACTAATACCTCTGATTGCATGCAATTGGCATCGGTACTGATGTGATTCTGCTCGTGAGTAGGAGCTTCCATATGTATCTCGCATCGAGGAATTCCAAAATTTGTTGTCTAGATCGGATGTTGCCATTAAAGAAACCATTGATTTAGATGAACCATGATATTTTATCAAATATTACTGTATTTTGACATTTATGCCTTTGTATGAATATATTATCAATTTATGTCTTTGATATGTATGTCTTCTTATGATTGTATTATCGATTTGTGCATTATATGTTTTAATAACATTATCTAATATTATAAAGATAAACTCTAGGCATTAAAAACCAAAAATCACTAAATAAAACATTAAATTATAAACAAAAATCATTACATATTTTAATAACATTGTCTAATATCATAAAGATAAACCGTATCTTTAAAAAACAAAAGTCACTAAATACAAATACACTAATCCCTCGACGCATCCGATATAATTGCCTTGCCTCTCCTCCTCCCGAGCCTAGTATAAAAACGAGTAACTGGTGGAGAAGCTATCTCTGATGTAACTGGTGGAGAAGCTATCTCTGATGTAACTGGTGGAGGAGCTGGAGGAGGAGCTGCCTATGATGGAGCTGGAGAAGGAGCTAAGGATGAAGCAGCATCTGACGACCCAGTTAATATCTCATGCAGGTCGTAAATTCCCTTTGTCAATGTCTTTACATCTCTGCTGCCACTCATGAGTAATTCAATGCGAGACACTGCCCTTAACATGCGCTGCGAAACAATACATGAAAGAAATTTTATCAAATCAAATAGTATGAACAAATTTTATTCACTTAGGATTTAGTGTTAATAACTTACACTAGAATGATCAGAATCGACTAGGGGAGCTTGAAGCCTCGATCTGCGTGCTGGATTTTGTACGAATCGATGAGAAATAGAGCCATACCAAGCCATATAGTCAGGAAGTGTCTCTCCTGGGATCACACACCTTCATCCTTTATTCTCTTCTGTGAGGACATACATAGGCCATCTCTGCCATAATTGATCCATAAACTGATAAACAACCTCAGAAGTGGCGCTCGTACTACCTCTCTGTGCTATATATGGCGCTAAAGGTCTCGGAGGTACGGTCTGTACATAGCCCTACTGTCTTAATACTCTCTCTGGATGGTACGGCTCCACGACATCCCCAGCTTTTAAGTAGATCGTGAAAAAAGAGATCGGGGGCAACGGATGCTGTCTTCGACTATCTGCATATGGATCCCAACACACTTGATTACGCTGGAGGTCATTTAGATGCTCTCGCAAAACGTTCACATCTTGGCCATAACCATGTGGCTTCCATCGTCGAACTCGTGGGAAATGATCCTCGTAATTGAAGTTCAACTCCGGACTCAATGACGGAAAGTGCTCATAAATCCAAGCCTACATCAAATAAAACATTAATCATTAATAAATTATACATAAACAAATTATATTTCACAAGTTATTTATATAAAAGTAAATCTTAATACCTAGACAAGGGTCATATAGCCTCCAATCCTGTGTACTTTTGACCTGCTTGCAAGACCCAACTGTCTATACATATAAGCAAGAGCACCCGCACCCCACGCATATTCACTGATAACCTGTAAATCTTCTAAACAAGACAATAATGCAATAGGAATATGCGATCCACTCTTATCCACAAAAAGTGTGCACCCAAGTAAGTGAAGTAAGTATGCACAAGTAGCATACACTATCTTTTCATCACTAGAGCTATCGGTCACATTACGGAAAGTCGATCTCAACCACTGCAACGTCACACTGGACCCACGACCGGTACTCGTCGCTGCTTGAGCTTTCGTAAGAGAGATGCCTAGCAAACGAACTAACATTCTGATTGCATGCTTCATGGAGATGTGCTGGCATGATACAATCGCCCCAACCACCAGTATGCCAAGCAATATAACTACATCGTCTAGGGTAATAGTCATCTCCCCAAAAGGCATATGGAATGTGTTAGTCTCCGGCTGCCACCTTTCACAAAAAGCAGAGATGTTAGTACGATTGTAAGTGCGATAATTGCACTCAACCAAACAACTTAAGCCGGATTACAAAACAATAAAACGAATACGTGACCGATCATCATCTAAAGTCCACATCAAGATTTTTTGACTATGATTCAAAACCTTCAAATTGCCTCGCTCCTATATCAAAAACAACAAATAATAAGATCATTTTTAACAAATAAATAGATTTGTATTATTAAATTTAACAAAATAATTACCTGACCGTCCCATATGCTTGTTGCCACATGTGATCTAAAACTTTTCAAAATAGACATATCACTCGGGCCTCCAAGACAAGGCTCAGATACCTCCTTTGTATCATCTGAATATGCTTGCTCGGCATGCTCGGCCTGCTCGGCATGCTCAGCCTGCTTAGCACGATATCGGCTAACTCGTCGTATTCTTTCAAAGCCTGTGGGTAACTGCCATCTTCCTTGAGATGAACCTCCACCTCCTGTTTGTGCCATGTTTGAACAAAAAACATTTATGTCTAAACAAATGATAGCATGATTACAAGAATAAAACAGTAAGGCCAAGCATCAATATTCAGTTCTAAGCACAACAATATTGAGATCATTGCTTCTATCAAAAATTGTAACTGAGTCGCATGCTTATATGACACAACCGATCTTGCAAATACATGGCCACCACAAACAAGAATAGAGTTCAAAGTATAAGCCCTAAGCTTCATCCACATATGTAGAATGGTATACCCATCAAATGCACCACGTTGTAATCTAGGTTTCATGGCATCTATAAAATTATGTTTAAGAAAAATAGTGCTTGACAAATTATACCTGAATCTAAATCACGACCAAAAGCAGCCTTTGAAGCTTCTGGCTTAGGTAGCGACAAGAGAAGCTGCATAAACAAAACACTCAATGCATTAATCAAAAGGTATAGTAAAAATGTTAAAGCTTAAACCCAACAATGTAGTGCCCTACGCAAGCCTCGTGCAAGCTAGATTGTGCGATGGCGCATGACCCGCACAAGAGAGCTTGCACGAGACATGGGCCATCGCGCTTTTCCTAATGTGTGCAGGGTATGTTGCGCACAGGGTGTGCCCTCGATGATGGCCTGGCTGATGGATGATGGCCTGGTGCAAGCCTACATCGCAAGGCTGGTGGCCTCACGTAGGGGAGGCTACTTGTGTTGGGCTGTGCTAGCGCGCAAGCTGGCTTGCACGAGGGAACGCCCGGGCACAAGCTAACTTGCGCGAGGGAATGCCCTGAGCGCAAAAGAGCTTGCGCGCAGGCACGACCTAAAGATGCCACACCCCAGCGCGGGAAGCCTCCCCTGCGTGAGGCATGTGGCCTCATGGGCTCACCTGCATCAGGTCGATAGCCTTGAGTAGGTGAGCATGCGTGAGGCCACCAGCCTTGTAATTTTAGGGGGTGTGTTTAATGTGTTTATTGAGAGTGTAGTGTATAGAGAAAAAATTGTAGTGAAATTAGAACTCCATCACCAATTACTAAGAGACGGTTGGCTAGTTACCGGTAACAGCTTTAAGGTTACTGTATAACGAGGTGCTCTAATCACAATCACAACCACAACCAACAAGCTAAAGGCGGGTTTCGGTTCATCGCACTTCTAGTGTGATTGAATCTTTTATATAAATAAAAAATTAAAAAAAATCAAACTGCAGTTGTAATCTGCGGTGCAAAAATATATCAAGCCTCCCTTCATGTATGCCTAGTAATTATAAATCCAATACGATTACACGACAATAATAAAACATACGAATGTGATATAAATTAAAATTAAGTAAAAATTTTATGAAAATATAATAAAAGTTAAAAATAAAATTTTATTTTTTTTCGTATTGATATTGATATGGCAAAGTCCATTTACATTGGGCTAAGGCCCAAGTGCCAGAGAGTCCGCCACGTGACGGAAGCTCATTGGGCCACGTGGCATTCGGCGAGAGATAACCTGAGGCTACGTGAGATCCTATCACCTGTGGCATGGCCTTTGTCCTATCACCCGAATCCCATCGATCATACACATGGCACGTACTTAACCTCCCGCATGAGGGGACAGACTTCTCTCGCTCTTATGTGTCGCATCCGTTTTGTAGTCTCCCACCGGCGACAGATCTCCACCATTCCCGAGACTTACGGCATTTGTGTCATACTTGGAAACAAACTCTTCTCGAAAAGACGGAATCACCCGCTCGGTAATTGTTCTGTAATATTCGCCTATAAATAAGCTTCAGGTACAATTTTATAGAGGACTTTGGACTACTAGCTTTTACGTTTCCTAATACTCAAGAATCTTTGGTTGACTTAAGCATTGGAGTGTCTATGCAGGGAACCACTCCCTGCGTTCCTCTGACTTTTCTTGTTTTTACAGAAGCTACCTGGAGACACGTGGAGAGAAAAGACAGATATTGACGTCAGCAAGCATTTATTGTTGTTTTGTGCAACAACAATTGGCTCTGTCTGTGGGAAACGTACTAAAAGCCAATCAAAACTTTTAAGATGTTGAGAACAAGATCGACTAATGTGAGAACTGGAAGTGATGAGAACTCTGTGAGTTCTCTTGAACAACCGATTCGTTAGAGAACCCAGGTGAACAAAGAAAAGGAGAGAATGACTGTAACCATGGCGGAGTTTGAAGCTCTGAGGCTACAGAACGAGGAGATGACCCAAGCGCTCAAAGCCATGGTGGACCTGTTTAAGGGAGTTCTTCTGCAGTTGAATCTACCGCCGGCCATACAAAACCTCATAAGAGAGACAAGCGACAGGGTGCTTCAGCAGGCAGCTAGGCGATAGGCTAATCATGTGGTGACAGACCCTTCGCTCGCACAAGAGGTGCCTCATGCGGAAGATTTTCATAATTGGCAGGATGCGGCAAGGCTTGTATATGGGAACCTTGCTGCACGATCCCCGTAGGAGTATCAGGTGGCAACAGACTATGGGCCAGCGACGGATTTCAGGCGACAGGGGTGCAGAAGTTGCGGCAAGGTCTTTCGCCCATCGCCAGAGTGTGTCGAACTTTGCTGGTACTGACCTAGAACATGGTGTCGGAGGTGTTGGAATGAATGGTGGTGATGACCAAAGCACTTGGGGAGCCGGGTCGGAGTTTGACCCCACCTGGTGCACACAAATGACACGAGTAGGTGAACCTCAAAGGAAGGGCAAGGAAATAATGGTCCTCCAAAGTTCAAAATGTCGCAGATGACCGCGTACATGGGAAAGACAGATTCCTACGACCATATGCAAAACTATGAGGCCTTGATGTTGTTACATGGATAGGAGGATGAGATAATGTGCAGGGCCTTTTCACTTACTTTGACTGGGCATGCGATGAAGTGGTTTAATAATTTGCCCGAGGGGTCTATTGCCTCTTTTGATCAGCTGCGAAGTGAATTCCTTAAGGCGTTTACGGCAAATAGCCAGAGGAAGAAGGAACCAACTTATTTGCTCACTCTTAAACAAGGAGTTAAGGAGTCGTTAAAGAGTTATGTGGATTGGTTTGGAGACGTAACTTTGGAGGTACAGGATCTGCAAGTTGGCATAGCCGTAGCAACTATGTTACAGGGAATAAGGTTTGAGAAATTGCAGGAATCCCTGTCACTAGACCAACCAACCACAATCTTAGACCTACTTTCTCGAGCAAATAAGTATATCACTCAAGAAGAAGTGATGAAAATGGTGGCGAATGGGGAGCCCAAGGAAGGAAGGAAACGAGGAAGGGAAGTCACTAAAGCATCTTCTAGCCAATCGAGAAAATTTGATAAAGCCCCTGTATTAAAATACAACGCCTACACCCAGCTCACTGAACCTTGGACTTCGGTGCTAGCAGCTATTAAGGGGTCAGGTTTTATACGGTTTCCAAAGAAGACGTCTGGGAATCTAGGTCATGACCTCGACTCATACTGTAACTATCACTCGGCACATGGACATTCTACAGAAAAATGTAGGGAGTTGATGAATCAGTTAGAAAGGCTAGCACGGAAAGGAAAGATAAATCGGTTTGTGTGGAGGAGTGACAGAAACAACTATCCCATGCAAAACAGGGAAAATTACCCAAGGGATAGAAGAGATGAGAATAAGAGGAATGCAGGAAGAAATGAAGGTGATAGGAGAAATAATGATAGGAGGATAGTAAGTAGGAACCCCAAAGAAGATAACGAGCCCACGGGACCAGCAATCAACGTTATATCTGATAGAGAATCGTTGGCTGGTACATCCTCCTTGTCCCAAAAGCCCTAAGCCTGGCATGCCTATCAAGTTAACTCAGTGATGGAAGAAAGGCAAGGTGAAGAGCCCATCACTTTTACACCGGCCAATAGAGGAGATTTAACAATCCCGCATGATGACCCGATGGTGATTTCGGCAGTTGTAGTAAAGCACCCGGTGAGTCGAATCCTAATCGACAATGGGAGTTCGGTAAACTTAGTCTACTAGAATTGCTTTGAGAAGATAAACATCTCGGAGAATAGGCTAAAGCCAATGCCCACACCATTATATGGCTTCTCTAGAGAAAAGGTGAAGGTAATAGGTGCAGTTCAGCTACTTGTCACGTTAGGGGAGAGCCCGAGAAGTGTCGTCCTCCAAGTATTGTTTATGGTGGTGAAGTCAACATCGGTGGCTTATAATATGATCTTCGGGCGACCACTGTTGAATGACATGAGGGCGGTAGTGCACCCTCTTGTTATCTATTAATGAAGTTCCCAACTCCCCATGATGTTGGACAAGTGACAGGAGACCAAAGAAAGACCTTACAGAATTAGAAGGATGATCAGACCGAGCGCATACACTTTGGAAACTTTACAGGGCAAAGAGATCTCAAAGACCTGGAACACTAATCACCTTAAGTTGTACTGGCAGTAGAAGTATTATATTTTCTTATTATTGTTATTCTTATTTCTCCATCTGTTTTGATAATATTATCCTTGCTTTGTTATCATCTGATTTATGAATAAAAGCCAGTTATTCATGTTAGCTTTAAATTGCCATAGGTATTTTGAAATGACAAAACTTAAGTAAGCTTTAATGGTTTAATTCATATTGTAAATTTGCCTTATCACACATGATTTTCTCAATCCATTTTCAAGTGATCATATCAAACATTAAGACCATGATTTAATGATACATCCCTATTGGTCTTAATTCTTTATAAATGTTTTGAATATTTTAGAAAATCACTTGATGAATGTTTAGACCATGTTTTTATCTGAGAAAGTCAAGAAAAACTCCCTTAAAGCTTACCTATAGAGCCAACAATTCATATTCTACATTTTCTAATGCAATACATTAGATGGTTTATGTGTTACAGGAACAGAAATTACTAGCCAAACATAAGTCCCTAAGCACAAAAGGGTGCGAGACGGGCAAAGATAAGTCCCTAAGCACAAAAGGGTGCAAGGCGGGCAAAGATAAGTCCCTAAGCACAAAAGGGTGAGAGACGGGCAAAGATAAGTCCCTAAGCACAAAAGGGTGCGAGACGGGCAAATATATGTCCCTAAGCACAAGAGGGTGCGAGACAAGCAAAAATAAGTCCCTAAGCATAAGAGGATGCGAGACGGGCAAACGCAATTCCCTAAACGAAAAATGCGCGATGCGGGTAACTCAAACAAGTCCTTAAGCGAAAAAAGCACGAGATAGGCATAACGCTCGAGAAAAAGTTCATCTTTGAACAAGAACAACAACACTGTCTCAAAGAAGAACTTGGGGAGCAATATGATGTAAAGTACGCTAAACGCTGTAAAAGTAAAGGTGCGCTTTATGCTGCAAAAATAGACTTATTTTATCTTTCTAGAGCTGTGAAAGTAAAGGTGCATTTACGCTGCTTTTTAGAGCTTTATGTTGTAACAAGCCAGCATACGGTATATTGTGGATATAAAATATTCCATTGAATATGAAAAATATCGCAATATGATAACATATGCATAAACAATTTGTATTCTTTCAAAAACATATAAGGGGGGAAAATGCTACAAAAGAAATTGCACTTCTCATTAAAAACAAATTTGTACATCGTTTAGATGAATTAACAAATGAAATGAAAAGACAAAATGAATCTATGGTGAGAACCAAGTCAGCTGGCTGAGAAGATGCTGCATCAACACTAGGATCTTGAGGAACCAGAGGAGCAATTTCATAAGAGGGAGCGTCACTTGAAGGCCTAGCAACATCAACGGCCACAGGTTCCGGTACAGGATCTACGGCAGTAAAATCAGAGAATTATAGCTCGTCACCGTCTAACCCTCACAATGCCTCGATAGGCTTGGGTTGGTCGCCTGCCTCAAAAGTTTAGGCTGATTACACACCTCGACGAGCCTAGGCTGGTCACAAGCCTCAGTGGACCCGGGCTGATTACGTGACTGTCGAGGGGGCCACGGACCTTCGAGGTTATCTAGGTCGTCTATGGCCCCTTCTTCTAAATAGTCTTCCGAGCTTTGTGAATCGGGCTCATACTTGGTCTAGGAAGGAGCGTCATAGTACTGGGCCTCTTCGATAAAAAGCAGCTCGGGGAAGGTCTCGTTAGGCCTCTGCTTCTCCAGCCAAGCCCGAGCTAGGTAAAAGCCGTATATGACGAATCCTGCTGCAAAGTCCTGCTTCTTTTTGAAGCAGTGTTAAGATAGGCAGTATTCGCGAACGGTTTTAGCTCGGACCTTCCTTTGTCGATCTAGCACGTTCTGCAGCTCATCGATGGCCTCGTCCCGCTGCGTCCTCATGGCTTCCCGATCATTGGTTGCCTTATTGTAAGCCACCTGATATCCATGAAGGGAGGCCACCTTCGCCAGTTCTTCTTTTAGCTTCTGATCGAGATCTGCATTTTGCTTTTTCAGCTCTTCTACTCTGCTCGTATATGGACAAAGTTGGTTAACCTCATTTTGAAGCTCTATGTTTTTCTCTCGAAGCTCATGCAGATCTTTCTCAGACTGTTCCCTGAGAGTCTTGTGCCGTGCATTAATGGCCACTGTTTGTTGAGCCACTTGACAAAACAAAAAGAAAATAACTTAGAAACCTGACAAAAGAAGTTAAAAAAAGCGTATCATTATCGAAGAAAGGCTCTCACCTTCATTATGAGGTAGTCAGAGTTGTTTTCAGCCTCTGGAAGGTTCTTGAAGAGTCTCATCTCGTCGCGAGGAAGGATGGTACTCCAGGCTAAGCTACCCTAGGCTCCTCGATGCTATCATTATCATTGACGTCGGGGTAGGTCTGAAAGTCATCCTCGCCGACAATGACCCCCCATCGACTTGATATCGGCTAAGGGTAGGATCAGCCATCTTAGGCAAAATTGGCCTCACAGGCATCGAGTCTTCGATGATTAATCTCTTTCGGAATTTACGACGAGGCCTACGAGGAGCTGACCTATTCTCAGTAGCACTAGGATCACCTTTTTGGGGGATGGACTCACTCCGTTGCGACCCTGAGCTCTCATGATCGTCCGAGCTACGATCACAAACAAGGTGCCTCTTTCACTTGCTTCTTCCGACCTCTTGCGTAGGGCGACTGGGCCCACCAATGGCCGGAGGAGGGGGAGTAGGAGCGCAAGGATGTCCAGAAGTGGATACCTCAACCTGAGGCTGTTGTTGAGAAGGAGGAGCTGCTTTGGAAGACACAGTGGTATCCCTCCTCCGTATAGCCGCTTGGAAGTTCAAATCTGTATAACACGAGGAGAAGGAGTTAGCCAATCAAGTCTAAAAATATTGCACACGCGTATACAGAAGTAAAGAAAATTGAAAAACCTATAAAATCACCAAAATCTTCTAAGTTAGCCAAGTTTGCATCTGAAGGAAAATCGTAGAAGGGACCCCCAAAGGCGTCGCCTTGGTTCCATTCAAGATCTTCCTTGGATGGATCACTGACATCCGCAGCCCTAGGCATTTCATCCCCTGAGTCAGAAGAAGATTCTTCTACAAGACGACCTAAGGGGTTAAATGGTTCGGCTATGGGAACCGCGGGTGAATGGCTGGAACTAGCATCGGGTGCATGCAAAGTTGTAGGAAGGTTCGATGGAGCAGCAGAAGTCCTAAGAATAACCTTGCTTACTCCCCAGCCGGCGGCTGTAATGTTCTCGGGAGTTAAAAGGGAGAACAAATTCCGCTCCCCGGTAGAACAGATGAGCCGAATAGGCTCGCCAAAATAGTCCTTTAAGAATCTAAGCTAAATCTTTCCGAACGCTTCGAGTGATCGCTAGTATCACGATTCCATCTAGTGTGGATTCTCAAATCACTTGGAATCTCAACAACCACCCACTCGCTCTCGAAATTGTGTAATTTATTAGGAAGGTTCGAAAAGATTTTATTGTGAAACCTGTCAACTTTCAACCTCTGAAGGGAAAATGTAACTAGTCCTTTTAGCCCACGAACTCTGAAAAAGACACTTAGAAGAGGGACAGTAGGAACGATGCCTAAACTATGGCATACTACCGAAAATCCTACTAATTGAGCCAAGCGTGAGGGTAGAGTTGACATGGGACTATGTCTTTATACCTAAAGAATGCTAGACCAAACTCTAGTAATGAAAAACGAAAGCCAAAGACTAAAGATGCCTTGTGTACAGCTACGCCGCTTCTAACTAGGTCAAGTGTAACTTCCCTATTGGTTGGGAGTCTATATTGATAACCAAGAGGAAGGGGGAAACGAGTGTTGATCTCTTCTACATCTGCGCTTGACAACGTACACTCAATACCACCCCTTCTCAATGTTTTGCCTGTACGTTGTGAAGACATGGTCAAAGGGCCGGATGTGAGATGAAACGAGTAAACAGGTGGCAGACCTAAGAGTTTGAGAGAGACCTAGGTTGTGAGAGACCTTAGTGTTAGGCGAAAGACTCAATTCGCGGGAGACCTAAGCACTATGCAAGAGACTAGACACCTGCGAGAGACTTAAAAGCAAGGACAAGAGATAGTAAAGTGAAGTAGCAGGTGCACACTTACTATGACAGTTATGAGCGAGAGGCTTCTGTGTAAGGGCGAAAGACTATATGATGCGACAAACTGTGTTTGGCGAGAGAGCTACAAAACATGAGGCAGAGGGCTAACTCAAAGGTTTTTCTTACTTGATTTCGTCGAACTCCTGCTACTTATATAGCCGCGACAGGGAATACCAAACGTCGCGCCGCAAAGCTGAACTTTTTCACTTGTAAAAAAAATCAGAAAAACAACAAAAAATAAGGAAAAGACTACAATGTCCTAAGCCCAAGTATCTATACTCTATTTATTGGAAAAATCCAATAAGAGAGTGGGGAGTAATTGATATGGCAAAGTCCATTTACATTGGGCTAAGGCCCAAGAGCCAGAGAGTCTGCCATGTGACGGAATCTCATTGGGCCACGTGGCGTTCGACGAGAGATAGCCTGAGGCTGTGTGAGATCCTATCGCTTGCGGCATGGAGACAGAGGCCTAAGGGTCTATTGCCTGAATCCCATCGGCCGTACACATGGCAAGTACTTAACCTCTAGCATGAGGCGACAGACTTCTCCCGCTCTTAGGTGTTGCATCCGTTTCGCAGTCTCCTGCAGGCGACAGATCTCCACCATTCTCGAGACTTATGGCATTTGTGTCATACTTGGAAACAAACTCTTCTTGAAAAGACGGAATCACCCTTTTGGTAATTGCTCTGTAATATTCGCCTATAAATAGGCTTCAGGTACAATTTTATGGAGGACTTTGGACTACTGGCTTTTATGTTTCCTAATACTCAAGAATTTTTGGCTGACTTAAGCATCGGAGTGTCTACGCAGGGAACCACCCCCTGCGTTCCTCTGACTTTTCTTGTTTTTACAAAAGTTACCTGGAGACACGTGGAGAGAAAAGACAGATATTGATGTCAGTAAGCATTTATTGTGGTTTTGTGCAACAACAGATATAAATTTTGATACAAAATTTTTGTATTTTATACATCACCAATGAACATGAATTTTAAACACAAAATACCAAATCTATCTCCATGGTACCCTTTCACCCTTTTTTTTTGAAATAGTTTTGTTTTATTTTTTTGTTAATTTTTATTTAGTTACTTATAATAACTTTTAAGTATATATTTTTAAAAAAATAGAAATTTTAAAATTATTTTTAAATATTTAATAATAAAAATATGAGTTGATATAAATAGTTTTATTAATTTTTAATTTATCATATTTTTATTTAAATTATTTTATTAATTTTATAAATGTAAAATATATATTATAAATTTTATTATATATAAATTTTACTTTAATGTCTATAATAATTATTTTCACTTTTTACTACACACATCTTACCATCACTATTGTGATTACATCCAAATACATATCACAATTACACTATCCAATCTCGTCACTACAATAACTAATCTCACCAGAACCAATTGTACCGTCTATCCAAACTAGTTCTAAATCACACAGCCTATTTTATAACCTTTTTTAATAACAAAATATTCTTATATGAAAATACCTTTTACACTTTATGACTTCACAACTCAAATTTCTTCTTCCCATTCTTTCTTCCAACCATTTGTGGACCCTAAACACCAAATCAACCTAAAATCTAAGTTTTAACCAATTGAAAGAAAAAATGCAATACAATTCAAATAATTTGATGGAAGATTATAATAGGATTGAAGAAGAAAAATCAGATGGCATGGAGTTAGAGATTTTTATATAGGTATACAAATTTTTCTAAATTTTTTTATTATTTTTTGATACTTATAAAAATGAACTTTCGAGAGCACTAATATTGGGCATTTCTCACTTTTATTTTTTTCTTTTTTTTTATTATTTAAATAAACACATAAGCATATTGCATTTGTCATGTAAATAAACATAAGGTATATTAAATTATCATAAAAAAATTAAATAATAGTTTTTCTTATAAGAAAACTAGAAAATTTAATTTATATATGTAACATTATATTTTATGATATTATATTTAGGATAATTATCCAATACATGGTCAAAGGAGTTTTTTGACTTCACAAGCGAGATTAGGATAATTACACATGTCTTTTAAAAATTGTTAGCTTTAAATTGATATATGTATTTTGAAATGACAAAACTTAAGTAAGCTTTAATGTTTCATTCATATTGTAAATTTGCTTTATCACATATGATTTTCTCAAACCACTTTAAGTCTACATATCAAAGTTTAAGACCATGATTTAATTGCATATTTTTATTGGTTTTAATTTTTTACAAAATGATTTTGAATATCTTCATTAAGTAAATTTCTCAAGAACATATTGAACACAACTTTAGAAAATTACTTAACAAGTTTTTACAATAAGTTTTCATTTGAGAAAGTCATGAAAAACTCCTATAAAATTCATAAATGTTTTGGGATGAATTAAAATCAAAGTTCACATCATTTCTAACCCAAAATGGCCCAGAAAAGTGCAAGAAAAACACGAGGGATCGATCTCCTAGGATGAAGGATCCATCCCCAAATGGCAGAATGCTCCCAGGAAGCAAAAGGGAATCATGGGTTTGATCCCCTAAGGGAAGAGATAGATCCCTTAACACGTGAAAATCCTCCAACGGCTAGTTTCTGTGAGATACAACGACTACATTCAGTTTTGGCTCCAACCAACGTCAAGAATACATCCAAGGGAGTATAAATAGAGGCTTGGAAGCTTAAAAATGTAGAGAGAGCAGTCAAGACATATCATTCTTCAATTTCTTCATCTTCTCCAAGCATCTCAAAGAGTTCAAGAGCTAGAATTCAATATCTTCTTTTACTCTCAACATCTTTGTACTTTATAGCATAAATACTTTAGAGTTTCTTTTCTAGAGCTTAATCTTTGTAATCATTTGCCTACCTAGAGGCCTTCTTTGATTACACTCTTTGTAAACACAAACACACCTTGTAAAGGGGAGGTTTCTCTTGAGCCTTGAAAAAGAGGGATTGTAAAGACAAATTCACGTTAGTGAATTTGGGGAAAATCCTTGGGAGCGTCTCAAGGTAGAGGACGTAGGCAAGGTTGCCGAACCTCTATAAATCGCTTGCGTACATTTCTCTTTCCCTTCTCTCTTTATTTACTTGCAATTATATTTGTGATTATTGTATTGAATTTGGATTGCATGCTTGCATAGCCTAAAGAACTTAGAAAACATTAATATAGGCTAGTGAATTTAGAAGAACCAAAAAACGAACTTAAGGTTAGTTATAAACCGATTCACCCCCTTCTCGGTATTGTTATAGAGCCAATAATTGGTATCAAAGCTTGGGTTCGAGATTGATTTGGATTAACATCCAACGAGTAAAACAATCATAAATGGCTCAATTCACCTTAGAAAACTCTCGTTTGATGACTTTTGATGATGATTTTGATAGTAGCTCACAAACTTTAGAAGAATATTCATTTGATGAGCTTTAAGATGCATTTAATGAGTTAAGTGATGAATATAAATCAATGCATGCAAGATATAAGAAAAAGTTAAATATACTTAGACAAGAGAATGAAATTTTGGTAAATACTAAGTTTGAGATGGAGGAGAAAGTTAAAGAGTTTGGTTCGAGGAATGAAGAACTAAACAAGGTAAAATTAGAGTTAGAAAAGAAATTAGAAGACATTGTAGATAAAGTAGTAAATCCTAGCTTCTTGATTATTGAGGATGAAAAGGATAAACCTAGCTCTAGTAAATGCAATGACCATTCTTATGATGATTTACAAAATGCTTTTGATGAGCTAGCTAGTGAATTTGAATGCATGAACTCAAAATACAAGAAAATGATTACAAACTTAAAAATGAAAAATGATGAGTTATTGAATGCTAAGTTAGAATTTCAAAAGAAATTAGAAGAAGCAAACTTAGAGATAAATGAGTTGAATAAAAAGAATACAAATTTACAAAACTCATTTTTTAGGTTCTACATGGGTCAACAAAAACTAAATCACATGCTTGAGACCCAAAGAGCTTTCTTTGACAAAGATGGGTTAGGATATAATGCAAATAAAAAGGAAACTCATTTTAAGAATTTTCTTGTGAACAAAAATTCTATGCATAATACATCACTCACATGCTCACTTTGCAATAGAATAGGACACTCATCACAAGCATGCACTTATAGAAAAACCATATTTAGAGGAAGAGTAGTTAGAAAAATGTGGGTGCCAAAGCATGTTGTAAATAATGATGAATTGTGTTTGAAATAGATCCCTAAAGGATCAAAAATTATTTGCACTAACTTTCATGGACCCAAGAAAATTTGGGTACCAAAACATGCTTGAATTTGTTTGATGTAGGAGTGTTAGAGCATAGGAATACAATGAAACAATGGAGTTTGAATGCTCTACACACCTCCATGGAGTTTGCTTGTGCTAATAAAAATGAGGAAGATCTTTGGAATCCATCCTTGGCAAGGTCATAACAATTCCTCAAAGGATAGCTCAAGATGGATTCAACAAATCAAAGCAAAACACTCTCATGCAAAGGAGTTTTGTAAGCTTAATTCTTTATTTCTTAAAACTTCTATTTGATTAAATTATTGATGAATTGATGAGAATGTTTGATTGAGGATTTTTTTTTTGATACATTATGAGTTGAATGAATCAATAATAGGCATGATAAATGATTTTTGATTGTTTGATGGATAGTTCTTGTGGCATTGAATGATTGAATGAAAAACATGTTTAAATGATTTTGAAATGATCCTGTGTGATTTGAGGAAGTATGAGATATGTTGATAATGTATTTATTTGCTCCAAATTGTCAAATATGTCATTCATGCAAAATGCCATGTCATGAGCATCAATGAGAAATAAGCATATGAAAATTATGGCATGATGTACACAAGTGTGGTGATTTGATGATATATGCACTTAAATTCTATGTGAACAAGTTTGTTTTGGCATATTTGTGTTTTCCAATGCTTTGGTTTTGCCAAAATATGCATAACTCTTCAAATGACCTCTTTTGAGACCAAAAATGCATTTTATGGTGCAAATCCTTCCAAAATTGTGAAATCTATTGTTAAATGATTTTTCATCCATATTTTTCATTCATACAAGTCCAAAATCATGTTACACAAATGTTTAAACTTTTACTTGGACTTAAAATACTCAAAAACGAAGTTTTGGCACCTCAAAAGTTGAATTTTCTGTCAAAATTCTGCAGAAATTGGATAAGGGATCGATCCCTCCACATGCAGGATCGATCCCCTTGGACAAAATGCAGAAAATCTGCATTCTGGAATTAAAGGATCGATCCCCTTACTATAGGGATCGATCCCTCTAAGTAAAATGTGCCTATTTCTGCACTTTTAAGCAAAAATTGATAAGTTTTTTTAATTTTCTTGATACTTTCCTCATTCTCAACTTAAAATTCATTGTTTTCAACTTCTTCTTGATTATCCTCTCAATTTGAATAATCATTTTTTCATTGGTATCATGCCTCAACTTCGACAATTGGTATTATTTTCTACAATCAATATCATTCTCATTGAGCTCACAAGTGCGAAATCATTTTTCCTGTTAAAAACACGCATGATTTGCATAAATCTTGAAATATTATTGAATTATAATCTCAATGAATGCTTAAATATTGCTTCAAGAATTATTTCAATGATTTGTGTATATATTTGAGAATTTGATGAACTTATGCATGGTAGATATTGTTCACTTCTTTTGTTCATCTTAGTCAAGCATGCTTAGTGTAATAACCGCAAATTTTCTATTTTGGAAAATTAATATTTAAGAAAATAGATAAGAGAAAATAAATAAATTAAAGTAAATAAATAAAATTTATTTACGAGAAGGAAATATCGTTGAAATTCCCGAAATTAAGGAAGTGAGGAAATTGAGGAATTTAAATTTGGATAAATTAGAAATAAGGATAAGGTTGAAATTATAGAAAATAATGAAGAGAGAAAATTTAATTTGGATAAATTGAAAATCCAAATTAAATAAGAAATGAAATTGAGAAATATAATTTGGATATTAAGAAATCCAAATTATAAGAAATATAAACGTGAGTATTTATATATTTATATAATTTTATTATATAAATATATTTTTAAATAAATTATATATATGTTTTATATAATTATATATATAAGAAAAATATATATATTATAGCCTATGATAAAAGTATATAAATATATGAGAAATATATATATGTTATTTTTTTTTAAACTAAGTGTATAGAATTTTATTTTAAAACTATACACAAAATATATATATATATATACTATATAAATAAATATATATTATTATTGAAATATATATATATATATTGATATAAAGAATAAGTATATATATAATATATAAAAAAAGATTAAGACAGAAACGGGATCGGGACCCGTTTCTGTCTAAAAACAAAACAGACAGAAACCAAATACAGAAGGCAAGGCCGGCCACCGTCGGCCGACCAAGAGAGTAGGAAAGAGAGAAGAAAACAGCATCGACGGAGAGAGGAGAGGACGTCAGTGACCGGAAGAGGAAAAGAAACGGCGAGAAAAAGAGAAGGAAAGAAGAAAATCGAAGAGAAAAACCGGCGAAGCCGGAAAGGAAAGGAAAAATGGTAGACGGCGATGCCGGCTGATCCAGGCACCGCCACTGCCACTGAAGCACCGCCGGAGGGAGAGGAAGACGATGGAGGCCACTCGAGGCGCGATGAACGGCGGAGGAAGGCCGGCGAAGAGGCGGAAGAAACCGAAGCTAAATCGAGTCGATTTGCCGTCGTGCCGCCGATCCAGGGCAAACGGAGGGCACCGGTAGCTTCGCCGTGCCGTCAGCCAGCTGAGGTGCCAGTTAACTGTCGAAGAACCGACCGCCGGTGAAGAACCGGCGAGGAAGAAGGAAGAACCGGCGAGGAAGAAGGCTGAACCGGCCAACGGGAAAAAGGAAAAGAAAAAGAAAAGAAAAAGGAAAAAGAAAAAGAAAAAGAAAAAGAAAAGAAAGAGAAAGAAAAGAAAAGAGAAAAAAGGAAGAAAGAAAAGAGGAAAAGAAGAAAGAGAGAGAAAGGAAAATTTTCGGGAATTCGAAAAATTCTCGGAAACTTGAGAATCTTGGGAATCGGTAAGAAATCCGAGAAATTATTAATGATAATTATTTAAATAAATTATTTATTTAAATAATTTGAGAAAATTCTAAAATTTAGAATTTAAATTCCAGAAATTATTCTCGGCGATCGAGATGAGGAATCGGAAGAGATGGAGTATGGGTGTGACCGGTAAGAGGAAGTCGCCGACTCGAAATAGGTAAGGGATGCATGTGCAGCACTGTAAGGATATTCAGTCTGCATGTTTTAATTACGAAATATTTTATGAAAATATTTTATGAAATGATTATGATGAATGATTGGTTGGAATTTGGAATGAAGTACTGGCTGAAAATTATAAACTGTATTTTCCGTGCAGGAGGCTAGCCAATCGGCTGCCGTTATACTGCCGAAAAATTATCGAAAATTATCAAAAAATTTCTAGAAAATTTATAAAATCATACTAAATGATTTTATTTTACAAGAAACGATTTCCAATCACGAAAAAAAGAAAATGATTATTTTTCATAAAACATGAATATAACAAAATTCATTTTTAAATATTCATGTTTTTGAAATTGGTGATAATGAGATCACCGAAAATTCTCTCGATATATGAATTATATGTGATATGAAATGGAAAATGAATAAAGAGAATATTTTATAAAAGTTTTCTAAATATTCTCTCGATATATGAATTATACGTGATATGAAATAAAAGATGAAAAATGGATAAAGTGAATATTTTATAAATATTTTCTTAAATATTCACTTGATTTATTATATAACCTTTATAGTTTTAATTATGAAATTACATATTTTTATAAATTCCATAAAGGTCTATTGATGATGAAAAATACGGTTTTGAGACAAAATGGCATCCTATCATGCTGATATGTGATATGTAACATGTAATATGTGATATGTGATATGTAGTCCCGGCCGACACCTGATCAGTGATCCGCCGAGGACCATTATAGACTATGGCCATAGATCTGACATAATAATTTATACCCTTCGGGGTCTATAGCATGATACGAGTAACAACCCAGTGGACGGGCTGGGTGTACCTCAGTCTCCATATACGAAAATGTTTTATGTGATATGTGATATGTAAATGTTTTACATATGTGACAAGTTAAATGAAAGAGATTTATAGCATTTTACAAAATGCTTATTTCAGTGCTGATTTTAGTACTACGAGATGATTTTCATATGACATGTGATATGAACATGTAATATGTTTTCAAAAGGAAAAAGAGTTTATAAGTCTAATATTCTTAC
The DNA here is from genome assembly GCA_031772115.1 of Heritiera littoralis. Classification (NCBI taxonomy): domain Eukaryota; kingdom Viridiplantae; phylum Streptophyta; class Magnoliopsida; order Malvales; family Malvaceae; genus Heritiera; species Heritiera littoralis. The sequence goes on from JAPDPK010000063.1 coordinate 2,545,580, forward strand.
TATGATTTTAAATTGAATATTAGACTATATGTGACATGAATATGTGATTTGTTTTAAAAAGGAAAGAGGAGGAAAATAAATCTAATATTCTTATTTTAAACTTTAAATTGAATATTAGATTTAAATGATTTATATGTTATACGAAAAGGAAATTATAGCTTATTTTGCTATTTAAAGTACTGTACTAATTATGATTGTACAATAAAATATGAAATGAGTTTAAATGAGAACGATGATGATTTAACTAATATTCTTTTCAAGGAATATATGAATATTAGTTATTTTATTTAAATGCTTTATTTCATATAAGCATTATTTTGCAAGGAATATGGAAATGATATGAAATGAAAAGGTAAAAGGATATAAATTTCAAACGAAAAGAAATTTATCACTCTCTACAGTTGCTTCTAGGTTCCGGGACAAGATAGGTATTTCAAAATACCTACCTTACTCCATCCGGATCCCTAGCCGACTGTAGTATCCTTCCTACATGCGAGCCTAGAGCCCATAGGAAAAATGAAAAGTTTTTCAGCATATAGATAGCTGAGTATCAAGTATGCATATAATTCCCTTATTGAGCCGTGGTTTGCTCACCCCTTAATTTTAACATTTCAGGTTTTTGAAGACTAAGAGTCTGACACCTAAGGGATTTCGGCTGCGCATTTGGGGACGATGCGACAGCTTGATTTATTTAATAAGGTATGATCATTTATTTTCTATATTTAGACTTATCGACAGTACTACTTTTTTATGAAGTAAGATAGGGGATGTAATTCATATTATAATTTAATATGAAATTGTTTATATGTAAAAGAAAAGTAAAGTATCGCAGACAGCCCAACCAAATAAGATGTATAGAATAAGGTGAAAAATAGGGTCACGGGCTGTGACACTTAGAGGATTTTATCTGATAGCTTGACTCACATATTCCCATTATGCATCATGATATATTTTTGGTGGAATATAAATAATTAAAGGTCAATATATATATGCTTGAATGATAAAATGATCATAACTTGACCTTAATGATAAAATTCAAACATGACTTAGGTGAATGAAAGACATGAAATACAAAGAGCTTTACCTAAAGTCATAATTATCCTTGGCCTACAATTTGTGTTGATAAATGAATCTTGAATGTTTAAATGCATGAAAATTTATCATCCATGAATTTAAATTTTTCTTATGGCCAAATTTTTAAAGAACTTAGGCTTTAATGACAACATCAACATTCAATAATAAATGCAAACTTGAACAGATACACTTTGATTGATATCCATGCATTGAATCTTGATTGTTTTGATGTTGAACTTGCATGTTTGCTTAATTTGAATCAATGATCATGTCTATGAGATGAAAATATTAGTTTTTCATGAAATTATACTTGACTTCACTCATAGATTGAAAATCTTAATGATAAAACACATTTTACCCTGATAATATTGATTCGCTTAGGTAAAGCCATTTTAGTTAAAATAGCATATACCCTCTAGAACCTTAAAATGATGATAACAATTAGGGATATGGCTATTAAAATGATTAAGATGAAAATCTTGAACTCTACATTGCTCATAATTGGTTAAGATCTTGAATGGAAAATAGAGCATAGGATTCTTTAGTCTTATGGAAGAAAATGAGTGCAATTGAATGACATGTACCTTTAAATCTTCCATATAATTAAAGTTGTGCTTATGAATATGGGTTACTACTTTATGATAGTATGCTAATGTTTAATTAATCCATATCCATGTTTAATAGTGTGTGTGATTGTATTCTTGCATGTCTGACTAGATTATTCACTAAGCACACCACATATAACAATTAGCATCATGCAAAATGACTAAGTCAACCATTGGTAACAATTGGTATGAGCTTTAAATTGATGATTCTTCTCATGCTCTTTAGATTGAAATGACAAATAGGGAAGAATTAATATAAGACACTTTTGCATGAGACACTATTGTGCTAGAATTTGTGGTTAATTGATGTATGATTTAATTCTATGCACACTCTTTCTTGAAAATGATTTATGAGCTCATGCATATGATATGCCATCTAATTTCAGCTCATAATCATGATGTATTGCCATGCACCTTAGTTGAACCTTAGAGAACAATTGATCTACTTAGGTGCTTGATAAGATTGAAATAAGCAAGTTATAGAACTTAGTAGATAATTTATAAACAACTTGCTTACTTGTTTACCAATTGAGAACTTATTGCAAAATTATTTATAAAAAATTGGTATAGGATCATAAGTCATGTTCTTTGCATGCACAAATAATTCATACTCTTTATGGACATTGACTTATTTATTTGTGCTATGAGTCCCATGTACTAACATGTTTCTTGTTGGATGGAGCATCTTTATCTGTTCTCACATAGCCATAATTTTAGGGAGAGCATAATTTTTATTTTTCCTTCTTTTTTCTATGACAAAAAGGGGGAGAAATAATGGGTTTTGATTTGGAAAATTCTTTTTGAAAACCATGCTTATATTAAGAGGGAGCTTTACAAAATCATACTTTATTTGAGGGAGAATATTTCTTTAAAGAATTTTCAAAGCAAATTTACCTTAAGTTTTTTAATATAAAAAAGGGGGAGATTGTTAGCTTTAAATTGACATATGTATTTTGAAATGACAAAAACTTAAGTAAGCTTTAACGTTTCATTCATATTGTAAATTTGCTTTATCACATATGATTTTCTCAAACCACTTTAAGTCTACATATCAAAGTTTAAGACCATGATTTAATTGCATATTTTTATTGGTCTTAATATTTTACAAAATGATTTTGAATATCTTCATTAAGTAATTTTCTCAAGAACATATTGAACACAACTTTAGAAAATTACTTAACAAGTTTTTACAATAAGTTTTCATTTGAGAAAGTCATGAAAAACTCCCATAAAATTCATAAATGTTTTGGGATGAATTAAAATCAAAGTTCACATCATTTCTAACCCAAAATGTCCCAGAAAAGTGTAGGAAAAACACGAGGGATCGATCTCCTAGGATGAAGGATCCATCCCGGAATGGCAGAATGCTCCCAGGAAGCACAAAGGAAGCATGGGATCGATCCCCTAAGGGAAGGGATCGATCCCTTAACACGTGAAAATCCTCCAACGGCTAGTTTCTGTGAGATACAACGACTACATTCAGTTTTGGCTCTAACCAACGTCAAGAATACATCCAAGGGAGTATAAATAGAGACTTGGAAGCTTAAGAATGTAGAGAGAGCAGCCAAGACATATCATTCTTCAATTTCTTCATCTTCTCCAAGTATCTCAAAGAGTTCAAGAGCTAGAATTCAATATCTTCTTTTACTCTCAACATCTTTGTACTTTATAGCACAAATACTTTAGAGTTTCTTTTCTAGAGCTTAATCTTTGTAATCATTTGCCTACCTAGAGGCCTTATTTGATTACACTCTTCGTAAATACAAACACACCTTGTAAAGGGGAGGTTTCTCTTAAGCCTTAGAAAAAGAGCAAGGTTTCTCTTTAGCCTTAGAAAAAGGGAGAAGTTTCTCTTGAGTCTTGAAAAAAAGAGAGGTTTCTCTTGAGCCTTGAAAAATAGGGATTGTAAAGACAAATTCAAGTTAGTGAATTTGGGGAAAATCCTTGGGAGCATCTCAAGGTAGAGGACGTAGGCAAGGTTGCCGAACCTCTATAAATCGCTTGCGTACATTTCTCTTTCCCTTCTCTCTTTATTTAGTTGCAATTATATTTGTGATTATTGTATTGATTTGGATTGCATGCTTGCATAGCCTAGAAAACTTAGAAAACATTAATATAGGCCAGTGAATTTAGACGAACCGAAAAACGAACTTAAGGTTAGTTATAAACTGATTCACCCCCTTCTCGGTATTGTTATAGAGCCAACAAAAATATTAAGAAAATAAAAATAAATAAAATAAGACATATGTAATCATCCTAATCCCGCTTGTGGAGTTGAAAAACTCTACTGACGTTGTATTGGTTATTAATCCTTATATTTAATAATAGAATTATTTTTTTGACTTTTTGTAGGACAATAGAAGATTAATGCTTTTTCAACAAGAACCAAAGTTTCATACATTTGATTGCACTCATTTACTACATATAAGGTACGAGAATCTTAACATTGACATCATCTTTAATATAAATAAAGTCATAAAATTGATTAGTGCTAGTATAATGTGCAGGTTTTTGCTACTCAAGAAACATTGATTACATGGGCTAGAGAGGTCGAGAGAAATTTAGGTTTTATGGTTGTAATTAAAGTATCTAAACTTGGATTCCTTACAAGAAAACCTTGATTGCAACTCACATATGAATGAAGTGAAAGATACAAGAAGTCAAAGAAGAAGCCAAAAATAGATGTAAGGGTATGAGAATGAGGAAGTGTGTTTATCTATTTGAGTTATAAAGAGAGAAATTGAAAAAAGATGATGAGTAGGGAGTTAAATAGTATGTGAGATGCACAATCATATGCCTACAAATTAGCTAGATGGTCATTCATTTACCGCTAGATTGTTAGCTAAAATGAATAATATAGTGGTTGATATGATAAAGAGTATGGTAGACCAATAAGTATATAAAGAATATGGCAAACCAATAAATATACTTCTGATGTTAAAACGAAACAATGAGAAGAATGATAGTACTATGAAAACCATATATAATGCATGACAGAAATACAAGTTTGTTGAGAAAGTTGGTAGATCACAAATGGAACAACTAATGAAATAGTTGGATGAGTGTAAATATATAGAGTAGCATAGGAATAATAAGTCAACTAATGTTATCAAAGACTTATTTTGGGTGCATCCTACAACCTTAGATTTGTTGCATGCTTTTTCCAGTGTGTTGATCATGGATTACATATATAAAACAAGTAGCTATTGGCTCCCACTCCTCAAGATTGTTGCTGTGACATTAACAAATGTGACTTTTTTTTGTTGAATTTGTCTACATGGAGGTCAAATGCATTACAACTACACTTAGGCTCTATTGATGCTAAAAAGCTTAATGTTGTCCAATGTTACCATATGTCATTGTCACTGATCGAGATTTGGAATTGATGAATGTAGTAGGAGCAGTATTCCCCAACGCAACTAATCTTTTATACAGATAGCATATATATTAAGAAATGTACTTGATAAATATAAGAAGTTATTTAAGTGTAAGGAAAAGTGGGGGGCATTTATGTTAGCTTGTAGTGTTCTTGTGTTAGCTTTGACTGAGGAGCAGTGCAAAAAGAATTTAAGTTTAATGGTAACTGATTAGCATACTTATCCCAAAGTGTTGCAGTTTGTGAGAGATACTTGGTTGAATTTGAGATTCATAATTTCTACCATTCTTACGTATTATTAGGAAGTTAGGAAGAGTAGATGTCTTACAAGTGTTTAAATGTTGCTTGTTTTGTAGGTATAAAAAGATACTATATGGTAGGCCCCACTTGACTTCTGGTCTCCCGATAGAGGTGAAACTTGATGGACTCATTATTTTGTGCCAAATATAATGGTGGTAAGAATTTGCACCTCAAACTCATTCGTTTATGCATGCTTTGAAAAGCATATAAACAAATTAGAAAATGACGATTAAGTCATAGGTTAATAGAACTTTCGTGAATAACGGTCAAACTTAGTTGATTTTTAACCAACTATCAGTGATAGTTAATTTTCCATGTAAAGAAGTTTTAGGCCATGTGAACTGATGGAATAAGTCAGGCGTAAATGTAAAAAATTGCGCGATTCAACGATTAGTTGTATTTTGGTAATTTCACCCATTTAACCAATTAAACCTCAACAAGTGCATAACCAATGATTAGAAAATGTTAAACAAAGGTATTTTATGATTGAATGAAATATTTTGAAGGTTGGACAGATTGTTTTCAACAAAGTCAAATCGTTGATGGCAAAATCATCATATTTTAATGTTTTAAGAGCAAAATGGTAATTTGCATTAGAAGATATTATTTAAAAGATTTTTTTTGGTCATAATCTTCCTCTTGTTGTTCCTCTCCCCTCTCTTGCATACTTCCACCATTTTTCACATTGAAGAGAGAGAAAACCTATAGAAACCCTAAAAAAAGACATCGAAATCAAAAACAGTCTTTACTAAACCTGTACAGAATTCAATGCTCTTCAATTTGGTACCAAAATCCAATAGAAAGTAGGCCAAAATTCAAGTGTAGGCACTCCTACAAGTTTTGGCCAACACAAAAAGGTGAGAGAGAAAGCTTGTTTTCATGGTTTTATGATTTTTAGCTATGTGTTTAAGGTATTTAGGTTGATATTTAAGCTTGAATTGAGATGAATCCATGTCAATCTCTCTCCTAGGGTTTCAGCCAAGCTTGGAAATTCATGAATATGATGTTGTCTCATGCAAAAATGATGTAGAAACAATGTAAAACAACCATAGAACATGAATTTAAGCTTGAATTGTTGAAATGAATGGTGTAAGAGAGAGAATGAGTTTCGGCCTAACGAAGGGGAGATTGGAAGAGTGCTCAATTTAATGTATTTTGGGTTTTAAGATAATGTATAAATTAATACAAGACTGTAGGCAAAACAGAACTAAAAACGGAGGTATTTTAACGATAGTTGCAAGTTAGCACCAGTATGAAGTAGATCGAAATTAAGACTACAATAGGCAATGTGCTAGGTCTTTGTGACTGAAGCATAGAGAATTGATAGTATTTGTGTGGTGAATTGCAGCTCGGAAGTTCGATGAGGAAACTAGTGCTAACTCGTAACAAAGCGAGAATCTGTCAAGTAAGGGTTATATGTAAGAGACGTAGGGATACTATGGTGTATATAGAATGTTAAAATCTTTTATATGGCAATGATTTCATGTTTTGGTTGAGATTGGAACACTGGAATTTATGGTTTATAAACTGCGTTTTCTTGCAGGGAGGTTAGGATAGGTATAACTGTTATGCTACCGAAATTTTCTAGAAAGAGCATTAAGTCTTCAAAACCATCAATCGTATTATTTGGAAATAGAAAATGAAGTGAAAGAAAATGAAATTTGGTTGATAGCTTCCAAGGATTTTATATGCATGTGAATTTTGTGACTTAGTTTTCATTGATATTTTTATTTGTTTTTACTCGTTTTTTGGTACATACATGCTTCCATGTCATTGTAATATGCAAATAAAATATTTTGGACAACTGTTATTGAACTGAGAATATTTGGTGAATTTTTATTTTTCAAGTGTAATGGATTTGTGATTTTAACATTTTATGGATTAATTGAAGATATACTTACTGAATTGATCTCCGTGAAATGTTTTGTGACTATTTTGAGACTGTTTGCCCCATAACTACTTGCAGGCACATGCTTCTATGAGTGTATGATTGTATGACTAACTATTGATGCTGTTAAACCTTAGCCACATCTCAACGCCCACAGATGTTACCTGCCTAGTGTACGTTGTGGATTTATTTGATTATGGCCATATATCCTATTGCATGAGTCTGTAGGGTGATGCCTTGTCTCCATCGTATTTTTATTGGGATGGCAAATTCCTGGTATTTCGGGCACTCTTAGACTTAATTGATTTCTAATTTCAGAATTGTTATTAATTATGACTTCCAATCTCTATATGAATTATTGAAATTGATTTTGATATTGTTTTCGGAGTGATTTGGAATAAAATTATTTGAACGCATTATGAACAGCATCAGGGAAGCTACTTCTGAATGCTTATTGAATTATGCGATTGATTAAATTTTAATGTACTCCCTATAGTTGGAATTGGATGCCGGGACAAGTGAGGTGCTTCAAAGCATCCATCTGTACTCAGCATAGTTATCCAATCCACTATAGTATCATTTTTGAATATCATGCACAAAGAAATTTATGATCATTGGTTTTCAGTATGAATGTGCATGTTTTATGCTTCCTGCATATAGTTATGCATAGTATCAGTTTTATTATATATGTTTCTTACTGGGCATTCGCTCACCCCCCTCTTACTTTCCTTCCAGATTATTTGTAGTAAGTTTCTTTGCCTTTGCTCAAGAGGACTCTTATTTTTGGTATCCCTCAGGCAGTTATAGAGCTCCGTTAAGGTATACAAGTTCTTATGTATTCAGACTATTTTTTACAGTACTATTCTATGTAAATATATTTAAATTCGAAATTTTTACATATTTATGTGTACTCCTTTGTAAGTGAAAGTGAAGACACTGCAGATAACCCAACCGTATATAAGAAAATATAGAGAATAAGTACTGTTTTAGGATGATTTTGGTACATGACATTGAATAGGCATAATAAGAGATTTTTTGTTGCTTGTACGAATAAAGTAATGCACTTTGGCAATGTTACAACTAATAGTCTCTTGCTCTTATTGTTGAAGCTGTTTCCCTAATAAGTCTCTTGCTCTATTTGATTAAGCTTGAAATCAAATTGTTGTTGAAGTATTTTATTCTTTTATCTATAGACTCATGATCATGTTGATATCTAAATTAAAGTTAGGCTTTTTGGTTATTGCCTAATGATGATGATGAAGTATAAAGAAGAATACATGTCTAATATTTTTGAACATTCTATATTTGTACTCAAAATAGTTGGCTGCTATGAAAATGTAATATTTAACCAATTAGTGCTATTGTTACCATTTGTTTAGAGACATATGGTTGATGAAATTTTATTTTTGCTAATGGAGCAATAATTTTTTTTATTTGTGAATGTTATAATTTGTATAGCGAAATTAACCTGCTGAATAATATATTATTATTTTTGTATGAAACTATTTGTTAATTATTGATAACAAAAATGAAGGCTATACATTGATTTAAAAGCGTAATTTAATACCATTAAATAACCTTTAAGTGATAAGATGTAATCCATTCATGAAACAATAGACTATGAATTTTCATATTTGGTAGCTGTATTTGATAAGACAAAGTCTATTATTCAGAAAAAATATAAATATAAATATAAATAAGTTTTTTTTAAAACAAAAACAAACTATTTAATTAAAAAGAACACAATTATAATTTTGAAACATTGTCTATCCTAAAAAAAAATCACGATTTTACATTAAAATAGTTAGTCTAATCTAAAGAAGAAATGATTACTATTTTCCCTTAACTGTAGTCTAATATCATAGATTATACGACAATAATAACAGTAGTCTAATATCATATATTGACTACATTTGAAGAAATAGTGGTTTATGATACCTGAAATGAACTATACATGAATACAGTGGAGTTGGAAAAACGTAGTCATTTGTCATAAATTACATTTTTTAAACATAATCTTTGAAGCTTTTTTTTTTTTGTAGTAGTGACACTCTCCTTAAGACTTATTTTACCATCACCAATTATGGTATGCTACAAGGATTGTTGAAATAGTCCTAGGATAAGATAAAGTAAAACACTTGAAATCACCTTGTAGTTGTGAAGTCAAACCACTAAACACTCTTAATAAGCACAAAATATCTTATATTATTCATTATTTCTACAATAAAATAATGTCTAAGAAATTTGTTTCTACTTTGAAGTGAGAGAGAAGAAAGAAAGAATATCTTAACTTCTAAAGAATTCTAGTGTCTCTAGAAAGAACTTTCGCATATCTATTTATAGAGATTTTTCCAAGTGATGTGATTTTTTAGTCAAGTGATATAATTATTCACTTATCTTGTTTTGATTCAAGAAACTCTTCTTTTCAATAAGATCACAACTTCTGAAAATCATTAATTATATCTTTTAACTATTCAAAAGTAAAAGAACACTCTTTAAAAGAGTATGCAACAATTCATCAAATAGAAAGCTATTTGTTGCTAATGTTCTTTGCTGGGGCAGTCAAATACCCTCCCAGGGCAACCGACTACCTCAGTGTATATTTTACATAAAGGTCATTTAATTTCCAAGGCAGTTGAATGTCTTTGCATGGCATTTAGACTCCTTATGAAATCCCATGGAAGCCAATTGCCTTGGTGTATATTTTACACATATACATTCAGTATCTAAGGCAGTTGGATGTCTTTGCATGGCATTTAGATTTCGTAGATTTACGGTGGGCATTTGATACCCTAGTACATTTGTTAGATAAGAAGCATTTTGCACATATAGACAGTCGAATGCCCTAGGCATTCAATTGTCTTTGTGTATTTCTTCAGCAAAAAATCTTTCTTATGTGAGACAGTCATAGGGTAATCAACTGCCCTTTAATTTCATGTTCTTCCAATCGATTTAAATCAATTTCCTTAACCCAAAATCTTTTCAAAAAAACACTAGTTTCAATAACAACTGATTAAACATCTTTTAATAAATTACCCTTTTTTTATTTTGAAATTATACTAACAATTTATGTCAAACAGCTTTTCTTTTTGGATCTGATGTGAGATTCAAACACCTTATTTTCTCCCTTTTGAAGAACATTGTATGACATTCTCTCTAACCTAATCTTGCGATCATCGACTAATTCACCTTGCCTATCCTTTTGTGGTTCTTGGCATGGAACTAGTCTATCCTTCCTACTCTCGTTGGGGCATTTGACGTGAAGTCAGATGGTTAAGAGTTATCTTTGATATCACTTGTCACATGGCTTTCGCCCTATGGTATAATAAAAAAATAATATGATAATAAAGGAATCAAATAAAAGATTATTTTGATCAAAACGACACCATTAGATTAATGACTATTTTGATAATATAAGTTTAAAATGGCGTTGTCCTTTGAAAGAGGAATTGTGGGATGTTAATATTTTTATCACATGTAAGTGTACTCTTGATCTAGTTCTATAATGTAGAACTAATGTAGGCCGAGTTTATTATTTTTAAAAAGTCTAGATCAAGTTTAATCACTTTCAAAGGAGTCAAATTCGATTAAGTTTTCATACATATAAATAAGAAAAACGTTGATCATGACTTTTTGCGCCTTTAACGTTTGAATTTTCGTATTAGCACCTTGGGACATTTGGCATGCAAGAGTCCTTGATGCTGTTTCCGGTCGATGACATGCATACAGTTTTAAAGGTAATTCGAGCATGTGATGGAAAAAATACAATCCGTTTTTATTTGACAGAGTAAGATCCACCCCATATGAAGCCTAGAGGAAGGGTTTCAGGCTATACGATCAAGCTAAAAGACAAAGACAAAGACTCGGCTGGTGATACGATACGAAAGTGACATGGAAACATCCTATAACTACATATATTGTACATGATCGACGCACGACATCAATCATACTGCAGTTTGGTGTCAATTAGGCTGGGAATTATATCTTCATTTGATAGGGCTCCAAGCGTGAGCATGGTGAAAATAGTAGAGCTCATTCTCTGATATGCAGCTCCAACATTTGCTATTTGCAGTGCGGAAACTGGGCTCCCTTGGGATGGTTAAAGGCCGGTTGGATCTGCAGCAGTTGAGGCTTCAGAAGCAAGAGATTTTAATTTTTTTTCCTAATTACTGATATTTTCCTAATTACAGATATCTTCATCCGTTTTAATTTACAGTACGTGTAACTATACCTTTGCGGCAAAAATGGCCTGTCGAAGAAAGGCATGAGTTGGGCTTTCGGAACCATTTCCTTTCTTAGCAAACGAATCTCTTCGTTGTCTATCATCTGCTCCACTCGATATTGGTGTTACCCTTAATTAATTACCATAATTCAATTGTCGAGACTCAAAATACATATACGCTAATGCTATTCCCATCATTACCTTTTGCAATTTCTCCACTTGTTTCTTCTGTATCTCCAAGAGATATAGCTTCGTTGCCACCTAATAATAATAATAATAATAATAATAATAATAATAATAAATTTATCTTTAAGACATGATAATAATGAAGCACTGCTGTTAATTTGATCAAAGTGAATTACTTACCGAGTAATTGAACATAGCGCGCTTAACCGCTCTCTGTTCAGTGTGAAGTTTGAATTCTTGTGGCTTAGTATTGTCCTTGGCTGAAGGCTTCGGACTGACCTGCACACACACACATGTTATCAATGTGAAAATTAATTGAGGTTTATAAACTACTGGAAAGTTATGGTTAAATGCATTTAATTACCTTGGAACATTTGTCTTTGAGCTGCTCCCTTGTCTACGGGAAAACAGAAAAAATCTATAAATATAACTAATAAAACAAAAATACTGCCAAAGAATGGCATTTAGTATAAATTAAATAAACAGAAGAAATCAACATTAATTAATATAACTAAAAACCTTTAATGCAGATTTGGGGTATGTTCTCTCCATGCTTGGCTGATTGCTGCTGATTCCTTGAGCCATGAGGAGTGAAGTGGATTTAAATGGTGGGACAAAAATCAAAGTTTGGAGATTTGTAGCCATCTTTAGTGCTGTCCGCTGCAACATCAGCAGCATGCCCAGGGATTTGCATGCTCTTTGCCACCAAACTTTCTGATTACATCTCCCTCTCATCCACACATATTTGATTGCCATTCCCTACTAACTTCCTTCAAAACCCTCCTCATTAATCATCCAATCCAACTAATTAAAAACTCTCTTCTAACTGTTTGGTCTTAACTTAAGGCCTTAATCCACACATTAAAAATCTTGAATTCTCTCTGTCAGTACTTGAGTTGGTTGTAGATATGCATGCTTAAATTGCTTGTGACATGCTTTGATTAATTGCTGCTTAACCAATTACCAGCCTTTACTTGAAAAAGGGATTCTACTGTTTTTTACTTCTTCCAAAAACAATCAAATTGTTTGGACATTTAGCTTAGTATACTCTAAATTTGCTAGTAACCCAGAAGGCACAAGGGCTTAATTAGCTCATTTTGATAAGCAAAGAATCTTTTTCCTTGTCACTCAGACTTCAATATTTGTAAAAAATATTTCGAAATAAAAACCCAAATGCATCATATTAATATCAGAAAATTGTCTATAAAGTCGTTTGGAGTGTAGGATTAAATTTAGATAAAACTGTAGGATAAAACTCATCATATCATCCAAAAAAATGGTGCACTGTCCAAAACACACACATATAATATATATTTAGGGTTTGCATATGATGCTCAGACAGTGTATAATCTCTATACATTGTTAATGTACCAAAGATTGACACCTCATCTATAAGCAAATTAAAAAATATTAAGCCCTTAAAAATATATACAAATAATTCTTTTTCAATTTACTCATAAGGGCATGAAGTGTCAAATTCTAGTGCATTAACAGTATATAGAGATTATATACCGTCAATACATTATATATAAATCCTATATATTTATACGTGTATGTGAAATATAAGAAAATCAGGTAAACAAATATATATTTATTATTGGATATTTTGATATTTCTAAAAAGACTTTTACTAGTTTTTACCTTTTATTATTTAATTATTTTTCAATATTTAATAATTACTTGGATACTAGTATTTTAGCTTATCTAAAATTTCAGATTTCCTCTTGATATTTTTAATGTTGATATCTATCTAGATTTTTCAAAGATTCCCAACATTTAAATCCTGATTTAGTCAAAATTCTCCATGATTTTCTCTAGATTTTATTATGATTTTCTTTTGATTTTATTACGATTTTCTCTAGATTTCCTGCCGTTACCCAACGTTCTTGTTTTTTCCTTCTATAAATAAAGGGTTACAGAAACTTTCAAAACACATCTTCTTCACTACTCATTCTCTCTGCTCTCTACTTTTCTGTTGGGTTAATCTCTCTTATTCTTTCTTGCTATTCCTGTTCACTGTGCAATTCCAGAAGAGCCTATTGAATCCTAGGAGATTATACCTGTTGGTGAAATAATCCTTAAGAATAGTGTGATTACAGCACGCCTCAAGTTGTTTTACTTGATGTTTGTACCTTCTAACTACAACAATCTTAAGGATTATTTCACTAAAAACATTGTCAAAATCCCAAATTTGAAACATCTCAGAGTTGCTCTCTTATTTTAGAATCTTTTCTGAAAAATGAGTTTCAATATAAGTAAGAGCCTAACACGTGACAAGAGATTTCAAAGCATTGAACATGTTTTTTATCGTGATGTACTGTACTCTAGGGACCGCTGCAATCATCAAGGTAAAAGGTACAAGTAAGTAATGTACATTTATGTTAGGTGGCATATGTCTTTGAGGATTATATATACAGTGATTTAAATTCATTTATGGTTTGGAAACAATTAAATGAAGAAAATAAAAATAATATTTATGATTATTTTTTGTGGAAATTGGGATATAATTACATGATCTGATAATACTTAGTACAAAATAATTTGCATAGATTTAAGATGCTGAGAACTAATTACAAAATGATGGAATTTAATAAGTAATGATGGTATTGTGATGAAATGAATATGGGTAAATCCATAGATTAAATAATTTAACAATTGCTTGATGTTTTGAACATTGGGGATTTAATATGAATATTTAGTGAAGTAATTTTTAAATGTTTGTGGGATACTAAGGGGACCATAGTAATGGTGGGGTCTTAGTATTGTCACTTAAATATAAATGTGATTGAAATGATATTAATATCTTGTGGAATAATTATATAGAACTAGAATTGGACGATGGTGCAGTTTAAAAGGTCGCATGATTGTGGTATTAGGGATAATTATAAATACACCATAATAATGCTGGATTTTAGGTTAGAAATCACTCTAGGTAGACTCTGCAGGGCTAGTTAGGCCTGCATTGTGTGTCAATATCATTATGCATTTCATGAATGCAACTTTGCAATCTGCTTTTCTAATATTATTTTACGAAAGTATAAAATCCAATCTATATGTGATATGAAAACGATTACTCAACTTTGCTAAAGTGTTTTGGTATTATGTGACAAATGTTCAAAGCATGTTTTATGCACGCTAATTCTTTCAAAATACATGTGCTTGTACGATGTAAGCTTTGACTATATAAACTTTGTTTTAAAGCTATTTACGCATGGATTTTGATACTTGAGACTTATGGCGTTGTTATGTGCCTGTATGGCTCTGTGTTATACTTATGTGGCATTATGATGTGCCTGTATTGCACTGTGTTATGCTTGTGTGGCATTTGAGCACCTATATATGCATATACGTCATGGAGTTCACCTGTGTGGCAATGGATACCGATGTATACATATATAGGTCTGTAGTTGTCCAACAACTAGTCAAGACATGTACCTTAGCTAGTAGATAATCACTAGTACTGAGATGATTAATGATCATGAGATATTTGAGAGGTACCATGAATTATGATATTTTATATAGTGGATTTCTCGCTGTATTGAAATGATACAGTAATGCTAACTGGATTTCAGATTCAAATGAGAAAAAATCCACTAGTGGTTATGTTTTTACCCTCAGTGGGGGTGTTGTTACATGGAGATCAGCCAAACAAACTATTATAGCTAAATCCACTATAAGATCGGAATTTGTAGTTCTAGAATTAGCTGGTAATGAAGCTGAGTGGTTGACAAACCTCTTAGCTAATATTCTGTTGGGTTTAAAACCAACATCTTTTGTGTCTATGTATTGTGATTGCCATGTGGCAATAGTCATTGAAAGAACAAAACTTTCAATGATAAAAATAGACACATTTATTTTAGACATGATGTGATTAAGTAGCTGCTAAATGATGCAATTATATCAATCAATTATGTGAAGTGAGAAGTGAATTTGGTCAATCCTCTGACTAAACCTTTGAGGAGAAAGTTTTGAAACATCGAGGGGAATGAGACTTAAGCTAATTTGAGAATAATGGTGAAGGTAACCCAACCTTTGTGATTGGAGATCCCATGAATAAGGTTCAGTGGGTAATAACAAGTCACTGTTATTCTTGCTAGTACTAATATATTTGTCCATTTCTATGATGTGTGTATGTGCTAGATTGCATGAATTTGAGAGATGAGCTAAAGCTCTTAATATTTTTCATGTCCCTTATGGGTGGTGTATATCATTGTAGTATACACTTGACGAAAACACCTATGTGAGTGTGGAGTGGGGCTACTTCTACAAAATTATGGCATAATTTCTAGAGCACTCATGAAATAACCAAGCGCGCGCATGGCCTATTAGTGCAAAACGGCGTCGAAGCGTAAAGAATGGTGAAAGTATAGTATGATTAATAAGACCTGTATTTTACAATAATGAGTTACTGGTTCAAGAAGCTAAAACTTTCACCAATTACTCTAGTAAAATAAGTTTTATTATTCTAGGTTTGGTTCAAGTTCAAAAGACACCAGATACGAAGCATTATACTTATAATTAACCCAGTAAAATATTTTTTTTCTTTCAAAAGTCTTTTTGAAATGGGTGAGAGATTGTTGGATATTTTGATATTTCTAAAAAGACTTCTACTGGTTTTTACCTTTTATTATTTAATTATTTTTCAATATTTAATCCTTGCTTGGATACTAGTATTTTAGCTTATCTAAAGTTCCAAATTTCCTCTTGAAATTTTCAATGTTGATATCTATCTAGATTTTTCAAAGTTCCCAACGTTTAAATCCTAATTTAGTCAAAATTCTCCATGATTTTCTCCGGATTTTATTATGGTTTTTTTTTCTGATTTTATTATGATTTTCTCCGGATTTTTTGTTGTTACCCAACGTTTTTAATTTTTCCTTCTATATATAGAGGGCTACGAAGCTTTCAAAACACATCTCCTTCGCTACTCATTCTCTCTCCTTTTTACTTTTTTGTTGGGTTAATCTCTCTTATTCTTTTTTGATGCTTTTGTTCTTTAGACAATCCTAAAAGAACCTGTTGAATCCTGAGAGATTACATTTGGAGGATTATACTTATTGATAAAATAATTTTTATAGACAATACGATTGTAGTAAAGTTGTTTTACTTGATGTTTGTTACTTTTGACTACAACATTTATGAAAATTAAAGAGGCGTGAAAGTACGTTTTTTGTGTCAAATCCTGTAATAATTTAAGACAGAGTCAGTTAATGTGAATTAATACGAACCCAGAAATATGATTTAATGAAGAATTTAGTCGACCGTAAACGTGAATCGTGGAGAGCATTCAAAGAGTGAAAGCAAGTGGGTACCACTAGTAAAGTGTCTGATAGCGAAAACTAACTATAACGCTGCTTTTTCATTTATGAGTAACCTTCAGCTCCAAACATCAAATAACTATCGAAGTGGTTGTTAACAACTCACTTGGAACCAATCTTTCTTGTTAAAGCCGTTATCCAACCAAGACATTCGTAGAAAGCAAACTTTGATTACAATTTCACAAGGATTTTCTTTCTTATACGACAAGGTAAGAGGAACGTCAAACATGTTGTTAGGTGCTGATTCCAAAATTAATCTAGCCAAATGGATTTCTTTACATTGAAGTTTTGGTATTATTATTATTTTCCACAATAACGACATAACTAAAAGAAAAACCAAATCAGAGCATTCTTTTCACGGTAAATTATCAGAGCCACCTTTTCACGAATAAAGGTTGACGTTTCCCTATTAACAAAATTGATGGCGCTGAATCCCCAACCCCAAATCCGGCTAAGCAACTGGAAAATAAACGCAAATAACTCAAATAGATCAATTCGATTGAAATTCTTATAATTTAAAATCTATAATGTGAACCAAAAAATTGAATTACAATTATGTAAACATCTCATTTTGTTTTGAGTTCTTTTTACAAGTGTTTTTTTATGAGATATTGTTTATAAATCAAGTTCAATTATTGAAAGTTCAAATTTAATCATTTTTAACTTTGAATTGTTAGTTGAACTTTGAATTTTCTAATTAAGCTTCGATTTTGTATCTCGAAATTTCTAAGTGGATCACGAAACTGTAATTGACTTGAGATTTCAAATTGGTTTTTGGAATTGAAATTGGACCTTGGACGTGAATTAGGCTCTGGTGTAAGAATTTATTTAATAACTAGTTTATGTCTCGTGCAATGCACGGATTAATTTTATTTATTATTAAGTTTACAATTCATTATTTTAAATATATATACTCATAATTTTTTTTATCTTAAATAGGTATATAGATAATTATTACATACACTGTCGATGGAGCTTTTTTACTTTACAAATGATGTTAGGATCATGACACATGTCTTATAAAATATTAAAACATAATAAATAAATAAATAAAATAAAACATGTGTCATATGTTAACTTTGCTTGTGGAGAAAAAAAAAACTCTACCATCGGTATATAAAATAATTATCGTATGTATATATACACATTAATTAGTATATTTTTTAACAAATTCTCCAAATTTTTAGAATATATAATTTATAAATTCCATCATGTCATAAGAAAATTATACATGTTATAAAAAAATGAATTATGAGTTTAAGAGTTCTGAAACTGATTTATGTATACTTGATAAATTTTTTTATATGTAAAATAATAAACAATGTTTAGTTTTGTTGATGTAAAAGGTAATACTCCTTCCAATCAAGTTCAACCAAGCACGTACCACCATTGTTATTTTAATTTGTTTGTCAAACAATCAAATTTAAGAATTTCTTGTACCAAAAAAATTACGAATTTCCTGACCATTTTAGAAGCAACATTTATTTCTCAATATGATCAATAAAAGGATTTGCTTTTCATCAAAATATTGAGAACTATTTAACGACAAAATATTAATATATTATGATATGCAAAATCAACTTTTTTTTAAGAAAATTATTATATATGTTAAAAGAATGACAAATAGATAGAAATGTTCAATATTTTCAATAAATCCCTAATAATATATATATATATATATATATATATAAAATAAATGAAGTATACTTACTATCGAACTTTCAATTTTTTTCAAATCAATACATATTTTAAGCTAATAACAAATTAATAAAAATATTAAATATTTTTCAGTACATCTCTACTAATAAAATAATAAAATACAATAATGAAACATACTTATAATAAATATGTTAATTTTCCTTTCTCTCTGCAGGATCCCTATTAACAATAAAAAGAATATAGACATTATTAAGAATAGAAAAATATATATCACTTCTTACAAATCAAAAATAAAAAATACTATATAAAAACGTCTTTGAATTAAAAAATAAGAAAGTAAGATTTACGTTAAATAGACTTTCCAAGCATAAAAGACAAAAAAAAATTAAAGAAAAGAAAAAACCCATTTTAGGATTTCCCTATTATATCTACATTTAACCACAAAAATGTTATAATATAAAAAAACTCGAAAAAATTGAATTTTTGATCTTCAATGTTCTTCGTGTTCATCAATCCATTCACTATATCTGTAGTTAAAAAAAAACAAGTTAAATACAACAAATTGATGATTCACATGAATTTTAACTTATATATCCATGGATTCTGTTAAAACTACAACAATAAAAGAAAAAAAAATGATTAGTTCAACTTGCAATGTGCCCTAATAATCACTCAAAATTACATCGATAAAAATATCAGTATCAAACAAATATCTCAATGTTCACTCAAGAATACAATTGAAGAAGCCAACGTACGAAGCAAAGGAATAAAAAAAATTGAAAAAGAAGATACATTACCTATTTATCCAAGATTCTCAACATCAATTTTTTTTTTGAGCAAATGTAATTCATTCATTCATTCATGCAAAGAGAATACATCCTGGGCAGCTGTAAGCCGAATTACATCAAGGCATTCCTCTACCCAATAAGAGTCACCATAGCAGTTCAAGCCATGTTTTGCTAACAGGTGTGCAGCTTGATTCCCCTCCCTGTAGGTGTGCATAAAGGTACATTTACGAAAAACTTTGCTGGTTTGTCGAGCATCACCTATCAGGGTCCCCATGGAAGACATATCTGGCTCCAAACTCTGCAACTTTTGTGTCATGAATAGAGCATCTCCTTCCACTTCCACTTCCACTTCCACTTCACGTAATCCCAAATCTCTAGCAAATTCCAAAGCCCTCGTTGCAGCTAGAGTTTCGACAATAGCCGGTTCTAACACTCTCACTACTTTAGTTGAAAGGGCACCAATTACTTCTCCAAAAATATCATGGACTACTATCCCAATGCCACCCACCATTTCCTTACTACAAAACACTCCATCATAATTAATCTTAAAACTTCCCTATTTTGGTGCCTTCCACATTGATCTCCTTTCCTCAGTTGGTTTTACAACCTTCACTTCAGCCTTGTTGTACTCAACCACATAATTTTTAATCATGGCAATAACACTGGTTGGAGGTCTTTGAGCAATGTCATGGATTTCTGAATTTCAAACAATCCAAATCCCCTACAAAGTGAATATAAGTTGCTGGAAATGAAGCTGTGAAAGCGCCTGGAATTTTGATATCATGTTGCTGTCATTGATATCTAATAACGAGGCCTCCCATTCATATTTAAGTTCCCGCCAAACCTCATCTGCTTTTGGACACCACTTTAGAGCATGTGAAATTGATTCAGTGCTTGGACTACATTGAATACAATAGCTACTAACATGTTCCATTCTCTGACTTAATATCTGCATCGTAGGAAGTATGCCTGTCAGTACTTGCCACATAAAAACTTTTAATTTATTCGGTGCTTGACATTTCCAGAGCCTATGCCACATTCGTTTCTAGTCAGTTTGCATGTTTAATGCTCCTGTGTGCTAAGCTTCTATTAGCATTATATACCCACTCTTTACTGTTGTCATAACGTATTAAGTTTTAGAAAGAAAACCTAATAGCTAGACACAAAATCTATGGAGTCGCCACCAACCATTCTACCTAGGTGTGATTGGTCACCTATTCAAACTATGGATAAGACTGGTCTACTTCTCAAATTTAGGGTTCGGGAGTACGGTTACGTGTGAGGAAGGATTAGCACCCTCGCAACGCCCATCCTAAAATGGTACCAACTAGCTTTAGGTTATCTCAAATTTGCCTTAGTTAATCTTAAGTTCAATAATTTAATATTGGAAAATATTTCTAAGCATCTTCCATTAAGCTGGTGGGATAGCTTAAAAAATTTTCCTCACCTCAAGAGTATTCAAGTAGTACTATGCGACTTACTTGAAGAGGCTCCGTCGTCGGATTCATTTTAATGTTTTTATGAAAAATTCCATTTCGACTCCTATTTAATTCATTCTTACTATCTTATCATTTTTATTACTTCTATTGTTTTCGATTATTTTATTAATGTTTAATTTTATTAATTTATTTTATTAGAGAATGAATATGAATTATTTTTCTCAAAAATTCTTTTTAGATCTTCCATTAAGCTGGTCAGATCTTGAAAGAAATTATTTGACCTAAAGATTTCCAAAGTATTACTTAAGCGTAATCTCTTGGGGAATCTTATCATCGGAATAATCAATACTCAATTTCAATAATTATTATTAACCATTATCATCCTATTTTATCATTTATTATCATTATTATTATTTATTATTTATTATTGTTATTGAATTATTAATATTTCTTTATATTTATTATTTTATCTTTGTAATTAATTATTTTTAATTTTAATTTTTAATACATCTTATTTTTAAACTGAATATAAATCACTTGTTATCGAAAACCCTCTTTAGACCATCCATTAAGCTGGCGAGGCCTTGAGAGTATTTTTTTTACTTAGAAATTTTCAAGAAAATTACTTAAGCGTAATTCTCTTGATATTTCATCATCAGAATAATTCAAATTCAAATTCATTATTATTTTAAAATCTAATTCTAGTTACTTCATTTACTTTCCTTTCTTATTTTATTATCTGCTATTACTATCTTTATCATATTATTAATAATCATTAACATCTTTTTTTAATTTATTAACTAATTATTTTTATTGTTATTTTACAATAATTTTATTTTTAAAATGAATGTAAATTATTCGTTATTGAAAAACTCTATTTAGACCCTCCATTAAGCTGGTGAGGCCTTAGATAGAATTTTCCCACATTGAAATTTTCGAGAAAATTACTTAAGCATAATTCTCTTGATATCAGATCAATCTTAATTTTTCTTTTTTTTAAAAAAAAATTATAACCTAGTTATCATTACCAATTACTATAAATTATTTTATTTTATTTTATGCACGTGTTCATAAACTCAAAAAAACATAAGATCTTTAGCACTACTTAATCTAAATACCGAACCATATAAACATGAACAAATTATTTCATTAACCAATCTAGTAAATTCAATACCTAACTTAATTGTGTTCTATAAGTTAATTAAATAAATGAATTTCAATTTAACAAATGCAATTGATTAATCTCCCTAATAACCTAATAATAAGAAACGTGCAATATACATATGATTGAAAATCACGTTAGGTATCATTACAAATATAAAGAACAGCTTTTCATAATAGATATAATAAGAGATACATGTACATGAGCAGTTTACCTTGCAGTAGCCTTTTTCACGTGTTGCTGTGCTCTTTTATGTTCTTAAACATGCACTTCAACGCAACAACAACTTAGTGCAGGACTGCAGGTGACGATGGAACTGATGTGATGCAGCAACGAGAAGCAAAGCAGCGGTGTGTGATGGTTGCGCAGAGCAGGGATGGTGGCGTGAAAGTAGCATGCAGGGGTCGTGCGATGGTACGTTGATGCAGGATTGGTCTCATGCAATGCAGGTCGGTTTTGGCGATAGTGCTGGTGCAGTTGCAGCAACAAAAACGATGCTGGGCGAGGAGAGTGACAACACCGTGCTGGCTTCGACAGCAATACAGTCCAGGGAAAGGCGAGGTGGACTGGTGCAGTGGTGGCCAAATAGGACAGGGAACGATGGTGATGACGGAGCCGTTTGTAGAGTAAGAAGCAAGATGATGGGAAGCTAGGAAAAATGCCAGGATAGTAGTTGAGGAAGTGAAGGAACCGAGAATGAAGATGCAGAATGATAGCAAAGGCGTGGGTGGTCGTGAGTTGCTGGTTTTCGTTTGACACAGGGAAGCAGCAATGGCAGCAAAGGGAGCTGCAACAAAGGGCAAGGTGCAGTGCAATACAAGGCCAACGTACAGCAAAAGGTAGAGCAGCGTGATGATGGTGCGTAAGGTGCAGAGGATCGGTGCAGTAATGCAAAACTCAGTTGAAGATGATCCACAGTAGAGGAAGACGGTGGCGCAGCAGAACCAGGTTTTTTTTTTAGGTTTTTTTTCTCTTTTTTTTTCTTTTTCTAGGGTTTTCCTCTAGGGTTTTCTCCTAGGTTTTTTTTCGTCTCCTCCCTCGTGTATTGCCAACCTCCCCTCCTCCTCCTAGGGTTTCTCCTCTTCTCCCTTTTTATACATATATTTTTTTTTATCTCCTTTTGAAAAAATGAATCAATGAGTTTATTCATCCCATAATCATGGGATTTTCTTCATTTATTTTCATTTGACCTTTCCATCTTTTTTATTTATTTCCTTTTCATTATTTTATTTTTGGTAATTTATTTTTAGATTTTAATTCACTTTGATTATTTCTTTTATTATTATTATCTTTCTTATGGCAACAAATCATTGAAGTCAACTCTTTTTTATTTTATGGTTTGTTTCTTTTATTTATTTTTATTTTTATGTTTTTATATATATATAAAAAAAAATTTGTTCGGACAAAATTAGGTGTCTACAGCTGCCCCTCTTTGCGCTTTGCTGTGAAACAGTAATGGTGCAAAGACATAGACAACCATTTTGTCCGAATGCAAGACCTATCAAAATTTTTTTTTTTTGTAGAATGTGATATTTCCTAGCCTCTTCTATCATAAGGTTCAGGAATGCAAAGTGAAATTCCTTTTTTAGTCTCTCCTATCATAAGACTAAGGAATGCAAACATGAATTTTCCAAATCTTTTCTATCATAAGATTAAGGAATGCAAAGTGAAATTCCTAGTCTCTCCTATCATAAGACTGAGGAATGCAAGCATGATCATGGAATAAAAGCTCCTCTCGACAGAGGCTTTGAAACTTCTGAAACACAAAGAACTCCTCTCATCAGAGGCATTGGAACTTTGAAAAATAATCTTGTGCTCCTCTCACCAGAGGCATTGGAACTTTGAAAAATAATCTTGTGCTCCTCTCACCAGAGGCATTGAGACTTTTGAAAAATAACCTCGTGCTCCTCTCACCAGAGGCATTGGAACTTTGAAAAATAATCTTGTGCTCCTCTCACCAGAGGCATTGAGACTTTTGAAAAATAACCTTGTGCTTCTCTCACCAGAGGCATTGGAACTTTGAAAAATAATCTTGTGCTCCTCTCACCAGAGGCATTGGAACTTTGAAAAATAATCTTGTGCTCCTCTCACCCATTGGAACTTTGAAAAATAATCTTGTGCTCCTCTCACCAGAGGCATTGAGACTTTTGAAAAATAACCTTGTGCTCTCTCACCAGAGGCATTAGAACTTTTTGAAAAATAAAGAGCTCCTCTCAACAGAGGCAATGAAACTTTGAACATAAAATTTCATTTCAGAATGCCAGTTAACATGGGTTTGACTAGGCTTAACTTTCATTTTGATGCCAACAATATTAGGCTTTATTCTCCTTTAAGGTGCGAGCTAAACTGGACTTTACTCTCATCTAAGGTTTTTTTTTTTTCAAAAAGTATCTCATCTTCTCATACCTCATCATTTTTTTCAAATTACCATCTCTTATATTTTCTCTTTTCCTCAAAATTCTAATCATTCAAAACTTCTTATCCTAATGTCTTAACATATAGTTCAATGTCAAAATGCACTAATGAAATGTCATGCATGTCATGAATATAATGAATGCCATGAATGTTATGCACATGTCAATGTCATGCCCCCTGCATTATTCCGTGAATATATGCAAATGCATTCTCAATTGTGGTAACAAGATTCTCAAGTTCATCTTGTCTTTCTCAAGTCCATTCTGTCTATTGAATTCTCCTTGTTTAAATCCTTTATCTTCCTTCCTCATCCCATCTTCTATTGAGTCCTAGTCCAGTTAGGCCCGAAGACTAGCCATCATGTTTTCAGCTTTGTATATTCATCATTCACTTTTTTTTCTTTCTCTCTCTTAATAATGCAAGATTTCTCAAAAGAATATATTTTTTTTTCAAAAACTTATCCAAAAAAGGTTACCAACATTTATTTATTTTCCTTTCAACTTGACCACCAATGTAATGCACTCATACATCTTCTCAATTTATTATAGGGGTGGAATAAATGATCATGAGAGGTATAGATATTCATTCTTAGAAAAGGAACATGAAATCCAGAAAAACCAATGGGACAATCTGTTTGGAATAAGGTTTTTAGTATCCATTTAATGAACATTTTGACAATTTCAATCAAGTCAATCTAAAATTCTTTTCCAAAAGCCCACTCTTAGGTTGATATGTTCTTTCATGTAGTGTCTGCCAATCTTGCCCTCGTATCAAAACTTTTTGATGTTGATATTTTCCTAAGTCGCCTTTTTTCGGTTTTCAACTTAGGTGCCCCCCTCAACTGATTCAAACTGCCCTTTTCGAGTTTTCAATTTGAATCCTCCTTTTTCTTTTTCTTTTTCTTTTTTCTTTTTTTCTTTTTTTCTTTTTTTTCTCTTTTTTTTTTTTTTTTTATATTTTTTTCTTTTTTCTTTTCTTCATTTCAACTTCATTGGCTTTGACAAACTTCAACATTCAGTGCTCAATCCAAATTGATGCCCCCTAATAGGCATTCTTGATTTTGATCCAAGATATCTTCTAAAGCTCATGTTTTCTTCATTCAACTTGATCTACTTCCTTCAAAGGATCATTATCTCATTGTACAAGTATGTTTTCATTCAACGCATGATTCTTTAATTCAAGCATTTACATTTGATCAAAATGGGCTTTTAAAGGCACGTAATGTAGGCTCGGGTGAGGGTTTATGAAAGAAAAGGATATAGTAGGCCCAAAATGTGTTTTAAGGTTTATAAACCAAGGGATCGCTTTCTTTATCAAGTAAAACATTTAGGCATTTTGCCCTTTCTTGCTCTTTTTTTTTTCTTTTTGAATTCAAACCCTTTTCTTTTTTTTTCTTTTTTTTTCACAAAAATGGGCTTCCTTTTTTTTTTTTTTTTGCCCCTTGATTCATCATGAACACTTTCCTTTTTGCCCCCAAAATTTCTTTATTTCATCTTCCTTGCCCCCAATGTGGAGGGTGATCCTTGGTGGGTTATATTACAAAAATATAATAGGCTCAAAAGGGGTAACCAAAGGATAATTTTACTCATGCTTGAAGGATAGTGAAAGAAAGCCATTTATCATTTCAAATGTAAGTGCTCTCCTTAAAGATCATTTATCGAACAATGACAAACTTGTTAGAAGCTTTTGTAAGGGATTCACCTTTCTCGTACCGTCTATCAAGTGCGGATGGTGAGGAACCTTTCCTTCATTTTCTTGCTTTCGCAACATTGGCATACTATTAATTCATCAACAATAGTGGTTCTTTCAAAATTGAACCCTAGATTTATTGACATCATTATCATCATGTTCATTATTTGGATACTTGTGAGTGAAAGTTATGGCGAGTATGTTGAGAAATGGAAAATGAATGGAATGAGAAATTGACAGTGCATCACACTAGTCGCTTTATTGAAAAGGAAATAAATAAAAGTTAACCCATACATAAAATTTATTTCGTGCTTATGGGCTTAAGCACTTTCAAAAACTATCTTGCATTACTTACAGAAATAAAAGAAAGCAAAAACAAAACTAGAATTTATAGATCTTCAAAATTGTCAGGCTCGAACCCTTCATGCCCCCACAAAACTCATCCTTCCTTAGTGTGGTTAGGCAATGGGTTTGCATTCGTAGTCGGTTCCCCTTTCGCTTCAAAACTCAACATACCAGCTTTTATCAATCCTTGCACTCTATACTTTAGTGCAGTGCAATTCTCCAAAGAGTGACCCACGTTCCCGAAGTGATACTCGCATCGAGCACTCTCATCATACCACTTTGGATATGGGGGCTTGAGAGGTTCCACATAAATGGGTGCAATGAGTTGTCCTTTGATCAATTTTGGGTATAACTCAGTGTAGGTCATGGGGATTGGGTCAATGGGAGTCCTTTCTCTTTTTGGCCATGATGCATTATGATTGCCCTCTTGTTTATTAAACTGCTTAGCTGGTTGAATAGTTGGGGCAGGTGTCTGGGGACTAGGTTGAACATTAACCTTGGGGTAAGAATGGTAAGGATTCTGAGCAGGATAGTAAGGTTGTGGCATGTGATAAGGGTGTTGTGGGACATAGCCTCCATATTGCCTTCCATATGCAACAGCATGGACTTCTTCTTCCCTTTTTTTGTTGGCTCCTCCTTTCTTCTCAATACTGTTGGGAGCTTCAATCTTTCCACTCTTGATTGCATTCTCAATTATCTCACCAGACAATACCATATCAGCAAAATTCTTAGTGGCATTACCGATCATCCTATCGTAATATGGAGCCTTCAAAGTATTAACGAACATAATGGTAAGCTCCTTCTCTGAAAGTGGAGGTTGCACCTCCGCAGCCATATCACGCCACCTTTGGGCATATTGCTTGAAACTCTCATTAGCCCTCTTTTCCATACTTTGGAGCGACAAACGATCAGGGGCCATATCAGCAACATGTCGATATTGAGTCATAAATGCTCTTGCCAAGTCATTCCAAGTGATGATTCGAGTTCCATCTAATTGATTGTACCACTTGGCAGCAGATCCAGTGAGACTTTCTTGAAAAATGTGAATAAGGAGCTTATCATCTTGAGCGAAAGCAGCCATCTTCCGACAATACATAATAAGATGAGACCTAGGGCAGGAAGTTCCATTGTACTTCTCAAACTCTGGTGCTTTAAACTTAGGTGGAATAACCAAGTCTGACACCAAACATAACCCAGTAGCATCCATGGAACCATAAAAGTCTAAGCCTTCAATAGCTCGAATCCTTTCCTCTAACATATTAATCTTTTGTTGCGACTTCGCCTCATCTTTCTCTTCTGCTTGTTTGGCTTTCAACTTCTCAATTTCCCTTGGGTCATCTAAGTCGGGCACCTCAATGGGATCAGTAGATTTTGCGCCTTGGGAAGGATAGGCGGGTCCTTGGAATTGAGTTTGTCCAAACATTTGGGGTATAGCAGTGTAAGCAGGTGGATATCTTCCTTCTTGGGATGTTTGACTTGGAAATGGACCAAATCCAGGAGGATAGACAGGGTCTTCCATACTGCGTTGTTGAACCCCTTCTTGGACTGCAACTTCTTCTACAACTCCTTTACCCTTGCTTAGATTTTTCAACAACTCTGTAATTTGGGCCAATTGCCCCCTCATTTCCTCTTGAGCTTTTTCCATCTTCTCCATGCGCATGCTTGATTCTTCTTCCATGATCTTAGCTTGATAGCGAGTGTTGTGTGAATGAACCTTTGGTCGAGCTATCTTCGAATCTTTTATTGCCACAATTAAGAATTTATCATTTCACATGTGATGATGCTTGAAAAATTTTGAAAATGTTTTGTTTAAAACAATGATTGAAGATGAACAAAACGAGATGATGCTACATGCGTATGTATGGAATGGCATTGTAAAAAGTTGTCTTGTAACAATAATGGATGAATGATGCATGGAAATGTTTTGGTGAACTCATGGTACCCTCTTAGTGTCTCATGTATAAACTTGATAAAAAATGTGTCCTAAGTAATGGGTATTTCCTATAGCATGGGTTAATATGGCTCTATCTTACAGTTTGTCTTCTTAATTTCACTATATGCATGGTTTTAGACAAAAGGGCTAAAGGTTCCCAAATTGTTCCTCACTGTCGTCCACACAAGACTAGTAAGGCACCCAATCCTCACCCATTACAGGTTACAAATGGAAAGGTTCAATTTGAGTGAGAGTATTTCGCTAGCCATTGCGGAGGTATTACCTCACGAGAGCGTAGTTACTTTACTTCCTCCTAAAAGGATAGAGCCTGGGTAGAGGGCTAATGCATGCACATGCACGTGAAGTGTGTGTCGAAGAAACATGTAGTTATTAATGTCTTATTATTTTATCAAAATTAACATACCTAAGGCAAACCTAAAATAACCTAAAACCAATCGTTGGCTTGACTCTCTAAAGTCCCCAGCGGAGTCGCCAAACTGTCATAACGTATTAAGTTTTAGAAAGAAAACCTAATAGCTAGACACAAAATCTATGGAGTCGCCACCAACCATTCTACCTAGGTGTGATTGGTCACCTATTCAAACTATGGATAAGACTGGTCTACTTCTCAAATTTAGGGTTCGGGAGTACGGTTACGTGTGAGGAAGGATTAGCACCCTCGCAACGCCCATCCTAAAATGGTACCAACTAGCTTTAGGTTATCTCAAATTTGCCTTAGTTAATCTTAAGTTCAATAATTTAATATTGGAAAATATTTCTAAGCATCTTCCATTAAGCTGGTGGGATAGCTTAAAAAATTTTCCTCACCTCAAGAGTATTCAAGTAGTACTATGCGACTTACTTGAAGAGGCTCCGTCGTCGGATTCATTTTAATGTTTTTATGAAAAATTCCATTTCGACTCCTATTTAATTCATTCTTACTATCTTATCATTTTTATTACTTCTATTGTTTTCGATTATTTTATTAATGTTTAATTTTATTAATTTATTTTATTAGAGAATGAATATGAATTATTTTTCTCAAAAATTCTTTTTAGATCTTCCATTAAGCTGGTCAGATCTTGAAAGAAATTATTTGACCTAAAGATTTCCAAAGTATTACTTAAGCGTAATCTCTTGGGGAATCTTATCATCGGAATAATCAATACTCAATTTCAATAATTATTATTAACCATTATCATCCTATTTTATCATTTATTATCATTATTATTATTTATTATTTATTATTGTTATTGAATTATTAATATTTCTTTATATTTATTATTTTATCTTTGTAATTAATTATTTTTAATTTTAATTTTTAATACATCTTATTTTTAAACTGAATATAAATCACTTGTTATCGAAAACCCTCTTTAGACCATCCATTAAGCTGGCGAGGCCTTGAGAGTATTTTTTTTACTTAGAAATTTTCAAGAAAATTACTTAAGCGTAATTCTCTTGATATTTCATCATCAGAATAATTCAAATTCAAATTCATTATTATTTTAAAATCTAATTCTAGTTACTTCATTTACTTTCCTTTCTTATTTTATTATCTGCTATTACTATCTTTATCATATTATTAATAATCATTAACATCTTTTTTTAATTTATTAACTAATTATTTTTATTGTTATTTTACAATAATTTTATTTTTAAAATGAATGTAAATTATTCGTTATTGAAAAACTCTATTTAGACCCTCCATTAAGCTGGTGAGGCCTTAGATAGAATTTTCCCACATTGAAATTTTCGAGAAAATTACTTAAGCATAATTCTCTTGATATCAGATCAATCTTAATTTATTCTTTTTTTTAAAAAAAAAATTATAACCTAGTTATCATTACCAATTACTATAAATTATTTTATTTTATTTTATGCACGTGTTCATAAACTCAAAAAAACATAAGATCTTTAGCACTACTTAATCTAAATACCGAACCATATAAACATGAACAAATTATTTCATTAACCAATCTAGGAAATTCAATACCTAACTTAATTGTGTTCTATAAGTTAATTAAATAAATGAATTTCAATTTAACAAATGCAATTGATTAATCTCCCTAATAACCTAATAATAAGAAACGTGCAATATACATATGATTGAAAATCACGTTAGGTATCATTACAAATATAAAGAACAGCTTTTCATAATAGATATAATAAGAGATACATGTACATGAGCAGTTTACCTTGCAGTAGCCTTTTTCACGTGTTGCTGTGCTCTTTTATGTTCTTAAACATGCACTTCAACGCAACAACAACTTAGTGCAGGACTGCAGGTGACGATGGAACTGATGTGATGCAGCAACGAGAAGCAAAGCAGCGGTGTGTGATGGTTGCGCAGAGCAGGGATGGTGGCGTGAAAGTAGCATGCAGGGGTCGTGCGATGGTACGTTGATGCAGGATTGGTCTCATGCAATGCAGGTCGGTTTTGGCGATAGTGCTGGTGCAGTTGCAGCAACAAAAACGATGCTGGGCGAGGAGAGTGACAACACCGTGCTGGCTTCGACAGCAATACAGTCCAGGGAAAGGCGAGGTGGACTGGTGCAGTGGTGGCCAAATAGGACAGGGAACGATGGTGATGACGGAGCCGTTTGTAGAGTAAGAAGCAAGATGATGGGAAGCTAGGAAAAATGCCAGGATAGTAGTTGAGGAAGTGAAGGAACCGAGAATGAAGATGCAGAATGATAGCAAAGGCGTGGGTGGTCGTGAGTTGCTGGTTTTCGTTTGACACAGGGAAGCAGCAATGGCAGCAAAGGGAGCTGCAACAAAGGGCAAGGTGCAGTGCAATACAAGGCCAACGTACAGCAAAAGGTAGAGCAGCGTGATGATGGTGCGTAAGGTGCAGAGGATCGGTGCAGTAATGCAAAACTCAGTTGAAGATGATCCACAGTAGAGGAAGACGGTGGCGCAGCAGAACCAGGTTTTTTTTTTAGGTTTTTTTTCTCTTTTTTTTTCTTTTTCTAGGGTTTTCCTCTAGGGTTTTCTCCTAGGTTTTTTTTCGTCTCCTCCCTCGTGTATTGCCAACCTCCCCTCCTCCTCCCTAGGGTTTCTCCTCTTCTCCCTTTTTATACATATATTTTTTTTTATCTCCTTTTGAAAAAATGAATCAATGAGTTTATTCATCCCATAATCATGGGATTTTCTTCATTTATTTTCATTTGACCTTTCCATCTTTTTTATTTATTTCCTTTTCATTATTTTATTTTTGGTAATTTATTTTTAGATTTTAATTCACTTTGATTATTTCTTTTATTATTATTATCTTTCTTATGGCAACAAATCATTGAAGTCAACTCTTTTTTATTTTATGGTTTGTTTCTTTTATTTATTTTTATTTTTATGTTTTTATATATATATAAAAAAAAATTTGTTCGGACAAAATTAGGTGTCTACAGCTGCCCCTCTTTGCGCTTTGCTGTGAAACAGTAATGGTGCAAAGACATAGACAACCATTTTGTCCGAATGCAAGACCTATCAAAATTTTCTGTATTTTACAATAATGAGTTACTGGTTCAAGAAGCTAAAACTTTCACCAATTACTCTAGTAAAATAAGTTTTATTATTCTAGGTTTGGTTCAAGTTCAAAAGACACCAGATACGAAGCATTATACTTATAATTAACCCAGTAAAATATTTTTTTTCTTTCAAAAGTCTTTTTGAAATGGGTGAGAGATTGTTGGATATTTTGATATTTCTAAAAAGACTTCTACTGGTTTTTACCTTTTATTATTTAATTATTTTTCAATATTTAATCCTTGCTTGGATACTAGTATTTTAGCTTATCTAAAGTTCCAAATTTCCTCTTGAAATTTTCAATGTTGATATCTATCTAGATTTTTCAAAGTTCCCAACGTTTAAATCCTAATTTAGTCAAAATTCTCC
Organism: Heritiera littoralis; assembly: GCA_031772115.1. Taxonomy (NCBI): domain Eukaryota; kingdom Viridiplantae; phylum Streptophyta; class Magnoliopsida; order Malvales; family Malvaceae; genus Heritiera; species Heritiera littoralis. Next base: position 2,577,873 of record JAPDPK010000063.1, read on the forward strand.
ATGATTTTCTCCGGATTTTATTATGGTTTTTTTTTCTGATTTTATTATGATTTTCTCCGGATTTTTTGTTGTTACCCAACGTTTTTAATTTTTCCTTCTATATATAGAGGGCTACGAAGCTTTCAAAACACATCTCCTTCGCTACTCATTCTCTCTCCTTTTTACTTTTTTGTTGGGTTAATCTCTCTTATTCTTTTTTGATGCTTTTGTTCTTTAGACAATCCTAAAAGAACCTGTTGAATCCTGAGAGATTACATTTGGAGGATTATACTTATTGATAAAATAATTTTTATAGACAATACGATTGTAGTAAAGTTGTTTTACTTGATGTTTGTTACTTTTGACTACAACATTTATGAAAATTAAAGAGGCGTGAAAGTACGTTTTTTGTGTCAAATCCTGTAATAATTTAAGACAGAGTCAGTTAATGTGAATTAATACGAACCCAGAAATATGATTTAATGAAGAATTTAGTCGACCGTAAACGTGAATCGTGGAGAGCATTCAAAGAGTGAAAGCAAGTGGGTACCACTAGTAAAGTGTCTGATAGCGAAAACTAACTATAACGCTGCTTTTTCATTTATGAGTAACCTTCAGCTCCAAACATCAAATAACTATCGAAGTGGTTGTTAACAACTCACTTGGAACCAATCTTTCTTGTTAAAGCCGTTATCCAACCAAGACATTCGTAGAAAGCAAACTTTGATTACAATTTCACAAGGATTTTCTTTCTTATACGACAAGGTAAGAGGAACGTCAAACATGTTGTTAGGTGCTGATTCCAAAATTAATCTAGCCAAATGGATTTCTTTACATTGAAGTTTTGGTATTATTATTATTTTCCACACAATAACGACATAACTAAAAGAAAAACCAAATCAGAGCATTCTTTTCACGGTAAATTATCAGAGCCACCTTTTCACGAATAAAGGTTGACGTTTCCCTATTAACAAAAATTGATGGCGCTGAATCCCCAACCCCAAATCCGGCTAAGCAACTGGAAAATAAACGCAAATAACTCAAATAGATCAATTCGATTGAAATTCTTATAATTTAAAATCTATAATGTGAACCAAAAAATTGAATTACAATTATGTAAACATCTCATTTTGTTTTGAGTTCTTTTTACAAGTGTTTTTTTATGAGATATTGTTTATAAATCAAGTTCAATTATTGAAAGTTCAAATTTAATCATTTTTAACTTTGAATTGTTAGTTGAACTTTGAATTTTCTAATTAAGCTTCGATTTTGTATCTCGAAATTTCTAAGTGGATCACGAAACTGTAATTGACTTGAGATTTCAAATTGGTTTTTGGAATTGAAATTGGACCTTGGACGTGAATTAGGCTCTGGTGTAAGAATTTATTTAATAACTAGTTTATGTCTCGTGCAATGCACGGATTAATTTTATTTATTATTAAGTTTACAATTCATTATTTTAAATATATATACTCATAATTTTTTTTATCTTAAATAGGTATATAGATAATTATTACATACACTGTCGATGGAGCTTTTTTACTTTACAAATGATGTTAGGATCATGACACATGTCTTATAAAATATTAAAACATAATAAATAAATAAATAAAATAAAACATGTGTCATATGTTAACTTTGCTTGTGGAGAAAAAAAAAAACTCTACCATCGGTATATAAAATAATTATCGTATGTATATATACACATTAATTAGTATATTTTTTAACAAATTCTCCAAATTTTTAGAATATATAATTTATAAATTCCATCATGTCATAAGAAAATTATACATGTTATAAAAAAATGAATTATGAGTTTAAGAGTTCTGAAACTGATTTATGTATACTTGATAAATTTTTTTATATGTAAAATAATAAACAATGTTTAGTTTTGTTGATGTAAAAGGTAATACTCCTTCCAATCAAGTTCAACCAAGCACGTACCACCATTGTTATTTTAATTTGTTTGTCAAACAATCAAATTTAAGAATTTCTTGTACCAAAAAAATTACGAATTTCCTGACCATTTTAGAAGCAACATTTATTTCTCAATATGATCAATAAAAGGATTTGCTTTTCATCAAAATATTGAGAACTATTTAACGACAAAATATTAATATATTATGATATGCAAAATCAACTTTTTTTTAAGAAAATTATTATATATGTTAAAAGAATGACAAATAGATAGAAATGTTCAATATTTTCAATAAATCCCTAATAATATATATATATATATATATATATATATATATAAAATAAATGAAGTATACTTACTATCGAACTTTCAATTTTTTTCAAATCAATACATATTTTAAGCTAATAACAAATTAATAAAAATATTAAATATTTTTCAGTACATCTCTACTAATAAAATAATAAAATACAATAATGAAACATACTTATAATAAATATGTTAATTTTCCTTTCTCTCTGCAGGATCCCTATTAACAATAAAAAGAATATAGACATTATTAAGAATAGAAAAATATATATCACTTCTTACAAATCAAAAATAAAAAATACTATATAAAAACGTCTTTGAATTAAAAAATAAGAAAGTAAGATTTACGTTAAATAGACTTTCCAAGCATAAAAGACAAAAAAAAATTAAAGAAAAGAAAAAACCCATTTTAGGATTTCCCTATTATATCTACATTTAACCACAAAAATGTTATAATATAAAAAAACTCGAAAAAATTGAATTTTTGATCTTCAATGTTCTTCGTGTTCATCAATCCATTCACTATATCTGTAGTTAAAAAAAAAACAAGTTAAATACAACAAATTGATGATTCACATGAATTTTAACTTATATATCCATGGATTCTGTTAAAACTACAACAATAAAAGAAAAAAAATGATTAGTTCAACTTGCAATGTGCCCTAATAATCACTCAAAATTACATCGATAAAAATATCAGTATCAAACAAATATCTCAATGTTCACTCAAGAATACAATTGAAGAAGCCAACGTACGAAGCAAAGGAATAAAAAAAATTGAAAAAGAAGATACATTACCTATTTATCCAAGATTCTCAACATCAATTTTTTTTTTGAGCAAATGTAATTCATTCATTCATTCATGCAAAGAGAATACATCCTGGGCAGCTGTAAGCCGAATTACATCAAGGCATTCCTCTACCCAATAAGAGTCACCATAGCAGTTCAAGCCATGTTTTGCTAACAGGTGTGCAGCTTGATTCCCCTCCCTGTAGGTGTGCATAAAGGTACATTTACGAAAAACTTTGCTGGTTTGTCGAGCATCACCTATCAGGGTCCCCATGGAAGACATATCTGGCTCCAAACTCTGCAACTTTTGTGTCATGAATAGAGCATCTCCTTCCACTTCCACTTCCACTTCCACTTCACGTAATCCCAAATCTCTAGCAAATTCCAAAGCCCTCGTTGCAGCTAGAGTTTCGACAATAGCCGGTTCTAACACTCTCACTACTTTAGTTGAAAGGGCACCAATTACTTCTCCAAAAATATCATGGACTACTATCCCAATGCCACCCACCATTTCCTTACTACAAAACACTCCATCATAATTAATCTTAAAACTTCCCTATTTTGGTGCCTTCCACATTGATCTCCTTTCCTCAGTTGGTTTTACAACCTTCACTTCAGCCTTGTTGTACTCAACCACATAATTTTTAATCATGGCAATAACACTGGTTGGAGGTCTTTGAGCAATGTCATGGATTTCTGAATTTCAAACAATCCAAATCCCCTACAAAGTGAATATAAGTTGCTGGAAATGAAGCTGTGAAAGCGCCTGGAATTTTGATATCATGTTGCTGTCATTGATATCTAATAACGAGGCCTCCCATTCATATTTAAGTTCCCGCCAAACCTCATCTGCTTTTGGACACCACTTTAGAGCATGTGAAATTGATTCAGTGCTTGGACTACATTGAATACAATAGCTACTAACATGTTCCATTCTCTGACTTAATATCTGCATCGTAGGAAGTATGCCTGTCAGTACTTGCCACATAAAAACTTTTAATTTATTCGGTGCTTGACATTTCCAGAGCCTATGCCACATTCGTTTCTAGTCAGTTTGCATGTTTAATGCTCCTGTGTGCTAAGCTTCTATTAGCATTATATACCCACTCTTTACTGTTGTCATAACGTATTAAGTTTTAGAAAGAAAACCTAATAGCTAGACACAAAATCTATGGAGTCGCCACCAACCATTCTACCTAGGTGTGATTGGTCACCTATTCAAACTATGGATAAGACTGGTCTACTTCTCAAATTTAGGGTTCGGGAGTACGGTTACGTGTGAGGAAGGATTAGCACCCTCGCAACGCCCATCCTAAAATGGTACCAACTAGCTTTAGGTTATCTCAAATTTGCCTTAGTTAATCTTAAGTTCAATAATTTAATATTGGAAAATATTTCTAAGCATCTTCCATTAAGCTGGTGGGATAGCTTAAAAAATTTTCCTCACCTCAAGAGTATTCAAGTAGTACTATGCGACTTACTTGAAGAGGCTCCGTCGTCGGATTCATTTTAATGTTTTTATGAAAAATTCCATTTCGACTCCTATTTAATTCATTCTTACTATCTTATCATTTTTATTACTTCTATTGTTTTCGATTATTTTATTAATGTTTAATTTTATTAATTTATTTTATTAGAGAATGAATATGAATTATTTTTCTCAAAAATTCTTTTTAGATCTTCCATTAAGCTGGTCAGATCTTGAAAGAAATTATTTGACCTAAAGATTTCCAAAGTATTACTTAAGCGTAATCTCTTGGGGAATCTTATCATCGGAATAATCAATACTCAATTTCAATAATTATTATTAACCATTATCATCCTATTTTATCATTTATTATCATTATTATTATTTATTATTTATTATTGTTATTGAATTATTAATATTTCTTTATATTTATTATTTTATCTTTGTAATTAATTATTTTTAATTTTAATTTTTAATACATCTTATTTTTAAACTGAATATAAATCACTTGTTATCGAAAACCCTCTTTAGACCATCCATTAAGCTGGCGAGGCCTTGAGAGTATTTTTTTTACTTAGAAATTTTCAAGAAAATTACTTAAGCGTAATTCTCTTGATATTTCATCATCAGAATAATTCAAATTCAAATTCATTATTATTTTAAAATCTAATTCTAGTTACTTCATTTACTTTCCTTTCTTATTTTATTATCTGCTATTACTATCTTTATCATATTATTAATAATCATTAACATCTTTTTTTAATTTATTAACTAATTATTTTTATTGTTATTTTACAATAATTTTATTTTTAAAATGAATGTAAATTATTCGTTATTGAAAAACTCTATTTAGACCCTCCATTAAGCTGGTGAGGCCTTAGATAGAATTTTCCCACATTGAAATTTTCGAGAAAATTACTTAAGCATAATTCTCTTGATATCAGATCAATCTTAATTTATTCTTTTTTTTAAAAAAAAAATTATAACCTAGTTATCATTACCAATTACTATAAATTATTTTATTTTATTTTATGCACGTGTTCATAAACTCAAAAAAACATAAGATCTTTAGCACTACTTAATCTAAATACCGAACCATATAAACATGAACAAATTATTTCATTAACCAATCTAGTAAATTCAATACCTAACTTAATTGTGTTCTATAAGTTAATTAAATAAATGAATTTCAATTTAACAAATGCAATTGATTAATCTCCCTAATAACCTAATAATAAGAAACGTGCAATATACATATGATTGAAAATCACGTTAGGTATCATTACAAATATAAAGAACAGCTTTTCATAATAGATATAATAAGAGATACATGTACATGAGCAGTTTACCTTGCAGTAGCCTTTTTCACGTGTTGCTGTGCTCTTTTATGTTCTTAAACATGCACTTCAACGCAACAACAACTTAGTGCAGGACTGCAGGTGACGATGGAACTGATGTGATGCAGCAACGAGAAGCAAAGCAGCGGTGTGTGATGGTTGCGCAGAGCAGGGATGGTGGCGTGAAAGTAGCATGCAGGGGTCGTGCGATGGTACGTTGATGCAGGATTGGTCTCATGCAATGCAGGTCGGTTTTGGCGATAGTGCTGGTGCAGTTGCAGCAACAAAAACGATGCTGGGCGAGGAGAGTGACAACACCGTGCTGGCTTCGACAGCAATACAGTCCAGGGAAAGGCGAGGTGGACTGGTGCAGTGGTGGCCAAATAGGACAGGGAACGATGGTGATGACGGAGCCGTTTGTAGAGTAAGAAGCAAGATGATGGGAAGCTAGGAAAAATGCCAGGATAGTAGTTGAGGAAGTGAAGGAACCGAGAATGAAGATGCAGAATGATAGCAAAGGCGTGGGTGGTCGTGAGTTGCTGGTTTTCGTTTGACACAGGGAAGCAGCAATGGCAGCAAAGGGAGCTGCAACAAAGGGCAAGGTGCAGTGCAATACAAGGCCAACGTACAGCAAAAGGTAGAGCAGCGTGATGATGGTGCGTAAGGTGCAGAGGATCGGTGCAGTAATGCAAAACTCAGTTGAAGATGATCCACAGTAGAGGAAGACGGTGGCGCAGCAGAACCAGGTTTTTTTTTTAGGTTTTTTTTCTCTTTTTTTTTCTTTTTCTAGGGTTTTCCTCTAGGGTTTTCTCCTAGGTTTTTTTTCGTCTCCTCCCTCGTGTATTGCCAACCTCCCCTCCTCCTCCCTAGGGTTTCTCCTCTTCTCCCTTTTTATACATATATTTTTTTTTATCTCCTTTTGAAAAAATGAATCAATGAGTTTATTCATCCCATAATCATGGGATTTTCTTCATTTATTTTCATTTGACCTTTCCATCTTTTTTATTTATTTCCTTTTCATTATTTTATTTTTGGTAATTTATTTTTAGATTTTAATTCACTTTGATTATTTCTTTTATTATTATTATCTTTCTTATGGCAACAAATCATTGAAGTCAACTCTTTTTTATTTTATGGTTTGTTTCTTTTATTTATTTTTATTTTTATGTTTTTATATATATATAAAAAAAATTTGTTCGGACAAAATTAGGTGTCTACAACTGTGTATAAGCCATCTTTAGTGTAGTGCCAAATCCTTTCGTCTGGACTTCCCCATCGACTGGTCGGTAAAGAGCAAATACGTTCTAAATCCACTGGTTGAAACTTCCTCTGAATCTTTGCAATATTCCACTGTCCTGTTAATGGATCAATCAAAGACGCCACTAACTCCTCTTCCTCACCCTCTGTTGGAATTGTTTCTAGCTTGAAATTATTAGTTCCTAGAAGCTAATTGTCTGGCCATATTTTAATACTTTGACCATTACCTACTTGCCACCTCATTCCTTGAAGTAAAACATCTTTGGCCTCCCAAATGCTCCTCCATGTTAGTGATGGATCGCTTCCCAACCGAGCTTGTAAAAAGTCACCTGTAGGTAATTATTTGGCTTTAAGCGCTCTATGTACCAAAGTATTCTATTATGTTAACAACCTCCAACCTGTTTAGCAGGAAAGGCTTTATTGAAACACCACATGCTCCTAAACCCCATGCCACCTTCTATTTTGTTCCTACACATATGGTCCCAACTGACCCAATGAATTCCTCTCTTACCTTGTTTTTGACTCCACTAATATTTGCTTATAATCATGTCAATCTCATTGCAAAGGGACTTCGGTAGCATAAAATAGCTCATGTAGTAGGTAAGAATGGTTTGGATAATAGCTTTGAGATACCTCCTCTTGACAACATCCAAGTGCTCCAACCATTCATTTTTGATCGAATTCTATCCTTGATCTCAGCAAAGGCTCGCTTCTTACCTCGACCAACCATCGTAGGAAGTCCAAGATACGTTTCTAGATTGTTGAGGATGAGAACATCAAAACATCTCATAATCTCATCTTTGCATCTCTTAGGTGCATTACTGCTGAAGTATAAAGCAGATTTGTCATAATTAATTTTCTGTCTTGATGCTTCTTCATAAGCCCTTAGCATATCCCTTAATCTTGCACTCTCCCTAGCATCCGCCTTGGCAAATAATAGGCTATCATCTGCAAAGAATAAATGCGTTACTCTCAACCCGTATTGACTAGCTCGAACCCTTTTCAAGTTACCTTCTGATTGATTCTTGGCTAGCAGTGTTGAAAGTCCTTCAAAACATAGTAAGAAAAGGTAAGGTGAAAGAGGATCCTCTTATCGAAGTCCTCGTTCAGGATAAAAGGATTCAAAGAGAGCACCATTAATCAAATAGAATACGATACCGAAGATACACACTTCATAACAATTCCAATCCACTTTGCGTGAAAACCTAATCTACCCATTATAACTTCCAAGAAATTCCATTCAGCCCGATCATAGGCCTTCCTCATGTCTAACTTGAGGGCAAAAAAATTTCTTTTCCTACTTGTTTTTTCTTCAAAGCATGAAGCAGTTCATATGCCACAAGTATATTATCAGTTATCAAGCACCCTGGAACAAAGGCACTTCGGGGCTTGCTAATACAACTAGGAAGTACATATTTCAATCTATTAATTAACACCTTGGAAACTATTTTGTAGATCACATTACACAAACTAATTGGTCTATACTACGTTATCTTCCTAGGCTCACTGATTTTAGGGATGAGTACAATGTGTGTGTGATTTATCTTCCTAATATCTTTCTCTCCTTTTAAGCATTCTAGACACAATTTAGTTACATTATGCTTCAAAGCATTCCAATATTTTTGGTAAAAGAGAGCGGGCATACCATTAGGACCTGGTGCTTTGGTGGAATACATTCGAAAAAGGGCTGTGTGAATTTCCTCTACTGCAAACTCTGTAATTAAGTTTTTGTTCATCTCGTCCGAAACACATGGTTGCACTGCTCCAAGAATTTCTGATAAAGATGTTGATCTTTGAGATTGGAATAAAGTTTGAAAGTAGGCAGCAGTAATATTTTGAATTTCGCTTCATCTTCACTCTATTGTCCTTGATCATCCTCCAATCCCATTATACAGTTTTGCGTCCTTCTTTGGTTAGCTTGCACATGGAAAAACCGAGTATTCTTGTCCCCTTCACGTAGCCACTGCACTCGGGATCGTTGTCTCCAAAAAATTTCATCTTTCTCCAACAACAAATTAAGTTCCTCAAAATTCGGCTTTTCTCCAAAGAAACATCATTCGGTCTGCACATGGACATGTCTTTAAGTGCTGATTGTAACTTCTGTTTTTTTTTTGTTTCACCCCATTGAAATTCTTCACATGCCAATGTCTTAGTTCAATCCCCACCTTGCTAATTTGTCCTGAAACGACATGTTACTAGAATTCATCCATGCATCCTTAACCAAAGCCTTGCATGCATTCTCTTTTGCCCATAATTCTTTAACTCGAACCTGGTAGCTCTCCTTGGATTTTGAAATGACTGGCCTTCCATACAAAGTAAAATCAGTTTATGATCCATTATTGATGCCTCTAAGTGTTGAATTACATAATTTGGAAATTTTGTCATCCAAGACAAGGTTCCAACACCCTTATTAAGTCTCTCCCGAAAAAGTGTCTTCATTGTTCTACCCCATCCCATGTATACCATGATCCAATGTAACCTAAATCTTCTAAATTGCATTCCTCTAAAGTTTCTCTAAACTCAGCCATTTGTGCTCTCTTCTAGGATCCCCACCTTCCTTTTCATTTGACCACATTAATTCATTAAAATCACCTAACGGCACCTAAGGAATTGAGTTGTCCCTAGCTAACGTTTTAAGCAAGCTCCAAAACTCCTCTCTATGTGCAGCATTTGGTTCACCATAGAGTCCCGTAAGACGCCATAAATCTTGGCCTTCCTTCACCTCCATGTCAATGTGGTTTACAGAGAAACTTTTTAGAGACAATTGGATACCATCATTTGAAAACATGGCTAGGCCTCCACTTCTCCCAACAGCATCTACTCCAAAACAATGTTGCATACCACAGATTCTACGAATCCCATCTAATTTTTTTACATGTAGTTTAGTTTCAGTTAGAAATACTATATGGGGAGCTTCCATTCTCACCATCCTCCTTAAGAGCTATGACTACACGTGGGTTCCCAAGCCTACGGCAGTTCCAATGCATGCACCTCATGGCTCTAGTCTCGGAGGGACTGGTTACCAGTCTCCGTTACTTCATTTGGATTATCAGATCTGCAAACTCGTTTTGGATGGACATTAGTATTGCCAGATAATTCTACTTCCAAATCATGTTGCCTCTTCCCCAAACTTGCAAATGGTTCACCTCAATCCTTAGCAGTTATCCTCACCTTACGTTTCCACCTCGACTCAGCCACTCCAATTTTCTGTATAGTGCATTCTTTGGCAATTCCAGTCTCTGTAGCTAGTAGTATATTATTTAAAATCGATCCTACGTCTCCAACTTGGCCTTCAACAGTAGACTGTTCCTTCCTTTTCGGTACATCTGATGATGTGTGATTGGGTGGCAGGTCCATATTGCCATGTAATATATCCTTGTCAGCCCCTTTTAATGACCCCCACTAATTTCTTTTTTCAACATCAATTTTATTAATTAAAAATCTCAAAAAATTTCAAAACTTGCAAAAAATAAAATTCAGTACCTTCTTCTATGCAATTTTAATTTAGTAAATTATAAGAGAGAAAGTGGCAAAAATTGGCCAAAATCGTTTCCTACTAAAACTACCTTGGCAGTTAATGTTAGACCAAGACACCATTATGGGAGGTTTTAAAGAGATATTATATTGAGATGAAAATTGGGAAGTGGATGGAAGACAAACGTGTTTGTTGTTATATATGTTTTAAATTTTTTTCAGTTAATAAAGCTTAGATAAGATAATATTATATCATCAAATAATAATTTTTTTAAAAATTGATTTAGATATTAGAATTTAAATTTTTTGGATATAGTTACATAATTGTTTTTAAATGTATTAGAAATATTTTAATTATCTATTTTATTAAAATAGTTGAAAGACATATGTGATTTTCTCCTTCTCCTTAAAATTCAATCCTATCGGATAATGGGTAGATTTGTGATCAATTAAAAAAAATTTATATTATCTTAATATAATATATTTTTTAAATTTATAGAAATTTTTTATAATTTTATTGGTTATATGAAAATTTCTACATTATAAACAAAGAAACACCCAAAAAGTTTAGAGTGAAAATTAATAGCCACCCTTCAAGCACTCACATATACATGTATATAAAGCAGTAACAAAAATAAACTTGAAACTTATTAAAATAACTAAATAAATCGAGCAGTCGAAGAGCTTATTAGAATTTCTTGCCGAATGATCAAATTGAACCACTGTGGAGAAAGTTTTAAAAGAAAACAGAGAAAAACATTCGAATTGTTTTATTTTGTACTGAATAAACTTTGATTTTGAGGAACCCATATGAATTCTCATCAATTTAAAGAGGATTACCTAACAACAAAATGAAAATCATGTAGTAAAAATTTCTTGCTTCAAAAATTATAAAATGTGATAAATCAAAAAAAAAATTTATATTTATTTTGAAATACCTTATAATTAAGATAAAAGGAAAAAGAAAATACCTTGTAGAAGTAATTTCCTTCGCAAAAACTCGAACAAAAAAGAATATAATAATAAAATATGATAATTGAGATTAGTAAAATAGGAAATGTTTATTGAAAAAATGTAAAATAAAGGTATAAGAACATATTTTCATACCTTAAATCAAAATGAGGACCTATTCCTGATGTTTCTGCTTTGGCAACTTATAGACTTGTAACAGGGGCAACGAAATTGGAGCCGATGGATATTGACAATCTAATTGCTAAGTTGATGATTGAATTGTTTCAGAGTGAGGATTGCAGAAGGTTATTAGAATGTGAATTCGGAGTGAGGATTGTAGAGGGTTATTAAAACGTGGATGTATCAGTTCTAGAGTAGATAGAATGGTTATTAGAACGTGGTTTTCATTTATTAATTAGATAATAAAGAATTTAAAATGTTTAATTCATTATTTATTTTAGATAATAAAGAATTTGATAAAGATTTGAATATAAAAGATTTGATGAGATAATAATTTTTAAAATTAATATTGATTTATTATTGATAATATCATCAATAATTTGATAAAGATTTGAATATAAAATAATTATTAAATTAATTTATTAATTTCTTTAAAATAGATAATTAATAGATAATTTGATAGGATAAGTAAATAATGTTTAAAAGTTGAATAACAAATATTTGAAAAATATTAAGTTATTCAAAATAGATATCATTTAAAATAGATAATTTGATAAATATTTGAATAGCAAAATTTAAAGAATATTAATTTGTTTAAAATAGATAATTAGTAGATATGATAGAATAAGTAAATAATGTTTAAATTTTGAATAACAAATATATGAAAAATATTAAATTATTTAAAATAGAATATTGAATAACAAATATTTAAAAAATATTAAGTTATTTAAAATAGACATTTTATAAAATATATAGATAATTTAATAAAGATTAATTAGTTTAAATAGTTTAAAAGAGAAGAAAAATTTAAAGTTAATGAGGTATTGATAAATAGTTATCCTAAATTGATAAGATTTTAGATAAATGTTTCAATTATTTTTCAAAAGTGGATAATTAATTCTGCAGTTACATTAGCTATTGAAAAAAAAAAACTAACAATGATTGCTAAACTTGCTGCTAAATTTATATTAACTGTTGAGAGAGATAGAGGTCGTTTTGCTAAATTTATGTTAACTATTGAGGCAAAAAGGGAGAGGAATGGTTCTTATGTGTCAGTAAAATAGATTAAAAAAATAGTTTAAAAGAGAATAAAAATTGAAAGTTAATGAGGATAATAACATGTGTCACTTTTATTTTCTAAAATATAATAATATATATATATATTTATATATATGATATAGGAAAACTAGAACACCAATATATTGAATACTTAATTTATGAGTCTTTTTTTTTTAGATATATTTGTTTAGGTAGATGTAATTAAAAGCAAAAGTAAAATTGTCAAGATCATTGTCATAATGTTTTTTGGAGCTAAGTCATTAGACATTAAATTTATTAGAGTCGTTACCAACTTTTTTTATCTAGGTGTTACTGATCACCTATTTGTCTCTATCTTGCTAAGAAATCTTTAGTTAGGTCTTGGTTTGCATTCTTATAGAGTTTGGAGTTCAGGATTTCATTTACGTATGAGAATATTATAAAACTCTTACAACGCTTAAAATTGGTACTATTTTATCTTATTTTAATTTAGTCATAGTTATGTGATCTTTAAATTTTAGATTATTTTTATTACTTAAATATTGAAAATTCTTTTAAATTCTTAATATTATTATTTAGTTTATCAAAAAAAGATAATACTAATTTACTCCTTTTTAATTTTTAATTTTATTTTTTTATTATTTAAATTTTATTTAGTTGAATTAAGGAAAATAAAAGGATAAAAGCTAATTAATTAGTTGAAGATAAAATTAAAATAAAATAAAATAACAATAGTGAAAATGATGTGTAAGCTTTTCATTAGTGGGCTTTTAAATCTCAAGATATTTAAGTCCATAAATGTACCTTTGTTATTGGATTTTTAGGCCCAACTTAATCATAGTCAAAGGTCCAACTTTATTTGAGGCTTAGTTTTTTTTTTTTTGGTGCCGATTTAAGGCTTAGTTTCAATTAAAGCTTTCTCACATAATTTCAATTACATTAGTCTAGATAAAACATGGTATCTACAATTATGCTTAAGTGTCACATCCCAAAATATACAGTATTTACCATATTATAACACCCCACGTGACGGTTGGGCTGTCTGCAGTGCCTTTATCACTCACTTATGAAAAACATTAACTACTATTGTACTTAAATTAAATCTTTAGTCGATGAAAATATTTACTGTAATATACATATACAGTCTGTACACGTGTTCTACATCCCCGGTACAAGAACTATACGATGTAGTACTGTACAGATATGTTCGAAACATATAAAAGAAATAATACCTCCAGGATCCACTAAAAGCTACCTCGGGGTCAACTACCACGCAACTGAATTCTATGGTACGCAATCACTCAAGATAGTCTGTGGAGTGAGAAAATAAAGAGGTGAGCTAACGCGTTCAGTAAGAGAATTGTATGTGAAACTAATACTATAAAATCTATATGCTAAAAACGTTTGATATTCACATGATAAAACACTTAAGTAAATAAATGAGGAATTAATATTCCTTTCAAAAAGATATTCATTTTCAAATTTGTAAAACACCGTATAATATTTAGTTCAACACGTAGTATGTCAAAAGCTCAGTGACTGCAAATAATGTAGTACCAGCTAAAGGTTTAATGAAAGATACAATCGTCATTACAGTATCATGGAGACCAGGCAACACCCTAAATATATCATGCTATAATATCATCCCAAATAGGGGAAACACATGAGATCTATGGCCATAGTCTATGGGATCCACAGTGTGCACTGATCAAGTGTCCACTGGAGACGCTGATAATAGGATCGGTATCTATCAGTAATAACACGTGACACGTGAGCATGATACGGGGCCTAACAGTCTCAAAACAATAAACACGTGATATAAGCAGCATTTATGAAATCAATTTCACTAAATATATTTTCAATCAATCTATAAATATTTAAAATGAAAATATATTCATTTTATGAATAAAAATTCATAAAATATTCATACTGTAACAATCATTCTAGAAAATGTTCTAGATATTTATAAAAAATATAAGGCACATGCTGGTACTCTCACATAAATAAAATTCCTTATCAGGAATATTTAAATATAGTTTTTCTATAAACTATAAAATTATGCAATTTAATGAATTTCATGAAATTTTCCCAAAATTCCACTTTAGAAAAATACTAGAAATATTTTCCAATTATTTCTATAATTTTCGGCAGAATGACGGCTATTTTTAACCTAGCTTTCCTGCACGAAAATTACAGTTTATAATTTCAACAGCAGCCACAATTTCACCAAATTTCACCACTTTCAGAGGCAATTTATATCCAAATTATTTCTATAAAAATAGTGTGAACCAAACTATGCATTTACAGTATCCCTACGGTTCACACATGCATCCCTTACCTGTATGCTGAAATCTAGTCGTCTGATAGCACCACGGACAATTCACCACTCCCGGGCTGCAATAAAATTCACCCAAGACCATTATTCACCGTAATAAAAATTCTAATAATTTTTCTTGAATTAAATTCTACTATATTTTCAGTAGAAAATATTAAACCGGTATAATTCGCACTGGTGTTAAAACCTAACTTCGCCAATTTAGCTCCAAATCGAAATCCGACTTCACCATCAGTCTTCTTGCCATTTTTGTTATTTTTCCACAATTTAACTAGTATACCTTGTTTAATTAAGCTTAATCATCATCCTAGTCCTATTTTTAAACATCAGACCATAGAAATTCACCAAAATCCTCTCATGACCGAAACCCTCTTGAATTGCTTGAATTGGATTTTATCAAAATCAATCAAAATAAGCCCTCAATTCATGCTTAGGAAACTTAATCATGCTAAAATGAATCACTAAAATTCAAGAACTAACAAAGTATGGAATGGGTTACCTTAACCGAAATTGAGAAAGAGGATTTCTCTTGATTTAGCCACTGAATCAAGGGGCTATCGGTATGGTTTGAGACAGGAAGATGAGTAGAGTAATTTTGGTAGAAATAGCTTAGTAGAAATTTGGTGTTTTTTGGTGAGTTTTGGAAGCTTTCACTTTCATTCTATTGTTCTTCCATGGAGGTTACGGGATTGAAGAGAAGAAGGAACTGCAACAGTGGCCGACAGCATCAAAACAATTAATAAAATAGTTTGTAGTTATTTTAAAATGCTAAGAATTACAAAAATGCTATTAATATGATAGGTTTTTCGATCTTTTCTTCCGAAATTTTTATCACTAGGCAGTTGAACTCCAAAAATCCATTTCCATCACCAAAAATTCACATTAAATGTATTTTGATAAATGGTGGGAGTTTGGTTCGGGTTTAACCTTTCTGAGAAGGTGAAATTACAAAAATACCCTTACCGGGTAAATCGCGTAGAATTTTAATTTGACTACCGATTCGGTCTATCTATTTACATAACCCAGGACTTATTTTCATGTAGAATATCATTCTTTAATCGCTAGATTAAATTCCCATTTATTTTGACCTCAATTTACGAAAATGCTACCGGGTTATGGACTTAAACGTCATTTCCTAATTTGTTTTCGTACTCTTCGAAATAATCTAAATGAAGTAGTTTAGACTTAAAATTCATACCGTATATTTATTAGACCCTCTGTGTATTATCTGTCCGGTCTCACGTCCATCCAGGCATTGTATAACCTGTGGGGCCCACCACACTGTACTAGCTCGTATTTGCGAAATTCACATGAATTGAACAGTATGAGTGTCTTTACATGTGAAACAGTATCTGAATACACAGTTCTCACATTCTCCCCACCTTAAGAAATTTGGTCCTCCGAATTTAATCGAACCTGTCATTGAAAGAGCTCTGGATACTTCTCTCGCATGAGACTCTCTAATTCCCATGTAGCCTCCTCCTCTGAGTGATACTACCAAAGCACTTTCACCAGTGAAATCGTCTTAGATCGTAGTACTCTATCCTTCCGATCCAAGCTCCGTATCGATTTCTCCACGTAGCTCATATCCTCCCTAATCTCCAGTGGCTCATGTCGAACTACGTGAGAGGGATCTGGATGATATCTCCTCAACATCGATACATGGAAGACATTATGAACCCCTGATAACTCCGGAGGTAATGCTAACCTGTAAGCAACATCTCCTACATGGTCTAAGATCTCAAAGGGCCCGATGTAACGAGGACTCAACTTACCTTTTTTACTGAATCTCATAATACCCTTCGACGGTGAGACCTTAAGAAACACATAATCCCCCACTGAGAACTCTAATGGTCGGCATCTAGTATCTGCATAACTTTTCTGCCGACTCTGAGCTATCCTCAATCTATCCGAAATCAACCGTACACTTCGAGAAGCTTGCTCTACTAAATCAGGAGCTAATATCTGACAATCTCCTACTTCCTCCCATGCAACAGGTGATCTACATTTCCTGCCATACAAAGCCTCATAAGGTGCCATGCCGATACTGGAATGATAACTATTATTATATGCGAACTCCGCCAGTGGCAAATGGTCGTCCTAGGAGCCTTTAAAATCTAGTGCACACGCTCTCAACATATCCTCGAGCGTCTGGATAGTGCGCTCGGACTGTTCAACAGTTTGTGGATGGAAAGCGGTGCTAAAACTCAATCGGGATCCCATCGCCTCCTGAAATCTCTCCCAGAAATGAGATGTAAACCGGGAATCCCTATCAGAAGTGATACTCACTGGAACACCATGTAATCTTACTATCTCCCGAATATACAAATCGGCTAAGGCACTGAGGGAATCAGTAGACTTCATGGCAAGAAAATGAGCGGACTTCGTCAATCGATCAACTATCATCGTGATTCCTCCGGGTTCTCAGTAAACCCATCGCGAAGTCCATAGTAATGTGCTCCCACTTCCATGTCGGAATTTGTAGAGGCTGTAATAATCCAGCAGGCTTCTGGTGCTCAACTTTTACCTGCCGACATGTGAGACATCTAGCAACAAACTCCGCGATGTCTCGCTTCATCCTAGGCCACCAATACACTCTCCGTAAATCATGGTACATCTTAGTACTGCCTGGATGTAGAGTGTACCTGGAGGTGTGAGCCTCTGCCAAAATCAGATGCTTCAGCTGCTGGTCATCGAGAATACATATCCTATCTCTGAACCTCAAAATCCTATCGCTGCCAATCCCATAATTAAATTGAACTCCCATTTGTACCTGATTGGCAACCTCTATACAATCAAAATCACTCCTCTGAGCATCCCTGATCTTGTCCATTAGATCCGGCTTTATCCTGAAGCTAGCAGTAAATCCATATCTCAGAGGAAATCTCACTCAAACTGAGGCCCAAGAACTGCTCAATCAACTCATACTCCCGGACCATCATATAAGCAACCATGCCCATTTGCTTCCTACTCAAAGCATCTGCCACCACATTAGCTTTCCCTGGGTGGTAGAGGATCTCGCAGTCATAATCCTTCAATAGCTCCATCCATCTGCGCTGTCTCATATTCAACTCTCGCTGCGAGAATAGATACTTCAGACTCTTATGGTCTGTGTATACTTGGAATCGCTCTCCATATAAATAATGCCGCAAAATTTTCAATGTAAATACCAATGCGGCTAACTCTAAATCATGGGTCGGATAATTCTTCTCATGCTCTTTCAACTGTCTGGAACCATAAGCAATTACTCGACCATTTTGCATCAAAACACACCCCAGTCCTAAAGCGGATGCATCACTGTACACTGAGAAACCACCAGATCCGCTAGGAAGAGCAAGGACAGGAGCACTAGTCAACTGTAGCTTCAACTCCTGAAAATTGCGCTCACACACATCTATCCACTCAAATCTAACATCCTTACGCGTGAGGTGTGTCAATGGAGCAGCTAGTCTCGAAAACCCCTCCACAAACCGACGGTAATATCCTGCTAGACCCAAAAAACTCCGTATCTTTGTAATTGTACGAGGCCTCTCCCACTGAATAATCGCCTTGATCTTAGACGGATCCACAGATACCCCTTCTCTAGACACCACGTGCCCCAGAAATATGATGCGATCTACCAGAAATCACACTTACTTAATTTAGCATAAAGCCTTCGGTCTCTGAAGGTCTGTAAGACTATCTGGAGATGCTGCTTGTGCTCCTCTGATGACATGGAGTAAATCAATATATCATCTATGAAAACAATCACAAACTGATCCAGGTATGGCTTGAACAACTTGTTCATTAGACTCATAAAAGCTGCAGGAGCATTAGTCAATCCAAAAGGCATCACTAAGAACTCGTAGTGACCATACCGAGTCCTAAATGCAGTCTTAGGGACATCAGACTCCCGTATCCTCAATTGATGATACCCTGATCGGAGATCAATCTTAGAAAATACCACTACACCCATGAGCTGATCAAATAAATCATCGATCCTGGGTAAAGGATACTTATTCTTGATGGTAGCCTGATTAAGCAACCTGTAATCAATTCACAATCTCAAGCTACCATCCTTCTTTCAGACGAATAGTATTGGAGCACCCCAAGGAGAAATACTAGGGCGGATGAAACCCTTATCTAACAACTCCTGGAGCTGCTTCTTAAGCTCCTCCAACTTCACTAATGTCGTCCGATATGGGGGCTTAGATATAGGCTCCGTACCGGGTACTAGATCAATCACAAACTCCGTCTCCCTATCCGGTGGTAACCCTGGTAATTCATCCGGGAAATCCCTAACCACAGGAATATCCGACAGATCTGGACGTTTCTGTTCCACGTCCTCCACATACGCAATAAAACCTTCAATCATACCAAAGTAGCATTTAAATAATTTTAGTAAAATACTTCACTTTATTTATTTATTAAATAACTTTACAGTATATCGTTTAGGACGAGAGAAAGTAATAAACTTGGTATTACAGTCTAAACTAACAAAATTCGTAGTTAACCAGTCCATCCCTAGGATTACATCAAAGTCAAACATGTTTAATAAAATAAGGTTAGTTGTCATCTCCTTCTCTCCTACAGTAACCTTACAATCTTTATACACTATGTCTGTCATCTGGGACTCCTTAAATGGCGTACTAATTTGCAAAGTGTACCCTAAAAGTTCAGGTTCTACTGGTATCTTATTAGCACATACAAGTGATACAAACGAATGCGTAGAGCCAGGATCAAGCAGTGCTAATATTAAATATCAAAAATATAAATCTTACCCTTAATTACATCTGTAGAAGTATCAGCAGCCTCCTGATCTAATGCGAACACCCTTCCCTGTGTCACAACCTTCTTACCCTTCTCTATGGCTATCGCATGTCTAGGCTGTGAAGGTGTCGCCTTATCTGTCTCAATCTGTATCGGGGCTGCTGGAGGAGGAGTAGGAGCTGAAGCTATAGATGCAGCTGCCTCTCTCAACATTAGGCAATCTTTGAACAAATGCCCCGTCTGTCTACATCGGAAACACGCCCTAAATGTCATATGGCATGGTCTAGTACCGTGCGACCTCACACATAATGTACACCTGGCCGCGGTACCTCTCTGAAATGTACTAGGGCTAGTAGTAGTAGGGGCAACTGTAGCAGATCTAACTGGTCACCCCTCTGTAATCTGTATACCCGATGTCTTGGCCCTCTTAGGCTGCCATCTACTAAATCAATCACTGGTGCTCCTCTTTGGCTGCTCTCTGCTTTTACCCTTACCCTTAGACCCAGACTCTGTATGAAACTGCTCATAATCCCGCTCGCATAACTGTGCTCGTCTCACGACCTCATCATATGTACGGATGTCTAATGGGACTAACCGAGTCCTAGTAGAGGGTCTCAAATCCGCCATAAATCTATCTATCTTATGCTGATTACTCATCTGAATCTGCGGGTCAAATCTGCTCAAGGTGGGAAATCGCGACTCATACTGATCCACCTACATACTCCCCTGTACTAACTCCAAAAACTCCTGCTGAAGCTTCTTCTGTGCTGTATCGGAAATGTACTGTTGGCGAAAAGCCTCCATAAATATATCCCAGGTCACCACCTGATGCTGGGTGAACAAAACTGTCTGTGTGGATTTCAACCAGTGCTCCGCATCATCAGTCAACTGGAACACTGCTAGTCCAACACTCTCTGTCTCTGTACACCGCATATACCTAAATAATTTCTCTATAGCCTCAATCCACTGCTCTGCTACCAATGGATCCTTATCCCCCTTAAACTTCAGAGGATTCAACTTCTTAAACGACTATATCAAAGTGACATCACAATAAGACTCAACACTACGCGGCCGTGCTGGTGGCTGCGGTGCTGCTACGGCAGGTGTCTGCGGTATTGGCTGAGGGGCTGGCTGTGGCTCGAGAGGTGGTACTACTGGCTGTGGTGGGGGTGGTGCTACCGCGGAAGCTGCTGTTGCTGCTCTATCTCTATCTCTCTCAACTCTGTCAGCAGCTTTGTTAGCGTTATACGTGCCTACAAAGTCTGCCAACATCTGTTCCATCCTATTCATTCTGGTATTTGGACTCTCAGGCTGCGGAGGGAGTGCAGGTCCTGGGGCTGACTCCGATGTAGGCTCCGGAATAGGTGTCGCCCTACCGCGTCCTCTACCTCGTCTACCCCTACGTCTACTCATTTATGCACAACACAGACATTTCAAAACAGTGTTCAATCACTTGAATCACTTAAATATGTTCAGACTATACAGTACTACGGGGGATGTACTCTTATTTAAACCCAAAGACACTTACAAACATCAGACCAACCTGCTCTGATACCAATCTAACTGTCACATCCCAAAATGTACAGTATTTACCATATTATAACACCCCACGTGACGGTTGGGCTGTCTGCAGTGCCTTTATCGCTCACTTATGAAAAACATTAACTACTATTATACTTAAATTAAATCTTTAGTCGATAAAAATATTTACTGTAATATACATATATAGTCTGTACACGTGTTCTACATCCTCGGTACAAGAACTATACAATGTAGTACTGCACATATATGTCCGAAACATATAAAAGAAATAATACCTCCAGGATCCACTAAAAGTTGCCTCGAGGTCAACTACCACGCAGCTGAATTCTATGGTACGCAATCACTGAAGATAGTCTGTGGAGTGAGAAAATAAAGGGGTGAGCTAATGCGCTCAGTAAGAGAATTGTATGTGAAACTGATACTATAAAATCTATATGCTAAAAACGTTTGATATTCACATGATAAAACACTTAAGTAAATAAATGAGGAATTAATATTCCTTTCAAAAAGATATTCATTTTCAAACTTGTAAAACACCGTATAATATTTAGTTTAACACGTAGTATATCAAAAGCCCAGTGGCTACAAATAATGTAGTACCAGCTAAAGTTTAATGAAAGATACAATCGTCATTACAGTATCATGGAGACCAAGCAACACCCTAAATATATCATACTATAATATCATCCCAAATAGGGGAAACACATGAGATCTATGGTCATAGTCTATGGGGTCCACAGTGTACACTGATCAGGTGTCCACTGGAGACACTGATAATAGGATCAGTATCTATCAGCAATAACACGTGACATGTGAGCATGATACGGGGCCTAACGGCCTCAAAACAATAAACACGTGATATAAGTAGCATTTATGAAATCAATTTCACTAAATATATTTTCAATCAATCTATAAATATTTAAAATGAAAATATATTCATTTTATGAATAAAAATTTATAAAATATTCATACTGTAACAATCATTCTAGAAAATGTTCTAGATATTTATAAAACAATATAAGGCACATGCTAGTACTCTCACATAAATAAAATTCCTTATCAGGAATATTTAAATATAGTTTTTCTGTAAACTATAAAATTATGCAATTTAATGAATTTCATGAAAATTTTCCCAAAATTCCACTTTAGAAAAATACTAGAAATATTTTCCAATTATTTCTATAATTTTCGGCAGAACGACGGCTATTTTTAACCTAACCTTCCTGCACGGAAATTAGAATTTATAATTTCAACAACAGCCACAATTTCACCAAATTTCACCACTTTCAAAGGCAATTTATATCCAAATTATTTCTATAAAAATAGTGTGAACCAAACTATGCATTTACAGTATCCCTACGGTTCACACACGCATCCCTTACCTGTATGCTGAAATCTAGTCGTTTGATAGCACCACGTACAATTCACCACTCCCGGGCTGCAATAAAATTCACCCAAGACCATTATTCACCATAATTAAAATTCTAATAATTTTTCTTGAATTAAATTCTACTATATTTTTAGTAGAAAATATTAAACCGGTATAATTCACACTGGTGTTAAAACCTAACTTCGCCAATTTAGCTCCAAATTGAAATCCGACTTCACCATTAGTCTTCTTATAATTTCTACAGTCTCTTAACATCCTAACATCATAATTTAAAGCATTAAAACCCTCCCATCTCGCCATGACCGAAAATGGCTTCTTGCCATTTTTGTGATTTTTCCACAATTTAACTAATATACCTTGTTTAATTAAGCTTAATCATCATCCTAATCCTATTTTTAAACATCAAACCATAGAAATTCACCAAAATCCTCTCATGACCAAAACCCTCTTGAATTGCTTGAATTGGATTTTATCAAAATCAATCAAAATAAGCCCTCAATTCATGCTTAGGAAACTTAATCATGCTAAAATGAGTCACCAAAATTCAAGAACTAACAAAGTATGGAAATGGGTTACCTTAACCGAAATTGAGAAAGAGGATTTCTCTTGATTTAGCCACTTAATCAAGGGGCTATTGGTATGGTTTGAGAGAGGAAGATGAGTAGAGTAATTTTGGTAGAAATAGCTTAGTAGAAATTTGGTGTTTTTTGGTGAGTTTTGGAAGCTTTCACTTTCTTTCTATTGTTCTTCCATGGAGGTTACGGGATTGAAGAGAAGAAGGAACTGCAACAGTGGCCGGCAGCAGCAAAACAATTAATAAAATAGTTTGTAGTTATTTTAAAATGCTTAGAATTACAAAAATGCCATTAATGATAGATTTTTTGATCTTTTCTTCCGAAATTTTTATCACTAGGCAGTTGAACTCCAAAAATCCATTTTCCATCACCAAAAATTCACATTAAATGTATTTTGATAAATGGTGGGAGTTTGGTTCGAGTTTAACCTTTCTGAGAAGGTGAAATTACAAAAATACCCTTACCGGGTAAATCGTGTGGAATTCTAATTTGACTATCGATTTGGTCTATCTATTTACATAACCCAGGACTTATTTTCATGTAGAATATCATTCTTTAATCGCTAAATTAAATTCCCATTTATTTTGACCTCAATTTACGAAAATGCCATCGGGTTATGGACTTAAACGTCATTTCTTAATTTGTTTTTGTACTCTTCGAAATAATCTAAATGAAGTAGTTTAGACTTAAAATTCATACCGTATATTTATTACCCTCTGTGTATTATCTGTCCGGTCTCACATCCATCCAGGCATTGTATAACCTATGGGGCCCACCACACTGTACTAGCTCGTATCTGAGAAATTCACATGAATTGAACAGTATGAGTGTCCTTACATGTGAAACAGTATCTGAATACACAGTTCTCACATTAAGTTAGTCTTATTCTTTTTCTTTTTTTCTTTCAGATGGCTGCCAATAGGTAAATATTAGTATTGTGAAAATTGAAGAGGGGACTTTATACACACGTATATTTTACTAAAACCCTAATGGCTTCTCATCAAAGACTTATATAGTTTTAAGTCATACACAAGCACTATACCACATTAACCCAATAAGATGCACCAAGATAGATCCAAAATTTATATTCAGTATGGACAACTAATATATATAATATTAAATTTAGGTTAATTAAATGCGTCAAAAACTATTTTATTTATAAATGAAAATAACATGTTATACAAGTATTTATAATTTAGAACGGTTGTAAAATTTTCTCATCCATAATCCAAAACAACTTTATTGATGGTTTCATTTTGGTCAGCAAAAAATCTAAGAAGCTAAAAAATTATCTTGATGGTGAGAAATTTCAATTTCATAACTACCAACCTACATAAGCAAAAAATTAATGACGAAATGAAGAACGGAAAATGCAACGAGATTGATAGAAACGCAAAACACTAAGCAGGATGAAAACAACAACAACAAATCCATGGTACAAAAAGGACATTAACAAAATCAGGAACATAATGTAAATGAAACTAGCAAAATAGACAGAATGTTATAAAAAAGAAGAAGAACAAAACAAGACCAAGATAAGGAAAAATAAGTTTCACTTGTATATCTAAATCACGTTAAAAGAAACCTTAAAAACCAGAATAAACGCAACCTTAAATTATCAGAGAAACTCAACCATTATAAATATGATAAAAGAGAGACAAAAATGGAATTCATTAATTAGACCCAGTTGGACAAACAATAAAGCATAGGAAAATAGGGAAACTAAAAAAAAGTCCATACGTAATCACATCTAAGATATTAAAAAGAAAACCTAAATAAAAATATGAGCAAGGGAACAAAAGAAGCAAAATCAGCTCGTAAGGCCAAATAAATGTACCATAACACAACAAAAAAGATAGTAGATTAAGTAGCAAAGAACAAAAACTTAGAAGCAACAAAGCAGAAAAGATCAATTAAGCAAAAGAGCAAAACTAGTAAAAATGAAAGACAAACAAATTTTGCAGAGGAAAACACAATATGACTAAACCAACAAATAGCTTGCACAACCAACAAGCAAACATGAGAAAGGAGAAGGCAAAGTTTAAGGTAAACTCAAGAAAAAAAAAACAGAAGTCAGAGCAAAGAAGAAAGCATAATATAGTAAAGAAAAAAAATGTACACAAGAATCAAAGAGGAAAGAACAACATACATAATCAAGAAAAATTCAATCGAAAATCAAGGAAATATGTAATACCATCTAATAATTAAATAGCCTGCACAAGCATGTAGAAACAACAATAGCAAGTACAAAAAGTGTCACAAACTCAAAGCAGAAGGGAAGAATGACCTTCATTTTTTATTGTCATCAAAGGAACACGATTGTTATTAACTCAGCTAAAGGAAAAAGAAGATTAAATGCATGATGTGGGTAAAATTTTTTTTAAAAAAATACTGATGAGTAGCAAACAACAAAAAGCAAAACACATAAATAATCAAATGGAATAGAATAATAACAACACCTATAGAAATCAACCGAAAATATAAGAAAGCACAAACTCTTTGAAATACAATATAAACCCAATAGGACAAAGGCAAAGAAAAGCAATAAAGAATGAAGAAACACCAAGCAACAACAAAAAAGAGAGCAACACAGAAGAATTATACCAGCAAAATAGGAATCGAAAATAACTTTGCGAGAAAGTAGGAAAACAAGTAACAAAAAGAAACTTGCAAAAACAATAGGCAAATATGAGCAATCACACAAAGCCGATGAAAGATTAACCCAAAAATAAAACCCATAGCATAAAGAAAACACCAAAAGATTCGACCAAAAATCCAATAAAGATGCATCAGTAAAAAGAAAAGAAGGAAAATAAATGGCCAATGCAAGTCTAAAAAATAACAAAAGTAGAACATTAAGAGAAAAGACAAACCTGCAAAAGCAATAGGCAAACATGAGCAACCACAGCTTGAAGAAAATACCAAAAGATTCGATTAAAACCCCAAGAACACTACATCAGTAAAAAGAGAAGAAGACCGAAGGGGAAAAATGTATATGCAAGACTAAAAAGCAGAAAAGATCGAAAAGTGAAGAACACAAAAAAGAGACTTTTTTGCATTAAAAGTGCAGGAAGGACAAAAGTAAATACACAAAAGAGACAAGCAAGGAACCAAAAAAAATTCAAGTACAAACCAAAAATTGAGTGGAGCTTTTAAAGAAAGGCAAAATGAAAACAAACCAGCAACAAAAAAAAGCTAACCTAGCTTCATTAACATGACTTGAAAACAAAGAACAGCGTACCTCAAAGTGAGCAAGGTAAAAAACTCTAAATTTGAAGAAAGACACAGTATCCTAACAAATGAAACAGTAGATGAGAAATAGGTAAAGTCAGAGAAGCAAATGAAATTAGGGGAAAAATGCAAATGCTAAAAAAGAAGTAGGAAGAATTCGCACAAGCCTAAGGATAGAAACAAAATAGAGGAACACAAAGTAAGGAAGGAAGATTTCTCACCTTCTAACTCAAAACGATAAACAAAACAAAGGAAAGCAAAGGCATAGGAACTACAATATACAAACGAGTGAATAAATGATAAAAACCTAACCACAAATAGGAAGAACAAAAGAACATAAATCAGAGGACCAACTTTTGGCGTGATACGAAGTGACAACAATGGTACCAACAGGTACAAACAATCATTATCTGTGCATAATAGGTAAAAATGGCAGCAAGAAAGAGAAGGCAAGAAAGAAGAGAAAAAAATGAAGGCAATAGCAAGCCACTCTCTTGCATGGAGGAAGAAAGGGAGAGAAACAAAGCTAAAACCCCAAAAAGGGAAAACAAAATTCTTGTACCAAAAAAAAAAAAGAGAAAACAAAATTCCAAAAAAAGGGTCGCACCTTTACGAGGAAGCTGAATTTGACAGACGGATGGCGGGTCCCATAGTTAAAAAAGCAAAGCAACAAAACTTAGGAAACCTTGGGCACAATTGAGGAACAAAATTATCGTATTGTACAAAAAATTCAATTTTGTCCCAAACGCAATAGGAGGAAAAAAAAACATGCAAAGCGAAAGAGACCAAAAAAAGACATCAAACAACATATGCAAGCTAAATAGCAATAACTACCTCGAGGAAGTCTGGAATTTTAGGGCAAAACAATATGGAGCAAAAAACAAAGGATGGGTAAAATGGCAAAAAACCAAACACAAGCGACATGGATAGCGTGAGAATGCAGATAATCCATGGATCTTTATTGTGTGTGTATATACATGGACAAATCTAGGTGGATGGCTGTGGGGGCAACTGTCCCCACTAACATGGTAAAATTATTTAGGTTTATTATAAAAAAATCTCACAAATTTTAAAATGTTAACACTTTACCCCACTCAAAATTTTTTAAATATATTTGTCCTCCTTATATTGAATTTTATACCAGAAACTATTTATTGTTTATCTAATAATTAAACATTTTACATTTTAGGTTGTGTTGTTGCACAAAATAACAATGAGTGATTGCTGACGTAAGTTGTTTGTCTTTCTTTTCACGTGTCTCCCAAAGTTTCTGCAAAATAGGAGAAGTCAGAAGAACACAGGGGGTGGTTCCCTACGTAGACACTCCGATGCTTAAGTCAGTACAATATTCTTAGAGGAATAATATGTAAAAGCCAGAAGTAGTCAAAAAATTAGGGAATAAAATAATACCTGTAGCATATTTATAGGCGAGTGAATTACCGTTACTATAGCAGTAATTACCTGAGGGCAATATTGTCTTTTTGCTCTTCCAAAGAATTTGTTCTCTACACGTCTCAAGGACTCCAACGAAGGTTGTTCCTCAGATGATGTGAAAGGGTGCCTGTCGTAGGCCTTCTCAAAAAGTCGACAGGTAATAAGACCATATGAGGGGCTTCTTTGGCGGAAACGGGAGGTCATCTCCCACCTTGCTAGAGGTTCCCCCTTCTATGGGAAGGTGTCTCCCGCTCAGTGGGAGGTTATTTGCCTCCAGGTGAGAGGATGTCTCCAGCTGAGCGGGAGGTGGTCTCTCGCCAATGTGCCACGTGGCCCAATAAGATCGTGCCGCATGACCTAACAAACTGCCTCCATGATGGGCTTTTCTTAGATTGGGCTTTCCCATATCAATTGCTCCCCACTCTCTTATTGAATTTTTTCCAATAAAGAGAGTATATATACATAAATATAGGATATTTTGGTTTTTTGTGAATTTTTGGTATTTTTTGCAGTCACGAAGCATAGTCCTGCGAGAGGTGATTCCTGGTTTGCGACATTTCGTATTCCTTGCGCAGCTATATAAAGCAATAGAAGGTGAGTTGAACATGTAAGAAATCCTCTGTAACAACACTCCGTCGCACGTCCTAATCCTCCCGCACGTTTAGTCTGCTGCATGCCTTAAGTCTACTGCGTGCATAACCTACCGCACGTCCTTAGTCTTTCACTCTTTATAGCTGCCGTCTGCAACGCATACCTTTCGCAAAAGTTTTTGAGTCTCCCGTATCCGTTGTAGTCTCCCGCAGGGTCTTAGCTTTCCCGCAGGGTTTAGGTTTGCCGCCTGTAGCACCCGTTTCCCTTATTCCTTCGGTCTTTAGTTATGGCTTCTCACAGCGTAGGTAAAACATTGAGGAAGGGTAGCGTTGAGTGTAAGTTATCCGATGCGGACTTAGAGGAAATCAACACTCACTTCCCCTTCCTGCGGGCTATTGATATAGACTCCCAACCAATAAGGAGCTTTCCCCCGATTTAGTTCCCAGCGGCATAGTTGTACATAAAGCTTCTATAGTTTTCGATTTTCGTTTTCCATTTCCCGAGTTTGGACTAGACTTTCTTAGGTATAGGGAGATAGTCCCATGCAAACTTCATCCCCATAGATGGGCCCAGTTAGTGGGATTCTCCATAGTGTGTCGTGACTTAGGCATCGTTCCTTCTATCCCCCTTCTAAGTGCGTTTTTAAAAGTCCGTGGGTTACCTAGGTTAGTAACATATTCTCTCTAAAAAATGATGGACAAGGGGTTTCCTAATAAGATTTTTTCAAATCTCCTCAATAAGTTACACAAATTCAAGAGTGAGTGGGTCGTTGTTGAGCTTCCGAGGGATTTGAGAATCCCTACTAGATGGAACCACGATACTAGCGACAACACAAGGCGCTCAGAAAAGTTTAGCTTCGCTTTCTTAAGGGACCACCTAGGCGAGTCTATACAACTTATCTGTTCTACTGGGGAGCGAAATTTGTTTTCTCTTTTAACCCCCGAGAACATTGCAACGGCTGGTTGGGGAGTAGGCAAAGTTATTCTTGAAACTTTCTCCATTCCTTCAAACCTTCCTTTAGCCTCAGGCACACATAACCCTGTCCCTAGTCATTCGCTCGTGGTCCCCGTAGCTGAATAAACTAATCCCGTAGGTCACTCAATAGATGGCTCTTCTTTTGACTTTGGGGATGAAACATCTGAGACCACGAGTGCTAATAATTCATCCGAATAGAACCTTGAGTAGAACCAAGGCGACGCCTTTAGGAGTCCCTTTAACAATTTTCCATCAGATGAGAATCTAGCTAATATAGACGACTTTGGTGATTTCTTAGGTTTTGAACGATGATTTTTACCTTTTCACATATTTACTATCTTTCAACCTAGTACACTAACCCTCTCCTCTTGTGTCGTGTAGACATGAGTTTTCAGGACACCATCCGCAAGAGGAAAGCCTTTGTATCCTCCTCTAGAGTTCCTTCGGATGCCCCCCCCACGAAAATAGCTTTAGATCGAGGCCTCTACTTCAGAGCACCCCCACGCCCTTACTTTCCCTCCTGTCGTTGGTGAGCATGGTTCCCCTGCACAAGAGACCGAACGGGGCAAAAGGAAGAGGTGTATTATTCGTGACCGTCTTGCGCATAGTTTGGAGAGACGCGAGAGTTCGGGGTTGCAAAGGAGTGAATCCGCTCCCTAGGAAGGTGATCCTGATGTCCCAGGGAGCAGGCACGGCTCTTGTAAACCCCTCCAAAAGAATCGCAAGAGACTGTTTTTGGAGGAAGCCATGGTAGCGAGGTCGATTTTGCCTAAGATGGGGCCTCCTACACTCAGGCACTACTAGTGGACGAGGGCAAAGTCATTGATGGTGACAACTTTCAGACCTACCCTGGAGCAAACGACAACGAGAGCATAGAGGAAGCCGAGGTAGCTTCTTGCCTAGCGTGGAGCACCATCCTTCCCTATGATGAAAAGCAAATTTTCAAGACTCTCTCAATAGGCAAAGACAACTTGAATTATCTTGTGATAAAGGTAAGAGTTTCGTCCCTTTTCTAAATGTTTATATTTTAGCTTCTCTCGTCTAGGTTTTAACTATTCTCTTTTTGTTTTGCTAGGTTACACAACAAGTGGTAGCTGTTAATGTGTAGCACAGAACCTATAGGGAGCAAACCAAGAAAGAGTTGCACGAGCTTCGAGAGGCGCATATGGCGCTTTAGAATGAGGTCAATCAACTTCGTTCACTTCCCAATAGAGTGGACAAGTTGAAAAGGGATAACGAGGTTTTGAGATCTCAAATAGCGGACCTTGAACTAAAGCTAAGGGATGAACAGGCGAAGACTCAGTCCCTTCAGGGGTTCTGGGAGGCTTATGAGAAAGCGATTGATGATTTGCAGAACATGATGTCGCAATGAGATGAGGCCATTGATGAAGTACATAACTTACTAGAGGGACAAAAGGTGGTCCGCACCGAAGCTGTCCGGGAATATCGACTTTCTCAAGATTGCTTCAAAAGTAAGCAAGTTTACTCTGTGGGCTTCGTCAAGTACGGCTTCTAACTCGCTCGTGCTTGGCTAGAAAAGCAAAGGCCCAATGACACGTTCCCGGAGCTTCGATTTACTGAAGAAGTAGAATTTTATAATCCTCCTCCCTGGACTGAATACGAGCCTGATTCGGAGAAGCCTAAAGATTACTTGGAGCAAGGGGCAATGGATAACTTGGAAAACTTCGAAGGTCCTTGGGCCCCTCGTCATCCATTCGGCCAACCTGAGCCCATTGAGGCCTTGCAGGGTTTAGACAATGAGGATCTTCAATTCTCTAACTCTACCACTGTCGAGCCCGCATTAGATTCTGCGGTTGTCGAGACCATGAGGCACTTAGGTGACGCTCCATCTTCCGAGGTTGCTCCTCCTGAAGATCTAAGCACAGGTCCAGCTCTCGAGGATCCGATTGTTGGCACAATGCCTCCTCCTTTAGCCGACTCCATCTTTACGATTGAATGATTATGACATTTTTTCCTTTTTCGTTGTTTTGTTTTGATTGTAATTCGTACAAACATTGTATTGTTGTAAACAATTCATTCACTTTTAATCAAATCACAATTTCTTTTGTAGTTTTTCTTTTCTTTGCATGCTTGTGATATTGCGATAAAGTACAAATTGTTGACATGCGTGATCTGCCATTAAAATGCGGTTATTTAACACGTTGACACGTTATTGTATCATGAGATCATACTCATCGGGATTATAGTATCTTTTATAGTCACAATGCTGCATAATGTGTTAAAATGTTACAAAGTTAAGTCATTTTACCGATAAGGTTACAACGTACCTTTCGACATGCCATAAATAAAATTACAACATACATGCCTTTTGACATGTCATACTATATTGCTCCCTAGTTCTTATGAGATAGTGTTGCTTTCTTCTCAAAGAAAAACTTTTACTCAAGTATTGTGCCCGTCTCGCATATTCTTCGCTTAAGGACTTACTCATTTTGCCCGTCTCATGCATTTTTTGCTTAGGGACTTACTCATTTTGCCCATCTCACGCATTTTTCGCTTAGGGACTTACTCATTTTACCCGTCTCATGCATTTTTCGCTTAGGGACTTACTCATTTTGCCCGTCTCGTGCATTTTTCCCTTAGGGACTTACTCATTTTGGCCGTTTCACGCATTTTTCGCTGAGGGACTTAATCATTTTGCTTGTCTCGCACATTTTTCTCTTAGGGACTTACTCATTTTGCTCATCTCGCACATTTTTCATTTAGGGACTTAATCATTTTGCCTGTCTTGTGCATTTTTCGCTTAGAGACTTACTCATTTTGCCGATATCGTGCATTTTTCGCTTAGGGACTTAATCATTTTGCCCGTCTCAGGCATTTTTTGCTTAGGGACTTACTTATTTTGGCCATCTCTTGGATTTTTCACTTAAGGACTTACTTATTTTGCCCATCTCGTTCATTTTTCGCTTAGAGACTTAATCATTTGCTCGTCTCGTGCATTTTTCGCATAAGGACTTTTTTAATTTGCCCATCTCTCACCTTTTTGTGCTTAGGGACTTTTTGGTTTGGCCAGCTTTTGGTATTGTTATTCTTATTCCTGCAACGCATTTATCAATCAAATTATTACTATAAAAAATATCATACAGGAATAACTGACCTCTTATTATTAAGTCAAGTAATAATAACATGTAATATTTGCCATACACGCAAGACAATCCATAAAATAATGACAACAAAATAATAAAGTAAAAATACAAAATTCTTATTGCCAGTACAACTTTAAGTGATTAATGTTCCAAGTCTTTGATATTCTTTTCCATTGTAGAGTTTCCAAGGTGCAGGTGCTTGGTCCAATGATCCTCCTAACTTTGTAGGGTCCTTTCCAATTAGCCCGAAACTTTCCATCTTCCTTATGGGCATTAGTAATTGCTGATTTTCTTAGCACCAAGTCTCTTTCTTGTAGTTCCCTACTCTTAACTCGAGCATTATAGTACCCCACCACACGTTGTTGGTAAGCCGCCAACCTCATCCTTACAGTGTCCCTTAGTTCATCAATTAGTTCGAGATTCTCTCTAAGCCCTTGGGAGTTGACTTCTTGCACATAAGGGATCAGTCTAGGTGAGAGTTTCCCAATATCAACCGAAATGAGTGCCTCAGTCCCATATACCAAATTGAATGGCATCTCTCTCGTCGAAACTCGACTTGTAGTTTTGTAGGCCAAAAGAACACTAGAGAGCTCATCAACCCATGCCCCTTTTACCGTGTCCAATTTGGTTTTTAGCCCATGTAGTATAGTTCAGTTGCTGACTTTAGCCTGCCTATTGGCTTTTAGGTAAGATACGAATAATATTCTGAGTTGGATATTCAAACCTCTACAAAACTCCCGAAATGCATTGCAATCGAACTGTTTTCTATGGTCAGTGTTTAACACCTGACAGATTCCAAATCGGCAGATAATATCTTTCCAAACCATTACCTCTACTTTCTTTTCGAAAATTGTGGCCAAGGGCTCTGCCTCTATCCATTTAGTAAAACAGTCGGTGGTTACTAGTCAATATTTCCTTTTTCCTGTGCCCAAGGGAAATGGTCCCAAATGTCCAGACCCCATTGTGTGAATAGAGTTGGTTGA
Organism: Heritiera littoralis; assembly: GCA_031772115.1. NCBI lineage: Eukaryota > Viridiplantae > Streptophyta > Magnoliopsida > Malvales > Malvaceae > Heritiera > Heritiera littoralis. The sequence continues at coordinate 2,611,482 of JAPDPK010000063.1, forward strand.
AAGGTATTCTAGAGGGCTGACACAGGTGCTGATGCAATAGGGGCTCTAGCACTTTTCACACCTTTGTACTTTACTGATAGCATCTTTTTTCAACGTAGGCCAATAGAAACCAGCACGGAGTATCTTCATGGCCAATGCTCGAGCTCCCAAGTTTTTCACCGCATATACCCTCGTGGACTTCAGCCAAGGTATATTCAGCTTGTTCATGCCCTAAACATTTCAACAAGGGCATAGTAAATCCATGCTTGTAAAGCTCTCCATTTACCACCATAAATCTGGCACTCTGTAGTTTTAACCTCCATGCTTCATCTTTATCACTAGGGAGCTTTCTCTCCAGGATGTAGTCCCGGATCAGGTTCCTCAAATCGTCCCAGATTTCAACATCGCAAACATCCTCCTCTTTAATACTTGACTTGGCTATGGATTCCACCTTCACTATTCCACCTTTCGTTCCTCTAGAGGAGGCCAGCTTTGAAAGGGCGTCTGTGTGACTATTTTCAGACCAGTTTATCTGGGTTAACCAAAAATTCTTAAATGATTGTGCTAATAGCTAAACCTTCTGGAAGTAAGATACTAGGGCTGGCTCCCATACCTCTTATTTACCATAAAACTAGTTTACCACCAATTGGGAGTCACTATGAGCCAGCAGATTGCTAACTTTTAGTTTCTTAGCTAGCTTCATTCTAGCTATCAATGCTTCGTATTTAGCTACATTATTGGAGCTTGGAAAATTAAAACGTAGGGAATACTCATAGGCTTCCCCTTCGGGTGAAATCAATACAATTCCAGCTCCACTACCATCCACGCTATGAGCTCCATCTACAAATAATTTCCACCAAACTATCTCTAATTCTTCTTGGGCCTCTCGATCAGTACATTCTACAATAAAGTCTACCAATGCTTGCCCCTTTATCACTTGATGAGGCTGGAAGTGAATATCATATTCACTAAGCTCGACTGCCCACTTGGTCAAACGCCCCGAGTGTTCTGGCCTTTGTAATATCTGTCTCAAAGGCTTATCTGTCAAAACAGATACTGAATGGGCTTGAAAATATGGTCGTAACTTTCGACTTGCCATCACCAATGATAAGGCCACCTTCTCAATTTGGGGATATCTTGTCTCTGCATCTAATAGGACTTTGCTTACATAATAGATCGGGCAATCTCTATCCCTATATTTTCTCAATAGGACAGCGCTCACTGCCTTTTCGCCTGCACCCAAATACATAGAAAGTTCATCTCTAGGCTGAGGTCAAGATAACAGTGGCAACTCCTTCAGATAGTCCTTAAACTTGTTGAAAGCAGCTTGACATTATTCGGTCCATTTAAAGTTCTTCCCTCCTTTTATCTCCTTGAAGAATGGCAAACTTTTCTCCGCTGATTTGGACAAGAAGCAGTTTAAGGCTGTCATCCTCCCAGTTAGCCTTTGAACTTCCCTGATGGTGCCAGGTAGCTTCATGTCTAAGATAGCCTTAATTTTTTTGGAGTTAGCTTTGATTCCTCGATTGGTGATCATGAATCCCAAGAACTTCCCCAATCGTACTACGAACGAACATTTGTTAGGATTTAGCTTCATATTATATTGCCGTAACACCTTGAACACTTCTGACATTTTTTCAACATGTGATTCTCCCCTATGACTTTTGATGATCATATCATCCACATAAGCTTCCATGGTGTTACCTAACAAGTTCTTGAACACCTTGTTTACCATCTGCTGATACGTGGCCCCAGCATTCTTCAAACTAAACGGCATCACTCGATAGCAATACATTCCACTATCGGTAATGAAAGAAGTTTTTTCTTCATCCTCCGGGTGCATCATGATTTGGTGGTACCCCGAAAAGGCATCTAAGAAACTAAGCAACTCATGCCCAGAGGACTCGTCCACCAGTTTGTCAATACGGGGCAATGGATAAGAATCCTTGGGGCAAGCCTTATTTAAGTCAGTGAAGCCCACACACATTCTCCATTTTCCATTAGCTTTCTTCACCATGACCACATTTTCCAACCATTCAGGGTAGTCAACTTCTCTGATAAACCCCACTTGTAGCAGCTTCGAAATCTCTTCATTTATGGCCTTCTGTCTCTCCAGGGCAAAATTTCTTTTCTTTTGCTTGACCGATTTGGATCCTGGAATTACATTCAACCGATAGCAAGCAACATTAGGATCAATCCCGGGCATGTCGTTGGTCAGGAGTCCAAGTAAAAACATCAACATTTTCCTTCAAACACCGAATTATCTCATCCTTTATTTCATTAAGCAGTTAACTCCTGACGTAAACTACCTTCTCTCCATTGTCTTCAACTAACCGAATCTCTTCCATCTCTTTGTTTGGCTTCGGCTTAGGTGGCTCCTCGATCATGAGGGTTTCCTTCTTCTGGATTCCCTTGCATGTAGTTGACGCGATATAACACGTCCTGGCCTTCTTTTGGTCCCCCTTCACTTGACCTACACCATGAGGCGTTCAGGAACTTCATCAACAAATAACGTGGGGAGACCACTGCCCTCATATCGTTCAATAATGGTCATCCAAAAATCATATTATATGCAAATGAAGTCAATTTCACCATCATAAACAACACCTGTAGGCTGACACTCATTGGGTTTTTCCCTAACATAATTGGTAGATAAACCAACCCTACTACTTTCACTTTTTCTCCAGAAAACCCGTACAAGGGCGTAAGCACTGGCTTCAACCTATCCTCCAAGATGTTCATTTTTTCAAAGCAATTCCAGTAAATCAGGTTTACCGAACACCCATTATCGATGAGAATCCGGCTGACTAGATGCTTTGCCACGACTGTTGAGATCATCATCGGGTCATCATGGGGAATCACAATATCCCCCTATCTGTTGGTGTGAAGGTAATAGGCTCCTCATCCTGTCTCTCTTCCATCATCGAGTTTACTTGGTAGGCTTGCCAGGCATAAGATTTTCTAGATGAGGAGGAGGTGCCAATTAACGATTCCCCTCTAGATATAACATTGATTACTGGACTTGTGGGCTCGTTTTCTTCTTCCTGATTTTTTCTATCTCCCATCTTATTCTCATTTCTCCTCAAATCTTCATTTCTTCCTCTATTCCTCCTATTTCTATCTCTCTTGTCTTTGGGATTATTTCCCCTATTGCGTGCAGGATAATTATTTCTTTCGTCCCTCCATACAAATCGTTCTATCTTGCCTTATTGCGCCAGCTCCACGAGCCGATTCATCAACTCTTTACATTTCTCCGTAGAATGTCCATACGCAGTGTCGTAACGACTTCGTGCTCGACGATTTTGAAAAACATTTAAAAACAAAAAGGGAGTCGCCACCAATCTTTTTTGACTAGGTGTGATTGGCCACCTAAAATATTTATCTTTTTAACAAAATCTCAAAATTAATTAAGTTTTATTAAAAAGACAATTTTTGGTCTACGAAAACAAAATCGGGTTCAGGAGTACGGTTACGCGTGGGGAAGGATTAGCACCCCCACGATGCCCGTTAAAAAACGGTACCATAATAATCATGTGTTATCCTTTGATTTTAATGAAATGGTCTTAATTTAATATTTAAAAACAATTCCTATTTTATTGCAATCAATTTTATTCTTTTTAATTTTGAAACATTCAAATTTTATTTTTTATTTGAAATAAGTGAATCTTTTGTATTGAAAATTATTCCAAAGTACCCCAATACTCTGATAGCATTTCGGATAATTTCCTCACCTAGAGATTTCTTAAGAATCACTACTTGTGAGTTCTATAGAATCTCATCATTAGAAGATTCACACTCGCTTAAAAATTATTATGAATGCATATCATGCAAACATATAATGAGTGATGCAAATGAATTTTTTTAAATTTTTTATATGAATATTTCTTTATTTATTTCAAATAAAAATTTTTATTATTGAAAAATTGCACTAAGTATCCCAATACTCTGGCAACACTTAGTGAACTTCTCTCACCTAGGGATCAATTAAGAAATCACTACTTGTGAGTTTCATAACATCCCATCATTGGGCAAATTTCATTTAATTAAATTTAATTTTTATTATTAACTTCCTTTTTCGATTTTCTTTTAAAAACTTATTTATTTTTAATTTTAATAAAAAAATTAAATTATTGAAAAATCATACTAAATATCCCAATACTCTAGTAACATTTAGTAGACTCTTCTCACCTAGGGATCAATTAAGAAATCACTACTTGTGAGTTTCATAACATCCCATCATCGAAACTTTATTATTAATTTCCTTTTTTCTATTTTCTTTTAAAAACTTATTTATTTTTATTTTTTAATAAAAATTTAAATTATTGAAAAATCATATTAAATATCCCAATACTCTGGTAACATTTAGTACGACTCTTCTCACCTAGGGATCAGTTAAGAAATCACTACTTGTGAGTTTCATAACATCCCATCATCGAAACTTTATTATTATTTTTAAATGTGTTTCCTAATCAATGATAACAATTAATGAAAATGCAAATAAATGAAAATTTTTCAAAAACTTTTAATAACATGCATTAATAATAATAATAATAATAATAATAATAATAATAATAATAATAACAACAACAACAACAACAACAACAATAACAATAATAATAATAATAACAACAATAATAAATAAATAATAATAATAATAATAATAATAATAATAATAATAATAATAATAAAAAGACTAAAATTAAAGTGAATATACCAAAAGGATTTGGGTTTCAAAACCCAAATGGAAGGTAGCCCAAGAAAACCCACGGACTGGGGCTCAGTGACTTCCCAAGTGGCCCAAGCAGATGGGCCGGATCGGATGCCGCACGGGTCGAGTCGGCTGGTGAGAGGCGCGCGGATCTTCTTCCTGGGTCGGGCACGCGGATCCCGGGTCCACGCGTGGGTCAACCCTCTTCTATAAAACCCCCCCTTTTTTTTCTCTTTCTTCACTTTGTCCTTCTTTTCTCTCAAAAAAAAACCAGAGCCTTTGAAGGCTCTCTGCCGAGGCGATTCCCGACCGCCGCTCGCAGCCACTGGCCGCCGTCGCCGGTGGCCGAAAATAAAAAAAGGAAACCACTTTCCAGAAGCACTCCACCCCCTGAGCTCGATTCCGGCCTCCGATTCACCGAAAAATCACCCTAGCCCTGCAAATTTGAGCTTCACGACAGCCTCCTTACCCTTTTTTTTGTGGTTTTTTGGTTGATGGTTTCGGATGTGTTCGAGCTTGCTGCTGCTTTTTGTTGTTTGTTTGTTTTTTTTTTGCAGGTGGGGGTTTGGATCTTGGATTTGGGTTTTGGGGTTCTCGGGTTTAGGGATTTTGGTCTCGATTTGGGTTGTTGAGGGTTCGGGTGAGGCTCTGTGGCTTGGTTTTTTGGGTGGTGAGGATGGTGTTTCTAGTTTCAGGGTCTTGGACAGAGGCGAGGGGGCTTTTCTGGTTTTGGGTTTTTTGGTGTAGGGAGTGAGGATGATGTTGGTGTTCGGGAAACAGGGGCTGAATGGTGTTGTTGGGTTTTCGATGGTGAAAGGGGGTGATCGAGAGGGTTGGCTGTGAGCTTGAAGTTGGGACTCTCGGAGAGGTCCGAGGCTTCCGAGAAGCCTTTGTAGGGGGACTGGTATATGGGGTTTGGGTATGGTGGCTGGAACTGGTGGCGAATTGACAGCCTCGGGAGAGGCCATGGCAGGGACTGGTGGTGAATTGACAGATTGGACAACACACAAAAAATAAAAAAAAATAAAAAATAAAAATAAAAAATAATAATAATATAATAGTAATAATAATAACATAAATAATAATAATAAAACAAATAATAAAAATAATAATAAATACAAATATGTATAATAATAATAATAATAATAATAATAATAATAATAATAATAATAACAAAATGAGACAAAATTAGGTGTCAACACGCAAAGTGAAAATTACAATACAAATCCATGTTACGACCTAGATTCCCTAAAGTTTTCTTCGGGAACTATATAAAACCTAACCTTTCAATAGCCGCCAACACTGATGCCCGAGATACAGTGAGTGGAGTGTAAGTGGTATACTTCAACTTAGGGGCTTTCTCAGGTTTGCTCGATTGACTAGAAGACCCTCCGGAGGCTTCTCTCCCTTGTTTCCTTCCTTCCTTTTGCTCCCCAACTGATACCATTTTCATCACTTCCTCTTGGGTAATGTACTTATTTGCTCGAGAGAATAAGTTTGAGATTGTAGTCGACTGGTATAATGATAGGGACTCTTGTAACTTCTCAAACCTAGTCCCTTCTAACATGGCTGCCACGGCTACTCCTACTTGTAAATCAGGCACCTCTAAAATGACATCCCTAAATCGATCTACGTAGCTCTTCAACGACTCTTTACTTCCTTGCTTAAGGGTGAGCAAATAAGTCGACTCCTTCTTCCTTTGGCTATTCACCACAAACGCCTTAAGGAACTCATTCCGCAACTAATCAAAAGAGGCAGTGGATCCCTTGGGCAAACTATTAAACCACTTCATCGCATGCCCCGTTAGGGTGAGCGAAAAGGCCCTACACATTATCTCATCTTCCCATCCATGTAGTAACATCATTACCTCATAGTTCTGCATATGATCATAGGGATCCGTCTTCCTTATATACGCGGTCATTTATGGCATCTTGAACTTCGGTGGCAGTGGTTTCTGCATGGTGGCAGCGATAAATGGTACCTTTCTCCTCTGGCTTTCTTCTGTTGACACCAACTTCTTCTCTTCCAGCACCTATTGTATTATCCTTTTCATATCGGGTTGACCTCTATCTCTTTCAACACAAGATAAATCAGGTTGGTCCCCAACAATACCTTCCTTCCCTTTACCTTGAGAGGCTTCCTCTAGCGTCAATTACGTGTTCCAAGTAGGGTCAAACTCCGACCCGACCCATCATGCGCTCTCCCCATCAAGGGTAGGCTGCTTCTTTTTAGCATCGATCTTTCCAGCACCTCCTACACCATGTCCTGGGTTAGCCCCAACAAGATTTGATGGGCTCCTGTGTAAGGCGGGAGACCCTCTCGCAGCCACGGAACCCTATCCCTAGCACCCTGCCGCACGGTCTCGAGACCCTGTCGCCTAAACCCTACCGCAGGTTCTAATCCTACCGCAGCCTTATACTCCCATGGGGACCATACGGCAGGCTATTTACTCCCAAGCCCTGTTGCATCTTGCTGGTTCTGAGACTCTCCCGCTGAACTCACCTCCTGTCTCAGCGGGAGGTCTACCGCCACATAAGCATTCTATCCACCTGGCGCCAGTAGCGGCACCCCTCGACTTGTCTCTCCCATGAGGTTCTATGCGGCCTGCGACAAACTCAATTACAGGAGGACTCCCTTAAACAGATCCACCATAGCCCTCAGCGCCTGAGTTGTTTCTTCACTCTATCGCCTCAAAGCTTCGAATTCTGCCACCGACACTATCGTTCTCTCTTATTATCTGTTCACCTGTGTCCTTTGGCGGGTTGGTTGTTCAGGAGAACTCACCGAGTTCTCATCACTTCCATCTTTGACAGTCGTCGACCTTGTTCTCACCATCTTCAAAATTTCAAATGGCTTTTATTTTGTTTCCCACAGACTTCGCCAATTGTTGTTGCACAAAACAACAATAAGTGATTGCTGACGTAAGTTGTTTGTCTTTCTTTTCACATGTCGCCCAAAGTTTCTGCAAAATAGGAAAAGTCAGAGGAACGTAGGGGGTGGTTCCCTGCGTAGGCACTCCGATGCTTAAGTCAGCACAATATTCTTAGAGGAATAATACGTAAAAGCCAGAAGTAGTCAAAAAATTAGGGAATAAAATAATACTTGTAGCCTATTTATAGGCGATTGAATTACCGTTACTATAGCAATAATTACCTGAGGGCGATATTGTCTTTTTATGCTTTCAAAGAATTTGTTTCCTACACGTCTCAAGGACTCCAACGAAGGTTGTTCCTCAGATGATGCGAGAGGGTGCCTGTTGCAGGCCTTTTTAAAAAGTTGACAGGCAATAAAACCATGCGAGGGGCTTCTTTGGCGGAGACAGGAGGTCATCTCTCGCCTTACGAGAGGTTCTCCCTTCTGCGGGAAGGTGTCTCCCACTCGGCGAGAGGTCGTCTGTCGCCAGGTGGGAGGTGATCTCCCGCTAATGTGCCACGTGGCTCAATAAGATCCTGCCACGTGGCATGACGAACTACCTCCATGATGGGCTTTTCTTAGATTAGGCTTTCCCATATCAGGTTGTAAACAATTTTATTATAATATGAATATATTAATTTTTTTTTAAAAAAAACTTTTAAAGTTCTTATAAATAACATATAAATTGTGAATTAATAGAAATAAAAAATCACTTATTTAATACATTTATATCTTCATTCTTGTTTCCATTGTAAATATGAAAATAGATATTTTTTTATTCTCATATTATAGTAAATAAGAAATGAAATATATTTATTTACTAAAAATAAATAATAAAACTAGATTTATTAATTTTTTATTTTTTGACATATTATATTTATATGTAAGAATTATAAATGTAAAATTTATTAAATTAATATATACGTATAAATGTGTGTATATACATGTAAATCAAAAAATAATTTATCTATGGTATAATACTGTTCAGATTACATTTGTTAAGAACTATTTAGTTAATTTTAGCTATGTGTGTGTGTGTATATATACATATATATATATATATATATATTAGAGAAATTATTAAAAAATTGTTATACATGTTAATTTTTGTTTGAAAATTTTGCCCTCATTGATCAAAAAGTCTAGATTCGTACTTTTGTGTGTGTATTGTGTGCCTAAAATTTTTACTTTTTGTATTCTAAAGTTATTTTTATAATTTCTAAAATTGAAAATTAAAGATGACAAACAATTTAGAACAATAACAAAAATATGTATAGGCTGATAAAAATGTGAATTAAACCAATTGAATAAAAACTTCATCCAAGTTTAGAAACAATAATCAAGTCTTAAGTTTAGAGGTGGCAAAAATTGGCCCGAGCCCAAAAACCTACCCAAATCCGCCCGAAACCGAACCGGGACCAGCCCGAATTGACCAAAAAAGTCAAAGGCCTGTAACCGAAAAAGCCCGGAACCGAAAAAACTCGAAACCAAAAAAGCTCGAACCCGACACAACCCGAACCCGACATAACCCGAACCCGACATAACCCGAGCCCGATACGATATGAAACCGAGACCGACACGAACCGAAAACTGAAAAAAACCGAATTTATAACCCGAGAAAACCTGAATTATAATTATATAATTATTATTTAAAAATAAATAAATAATTGATACATTTTTTTAATTAAAAAGTTTAAAATTTTGAAAATAATTATTATTTATTTTACAATTTTATCAATTATATATTACCAGCATAATAAATATTGAATCTTTTTAATTAAATTAATTTAAAACACCATAATATATAATATAATATATGATATCATCAAATAATCTTTAATATTATCCTTATTGCATTTATAATAATAAATATATTATTAATTTGACATTTGATTTTATTATAAAAATCATTTTAACATTTTATTATTTTTATTTATAATAAAATTTTAATTTTAATACAATAATAAATCAAATATATAAAAGTTATATAATTTCAATATTTGTTTGAAACTTTGAATTTGATATTTTGTGCAACACATTAAAAATATTTTTAATAAAATTAAATTTAAACTATATTTTCTTAAAGTTTCAAGTATAGAAAGATATTAAATTTAGATTAAAAAAAACCTAATCTTAAAATTAAAATTCAAGTTTTTAAGATTAGAAAAAGTTAAGTAATTAAATTAAACAATATAAGCACAATTTTTTTATACTTGGGTATCATTAAAAGAGAAAATTATAGTGGTAATTTTATTTTTAGCCTTAAAACAAAAGACATTAAAAAATCAAGCTAGTGATAATTAATTATTTATTATATTATAATAATCTTATACATGAATAAACTAATTTGGTATCTTATAATAATAATTTGTATATTATATTATAATAATCTTTTAAGAATAAATTATATAATCTCTTAGTGTGTAAGTATTTTTTTGATAGAATTAAGTATTTATTAAAAATGATTTATTTATTATCTATTAAATGTAAAATTAAAGTGTGGATAAAAATAATAATTCTAATATTAAATTAAAGTGTAATTTAATAATATATTAGAGTTGTATTACTATGTAAGTGGTAATTTTAATAAAATTTATTTTTTATACTTTGTTAATATTATTATTAATTATATTTAAATAACTAGCATTATATTAATTAATTTAGTAATATCTATTATTTAACATTTTAATTAGATATTCAATCAATTGGTGTATATCTAATATTATTATGTTAATCTAATATTATTATGTTAATGTGAATATGAAAAAAAATTAGTAATCAATTTGGAATAGTTTTTTTGATAGCAAATAAAATACATAATATAGTTAATAAATAACGTTTTATCATAATGATTTGTATGTTATTATAACTTTAAAAATAATATATTATCATGTGATATATAATCAACTATACAAGCTCTTAATTATATAAAATAGATTATTAATATGTTTATTTTATCATAATGATTTGTATGTTAAATTATAATAATCTTTTACCATGTAATATAGAATAAATTAAACAATCTCTCATAGCATATTATAGTTTTAATTTTAGACATTTTTCATTCCAATTTCTTATCATGCTTTTAGAATAAACTCTTGTTTTTAATTTCAAACATTTAATCTCTTATGATGTATTCATGTAATTTTGTTTAACTTGATCAATTAATAATCATAATATTGGATGATTAAATAGATATTGACCTTCTCAACTACTTTTTTAGTCAAAAAAGTGTTTTTTTTAATTTATTATAATGAGTTACAAATAAAATAATAAACATAATATACTATATATATATATATATTAAAATTTACATTATAATAAAATGTCATATATGTTAAATTATGAATATCTTAAGAATTGTATCTTAACATATTATGAAATTTCTATTAATTTAATTTTAGTACTTTATGTCTAAAATTTTAAAATCTTATTATCTTAAGAATAAATTATTATTATTATTATTATTATTATTATTATTATTATTATTCAGTAAACTATTTTTTTGGCCAACAATGTTTCAATAAATTTTAAATTGCAAGTTGTGTTAAAATAAAAATAAAATTTACAACAAATATAACAAATTTCCAATCTAGCTCATGTGGTTAAACATATAACAATAAATATAAAAGGCCATGGTTCAAATCTTTGTACAAGCATATAATTTTGATTACTTTCATATAATTGATAAACAAGTTCAGGTACCAGATACTACTTGATCAAAAGTTAATCGGGTATAGTGTACTCTAAGGGTACTACCCGAATCCGATATGGGTAATAAGAACACTATTTGAACCCTATAATTATTTGATTATAGAGTCGGGTAGTGTCGGGTACCTGATTATATATTACTCATTTACATCATTATATCAAATGTTTTTTTTTGGTACATTAATCAAATGTTATTATTTATAATATAATGTCAATTGGTGTATATAACTTGTTTAATTTAACGTTCTAAATTTTTAATGAGATATTTGATTAATTAATGTGTTTGAGTATGATTATATTTAATAAAAATAATGTTATATTATGATTTATGTACAAACTAAAAACAAAATAAATATAAAATTGAGATAATTAATAGACCAATTATTCAAAATATTAATTATTTTTTTAATATATACTATAATTTTATTCAACATTATAACTGAAGAATTAGTTAACTAGTTATGCGATTAAATTTAATTTAATTACTAATTATGTTGGTATTTAAAAGACAAAATAAATGTAAAAAAGATTCTTAAAAATTTAAAATTTTATTAAAAATATAATATAATTATTAAAAAAGCTAATTAAACAAAGTAAAAAAAAAAAGAAATTTATTGAACTAAGAGTATCTAAATTCCAATGACCCAATACTGACCCAAAAAAAAAAACACAATGACTCAATAAGTTATTGTTAAGAGTATAAAGCTATTTATATAAATGTTTAATTGTTTAGTGAGATTTATTTATAATTTGTTAGTTATTTATTTGTATAGCTAATACTTTTGGATTTTCACTTTCTTTTAGTTTTACTATATATATTTGGCTCATTTAAAAAATAAATTTTTATATAATTATTAATATTTTATAACAAATGTAAATATCACAGGAAATTAAAAAAAATAAATAATAATTATCAAGTAATAAAAACATTAAAATGTAAAAATTTATATTTATATAAATTTAGTCAAAACAACAAAAGAAATTAAAAATAATGAATAATAATATTTTATTTATGAGAGTTTCGTGTGAAAGGAGATCTGTTTGATTTTCAATTTTCAATTCCCTCCAAACAAGCTTTTCCCACATTACCAAAAAATTTCAAATTCTTTGGGATTATGCCTTTTCCCTCCCTTGAGAATCACATGAAAAAACTTCAAAAGCAAATTTTGAAATATCTTTATCTCAATATACTGTCATACAATGTAAATATGATAATTAAAAAAAAAGAATGTGACATTGGATCAAATTTTGATAAAAATTAGAAAAAAAATTGTGTTTGGTATATCAATATAAATTTTAATACAATAATTTTTATATTTTATATGATGCAAATATATTTGATGCAATACGAATACAAAATATATATATATACGAATTATTAAGTCTAATATAATGTAATGTCTATTATAATCGTTTTAATTATAATTGAAATTCAAAGATGATTTTTTTTATTTCAAGGAAAATATTAAATAACTGGGGATGGGGGTGTTGGATTCAAACCCAAGACTTACAATATGCCACAACTCATCTTTAACCATTAAGCCAAGAGGTTGTTAGCAATTCAAAGATGATTTTTAGTAGTTGGAGTTTGTGGACAAAAAAATTAATTAGTACAGAAATCCAGATGCTTCCAAGGCAGAAGTTTACAATAGCAGAAGTGCTTTCATTTCTTGCAAATGCAATGCAAGATTTAAAACTTTTTCAATGTCTTTTACGTCTTCGAGCATTTTACTTGTAATTTTTTTATGATAATTAATCAATTATAATTAAAAATTATGTATTGGTTCATCATTTACAAGTGGAAACTTTATGTATTATTTTGATAGATCTCACGTGACTTTAAATTTTGATTAATTAATTGTAATGTAATAATTATAGATGATATGTTCTCTTTTATTATTGTAGATAACTATATTCTTCATTGGTCCACTCCCAATGTTTTCAAAATCATCCCAACCAAATTTCTCAATATATATATATATTATACAATTCCATTTATTAAATTTTGACTTTAATTTAGCATTTCTATTATATTTTTATTTATAATTTATAAACTTTTAAAATAATTTGACTAAGCCCGCTAAGCCCGCCCAATTAAAACCGAACCGAACTCGAAACCAGAACGAAACCGAGAAAACCCGTAACCGAAAAAATTCGAAACCGAGAAAACCCGCAACCGAGAAAACTCAAGACCGAAAAAACCCGCAACCGAAAAAACCCGAGACCAAAAAAATCCGCAACCGAAAAAACCCGTAACTGAAAAAACTCGTAACCGAAAAAGTCCGTAACCAAAAAAACCCGGACCGAAATCCGCCTGAACCCGCCCATTTGCCACCTCTATTTAAGTTACATACATGTTGACCAGATCCAAGGGTCCATTGTTTATCATCATCAATGTTAGACGAAAGCTAAAAAATAAAACAAATCTTAGGGAACAGTAATCGAGGAAGGTGAAATTGGCAAGGGAGGAGGAGCCATCTGATCAGCCACGTGCATGGGGTTTGTTGCTTTGGGGTTTGAAAACAAAAGGTTTCTCTTTGTAACAAACGCCACTAAACAAGAGAGCGTTTGGCCTCTAAGAAACTTCATATTCAAATCCCACCGATATTTTCTCTCTCTCATCCCATGCGGCTTGTGTACAGTATAGCAAAAGAAAACCAAAGAAAACAAAAGAAATGCATAGCCAAGTTGGCGTGTAAGGAGTTGTGGAATGGAATCCAGAGTACCAACCCCAGAGGCGAAAGCCAGCCAACACAACAGCCTGCCTGCCTTTCAACATACTTATGACAGCCTTTGATTCCCCTGATCCGTAGGCCCCACCTCCATGTGCACTGCTTTCTTCTCTATCACAGCTCCTTTCATTTTATACCTGCTCCACTCTCTCTCTCGTCATTCATCAATTCCATGGCTGCCACCCTGCCCCTTTCTAACTGTCTTCATTTCTTCCTTCCAAGCTTTTTCTTTCTCTGCCCTTCTTTCCTTTTGCCGAAAATGGTGGCTCTCTTTATCCATCTAATGCCTTGAAAAGAAAGCTGCAACTCTTTGGTGCATCTTCAAACGTAAGATAATATAAAATAAAGCTTTGCATTTCATGTTTGTCAATATGAAGAAAAACAGAGTTCGCTGCTGCTTCGAGCTTTTTGCTTTTGTTCTTGTGTTGTCTTCAATCTTCGTCTCAGTAGAATCCCAGACAAGTGCAAGTGATGATCCTGCAACGATGTTAGCCCTCAGGAATAGCCTCAGCCCACCCGAGTCTCTAGGATGGTCCGACCCCGATCCCTGCAAATGGAACCACGTTGTCTGCTCGGAGGAGAAGCGGATCACTCGGATCCAAATTGGTCATCAAAACCTGCAAGGTACTCTTCCCTCAAATCTTAACAAGCTTAGTGAACTAGAACGTTTAGAGCTGCAATGGAACAACATTTCGGGTCCCTTCCCTAGCTTAAACGGGTTAAGCTCGCTACAAGTTGTTATGCTAAGTAATAATCGCTTCACTTCGTTTCCCAGCGATTTCTTTTCTGGTTTATCTTCTCTTCAGTCCGTGGAGATTGATAACAACCCTTTTACTGTCTGGGAAATCCCTCAAAGTTTGAAAAATGCTTCTGCTTTGCGGAATTTCTCTGCCAACTCTGCTAACATCACCGGCAGAATACCAGACATTTTTGGACCTGATGCTTTTCCAGGTCTAACCATTTTGCATTTGGCCTTCAACAGTCTGGAAGGAGAGCTGCCCTCCAGCTTTTCTGGGTCACCCATCCAGTCTTTGTGGGTGAATGGGCAGGAAAGTATTGGTAAGCTTACTGGTAGCATTGCTGTAATACAGAACATGACATTCTTGAAAGAGGTTTGGTTGCATTCCAATTCATTTTCTGGTCCTTTACCAGACTTCTCCGGTTTGAAAGACTTAGAGAGTCTGAGTTTGAGGGACAACTCTTTTACTGGCCCTGTTCCCGTTTCTCTGGTGAAACTGGAATCATTAAAAACTGTAAATTTGACAAATAATTTACTCCAAGGTCCAATGCCCGAGTTCAAGAATTCCTTTTCTGTGGATATGGTTAAGGATTCGAATAGCTTTTGTTTGCCAAGTCCTGGTGAGTGTGATCCGAGGGTCACTGACTTGCTTGCTGTTGTGAAGTCGATGGATTATCCACAAAAGCTTGCTGATAATTGGAAAGGGAATGATCCTTGCATGGACTGGCTTGGGATTACCTGTAGTGATGGGAACATTACCGTTGTTAATTTTGAGAAGATGGGCCTTACAGGTACCATCTCTCCTGATTTTGCATCACTTCAGTCTTTGCAGAGGCTGATTCTTGCTGACAATAATCTGACTGGTACTATTCCTGAGGAGCTTACCACTCTGGTTGCACTTAAAGAACTTGATGTGTCAAACAATCAGCTTTATGGGAAAATCCCTACTTTCAAGAGCAATGTCATTTTGAATACAAAAGGTAATCCTGACATAGGCAAGGAGAAAAGTAGTTCAACTTCTTCAGGTTCAGAATCTGACAGTCCCAATGCAGGCAAAGGATCTACAAGTAATGGAAGTTCTGGAATTAGTGGCAAGAAATCTACAGCTTCTATTGGAATAGTTATAGTTTCTGTGTTTGGGGGTCTGGTAGTTGTAGCGTTGCTTGGTTTGTTGGCTTTCTGTCTTTATAAAAAGAAACAGAAACGGTTTAGCAGAGTGCAGAGCCCAAATGCAATGGTAATTCACCCTCGCCATTCGGGGTCAGATAACGAAAGTGTTAAGATTACGGTTGCTGGCTCAAGTGTTAGTGTTGGTGCTGTCAGTGAAACTCATACAATTCCGAACAGTGAGTCTGGCGATGTACAAATGGTTGAGGCAGGTAACATGGTAATCTCTATCCAAGTTCTAAGGAATGTGACCAACAATTTCAGTGAAGAAAATATATTGGGACAAGGGGGTTTTGGGGTGGTATATAAAGGTGAGTTGCATGATGGTACTAAGATTGCTGTGAAGAGAATGGAATCTGGGGTTATTAGTGGGAAGGGTTTATCAGAATTCAAGTCTGAGATTGCTGTATTAACAAAGGTTCGACACCGGCATCTTGTTGCCCTTCTGGGGTATTGCCTGGATGGGAATGAAAAGCTTCTTGTGTATGAATACATGCCTCAAGGTACTCTAAGTAGACATATTTTTAACTGGGCAGAAGAAGGATTAAAACCACTCGAATGGACAAAAAGGTTGACCATTGCCTTAGATGTGGCAAGGGGTGTTGAATATCTTCACGGTTTGGCCCATCAAAGTTTTATACATAGAGACTTGAAGCCTTCAAACATTCTACTAGGAGATGATATGAGGGCTAAGGTAGCAGATTTTGGTCTCGTGCGTCTTGCTCCTGAGGGTAAAGGCTCAATTGAAACTAGAATTGCTGGAACCTTTGGATACTTGGCACCAGAATATGCAGGTATCTTAGTTTATTGTTTTTTCTCTTTAATTTCATTTATTTTCTTCTTTATAAAAATGAAGGCAAATCAACTATGCAAGAAACCACAAAATGTATGCAAGTATTTGATTTGACTTAGGCATTTGACACGTTAAGCAGATAGCTAGGACCTGACACAGAGAATACTATATAATTGCCATTATTTATTTGAAATTCCAACACCAATTTCGCACCATATATCTGAAAATTGCAAACTAGTTTCATCTTATTAATCCAACCTAGATATGCCTTCTTCAATTTACCATGTATTTTGTTGAAGCAAGTGCTGTATAAATTTTTATTTCAATATATAATATGTTGCCGATGTCAACATCATTTTTTTCTTTAAATACTGAGTGCAGTTACTGGAAGAGTTACAACTAAAGTTGATGTATTTAGCTTTGGGGTGATATTGATGGAGCTAATCACCGGCAGAAGAGCACTTGATGAGAGCCAACCTGAGGAAAGCATGCACCTAGTTACATGGTTCAAGAGAATGCACATCAACAAGGACTCCTTCCGCAAAGCCATTGACCCCACAATTGACCTCAATGAGGAAACAATTGCCAGTATCCACACTGTTGCTGAGTTGGCCGGCCATTGCTGTGCAAGGGAACCATATCAAAGGCCTGACATGGCTCATGCCGTGAATGGGCTGTCTTCTCTGGTGGAGCTATGGAAACCAACTGATCAATGTTCCGAAGACGTATATGGCATTGACCTTGAAATGTCACTGCCACAAGCATTAAAGAAGTGGCAAGATTATGAAGGCAGAAGCAATTTGGAGTCTTCATCTTCTTCACTTCTTCCCAGCTTAGACAACACTCAAACCAGCATTCCCGCGCGGCCTTATGGATTTGCTGAGTCATTTACATCGGCAGATGGGAGATAAGCAGTTGTAAATTATGGTATCAGTGGCTCTGCATGTTTATTCTCATTGCTTCTTGCTACACTTGTACTCTTAAATTATTTTACCGACGGTGTTGTATTTTTCTTGGAATATGATTTTAGACGTTCTTTGATTTGGATGCTCTGGAGAGCTGCTACGTAAATGTTCTCAACCCCAAACAAACAAACAATTCATGTTTCGATCATATGCAAATGCCACATTTGCAATCCAGCCCGAGAATTAGCCATTGGTTAATGCTATTGGAAGCTTCTCGGTTATGGTCGGCCTGATGAGAAAACTTTACCTGTACGAATCTTAATTTGGATTTACATGTTAAAAACTCTGATCGTAATGCGCCACAGCAGCATGATTGCAACTTGCAAGGAGCGAATAAAGGTTAGAAATGAGCTGGCGTAGATTCAACCGAAAATCGTCGAAAAATGAATGAGATAGGGTGTATTTTTTTTTTTTCAATTACAACTATACTCGTTTGTTTTTTTGCGTGAGATTAATTTTATTCGAGTAAAAAATATAAACAATCAAATTTTTTTAATAATGATAATTTTAATAATAGAATAATATTCAAATACCAAAAAATATTTACTTTTATTTTTTTTTCAACCAATTTTATTCCTTTCGATCAAAAAATGTACGATCAGATGAGTCCCTGATTAGTTTTATTTATGCGATTGCGAGTGTAATGTTGTGTTGGGATGAGGTGTAGTAGTTATCTTGTGATTGTTCCACGCATGGCTTCTTTCTTTCTTTTTTTTTTTTTTTTGGTGCAAGTTCCACACATGGCTTCACGTTCTGCTCGCAATTTCCAACGCATCTGTCCCCTCTCATTCAATTGTTGCTTTCATTTCTTTATGGATTTGCGGACCAGTGGCGGAGCGACGTTAGGGGCCATGCCCCCCTAATATTTTTTATTTTTTTTATTTGTATTATTATATAATATATATATATATATATGTATGTATTTTAAATTTTAATTTACTTTTGACTTTTTCAAAAAAATAAAATGTCTCATTTCCTGGTAAATCCCAAAAAAAAATATCAGTCTTTATAAATATAAGAGTTTAAATTTTAAGAAAAAAATCAACTATCTTATTTTAAACAAATTTTCAAAAGGTATTAATATCATTTTATACAATGAAAAAAATTATTTGATATTAATTTTCATGAAATTATTTTATAGATATTATTAATTTAAACTTTGTATGTTAGATATATGTTTAAGAAACTAGTTAAGCATTTTTTTTAATTGTTACAGTCCTATAAAAAATTTAAACTTCACTTAATTATTTTTTATATCCTAAATAAATATTGTTAAACAAAACATCACTTAAAATTCGAAAGAAATAATTAATTAATTAATTAATATAGTTCAAGTTTTTTATTATTAATTTTTAGATAAACTTGTAATTGTGAAGAATGATTAAATTAATGTGTATTTTCTTATTGATAGATTAATTAATCTTATGTAAATGGTTTTTACTGCACTTTTTTTTAAAAATATATATTTTTAAACAATGAAAATTGTTAAAACAAGATTCCAAAATAAAATGGAATAAAATTTAATCTTTATTCTCTGCATTGAGATAAAATTTATTAAAACTTTCAACCCAAATAATTTTTTTTTACCAAAAAGTAATCGTGCACTCTTTTAAATAAAAATATCTGTCTTTCCACCATTTTCAATAATTATATATTTTTTTCTTTTCATAATTCATTTTTTATCTATATATGTTTATATATGGAATGTCATGTTTCACATGTATTTTTTATGTTTTTGGTAAAATAATAATATACTAGAATGACCCCCGCTCTTCGATATGGGAACTCTTTTTTTTTTAATTTGCTCAAAATGAAAAATTAAGGAAACTAAATTAGATGAAAATAGAAAAAACCTATGAACATTCATAATAGCCAATAAAATCAGATTAGAGCAAAGCTAGGAAACTAAAAGACTAATAACTTTCCTCAAGAGTTATATGTTTTTTCCACTAATATAACTCAAAGTTTAGATAAGAAAAAAATTTCAAGATTAGAAGTGAAATTGCTTAATGAAGACCTTCGCCATATTATAATTTCGAATTTTACAAACTGAATTTTGTTGGAATCATGAACCTTGATTTTGTCATCACTTGCAAAATTTTCTCCAGCCTTGTGAAAATACCTTATTGCAATCTATGTGTATGTGTGTACATATATATCACATATTCCATGTTTTTAATTCTCCTGAGATAAAAAATGTTTGAGCAAATTATCGAATTAACGATATATTTTTCCCTCATAAAGTAAAATCATAGTTTCGAAACATGAGAATAATGAATCATTTTAACCAGTACAGCAAGCCAACAACCACATCATGAGAGACAACTTTTAATTTGAAAGACAAACAATGAAACAAATAAAGCAAAAATGACAAGATTTTCGGATGAATAAAAGACATAGTATTGTAACAAATGCATATCAAGAAATTTGAAAAAGAGAGAAATCTAAAATGAGCGAATGAAATGCAACTTTTACTTTCAATCTTTTTCCATGTTTGTGCTTCAACTTCTAATCTCTCGTCAAAAACACAAACTTTAGATTTTAAGTAAGCTTTTAACTGCTACAAAATCTTATTCTACCTTGGTAAAGTTTTCCTCGTTTGCAAGTATAGAATAACAAATTGAATTCTTTAACATATGAAAAATTGACTCCTCTAAATTAACATTCATAATTAATTTGATAGCATGAGGAAAAAAAAATTTCTTTTGATTCAGTTTGCAAAATCATAACCTAAATAGGACATTTTGAGCATAATTGCAAAGATAACACGAATTTTCAAGTAAAAAAAGAAAATGACAAAGAACTATGACCTCTTTAACTTTAGTTTTCCCGATCCCCATGTCAAAGACATAATTCAAATCCCTAAACTCATTAAGATAAGGGAGAAATAAAAAAAATAAAGATTCGGTACAAGATTTGTTAGGGCAAGTAGGTAGCTTTTTGCATGCTTGTACAAACAAAGAGGGAAAAAATGGAAAATATGGTAAAATAATGTGCATGCAAGAGAAATATAGTTTTTTTTTTTTGCAACTTTTTTGTGTGGATGAATAATTCAAAAATAAAAAAATTCCTTGACATTTTGGATATATGTCATTCAACTTGCTTTTAATTTTTGATTTATTCATCCATACAATAAATGTTGCAAAAAAACCCGAGATCTACTACATACTTTTATTGTATTGATCACTTAACACTGAGTTTTGCATAAAGTAACAAAACATGAATTGTTTATCTATAGCCATTAGATATAATTAAGATGAACGAGACAAAATGACATCGTTTTATAGTTTCATTGCAGATTCATGTGCTTAGTGTCAAGCACATGCGCAGAGAAAACAAAACTATAAAAAAAATGTGCAAATCATGTTGCGTTTTAAATTAGCCAATAAAGAGATATGAACAGAGCACAAGATTTAGATTAGGTTGGATTTTTTTTTTCCAAAATTAAAATGAATTTAATGAATATATTTCAATTTTAAAATTGCTTCAAAAAAGAAAAAATTTTAGAAGCCAAGAGGTTGTTTTGGATTTTTTTTTTTCGTGTTTTATGTTTTTGTTTTCAATTTTTTTGAAAATAGAAGTAAAACCATGTTTGGTGAATGTGTTTTTATTTTCAGAAAGTAAAAACAAAACACAATATTTTGAAAATTGTTGAAAATATAAAGATGATGTCTTCAAAATTTTGGAAACATAAAATACAAAAGAATACCAAACAACCTCCTAAAAAAACAAGAAATTAGAATCTACATCTCATATTGTCACATCTCGTGACTACATTTTTCACGTATTTCTATACAACTTACCCGGTTGGGCTGTCTGTGATACTTCACTTTTTCATTTACTATTAAACAATTTTGTATAAAATTATAATATGAATTACATCCCCTATCTTAATTCTCAAGAAAGTAGTACTGAAAGTAAGTTTAAATACAGAAAATAAATGATCATACCTCATATTATAAATCAAGCTGTCACAGTGTCCCTAAATGCACAGCCGAAATGCTCGTATGTCAGGTCTTTTAGTCCTTGAAAATCTGAAATGTTAATATTGGGGAGTGAGCAAACCACGGCTCAATAAGAGAGTTATATGCAACACTTGATATTCAGCTACCTATATGTTGAAAATAATTTTTCACTTTCTTTAAATCTTCCTAAAGGCTCTAGGCTCACATGTAGGAAGGATACTATAGCCGGCTAGGGATCCGGATGGAGTAAGGCAGGTATTTTGAAATACCTATCTTGTCTTGGAACCTAGAAGCAATTGTAGAGAGTACTATATTCCTTGTTCTCAAAACGATATAATTTTCGTTTTCACAAAGTAAACCACATATTTCTTTTCACTTCCGTATAATTTAAAACACGTGACAGTTCAGTAATAAAACAGTAGTTTACTTTGTTTCTTATCAGTACAGTAACTGTATCTTACAGTTCAGTAAAACAGTAATATTCAATATAGTATCATTTGATAAAACAGTATCTTGCAAATCAGTAAAACAATAAACAGTAGCTACCAATTCAATAAACAGTATTCGGTAGCTTTCAGTTCAGTATCATGGAGATCAGGCAACACCCTAAATATATCATGCTATAATAATATCATCCCTAATAGGGGAAACACATGAGATCTATGGCCATAGTCTATGGGGTCCTCAGTGTGCACTGATCAGGTGTCCACTGGGACGCTGATAATATGATCAGTATCTATCAGCACTAACACGTGACACGTGAGCATGATATGGGGCCTAACAGTCTCAAAACAGTAAACACGTGATATAAACCCCATTTATGAAATCAATTTCATTAAATATAAGTTCAATCAATCCACAAATATTCATAAGGAAAATATTTTCACCTTATGAATCACAATTTATAAAATATTCATACTGGGGTCATCATTCTCGAAAATGTTCTAAACATTATAGAACAGTATAAATCACATTTTTCATACAGTGAAAACAGTTTATAAAATAATCACTGTAAAATATAAAAGGTCATAACTGTCCTTTTTCATCGTAAAACATATACACACGCTTTTCCGTGCTTTCTATCGAAAACATGTTTTTCAAAGTTATCGGGATTTAAATTAATTATATTTATGATTTATAGAAAAATTAAAATATTTATTTTCCAAATCTACACTCCCGTCCCATGTTTTCTCTGTAAACACATGCGGAGACCTTTTAGT
Source organism: Heritiera littoralis (assembly GCA_031772115.1). Classification (NCBI taxonomy): domain Eukaryota; kingdom Viridiplantae; phylum Streptophyta; class Magnoliopsida; order Malvales; family Malvaceae; genus Heritiera; species Heritiera littoralis. The sequence goes on from JAPDPK010000063.1 coordinate 2,634,374, forward strand.
CTCAAAACACTGTTTTTCACCTTTAATTACCTTTATAAAATTTTCTATAGACACTTATTTTCACAATTGAACCCATAAAGGTTATTTATAAAATCAAGTGAATATTTGAAGAAATTTTAGTAAAATATTCACTTTGGTCCTTTTTATTTTTCACTTCATTTCACGTGAAATATCACCTATCGGGATAAATTTAGGTGATTTCCTTTTTCACCATTTTCAAAAACATGAATATTTTAAAATTAATTATCAATATATTCATGTTTTATGAAAACTAATCGATTTCTCGATTTTTGTGTTGGAAATCATTTCCCATAATGTAAAATCATTTATTATGATTTTCAGTAATTTTCTAAGATTTTTCGGCAGTATAACGGCTGCTGATTGGCTAGCCTCCTGCACGGAAAATACAGTTTATATTTTCAACCGGTAAATCACCACAACTTTCCAACCAATCATTGTCAACAGCATTTATAAAATTAAATGCATATTTAAAACATGCATACTGAATATCCTTACAGGCTACACATGCCTCCCTTACATGTCTCGGGTTGGCGACTGCCTCTCGAAGGTCGCGCCCGTGTTCACCTCAGCCGATTCCATCGGCTCGATTATCGAGGGAATTTTCTGAAAATTAAAATTCTAAAATTTAGAATTTTTCCATAATTATTTAAATAAATAATTTATTTAGATAATTTAACACTTTCCGGGATATCTTACCGATTCCCATAATTCTCGGGATTTCTCGTAATTTTCGAATTCTCAGAAATTTTTCAAATTCCCGAAATTCCTTTTCTTTTCCTCTTTCTTCTTTTTTCTCTTTTCTTTCTTTTTCTCTTTTCTTTTTCTTTTTCTTTTTCCTTTTTCTTTTCTTTTTTTTTTCTTCCTTTCTTTTCCTGGCCGGTTCAGGCCATTTAGACTGGTCGGATCCCCTCCATGGCCGGTTCTCCTCCAGCGGCCGGTTCTCCGGCGGTTCGGACTTCCCTCAGCTGGCCGACGCCATGGCGAGTTTGGATCTGGCCTCCGTTCGGTCTGGATCGACGGCAAGGCGACGGATCTACTCGATTTTTGGCTCGGTTTCTCTCCTCCTCCGTTGGCCTTCCTCCGTCGGCCTTCCTCCGCCGTCGTTGGCCTCACCGGTGGCCTCCTTTTCCTTCCCTTCACCTCCGTCGAGGTTCGAGTGGCGGTGGCGGTGCCAAGACCGGCCGGCATCGCCGTTTCCTTCCTCCTTTCCCTTCGGCTTTCTCCGCCGGTTTCGCCTCTGTTTCTTTCCTTTCTTTTGCCTCGGGCTGCGCCGGTCACCCTCCTTCTTCCTTTTCCGCTCATCGACGACAACCCTTTCTCCCTTCTCTTTCCCCTTTGCCGACCAACGAGGTCGGCTCGCCTGAGAAGAAGAATCGGGATTTTCCCGATTCTTCCCTCTTTTTTTGTATTATATTTTAACTTTAATTATATTTATAACTATATTATAAATATAATATTGTTTTATTATATAGTACTTTGTACTATATATTATATAAATATATATTATATATTATATTAATTAATATATATTTTTACATATAGAAAATGTATATTTTCATATACTTTAAATTAAATAACTTTTATATATATCTATAGAAATGTATTAATAAAATATATATTGTACTTACAATATATATATACAACTTTAAAGTAAATTACATTTATTTTTCTTATATATGTATATATTTATATATATACATAAAATGTCATATTTACATACATATGTATTATTTAAATTTATACAATAGTATATATATCTATATATATACCTCTGTATATTAATATATACTATATAATATATCAATACATATGTATTTGTATAAAAATACATTTATATAATTTATAATTATATAAATATATTTCTCCTTTTCTTATTTAATTTGGATTCCCATTTATCCAAATTAAATCTCATCTTTCCATTATTTTCCATAATTCCAATTTTATTTTCCTTCACTCGTATTTCTCGATTTATCACTTCCTCAATTCTCGAGATTTTTACCAATATCCCGTTCTCATAATTTTACTTATTTATTTATTTCCAATATTTATTTTCTTCAATATTTATTTCCAATAAATGAAAAATTTACGGTTATCACACATATTCTATACCAATGCTTAATTTGCCTCTAAACATGAAAAACAATACAATAAAATAAGAATAAAAATATCCCATATTCTAGTATCAAGAAGTTTTAACAAACATATTTAGCTAACAAAGTTTCCTTACATAGAGCAAAGCAAAGAATTAATCAATTCTACCTCAAAATTATAAGAACATCTTAAACAATGACAACTAAATAATAACATCTCCAACAATGGCAACTAAATAATTTCATAAGTAAAAGCTATGAACAGTTGCACCAGAGGCTAAGGGTCTTGAGAAACAGTAAAAAAGCAACGTGGCTCCATGAGGTTTTGAGAAAAAAATAGGAAAACAGCTCATAGAAACAAAATGCCTGCAGAACAGTGCAACAACTCTTGAGGAACAGTGCAAGTCCGACGTAACGCCATGAGGATCCAAAGAATGCACCAGTTTTAAATTCACAAAACCAAGACTTGCAGCACAACCTAAAGAGAAATGAGGCAAAGCAATGTGTTCATCAGAGAAGGCATCAAGAAGGCACAACGTGTTCAGTAAAAGGCATCGGCCTTATTTGAGAGAGTGCAACGTGTCTAACAGGAAAGGAAGCATCGTGACCTTACGAGAGAGCTCAAAATACATACGCTTTAATAGTATAGATTAAATGCTAAATAAAAAATTTAAGTTAATAACGGATTTTATTAAATAATTAAATTTTTTTATGCAAATGCTTTGACTCCCCTAATCCGAAATCTTGGCACCATCATTGTTGCGGACCAAACTAAACATATTATACTATTGTCAGTTTACAAACGACATGATTATTTTTATAAATTTTTAAAAAAAATAATATTTATGTTTTAGGTGCCATTTACGCAAATATATATTAGGAATATTTTTAAAATATAAATAAATAAATAAAATTTTTTAATTAATAGTTGATTTAATAATAGAGATTTAAATCCTTTAATATTATAACAACTCAATTTGAGTGAAATAAAATTATATATTGAAAATAATCTTAATTATGAAAGAAAACTTTTATCAAAATCAATTAAAATATAAAATCATAACAAAACGCAAGTGTTGAACAAAATTTTGATAAATTAATTCGAAACTATCTTAATTCAATTAATATCAAAATATGAACATCCATAATTATAGTTTAAAACAAGGATAAAAAAGAAAAAAATGAATGAATAAAAAAGTAGTCCAGTTTTTTTTAAAAAAAAAAAAGAATAGAATAAAAAATAAAGAGAGAGAGAGAGCAATAAGGGTGTCTACGATTCCGGTGCTATAGATTTCAACCCTAAAAAAAACTAAAAAAAACAAATATAAATGTATTCTTTTACCATTTTTTAAATATTTTATTATTATTTTATTAAAAATTATTTTTTATTTAATGATCATTTTATTTTTTTAATCTCACTGGAACAAATCTTATTGTCCATCTTAACTAGCTCTAAAAGTAAGATAGTATAATTTTTATATATCTTTCATCACAGTTACTATGTGTAAAATTAAGCATAAGATAAAATGAATTTTTTATTTATCAAAAGTACTCTCCTTTAAAGTAAATATAATTATATTTCTAATTTTTTTCTTATAAATTTAGTTCAAAGATTCTTTTAACAAAAAACATATATTATTATAATTTCTATAACTAAGATTTATTTTTTTAAAAAAATTGATTTTTGATAAGAAAATGTTTTCTAAAAAATATTTTGTTTTTAAATTAGATATAAGAGAAAGAATAACCATCAATTTGTTTTTCAATATATGATTAGACACCTATTTAGATTTACCTTTTTTAGGGACATGCTAAATTAAATTAAATCTCCTTAAAAAAATAATAAATTGTTGTCTATGTTTCAAAGTTTAAATTCGTGAGCTAAGCTTGGCAAAATTGTTGAGTTGGATGCAAACTGAGGTCCAACAAGGGTGATACGAAGATTAGTCCTTACCTCTGTTGCATTTGGCATAGTTCGAACTTCAAAGAATCAAAGAAAACCATCAAGTTTAAATTAATAAATTAAATTAAATCTCCTTAAAAAAAAATAAATTGTGGTCTATGTTTCAAAGTTTAAATTCGTGAGCTAAGCTTGGCAAAATTGTTGAGTTGGATGCAAACTGAGGTCCAACAAGGGTGATACGAAGATTAGTCCTTACCTCTGTTGCATTTGGCATAGTTCGAAACTTCAAAGAATCAAAGAAAACCATCAAGTTTTAAGTACTAAAGATATTAAATTAACCCAAGAGCACATAGATCAGCTGGCAATGACTGTCTTAGCTTAACCAGAGGTCTTGAGTTCGAATCCTGGATATGCAGCTGTGTTAAAACTCTTGAGGAAAAACTTTGTCGCCCTTTGAATCCTACTCGGCTTGAATCCGGATTAGTCATATATCAAAAATAATGTGGGGATATCGGATGATCTTGACCAAAATAAATATTAAATTAATTTTTAACGTTCTCTTGTTTTATTAATTTTCTTCTTTCATTTAAATATGTGCCAGAAAGAGTTGTTCATCTACTTCTATGAGTTAGGTACTAGTTTTGCTTTGATCTGGTTGGTCCAGCCATATCGCAGAGGATAGGGGAGACTTTAGCATGCTTGATCAATAATTGAAGGATTCCTCTGTATTTTGCCCATTCTAAAAATGTATTCAGCATGGCCTAAATTTTTACCAATTAATTTTAGATTTAAAATGAGTTACGTAGCTGAATGGGTGAACAGTATCTGTGTGGTAACAATACCTAAAATGCTTCTAAAATTTTAAAAACATTATTTTGATGTTTTTAACAAATTTCAAAACATTTGATTTTATTTTTAATTTTTAAAAATAAAAACATACTTAACAAACATGTTTTTTCTTTTATTTTCAAAAAAATTGAAAACAAAAACATAAAACATAAAAAATAAAACAAAAGGCAATAACAAACAACCCTAAGTAAACTAGTAATACTGAGAAACATAGGAATGACAGTGATTAAAAGCAAAATTTTAATACATGCTAAATACATTTTTATATTAGGCCTAAAAATTTATTGTAGTATATTAATAAATAAAAATTTTAGTTAAATTTATTCAATCAGCAAAATATCTTTTTATAAATGGCTTAACAATAACCTTGTCTAAATGTCTTAACTCTCCCGCGTGCATCAACGTAGCTGAGCGGGACTCTCCTACACATGTGCGGGAGAGTGTTAATAATTTTTTTAATAATAATATATATGAATATATATTTACATATATATATATATTGAATAGTGATTATATATTTAATAATGATAATCATATCATTATTATTAGTAAAATTATTATTATTTTATTTTTATTTTTTATTTGTGTGACACATGTCAGTTCGTTTTCCAAATTTTTTTTTTATTTTAGGGTATAATTTCTACTAATTTTTAGTTTAATTTAAGGTTTTCTTTCTTTTAACTTTGCTTAGTTTGATTTTTTAAAATAGATTTGAAGATAATTTTTATTTGCCTGTCATTTGGTGGAGATTCTTGTTTCTTTGTTGTCACACGTTAGCATTCTAACAAAAAAATTAATGTTTAACCTATTACAGAAAGATTTCACAAAACGGCAGCAAATTTTTCATCTCAAGTTTTGGCCGCAAATATTTATGTTTCATGTTTTACGTTGGCAGTCACTTTTGTCAAAGTTAGAATACCTCAGCTAATGCTGAATTTTCTTCGGCGCTAAACCCTTTCAATAACTTTCCACAGTAATAGGAGTCTTGACTCATTGGAACTAGGAATAAACGGATCGGGTAGTTACTAATTTTGGGATACCCTAACTCGAATCCGATTAGAATATATAAAACCCGAACCCGATTAACTAACCGTTTATTTTGATATGCGTTACCCTAACCCTATAAAATAAAAAATACCCGTTTAACTATCCGAACCCGTTAAATATCCGTTTATTAAGTCAAAGTATGACTTTCAAATTTAAATTTAAAATCAATTTTGGAATAATTTATTTAAAAAAATTAAGTTAATAAATTTAATTTAACTAATAAATATAAATTAAAGTTAAAAGTCATAATTATGATATTTGATGAATTAATTTAATTAAATACAATATTAATAATAAATAATTTATACATAAAAAATATAAATATCATATTAATTAATTATTATTTCTAATCGGGTTCGGGTAGCGAGTACCCTAAGGTAACTACCCGAATCCTACCTTAACCCGTGACGGGTAGTAATTTTACTACCCGAACCCTACACGAATCCGATTATATACTACCATAATCCTACTTAATCGGGGCAGGTAGTCCCGGGTACCCATTTATAGGGTACCCATTGCCATTCCTAATTGGAACTCACTTGGTTCCCCGGTTATAGCTTTCTTCTCTCATTGTGCTAAATTACCTCGAAACGTTTAACCATGCACTGGTAGCTACTTAAAACTGGTCATTTATGCTAGCATTTCTTAAGCACAAGTCAGTTGTATAGTTTTATAACAAGAGAACTTATAAATGCATTTCAAAAAGTAATCTTTACACTTCAATAATTACGAGACAAAAATATCCTCAATTAAAAAAAATATAATTTAACCTTGATAAAATTGCAATATTAACTTTTATTTCTTCTTCTACGTCTCCTCCTCTTCTTTTTCAACCTCATTAGTTTCAAAATTCTCTTGTAAATTTGGAAAAAAATTCAAGAAAAAAAAATGAAAAGATTTGAAACCATTAATTTTGTTTCAAAGATTTCCTTTGAATTTCATTTAAGACAAAAAACAATTAATCTTGATTTAAATTTCCATTATTGCTATAAATATCTGATAAGTCTCTAAAATATACACATTGTAGAGTATTTTATTGCACAAAGTTTAATTAAAATTTTAAATTTTAATATAATTTCTTCCCAATTTAACTAAATTGTTTTCATGTGTAGGAAATTCGAGAATGATGAGGAAATCAAGAAAATGACAAGAAAGTCAAGGAAAAATAGTTGGATTTGGTATTGAAACCCTCACCTTAACCTTATCCTTAAATCCCTAAACGTAGCCTTTTTCCAAAACCCTAAACCTTACCCCTAAAACCTTAACCTTTTAAATCCTTAAAAAAAGAACAGAATAAAATAAAATAAAATTCTCTTTTAAACCTATCTCTAAAACCCCACACAATTTAATCTTGATTACCCTAAAACACCTTTATTATAACTGTTTAACCTTAACTTTGCTAGTGAAACTATTCCATCACCTTTTACATTAAAACCCATAAGCCTTAAAAACTTCAAATCCAATCCACAAACCTTGACCTTTCTTCATGCAAGCCCAAAATTGAAGTGGGCTTCAACAAACACAAGGAAGGAAGTCCAGCCCATAGATGTAGTAGCCCAAATCTTTGAATAGCCCAAATAGGAGTAAAAGGAAGGAGCCGTAACATATACAAGGAGCTGCCACAACAGAGAGTGTGGTGGAGGTTGCTGCGTGACACAGTTCATCTTCACCATTTACTGCAATTTAGTCTTTATTGTTTCCGTAGCTTAGAACATTTTATTTTAGTAACTTTACCTCAAGTTTAGAAGAGGAGAAGACTTGCTGAGTGACACATCAAGAATTTTCCTTTGTTTTGTAATGGATTTTTACATTGCATTTCTTAATTTTTGTTTCGATTTTTCTTGGATGTTTGAGATGAGGCTAGTGATAGCAGTTGATTCCCACCATCTTTTTCTACCATTTTTTTCCTCTGTTGTTTTCATTCTGTATTAGGAGCAGTTTTCTTTCATTAGTTGCTATATTAGTGTGACAAGGGTGATGCGAGAAGAGGCGGCTAGTGATAGTGGCCAAAGCTTCTCTAATGTTCTTACCGTGTTTTCATTTTCATTCTTTAGTTTTGGTTTTTTTTTTATTTTTTTTATTTAGTTTTAGTTCAAACAGTCAAGTTTTACATTAAACTACAAATTGTTTTAAATTTAGATTCAATGAAATTACAGTTTCTCTTCTCTGTTTCATTTAATTACTTTAATGCTTATATGTTTTATTCATTTTTGTCTTAGTTTCTTCATATTCTTGTTAAAAATTCATGTTTTGATTTAAAATCTTTTCACTACGTTATTTCTTTCTTTTTCTACATTCAAGGTTTACAACCTATTTGATTAGTTTTTTGGTTTGAAGCTTAAGTTCTTTACTTCTCCGTTCTACTTTTGATATTGTTACTTAGCAGTTGTTAAGTGTGCTACAACTACTGCTCAGATCCTGGCTGTTGCTCATCGACGTGAAGAGCGAGTTTTGACAGAGTAAGGCTACTGGAAACAGAAGTAGCAGGGCTGGGTGCTAGTTACTGTTGTCTGAAGCAGAACGGAAACTGGGCTAGAAGTCACGGTTCATGATTGTGTTAATGAGGGCTGATGCATGGTGTTATGAGCCAACCTTGTTTAGGGCCATGACCGGGTAAAGGTGCCTGGGGAAAACAGAATCCATGTACTTAGGAAAATAGATTCCAAGGACTTAAGAAAAGTGTCCCCGTTTCAAACATTTTAATGGTTACTGGTAGCATACCTGTAAAAGCTCTTTTGCTACTATTGGGAGAGTGAGCAATCGGCAAATGTTGGGCTGTCTCACTGGTTAAGGTATGTTGCTAGCCCCGTCCATCCAGCGTTGGCCTCCTAGCCCCAACAATGGTGTGGAAGACTCAACTGTTTTTGTAATCTTTGTAATATCATCTTCAATTAACAAAAACATTTTTTCTTATAGGGACACTTGTGGTTATGATAGTGTGCACCCTTTATGCCCCGCTATATCGTCGTGTGCCTTGTAATAACATGTGGCTTGCTTGTTACTTGTTTAGATTATTGAGACATTTTGGTTGACTTGTGTAAACGAGACCATCCAAGTACCGTGCGGCCTATCGCTTTAGTGTGAAAAAGCTTAGTTCGTGACAAGGGGTATCCGAGCTAGGCAAATTGTGTTAACAATCGAAAGGAAAATGGTGATGACTCGAGGAGGGTCAGATGATTGAATGAGAATTGAGGAGCTTGAGGCCGTAATGGCTGCCCTAAAAGCTCACATGGTTACTAACGACCGGTTGGGGGAGATTGAGGCAGCCCAGCGAGAGTTGTCAGATTCTCTAGCAAACTTGGGTAAGGAGACTACAGAGGCATTGAGAATTATTTAGAAAGAGTTCAAGGAACTCAAGGCTCAGATCAACAAGCTCCAACTAGCTGTGAGTAGAGCTAGTTCTAGCACAACAGATAAGGGATAAAGAGTTAAGGTGTCGAAACCGTGCCGTTACAAAAGGGCAAGAGATGCGAAAGAGCTTGAGAACTTCTTGTTTGACATCAAATAATACTTTCGGGCAGTGTGCATAAAATCGGAGGAGGAAAAGGTTGCAATGGCCTTAATGTATCTTGTTGGAGATGCCAACTTATGGTGGCGTTCAAAGTTTGTTGGTGATGAGTGCCTCATAAAAACATGGAGTGATCTAAAGCAAGAGTTGAAGAACCAATTCTTCCTTGAAAATGTAGAATATCTAGCCTGAAGGAAGTTAAGAGAATTGGTCCAAACAGGAATGGTGCGAGAGTTTGTCAGGAGCTTCTCTACCCTGATGTTGGATATTAGGGACATGTCCGAAAAGGACAAAATGTTCTATTTCCTTGAGGGACTTAAGCCTTGGGCTAAGACGGAACTCCAAAGGCAGAAGGTATGAAATGTAGCCATAGCTATGGCTGCCGTCGAACACCTCAATGATTACAATGACAGCTTAAGCAAATGTAAGATCCCTCCTTCAGCTGGTGGTAACTCTAATTACAGGAATAAGGGAAAGATGGCAAGAGTAGATAGATCATCAAGTGTGGGAGCAGATAGGAGGTTGCCCATTAGAGAAACGCCCTAACCCAAGACAAACAATGCCCAAAGTGTCAAGCCAAAACAACCATTAGCTTGCTTCCTTTGTCAGGGACTACATCGAGTTGTCGAATGTCCCCACAAGGGTGATCTGAATGCACTAAGAGCTACTTTTCAAGAGCCGTCTCAACCAAAACAAACTATTGAGGATGTTGTAGATGAACCAACAAGGATGGGCTCCATCCGATCTTTAAATGCACTTCACTCCCAATTGAGCATGATGAAGAAAGAGCCCGAGAAAGGCCTGATATATGTAGAGTTGGAAATAAATGGGAAGAAAACAAGGGCCATGGTAGACACAGGTGTGACCGACACTTTCATCACTTCAGACTAGGCCAAGAGGTGTGGTCTGAAAGTGAATAAGGATTGTGGGCAAATGAAAGCGGTAAACTCACCCGCCTGTGCTATTATTAGGAGCTCCAAGAATGTGATGACCGAAGTTGGACCTTGGGAAGGAGGCGTGAACTTCACCATTTCCACCATGGATGACTTTGATGTTGTTTTGGGATTCGAATTCATGATGGTAGCCCAAGCAATTTTAGTTCTTGCGGCTAGTTGCTTATTATTCTTGGGGGAACGTCCATGTGTAGTACCAGCCATAATTCTCCCTTGAAGTGGAAAAATCATTTCAGCTTTACAATTCAAGAAGGGAATTAAGAGGAGACAGCCTTTATATGTGGCCATGACGGTTTACAAAGATGGGACATGGTCTGAGTTAGTGCCAGATGAAGTAAGAACGGTCTTGGAGGAATTCGAAGATGTGATGCCGGACTAATTACCCAAGGTCTTACCACTGCACCGTGCCATAGATCATGAGATTGAATTACTCTCTGGAGTCAAGCCTCCCGCAAAAGGATCCTACCAAATGGCTCTTTCAGAGTTGGCCGAATTGAGAAAACAATTAGATGAGTTGTTACAAGCCAAGTTCATTTAGGCCATCTAAGGCACACTTCAGTGTGCCAGCGCTATTTCAAAGAAAACAAGATGGGAGTTTGCAGTTGTGTGTAGACTATAGTGCCTTGAACAAAGTAACGGTGAGGAATAAGTACCCGATTCCCTTAATAGTGGACCTTTTTGATCAGTTGAGTTAAGCCAAGTACTTCTCTAAACTTGATCTTAAGTCTGGGTACCATTAGGTCAAAATCGCCGAAGGAGACAACCCAAAAACCACATGTGTGACACGGTATGGTGCGTTTGAATTTTTAATTATGCCTTTTGGACTAACAAATGCTCCTGCCACATTTTGCACTTTAATAATCAGGTATTCCATGGCTATCTTGATAAGTTCGTGGTCATCTACCTAGATGACATCTTGGTTTTCAGTTTAACCTTAGAGGAGCATCGGGAACATTTAAGACTTGTATTTAAGAGGCTTAGAGAGAATCAGTTATATGTAAAAAGGGAGAAATGCTATTTTACTTAGACTGAAATTCATTTCTTGGGCCATATTGTGGAACAGGGACAGATTTGGATAGATATGGAGAAGGTCAAAGCCATTGAGGAATGGGCAACCCCGAAAAATGTCAAAGAATTGCGCTCTTTTCTTGGGTTAGCCAATTATTATAGAAAATTTGTGGAGGGATACTCTCAGAGAATAACGACCATCACCGAGTTGCTAAAGAAGGATAAAAAGTGGTGTTGGACGATAGAGTGCCATGAAGCTTTCGAAGATCTAAAGCTAACTTTGATGAGAGATCCGGTCTTAATCCTTCCTGATCTTGGAAAACCCTTCGAAGTACAAACAGATGCTTCAGATTTTGCCATCGGGGGAGTACTATTGCAAGAGAGGCACCCGATTACTTTTGAGAGTAGCAAGTTAAATGAGGCAGAAAAAAGATACACTGCCCAAGATAAGGAACTTTTAGCAGTAATCCATTGCTTAAAGGCATGGGGACATTACCTGCTCGGGTCGAAATTTGTTGTCAACACAGATAACACAGCAGTTAGCCATTTCCTTACCCAACCCAAGCTCACGGCCAAACAGGCGAGATGACAAGAGTTCTTAGCAGAGTTTGATTTTTTGTTTGAGTACAAGACGAGGAGCTCAAGCCAGTAGCTGATGCATTGAGCCGATGAGCGAAACTAGCGGGACTTAGGAGAATCGCTCCTATGTCGGCTACTATGGTGACCACGAACATTCACAAGTTAATCGAAGAGAACTTGAATAAAGACCCTCAAGCCAATTCCATAATGAAGATGGTGAAAGAAAGGAAGTCAAAGTACTTTTGGGTGGAGAATGGAGCATTGTTGACAAAAGGCCCCAAATTGTTTGTACCAAGAGCAGGAAATCTGAGACAAATGTTGATGCGAGAGTGCCATGATATCCCTTGGGTAGGTCATTCGAGCTGGCAGCGCACTCTTGCTTTGCTAAAATAGGGTTATTATTGGCCGCACATGAAACAAGATGTGATGGACTACATGAAGACGTGCCTCGTTTGCCAACAAGACAAAGTAGAAAGAAAGAAGTAAGTTGGATTACTTGAACCATTACCAGTGCTAACCAGGCCCTGGGAAAGCATTTCTCTTGATTTCATAACTGGCCTCCCAGAGTTGAGGATCTTAGGTCCATTTTGGTGGTGATCAATCTTTTTTCGAAGTATGCCACTGTGAAGACTGCGAATTTTTCCCTATCGAATTTGTATATGAATGAGGGAATTAAATAAACTTGGTATTTGAGTTGTAATCTAAAATTTGTATTATCTTAAGTAATGAAATTGAAAATTGGAGTTTAGTTGATTTAACAATTAGTGATTAACGTACATAAATTAGATTTATGTGTGTGTATAAATATATATATATATGTACATATATAAATTCAATAAAGAAAATAAATTTAGATTTTGTACATTAATGAAGTAAGTTAATGAAAATATATATATATATATATATATATATTTACACATATTTGTTTAAGTATGGTAAGATCTATATAGAGATATAAAAAAAACAATATTAAAACATAAAGATAGATATATATATATATATTGTATATATACATATATATTATATACAATATATAAACTAATATACGTTAACAGGATATATATATAAAGAAATAAAATAAAAAATAATATACCTACTCCCACTTTTTTATGAGCCTCTGAAATACAAAGAAAAGTTTGAGAAAAAAAAGAAATACAAAGAAAAGGAGGCAATTGAGGAAGACGATGCCAACTGGAGAGGCATGAAGTAGATCGTGCAAGGGAAAGAGCAAGTCTTGTAGCCGAAGGCAAATGAATTGGGACTGTCCAAGGCTGAACCGTGGCTATAATTGCTGGTCAGAATAGGTGTTTGCGGGTGTTGAAACAAGGATGTTGGCGACCAAAACACAACAGAAGTGGGTGCTTCTCTTGGTGCGTGAATAGGGCCTCGGTAGCTGCTAGAAATAGTAGCTTTTAGGTTGTGATCAGGATTGGCATGAAGGCATTAAAACTGGGTGTTTCAGGGGGCTGTTAAAGGGTTCATGACAGGAGTTGTAAAAGGTGGTAGTGGCTACATTTTGGCTCAAAGCAAGGGGTTCTCTTGGAGGGACAGATCTAGTAGTAAAAGAGTGAACCAAACCTGTAAGCAATTGCCATTTTTAAAGAAAGAAAAGAAACGATCTAAAAACTTTAGCTAAGAGAGGGAGAGCAAAGCGGCTAAGAGAAGGCACGAACTGCAGCAAACGGGAAGAAGAGGAAGGAGATAGATTTGCTGCAGTGAGAGAAAGAAAAGGAAGTGAGACAGAGGAAGGCTAAATGGGACTGGTTTGAAGGTACAGAAAATAGAGGCTGTCAATAATTTCTTAAGAGGTTGGGAGACTGACTGGTGGCTAGAAATTTGGGACTAGTTTCAAGGCTGTTGTTAGAGCTCGTTGAAGGTTTGAAGGAGGAAGAACCAAGCTAAATCAAAAGCCATTAGAGATGTTGAGCTTGATTGAAGTAAGTGAAGGCAAAAGCTGAAATCTCGGCTAGAACTGATTAGAAACAAGGCAGCCCCTCGGGTTGTGCAGGGAGATAGCTAATGCTATTGGTTTGCTTCTGTTTCAGATGCTTTTTAGCCTACAAGTAGGAGCTGTTGAGGCTAGTGAAGGGTGTAAAACAGGGACTGCATTCAACCCTGTCCAGAGGCAGCTTAAGCCATGTACGGTGACTGAGTATGGGCTAAGTGATACACTGAAAATAGTGAGGAAAGAGACAACCAATGAAGAAAACAAAAGCTGCAGCAAAGAGCCATAATTGGGTGACATCATGGACAGCGGTAGCCTAGGTTCAAAGAGGGTCGATTGAGCTATTTTTAGAGGTAAAAGTTAGGTTTTGAGAAATATAATTGTATAATTATGTTTATGCAATTTTATATATATATATATATATATATATATATATTTGTTGGATAATACCTATATGCATATAAATGTAAAAGCATGGACAAGATGGAGATGTATGTACGTGTGTATGCGCGTGTGTATATATATATGTACATATTCTAGGGACTCGGTGATAAAGAGAAAAATACAATCGTATAGTTATATATGTCTATGTGTTTATATATATATATATATATATATATATATATATATAAACACACACACTGAAATCTTGATGAGGAAGAACAATATGGGCTCTAGTCCAAATAGTTGTGCTTTGATGCAAATATGTCTGTATTGAGTACTTATAGATATTTAAGCGTTATTGATACAATATTGAAGGATTAAATCTTGGTGTAGGAATTACTTGGAAATATTAAGAGGAATGAATAGTACAAAGATCGGCTAAAGAGATTCTTTGAAGTGCAATGGCTAGCAAAGTTTTGTAAAAGGTAAGTGACATAATTCTTGGTTTAAGACTAATGAGTATATATACATATCTCTCGGTTTGAAGTTAATGTGTGCTTATATATAAGTACATATATATGCAAAATATATATAAATATATATATGTGCACCTTATCCGCATGATAAAGATGAGTTGATGTCTATGGTGTAGAAGTGAACTAGATTAATCACGGTGTTAAGATACATGTCTTGTAGTATGAACTAAGTATGATATGAGTATGTGATTGAGATGGTATTGAAATGTTTGTAGTGACTTTGACTGGAGTGGAAGAGTAGATTTTGATCGGGGACTCGAAGAAAATATTGACTAAGGGTATAAGGTAAGTGGGTTAAGTAAAGTATGTTAGCACCATCTCGTAGGAATGATTTTAAATTTGATAAATATTTCGGTTTATTCTTACGTTAAGAAATACAAACGTTATGATTGGACAATGGGATATAGTTGGTTTACACATTTGGTTTATGCTTAAGCTAGATTAAAACTCATTCTTTTGCCTTGTGTATTGTGGCCAGCCACGCGTGCATGTTAAATTAAGCGAATTGATGTATATGTGCATTTACATATCGCATGTTTTGAGATGAGCTATTTAAGGTCTATATTTTTACGACTTGCATCATGTTTTAAATTGTAAAGTCTTGGTTTGAACTGACCTTTGAAATAAATCGAAAACTTCCGCATATTTGAAACTCAAAATTGGTTTAATAAATGTTTTGAAATTTGTAGAAGCCAAGTGCTACACGAGGAAATTGTTTTCGAACTGTTTTTTAGTGCAGGCTTATCCTACGACCTTCAGGTCATTTTTAGCCTATCGAGCTTAGCTCTAGGCCTTATTGCCTGTCTACTGAGCCTTGTGCTCTAGACTATTGTATTGTACCTATCGAGCCTAGTGCTCTAGGTAGATTGTTACTTGTCTGGAAAACCAGCAAGCAAGTTCCAGCTCCCGACTGATTATCGAGACTGGAGTATCGTTCTATGGCCATAGATTTTATGTTGCTTGGGACACCATTAACTCACTAGCTAGGATGGACATCGTTATCCTTATCATATCAGTGATTGAGGATTATTGCCTAAACTCTACATACCACTGTTTTATTATTGATATTAATTTCAGTGAATTGAGGCTTATGCTCAAAGTGAAAAGTGATCAATTTGAAATTGTTTTCAGTGAATTGAGGCCTACTCTTAAAGTGAAAAGTGATCGATTTGAAATCTTTTTAAGTAATTTAAGGCTTATGCCTAAAGTGATAGTGATCGTTTTTAGTGAATCAAGGCTATACGCCTAATGTTTATTTATTATTGTTTTGTAAACTAATTAACTTATAAAAAAATGCTTAGTTATTGATTTTAAATGAATGCATAGCAATTTATTTATCAAAGTTCATTGTCACTGATTTAAAATAAATGCATAGCAATTGATTTACAAATGTGCATAGTCATTGATTTTAAAAGAAGTGTTTAGTAAGTGATTTTTCGAAGTGCATAATGTGTTGGCTTTATCGAAGTGCATATTGATCGTTTTATCGAAGTGCATAGTGATCGATTTATCGAAGTGTATATTGATCGTTTTATCGAAGTGCATATTGATTTACATAGTGATTGATTTATCGAAATGCATAGTATTTTGAATTTAACCGAAATGCATAGTGGATTGATTTAATCGAAATGCATAGTAAATTTGATTTAAATAAAGTGCATGATGAGAGTGTTTTGAACTGAAGTGCATGGCGAAAGTGTTTTGATTTAAGACTGTGATTGAATACCATGCATACATGTCACTTCAGCATTATTTTTCTACACTTACATGTAGATCGATATGAGTCTAACATGCATTTACTTAAACTAATTACTGAGCCATGGTTTGCTCACCCCTTTCTAACATCATCGCAGATCACACAAGCTAAAGTCCACGTCTAGAGTTTCTGTGTGGGCCTTGGGGATTGTACCTAGTAGTGTTACTTGCTTAAGTCCTTCGAGTGTTGCTTTTGTTGCTTTTAAGGTATATGAAATTTTATACATCATGTTGGTTATCATGTATAAACATTATGCAATGCACAGTACTTGTTTATTAGAAATATTTTGGGATGTAACTTAGGATCGTACTAGATTATTATAGACTAGAATGATTATTAAGTACAATCCGATACGTGATTATGGTATGATAACTATGAACTTTATGGAATGTGAAAATGTTAATTGATGATTCTGGGATTGTGTGTAGTGTATAATAATGTAAACTACGGATTGTGGAGTTGAGATATGATATTGGAAAAATATATATTTTACAGGTAAATTAACTGGGGAAAATTGATTTTATATAAGGGGAGGTTTTTAATCTTTTTCTTTTTCTAAGTCGATCTCGAATTAATGTATTGAGGAAGTAGATTTGCTTTAGAAGTTAATAACCTAAATAGTAACGATAAGTCAAATCAAATTGGGAATGGTGAAAATTATTTAGTGGTGACATTGGCACCGAATACAAAACTTAAAGTGAAAAGAAAATTTTAGTTCGTAAATTTGTTAAATGGAATAAGTGTGATTGTTAAGTGTACGTGGCGGCTTTCGGGTCATGTCAGATTAAATGGTATTAGAGCAAGGTTTGTCTAGCACGTGTCAGTGTCTTAGAGATCATTATTAGTGTTACATCCTATGTACTGTGTAATATCTGCATGTAACTTACCATTATCAACTTATGCTAAAATTGATCTGCTCTTAGTATAAGCTCCTATTTTGATTTAGTTCAAAAATGAAGAGACTGGACATAAAAGTAAGCTTGGGAGACTAGTTCGGAAATGGTCGATTCCACTTCCAACTCATCACCTTCATCAACTACACTTGTTAGGAGGTTACATATAGTGTCAAAAACCTTTATATTATCTATTGTTTATTAACACTTCTCTCAAGGAAATCTTGGATGAAGGAGTGTACATATCGTCAGTGTAAAGTGAAGGTGAGAGATCGAAACCTAATAGTAGATCCGATATTATTGCACATTGACGATATTGGTTTTATTTTGGGTATGGACTAGATAGCTACCCATCATGCTAATGTACACTGCTATTGGAAAAAATTGTAATTTTCTCCCTACCTAATCTGTATATGATATGTCTCGACAAGTAACGAAGCAATAAACGTTTATTTCTTTTGTTTTAAACATATAGGAGTGATATCAGTAGAGGCTCAATGGCCTATGTGATTTGGAGATTGATATGGTATACTTTTCAAAACTCATAAATGTGAAGTCGGGTTTGATAGAATGATAGTGACCTGGTGTTATTTAGCCTAAGAAATAGGTTATACAATGGCTTAAAGTTTGAACTGTACATTTAGCCTTTCGCAAGTATTGTTCTATAAAACCTCATGTTTGAAACAAAAGATAGGATTGAACTGCATTATGTCTTATACCTAAAAGGTATAGGATTCAATCAAATGCAGAATCCAGATTGGTATTGAAAACTATTGGAATTGGAAAACGATGTCAAAATACAAAAGTTTTGAATTTTGAGGGATTAGGCATCTTTAATGAATTTCAATAAAGAATGGTTCGACTAGGTTTATTGGAGTGGATCAGTAGGATTTTGGGCCTAAGAACGATAGTGACAAGAAATTTATTCAAATTTGTCCACCACGTGTGACAGGAAGTGGATTCTATTGTGATGCCTTAAGAGGAACAATTGCCTAACCCCTTTATGGACTTGAAAAATGTACTGGATCTTGTATATTTTGAAAAGTGTATGGATTTCAAAAATCATATGATTTAAAAGGTATATGATTTGGAATGTACATGGACTTAGAAAAGTATTTGACCTTTGGAAATATACCGTTTGAGCTACGTGAATTTTGAAAGTCTAACAAATTGAACCCTATGATTTTGAACTATGGGGATTCAGAACCTACAAGGCTCTTTAAATTTCTCACTATTAGAGTCGAAATGAACACAACATGTTATAAAAAGAGGTCTTTGAATGGTAATTGGAGATTGTTAGAGCATGTTGTGCAAGATAACAAACTAATGTGAGAGTTAAGATTGTATAAGATAAGAACCTTGAGATCATCTTGTATGATATTGATATTGGCCGAGTCTAATACCTTCTAATGTAGAAAAGTATGAAGGGTTCACCTTGGTGGTGTGATTGAGATGGTAAGAGTAAGGAATTATGCCGGTGATGTCTTATGTGCGGAGAATACATTTGCTTATGTGATTGTATGCATATACATTTGTGTATTGCAAAGGTAAGAATTAAGATTATGCTATTATGTGGATTGTTGAGGAAGTGAGACTCATGTGGGGATGAACTAGAATTGATGCGTATGATTTCATAATGCTATGCAATGGTTGGTGCAAATAAATTGTCTGTAAGAAAGTTGAAATCTAATCACAGACGAACATAATCAATGATTGTGGAATGTGATATGTCTGTGGTGAATTACTTTCTTGTGGAAGAGTGAATTATAACACATTGAGTAAATTAAGTGGGAAAAACTTGGAGTGTGACCCTGTGGAAATAGGCTACATAGGTCAGTTACTCTATGACACTACGATAATGATGTCTTGAAAACATTCTCTGTGATACACATGAGGAGTGTCATGCGTTCATTGTGTATAATGATCATTGTAAGGTAATTTTTATATCTTGAGGTATTTTGAAAATTGACCTGTGACAGATTCATTGAAGCCATGGAGAATTGTTAATTTTGATAATTGTTACAGTAACAAGATTGAGAAAATATTGAATTACGACATTTTGTGAATCTTGCTGTGCAAGATGCTTTTGTAAAAGTATATGTTTATAAACACTGTGTGCTTCCATTGACTAATGAGTGCATATTAACCTGTGTCATGCATAAGAAACGTGGATACAAGATGTAAATTGTTGACCTTATTGATTTAACATGTGACGAATGTATTCAGCATAATGTGAAAACTATGTTGAGGTGCTTTGAGATAGATGATTATTGTGGTGATCGGCATCATGGTTAGTTCCATACTTATGAATCAATTGAGATGGTTGACTAAGGTATAAGGACAAGATATGGGTTCTAGATAGTGAGGCCCTAAAGAAACAAGTAATGGAAGAGGTACACAATTCCAAGTACACGATGCACTCGGGGAATACGAAGATGTACCAAAAATTTGCACAAAGTGTACCTTTGGGCTCGTACAAAGAAAGATATAGTGACTTTTATGTCCAAATGTTTAGTGTACTAAAAAGTTAAGATTGAGCACCAGAAACTAGTGGGATTGCTCAATCCTTTATATATGCCAACTTGGAAATTAGAGCACGTGATTATAGGGATTCACCATGGGGCACCCTAAGACCACGGAAATCACGATGAAATCAAGGTTATTGTTGATGGATTGACAAGGTCTGCACGCTTCCTAGCTATGAAGGCTACTAATTTACTCAATGCCCTAACAGAGAAGTATGTTAGAGAAAGTTTTTGAGAATATAAAGTCGATATGTGATTGGTTAGAGACAGAAGAGCTATGTCCAGAATCGGAGAAGACATTTAGAGTTCAAGTTGGGGATTAAGTTTTCTGGAAGATCTCTCTATCTAAAGGTATAATGAGGTTTAATAAGAAAGGAAAGTTGATTTCTCTGGACATTATTTCTCTACACATTAAGTCCTTCGAGATACTTGAGAGAATGGGTGACATAGCATACCCATTAGTGCTACCCCCAGAACTATCGGGTGTGCACAACATCTTCCACATATACATGCTTAGGAAGTATCATACGAATCCTTTTCACGTGATTGATTATGAGCCGTTGGAAATCAAGAAGGACTTAAGTTATATTGAGAAGCCAATTTGGATTTTGAATAGGAAAATAAGATATTAAGGTCTAAGACAAAGACAATCTTGTTAGTTAAATTACTCTGGTAGCATCACTCTTTAGAGGAAACTACATGGGAACTAGAGAATCTAATGAAAGAGAAGTACCCTCACTTTTTCCAGATGGACATTGAAAATTTGGAGAACCAAATTTCCTAAGGTGGGGAGAATGTGAAGACTGCGAATTTTTCCCTATCGAGTTTGTATATGAATGAGGGAATTAAATAAACTTAGTATTTGAGTTCTAATCTAAAATTTGTATTATCTTGAGTAATGAAATTGAAAATTGGAGTTTAGTGGATTTAACAATTAGTGATTAACATACATAAATTAGATTTATATATATGTACATATATAAATTCAATAAAGAAAATAAATTCAGATTTTGTACATTAATGAAGTAAGTTAATGAAGAAATGTATATACATATATCTATTTAAGTATGGTAAGATCCATATAGAGATATAAAAAAAAAACAATATTAAAACCTAAAGATATATATATATATATCTATTGTATATATACATATATATTATATACAAAATATAAACTAACATACATTAACAAGATATATATAAAGAAATATACTAAAAAAATTATATAGTTGATTAGCTTCTTGAGGAAGCCAATCACCTATTCACCTACTCCTACTTTTTTATGAGCCTCTGAAATACAACGAAAAGTCTGAGCAAAAAAAAGAAATACAAAGAAAAGGAGGCAATTGGGGAAGACGATGCTGATTGGAGAGGCATGAAGCAGATTGCACAAGGGAAAGAGCAAGTCTTGTAGCCGAAGGTAGATGAATCGAGACTGTCCAAGGCTGAACCGTGGCTATGAATGCTAGTCAGAATAGGTGTTTGTGGGTGTTGAAACAAGGATGTTGGCGACCAAAACACAACAAAAGTGGGTGCTTCTCTTGGTGCGTGAATAGGGCCTCGGTAGTTGCTAGAAATAGTAGCTTTTGGGTTGTGATCAGGATTGGCATGAAGGCATTAAAACTGGGTGTTTTAGGGGGTTGTTAAAGGGTTCACGGCAGGAGTTGTAAATGGAGGTAGTGGCTACATTTTGCTTCAAAGCAAGGTGTTCTCTTGGTGGGATAGATCTGGTAGTAAGAGAGTGAACCAAACCTGTAAGTACTTGCCATTCTTAAAGAAAGAAAAGAAATGATTTGAAAACTTTAGCTAAGAGAGGGAGAGCAAAGCGACTAAGAGAAGGGACGAACTGCAGCAAACGGGAAGAAGGGGAAGGAGATAGATTTGCTACAGTGAGAGAAAGAAAAGGAAGTGAGACAGAGGAAGAAGGAAGGCTAAATAGGACTAGTTTGAAGTTACAGAAAACGGAGGTTGTCAATAATTTCTTAAGAGGTTGGGAGGTTGACTAGTGGTTGGAAATTTGGGACTGGTTTCAAGGCTGTTGTTAGAGCTCGTTGAAGGTTTGAAGGAAGGAAGAACCAAGCTGAATCAAAAGCCATTAGAGATGTTGAGCTCGACTGAAGTAAGTGAAGGCAAAGGCTGAAATCTTGGCTAGAACTGATTGGAAATAAGACAGCCCCTTGGGTTATGCAGGGCAGCAGCTAATGATATTAGTTTGCTTCTGTTTTAGATGCTTTTTAGCCTACAAGTAAGAGCTATTGAGGCTAGTGAAGGGTATAAAACAGTGACTGCATTCAACCCTGTACAGAGGCAGCTTAGGCCATGTACGGTGACTGAGTATGGGCTGAGTGATACACTGAAAACAGTGAGGAAAGAGACAACTAATGAGAGAAAACAAAAGCTGCAGCAAAGAGCCACAATTAGGTGACATCATGGACAGCGGTAGCCTAGGTTCAAAGAGGGTCGGTTAAGCTATTTTTAGAGGTAAAAGTTAGGTTTTGAGAAATATAATTGTATAATTATGTTTATGCAATTATATATATATATTTCTTGGATAATACCTACATGCATATAAATGCAAAAGCATGGATAAGATGGAGATGTAGGTATGTGTGTGTGCGCGTGTATATATATATGTACATACTCTAGGGACTCGGTGATAAAGAGAAAAATACAAACGTATAGTTATATATGTCTATGTGTTTATACACACACACACACACACACACACACACACACACACACACACACACACTGAAATCTTGATGAGGAAGAACAATATGGGATCTAGTCCAAATAGTTGTGCTTTGATGCAAATATGTGTGTATTGAGTACTTATAGATATTTAAGCGTTATTGATACAATATTGAAGGATTGAATCTTGGCGTAGGAATTACTTGGAAATATTAAGGGGAATGAATGGTACAAAGATCGGCTAAGGAGATTCTTTGAAGTGCAATGGCTAGCAAAGATTTTGTAAAGGGTAAGTGACATAATTCTTGGTTTAAGACTAATGAGTATATATACATATCTCTCGGTTTAAAGTTAATGAGTGCTTATACATAAGTACATATATATGCAAAATATATATAAATATATATATGCACCTCATCCGCATGATAAATATGAGTTGATGTCCATGGTGTAGAAGTGAACTAGATTAATCGCGGTTTTAAGATACATGTCTTGTAGTATGAACTAAGTATGATATGAGTATGTGATTGAGATGGTATTGAAATGTTTGTAGTGACTTTGACTGGAGTGGAAGAGTAGATTTTGATCGGGGACTCGAAGAAAATATTAACTAAGGGTATAAGGTAAGTGGGTTAAGTAAAGTATGTTAGTACCATCTCATAGGAATGATTTTAAATTTGATAAATATTTCGGTTTATTCTTACGTTAAGAAAATACAAACGTTATGATTGGACAATGAGGTATAGTTGGTTTACACATTTGGTTTTATGCTTAAGCTGGATTAAAACTCATTTTTTTGCCTTGTGTATTGTGGCTAGCCACGCGTGCATGTTAAATTAAGCAAATTGATGCATATGTGCATTTACATATCGCATGTTTTGAGATGAGCTATTTAAGGTCTATATTTATACGACTTGCATCATGTTTTAAATTGTAAAGTCTTGGTTTGAACTGACCTTTGAAATAAATCGAAAACTTTCGCGTATTTGAAACTCAAAAGTGGTTTAATAAATGTTCTAAAATTCGTGAAATCCAAGTGCTACACGAGGAAATTGTTTTTGAACTGTTTTTGAGTGCGGGCATATCCTATGACCTTCGGGTCATTTTTAGCTTATCAAGCTTAGCTCTAGGCCTTATTGCCTGTCTATCAAGCTTTGTGCTCTAGACTATTGTATTGTACCTATCGAGCCTAGTGCTCTAAACTATTGTATTGTACCTATCGAGCCTAGTGCTCTAGACTATTGTATTGCACCTATCGAGCCTAGTGTTCTAAGCTATTGTATTGTACCTATTGAGCCTAGTGCTCTAGGTAGATTGTTACTTGTCTGGAAAACCAGCAAGCAAGTTCCAGCTCTCGACTGATCAACGAGACTGGAGTATTGTTCTATGGCCATAGATTTTGTGTTGCTTGCGACACCATTCTATCACTAGCTAGGATGGACATCGTTATCGTTATCGTATCAGTGATTGAGGATTATTGCCTAAACTCTACATACCACTGTTTTATTATTGTTATCAATTTCAATGAATTGAGGCTTACGCCCAAAGTGAAAAGTGATCGATTTAAAATTGTTTTCAGTGAATTGAGGCCTACTCCTAAAGTGAAAAGTGATCGGTTTGAAATCTTTTTAAGTAATTTAAGGCTTACGCCTAAAGTAATTGTGATCGTTTTTGAAATCGTTTTCAGTGAATCAAGGTTATACGCCTAATGTTTATTGATTATTGTTTTGTAAACTAATTAATTTATAAAAAAATACTTAGTTTTTTATTTTAAATGAATGCATAGCAATTGATTTATCAAAGTTCACTATCACTGATTTAAAATAAATGCATAGCAATTGATTTACAAATGTGCATAGTCATTGATTTTAAAAAAAGTGTTTAGTAAGTGATTTATCGAAGTGCATAATGTGTTGGCTTTATTGAAGTGCATATTGATCGTTTTATCGAAGTGCATAGTGATCGATTTATCGAAGTGTATATTGATTTACATAGTGATTGATTTATCGAAATGCATAGTATTTTGAATTTAACCGAAATGCATAGTGGATTGATTTAATCGAAATGCATAGTAAATTTGATTTAAATAAAGTGCATGATAAGAGTGTTTTGAATTGAAGTGCATGGCGAAAGTGTTTTGATTTAAGACTGTGATTGAATACCATGCATACATGTCACTTCAGCATTATTTTTCTACACTTGCATGTAGATCGATATGAGTCTAACATGCATTTACTTAAATTACTTACTAAGCCATGGTTTGCTCACCCCTTTCTAACATCGTCACAGATCACACAAGCTAAAGTCCTCGTCCAGAGTTTCTGTGTGGGCCTTGGGGATTGTACCTAGTAGTGGTTCTTGCTTAAGTCATTCGAGTGCTATTTTTGTTACTTTTAAGGTATATGAAATTTTATACATCATGTTGGTTATCATGTATAGACATTATGCAATGCACAGCACATGTTTATTAGAAATATTTTGGGATGTAACTTAGGATCGCACTAGATTATTATAGACTAGAATGATTATTAAGTACAATCCGATACTGCTTATGGCATGATAACTATGAACTTTATGGAATGTGAAAATGTTAATTGATGATTCTGGGATTATGTGTAGTTTATAATAATGTAAACTGTGGATTGTGGAGTTGAGATATGATATTGAAAAATATATATTTTGCAGGTTAATTAACTAGGGAAAATTGATTTTATATAAAGGGAGGTTTTCTATCTTTTTCTTTTGCTAAGTCAATCTCGAATTAATGTATTGAGGAAGTAAGTTGATTTTCTTTAGGAGTTAATAACCTAAATAGTAACGATAAGTCAAATCAGATTGGGAATGGTGAAAATTATTTAGCGGTGACACTGATACTGAATACAAATCTTAAAGTGAAAAGAAAAATTTAGTTCGTAAATTTGTTAAATTGAATAAGTGTGATTGTTAAGTGTACATGGCGGCTTTCGGGTCATGACAGCCACATTCATCCCAGCTCAAAAGTACTGCACCGCGGAAGACACTGCTCGTCTTATCTTCAAGCATGTAGTTAAATATTGGGGTATTCCTCAGAACATTGTTAGTGACAGGGATCCGAGATTCACAGGGTCATTTTGGAGAGAGCTCTTCAACATATTAGGGTCCCAGCTAAACATCTCAATTAGTTACCATCCTCAAACCGATGGGCAAACAGAACTCTTCAACTGATTGTTGGAGGAATATCTAAGGCATTTTGTGCAAGCTAATCAAAAGAATTCGTCGCCGCTAGTGGATGTGGCCTAATTGTGCTTTAATTCTCAAAGGAGCTCGGTGACCAACAAGAGTCCCTTTGAAGTGGTCATGGGTCAACAACCACAATTACCTCACACCTCTATTGAGCTGTACTAAGGGAAAAACCTCTGAGCCTTTAACTTCACCAAAGAGTGGAAACAGAACACTGAGATTGCCAAGGCTTACTTGGAAAAGGCATCGAAGCACATGAAGAAGTGGGCAGACAAGGGTCGAGGAGCCCAACAGTTTAATATTGGTGATTTGGCTTTGGTGAGACTAGTGCTTGAGCAGCTTAGATTCTTACGAAAGCGAGATCGTCGGTTGGTGCGCAAATATGAGGGTCTAGTGACAATTCTTGGCAAGGTTGGACAGTCCTCTTATAAAATTAACCGTCCAAAATGGATGAAAGTGCACCCCGTGTTCCAGGTAAGCAACCTAAGGCCATATCACGCAGATCCTCCAGATCCAAGCAGAAGGATATTGACCAGGGCCACCATCAGCACGAAGCCACCTTCTGAGCATCGAGTTGAAGAGATCTTAGCTGATAGACAAACCGAGGTGTCAAGAAGACCAATCAAGGAGTATCTTGTAAAATAGGAGGGCCTAGGACCAGAAGAAGTCAGTTAGGAGAAAGAGCACGACATTAGAGCTTTTAAGCAGAAGATTGAAGAATTTCAAGCAACCAAGTCGACGAGGGCATCGACAGATTAAGTGGGGGAGGATTTCATGATTAGACCTTGTATAGGGCCATGATCGGGTAGAGGTGCCTAGGGAAAACAGAATCCATGTACTTAGGAAACTAGATTTCAAGGACTTAGGAAAAGTGTCCTCGTTTCAAACATATTAATGGTTATTGGTAGCATACTTGTAAAAGCTCTTTTGCAACTATAAGGGGGGTGAGCAGTCGGCAGATGTTGAGCAATCTCACTGGTTAAGGTATGTTGCTAGCCCCACCCATCTAGGGTTGCCCTCCTGGCCCTAACGATGGTGTGAAAGACTCAACTCTTTTTGTAATCTTTGTAATATCATCTTCAATTAATAAAAGCATTTTTTCTTATGGGGACACTTGTGGTTATGATAGTGTGCACCCTTTATGCCCCACTATATCATCGTGTGCCTTGTAATAACGTGTGGCTTGCTTGTTTCTTGTTCAAATTATTGAGACATTTCGGTTGACTTGTGTGGACGAGACCATCCAAGTGCCGTGCAACCTATCACTTTAGTGTGAAAAAGCTTAGTCTGTGACACGTGGCATGTGTTATCTTGGTGCAGAGACTTGTGCGTGGCTATGTGCTGCTGCATAAGTTGGCAAAGCGTGGCTTTGGGCATGTGTTTGCTGGTTGTGTGCAGAAGGCGTGTAGATTGTTGTTGTTAGGTTCTTTAAGTCTTTTAGTTTGTTTTAAATTCAAGAGTAATTTCTTTATTCATTTAATATTAAATGTTAGCTTAGGTAATCCATTATAATTTTAATTAAGCTGCATATTTTTATTACTCTTTATTTAGATTTAATTTTAACTTGCAATTTAACTTTAGTTTTTTTATTGCAATTTATTCACGTTCTTTATTTTTATACTATTTTATTTTATTTTTGTTAGTTAATTCAAGAAAATTTTTTAGTAGTTTGAATAAACTTAAGATGACCAATTTTAGTACTTAGCTATAGCAATTCTAATTAATCCTCGTAGGAACGATACTTTATTTATCATTTTATTACTTGTCGCGATCTGTGCACTTGCGGTATAGGTTTAGACGTAACAATATCTCTTTTGTTCTTCTTTCTCTTTCAATCTTCCTCAACCAAACAAATAGTAACACATATAAAATGCATAATAAACACTGTATCTAGAATTTTATTACCGCTAGATTTTTAGATTCAAATGTAATATTAAGATTACATATCTTTACTACAATTATTTATTAAGTAAAAATCAACTAAATTAATTGCAAACATGGATTTACCAAATCTTTGTTATGTGTAAGAAATCATATACTCGCAAAATTTTATAATTCATACTTGTTTTTTAAAGTGATTGTCTCGCACAAATTTCTTTGTGCGAGAAAGACTGTCTTGGCAAGTAAGTCAAAAAATCTGGAATGCTTGCAAAATTTTATTCAATATATTTCAAATTAAATAAAAATCAACCAAAAGAAAAACATACCGAAGATATTTGGGCTTTATAAAGTTAGAATTTAGATTTTTGGTATTTTGAAGGAGACCAAGGAGAAAGAGGAAGAAGAACATCAGAGGTGGGTAAGAATTTTACTTCATTTATTTTAGAGATAGGTTAGTCATTTGTATAGTGGGTAAAGTATTTTCCTTTTAAGATTGTAGTGGTTTACAAATTAAAATTTGTTTTGGATTTAAAATTTTTTCACCAGAATCACCAATAACCACAAGGACTTTGAGCCTTTAACGGTTTGGGCCTCTATCATAATCCCTTAATTAATTAAGTTACTAATTAATCACTTTCAATCAAATTATCTTCCTTCGTTCTTTGAATTGAATTGGGCTTCTTTTTTTTTTTTCTTTTGAAGAATGAATTCGGCTTAATCTAACTTTTATTAGTAAAGTTTTTAATCTAATTTTATGGATTATTGGTCTAAACACATACAAAACAAAGGAAGACACTTCGACATTTGACTCATTGATACATGATTGGCCATTTTTCCTTTTCCCAAATTAAAAAAAATTAATTAATAACCCAATTAATTACCAAGAGTTGTTCACCGGCTTTTCCAGCAACGCTGAGAGGTACACCTCCCTGAGCTCCGGCCCAAGGTCAAGCTTCCGGCCCACCACCCACTTCAACTTGTTGAATCCAACACTTTCAATAAGAGGAGCGTAAACCTCCTTCAGCTGCTCACCGGCACAGAAGAAATGATCTAACCAGAACAATCCGCCGGGCCTTAGAACCCTGTAAATATCAAACATTAAGAAATGCAGCATCCTCGTCGGAATCCAGTTGCTCAAAACGTGCATCGAGTGCACTATGTCTAATGTGTTATCAAAAAATGGCAGCCTCTGCGAAATGCTTATGTACAAAGGCACAACCCCTCTTGAGGCAATGAAATTATTGAATGGACCGTTTAAGTTCATGGAGGTTGTCACAACGGTTATGTTTCTTTCCATCATTCTCACAGCAAAGGTAGCCACCCCACCACCAATATCAAGCCCTATTCGGATTGTGCCTGGTTTTCTTGTCGCCAACACTTCATCAATGGCAAAGGCAAGTCCGTCCACGCTTTTCTTTGAAGTCCAACGAGTTTTCTCAGGGCCTTCAAGATCAAAGCAATCCTTGCAATTGTCAAAACCCTTTTGCTTTCATTTTCTGTTGATCAGACAAGTGTAGTTCTTGCAAGAATAAGCTGTCCATACAACTGATGAATCAGGTGGTGTTCTCCATAGGCTAGTTGGTAAAGGATAAGGTTCGGTGTATTGGGGTGGTGCAGCGGGGCGACAAGGACGGCGCGGCAGTGGCTCACAGCCCTTGAGGAGGAGCTTCTGGGCCAGCAGCTCGTCGTCCGGACATGATCCGTTAACTTTAGCAGAAAAGATGGTGTCAGAACCAAAATTGGCGTTGAACCCTAATGGGAGTGACTGTGCAGAAACGAAGCTAAGGAATTCGTCAGATTGTGAAGCAGTTTGATTAGACGATTCTTTCAGAGGCACACTGGTTGCATCAGTGGTTGCAGCGGTGTGAATTGATGAGGAAGTAAGAGAGCAAGAAGAGTAAAGAGTGGAAGATAAGAACAAGGTAAGGAGATTTGTTGAAAGAAGGAGGAGGAGGAAACTGAGATTGGTAAAAAGAAACTTGGGTTTTCGAGGGGAATCCATCGGTTTTGTTTTCTGTGTTGTTAGGTTTGTTGAAGATTAAGGTAGAAGCGCAGCCTAGTAGGAAGCTGGTACATAGTTTAGCGATTCCCCCTTTTAGAACTTCACCAAATAAGATTAAGCTAATACGACACACCTAACTCGATACAATAATTTAAAAATGGTCAACTTAAGGTGTTGGACGTGGCTGTAGCCAACTGCCTTGGGCATTTTTTTTTTCAGGGTAATGAAACTGCCTTTTTTTCAAAGTAATAGCAGTTTAGTGTTTTAAAATTCTCTGCCACTCCTATGTGTATACGTGGCAAACGGTCATATTAATAAGGGAAAAAAACAAAGAAAAGTTAAAGAGAAAGAAACCGAAGGCTTGTAACAGAAAAAAGAAAAATAACCAAAGGCAGTAGAAAAAGAAAAGTAAATCCTGATATGTATTATGAATCAAAATTTTATTTTTAAAAATTTAAGATCGAGTATCGTATTATAAGATACGATAAATAATTTTAAAATTAATTATAAATAATATATACATATATAAGATAAATAAAAAATAAAAAATATTATACATATTAATAGGATTAAGTAAGTATATGTCAAAAATAAAAAGTATGACTGTTTTCAAACTCTTAACATACTTATTAATAGTATATATTTTTAAATAATATTTTATATATTTTTTATTTTTAATTTACTAACTAAAAGTTTAGTTATTTTTCTATATTTCAAGATTAA
Source organism: Heritiera littoralis (assembly GCA_031772115.1). Classification (NCBI taxonomy): domain Eukaryota; kingdom Viridiplantae; phylum Streptophyta; class Magnoliopsida; order Malvales; family Malvaceae; genus Heritiera; species Heritiera littoralis. The sequence continues at coordinate 2,664,887 of JAPDPK010000063.1, forward strand.
ATTATATAGAGATATGTTTTGAAGTGTTTTTTAGGTTAAAAAACTATTAAAATTGTATTTTTAGTTAATTTGATCAGATCAAATTTTTATTGGGCTTGATCCAATTTCATTATAAAGTGTATTGGAGTGTATTGGTGTTTCATACGATACGCATCACTTCGCTTGTGTATCGATAGATACGTTACCGATTCATGATAAAACCAATTCTTTGTATCGATACGTATCCAATATATAATGAATTAAATCATATCGTACTGTACATTACGTATCATGTATCGGATGATTTACTATGCTCTTGAGAAATTTAACCATTTTCGTTTGTGATTTTGTATCCTACTAGTAAATCAAACGAATAATTTCACTTGAAACTTTAAGTGTATAAATTTCACAATTTATTATTTGAAATTTGTATAATCAATTGTATATCAAATTGTTCTTAATATTTCAACTGTGATTATGATATTTTGTTATATGTTGTATGATTTATGATTTCTGACATCAGTATCAAACCATGTTTGCTTGATTTCTAATATGATAATTGCATGTAAGAAAGTGAATTTTAATTGTTGATATTTCATGCAAAGGAATAGTAAAACACAATTAATATGCTATGCTATTTGAGGTCACATATATGTGTGCAATTTATAAAAACATATCGTAGATGTGCATCGGATTTTTAAATTTAGAAAACATCACTAATAAGGACATTAAGGGTGTGTTTGGATGAGGGATTTCAAGGAGGGAATTCATTTCAATAAGGATATTTAAAAGTCTAAAATCTAAATTTCTTGTTTGGTAAAATTTTTTGAAGAATTTCAAAATTTAGGAGGGATTTCAAGAGAGAATTTGAGCATCTCAAATTCCCTCTTGAAAATCTACCTAAAGAGGTGGTTTTTTAAAACTCCCCCCACTCTTCTTTCCTTCATTAGACATGCCCCACTATTAAATATAAAGTTAAAAATAAAAACATATTATTTTATTTAAATATAATATATATTTTTATTTTTTTATATTATTAATAACATCTATATATTTTTACAAATTTAATGATATCCATATTGCATATTTTATTTGATTTTTTTCTTTTTTTAATATATAATATTATTATTTTTCTTTTATAATTAATTTTTATTTAATCAAATTCTAATATTCAAAAATTCTTTTTAAATATTATTGACCCAAACAAGTTAATTAAAAATGCTACTATCTTAAAATGAGATATTTTGAAATGCCTTTATTTTAAAATGCCTCAAAATTTTCAAATTCTCCATCCAAACGCAACCTAAGGAACTGAAAATAACGATTTCTGTCGTGTGCATGCCAATGCCCGATAAAACGCAATTGATTACCTTGGACTATTTTTTTAAACGTACAAAAATCATGTAAGGTAGTTAAATACCTTAGATAAAATTAATAAAAAATAACAATTTAAAGTTGTAAGTCCGAAATTAAATTTAGGAGTTCATATAACACAAAATGATTTTGTTTTTAAACGTTACGAGACTTATGCTACACATGTGTTCATTTTTCTTTTTCTATATTTGCTACAGAAAATCATGCCAGTCATGATAAAGAATCCTATGGTTGTTAGGACAGAAGCATAACTTACTGGAGCCTAAAATTCTAACTAGACTCTTACCGTATGGATTTTAATGATGATTTGGTGAAACACATCATTATTGTAAATAGAAAAATTCAGGAATTAGTTTGGATTAGCTGCGGTATTTGAGCAGAGATTATACAAATAATGCACGTTGAAGGTACGCTAATCACATTAAGTTAGAAAGGTCTTATAGAAGATCTTTGGAAGTCGAACCCAAACCTTAGTTATGCAACCTTAGTGAAAAGATTTTTTTTAAAGAATTCGTTGAGTATTAGGGCAAGAAGGATTGGAACCCTCTCAATTAGCTCCAGTATTCACAGTAGAAAATGTAAAGTTCTTGGAACTCCATGGTTAGCAGATTTAGATTTCGAATTATATAAGGAATTTATTGATTCCATTCTAGTCACTAGGGAGATCATTCGTAGGAAATAGTTTTTATATTATTTTATTTTATTCTATTTGAATAAATATTTTTATTCGGAAAGACTAATTTATTTAAATGCTTTTGAATTAAATCAGTTTAAGTTATTTTTTTGCATAAATACTTGATTTGTTTTTAGTGGGAGTTCTAAAGTATTTAAAATATAACTTACCTTAGACTAATAGATTTTGCACAATGAAATAAATTGATGATAATTAAACACATTGAATTGAAGGATGATTGTGAAACTTAGTGGACATTTGATTCCATGATATGTGAATAATTATAATTAATTTAATTTCAAAATGGTGCAAAATTGATGTGCGTGATGCTAGGCATTAATTAAGGGCATATATGTCTCACTGTAAAATATCCTCTAAAATGACTTATGCTTTTAAGACCATTGTTTCTAAGTTAAACAAATGTGAGAAAGTGAAGGGGGATAATCATGAAATTTGAAGTATGAAAATCTAGTATGTGTTAGAAGAACAAAAGGTTCTTGATGTTCTGAATAATGCCTTCAAAGAGCTTGAAGCAAGAAATATTACCCAACATAGGAAGGACCGAGAGGCCTATGAAGCTTAGAAAAAGAAAAACTTCATAGATTACATTACATTGCTAAGTAGTATGGAAAATGACATCATGCGTGAGTTCAAGAGGCATGATAGTGCTAAAGAGATGTGAATAGCCTTAAAGGCAAAGTTTGGTAGCACTACAGTCACTAAAGTTAGGCTGCTTACAATCAAATTTAACACGTACAAAAAAGGTCCCATCCACAACATAAGGCAACACATAAGAGAAATGTAAAATATGATTAGTGAGCTAAAGGAGGCTAGTCACACTCTAATAGATGGACAACAGGTTCAGTTTGTTATTCAATCCTTGCCTCATATAGAGAGTATATGAAAGTCCACAACAAAGAAAGCATCAAGACAATTGATGATGCTTCATGTCACTTGCAGTTGGAGGAAGTACGCATTGAGGCAACTAGAACAAATGATGCCATGTATATAGTTGGGACAAGTTCTAAAGAAGCTTTGAGCTTTAAGCAAACTATTTTGAGACTGTTGGCTGTATAGCTGCCTACTGGCACATGCTCCCATTATTGTTATTACTGATTACTGTTGCTGATAGACCTTGGTCACATCTTCAGCTCCACAGCTATCACCTGACCCATGTACACTATGGACCCTTTTTTACTATGGCCATATGTCACTATTACTGTTATTGCATGAGTTTATAAGGTGTTGCCTTGTCTCCACTATATGATTTTTACTGGGGTGGCAAATTTATGGTATTCCGAGCACTTCCAGACTTTATTGATTCCTGTTTGCAGGTTGTTGATTTAATATGTTTTCTAATCTTGATATGAACTACTGAAATTCATTATAACATTGTTTAAGGAGAGTTTTGGAACTAATGTTTTGAATGATTTTATGAAATGCTTAATGGAAGATATTGCTAAATACCTACTGAATCATGTGACTGAATAAACATTTAAGAACTTCTTATAGTTGAAATTGGATATTGAGGCAAGTGAGGTGTTCTAAAACATCCTTTTGTACTCAATCTGATTATCTAATCCACTATAGTATTCTTTCCGAAATCGTGCCTAATTTGTGATCATTGTTTTTTATGAAAGATTATGTTTTGAGATACTTGCATATAGTTAAGCGTAGTATCAACTTTAGTATATATATTTCTTACTGGGTATAAGTTCACCCCCCCCTCTTTATTTTCCTTCCAAAGTATTTGCAGTAGTTCTTTGCTCGTTTGGGAAGACTTTCTACTTTTGGGTATCCCTCAGGCGGTTTACCGTTATCTGTTGAGGTATACGATTTTCTTTATGTATTCAGATTTTGTTTGTACAGTACTAAGTTATGTAAAATGATTTTTGAGATGTAAACAAGGGAAAGCTCCTAAAAGGGCAAAAAGTGGTTATCCTGTCAAAGGAAAAGGTCTTATGGCTCATCCTAAGAAGAACAAGGAAAAGGTCAAGCTCTTTAATTGTGCAAGAAAGGTCATTTCGCTCGTGAACATAATAAGGCGAAAAAGGTAAAAAACCTTAAAGCATTTATGAGTGCTTCAGATACTTTGAAAAGTACTATAGATTTTTCTAGTACTATATTATTCACTAAGTCTCATCCTTTGTGGATTGTAGACTCAAGGGCTACAGACCATGTAGCATAAGACAAAAAGTAGATTGTGGATTTTCATCTGATTCCATAAGGATCAAAATGGATTTATGTAGGAAACAACACACGAGTTAAAGTAAAGGGTATTAGCACCTACAAGTTTAGTATATGTGGTGGAAAAACCCTCATCCTACATGACATCCTATATGCTCCTAACATTCGATGGAATTTAATTTCTATTACTATTCTTCTTAATTTGGGATTTATTTTGAACTTTTATAGCACTATTATGAATTTTTTTATGGGAACAAATTGTCATGATTTTGGGTATTTACTGAATGGTTTTATTGTAATGGACGTTGACCACACTTCAAGTAGTAATTTGTGTAGTAATATCCCTTGTTACATCTTCAAAAGTTTATGTGAATATTTTGGCATGTTGGACTAGGACATATTGAACAACAAAGAATGGATAGATTAGCTAAAAAAGGATTATTCGGCTCAATAGAAAAAAGTTAATCTGCCTGTGAAAATTATCTAGTGAGAAAAGTGGCAAGAAAACCATTTGGTAAATGAACTAGTGTTGAAATTCCATTGCAATTGATTCATTCTAATATTCAAGGCATAATGAATGTAAAGTCACATGGTGGAGGTGTATATTTGATCACATTCATTGATGAATACACACAATTCGATTTTGTCTATTTTATTTCTCACAAATCTGAAGCTTTGGAATTCTTTATAAAATATGTGAATTTTGTGGAGAATCAATTACATAAAAATGTTAAAGAGTTAAGAATAGACCATGGGCATGAGTACTTTCTAAAAAGTTCAGACATTTATGTGATGAAAAAGGAATAAATGGTAGTTAACCATTCTAAGAACTCCATAACAAAATGGTGTTGAAGAGAGAAGTAATCGAACCCTTCTAGAAATAGTTAGGTCTAAGGTGGCCCAAGCAAATTTGCCAATCACCTTTTGAGGTGATGCATTATTAATTGCTGCCTACATATTCAATCGAGTACCCTCTAAGTCAATTGCATCCACTCCCTATGAATTATAGACTCAAGATCTTTGTAATTTGAGACCTTGGGGTTATGTTGCCTATGTTCATGACTTGCTCATCAACACAACAAGTTAGATCCTAGAGGGCAAAAGAGTATATTTATGATACTCTTAACATGCAAAGGGATATGTGTTAATTGGTGAACAAGCAAGTGGGAGTCTAACTGAATTTGAATTGAAAAATGATTTTCAAAATAAGGATAAATCATGAAATATCTCTTTATGAGATTCAAGATTAGATTGATTTTATTATTGCAAATCATTAATGCATATACCTGATAGTGCACCAACACTCATCCAAGTAAGAGCATGACAAAAGATGATGAATTTGTTTCACATGTATCACAAGTAAGGTGTAGTAGTCGTGAAAAAAGTTTCTTGACATCGTTTTGACATAGAGGGAGAAACTTTCATGATTACCCCAAGAGATGAAAAAGTGCCAAGGAATATTCAAGAGGCTCTTTCTTGTACTGCAAAAGAAAAGTAGATGAAAGCAATGGTAGAAGAGATGGAGTTTGTGAGATCAAACAACATTGGGAATTGGGTGATCTTCCTAAAGGATGCAAAGCCATCGGGAACAAATGGGTTCTCAAAATTAAGCATAAGTTAGATGGGACAATTGAAAGATATTGTTAGAGCCAAGTCACTTGGAGAGAGGCATGGTACCTAGCAAACATTTTCACTTGGGGAAATGACATAAAAAGTTTCCTTCCACCATTTTAGTTGATTATATTAACACATAATTAATTTCAAGATATAGTGAAGCCCATGGAATAACAATAGCCTTGCAAAGGATTTATAATGTGGTTACAATTATGAGCATCCTCATGCATCAAAGCTTAGTTCCTAAATATTATTTATGGTCGTTGTACTGTTGAGACAGGGCATTAACAATGTTGAAGGATCAGTACATCTAAGACTACTTACTTACGAAGCAATAAATCGTTTAAATGTTATATAAGTACATTGACTATAATATAGCAATTATCACCTAGATCAAGTTGAAGACAAAAGTTAAACTACTTTTTCTAATAAAAAATAAAACATCTTAATATATACCAAAAATTTATTTTTAATTAAATAATTAACATAAATTATCATATATTATTTATAAAAATATATTTAAATAATATTATAATGAATTGTTTCCTTTCTACTCCACTTTTTAGCTACATAAAGGAATCATTTATCCTTTCTTTTCCTTAATTCACTTTACTTTTTTTTCTTTATTAATTTACTAGAACGACACCCTGCTTTGCATGGGGCTATTATAAATAGTATTAATAATAATAAATCAAGATAATTATTTTAAAAATATTGATTTATCAAATGAAAATAATAATATTTAATTTATCAATTAATCATTTTATTTATTTTTTATTTTTATTTTTTTAAAAAATAAATAAAATTCTTACGCAAAGTTAGAATATTAATAGACTAAAATAAAACAAATGTTTATAAAATATTTAATTTTTTATTCAGTTTAACCCTAATTTGTTTATCTCAAAATAAATTCAGATTAGACTAATCCCAACTACAACTTTTTCTTTTATTTGTCGTAGACTTAAGTGTTTAATATTAAAATTATTTATGTATTACTTTATTTTCTCTTTTATAGCCTTCGATTTTCATATTTAAAGAATTTTCCTTAAAAATTTTTAATTTATAGATTTATCTTTTTATAATTTTTTTGTGTTTATTTGTGTTTAAGTTTTAAAAAATTATTTTTGGAATTTTTTGCTTTATACTATAATTTTATCATTTTTTTAACTTTTAAATTATTTGTAATATTTTTAGTATGTTATTCGAATTTTTTCAAACCAAATTTTTTGAGTATTTGATTTGAATTTTTAAAAATTTTAATACATAGTTTTTATTATTTTTTCACATGAATATTTGGTTTAGTTTCTTAAAAAAATTCTTTGGATTTTAATGTTTATTCTCTCCCCACTTTTCATATCTTTTGCTTTGTTTTTTTATTTTAACTTTGGAAAAATAATAAGTATTTATAAAAGAAAAAATTGTAAATATTGTATTTAATTATTTTCAAATTTTTTTGTTTGAATTTTCATTGACTCTCTCTTCTTTACATAGCAAGTTCGTTTTTTTTTTTGCATATATTTAGTATTTTAACATTAAAAAAAATTTAAAAATAAATATTTTTATTCCAATTAAAAACCATCACATATGAAACTAAAAACTACTACATGGCTAAATTTATTTTTAATATTTTAATTTTAAGAAAAAATTAAAATTAATTATAAATTTAAAAAATAAAAATGTTTCCTATAAAAGGGTATTGAAGTGTCATGTGACAGGCACTCGCTCATTAAAGGATAACTTTTATACCCACCATTATTTTAATTCATGCTGTGCCATGATTTTTATCAAACCAAAATAATATAAAAATTGTAAAAAAATACAAAAATAATATTTACCAAGCCAATTGAAAATATAAAAGCGTAAAAAAGGACACATGTCAAGTATATGTTAATAGGATTCTTTTTATTATAGGATAGAAAACTTCTCAATATACCCTATTTTCTACTAAATATACCCCATCCCCCAAAAAAAAAAAAACACTAAATCTACCCCTTGAATTGACTGTTTTAACCCCATCATGTTCTCTTCCCGCCCACGCCCACGCCCACGCATGATTTCACGTAGGGTTCTTTGCACGAGACCAACGGTATCATGCAAATGTCATTGCGTGAGACCATTGGTTTTGCGCAAGACTCCTTACACGATAACATGGTTTTCGCACAAGGTTCTTGATGAGTCTCTAAAATGTACAATTTTTAGAGTATTTTATTACACAAATTTTGATTAAATTTTGAAATTTTAATATAATTTCTTCCCAATTTAATTAAATTGTTTTCATGTGTAGAAAATTCAAGAATAATGAGGAAATTGAGAAAATGGAAAAGAAATCAAGAAAAAATTGTTGCATTTGGTGTTTAAACATTAACCCTAAACCTTTTCAAAAACCCCTAAAACCTTTAACCCACGCTCTACTATATCGCACTTAAAACCTACCCCATTATCACATAAAGCCCAAATACACCTAGCCCACCTTAAATCCCAAAATTTCATAAGCCAAAATAAAACACTCCAAATCCAACCCACAAGTATGAGCCATCATCTTTATTTGTTGGAGATGTCCAACCTAAGGATATGGCAAGGGAATGACCAGCCCAAGAGAGTGTGCTGCCAAGGAAAGAATGAAACAACCCTAACATTAAAAAGAAGAGTAGCAGCTGTAAGAAAGGGGTGGAGAGGAGGCTGGTGACAGGAGCTTCTTCTTTAACCGTTTATTGCATTTGAGTTTTTATATTCCTTAGTTTAAGCATGGTAGTGGAGGAGGCTGGCATGACAATAGCTTATCTTCATCGTTTATTTTCCTTGCCCCAAACTGCTGCTGAAATTTTTTTTTTAAAGTTCCCTTAGCTTAGGCAGTAGGATAAGAATTACTTTAGATTTAGATTTTATAGAAAAGGGGAGAAGCTTGGTCATTGATAAAGGAGGGCTGGTGACAGCAGTGTTCTCCTTCACTTAGCTGTGTTTCTTTTCTTTGGCTTTGTTTACTTCTTTGTTTCATTTAGTTTTCAAGTATTAGTTTTCTATTTAAGTATTTTAATTTCTAGATAAAAATTACATTCAAGTTTCATTTCTCTTTTAAAACAGTTGTTACCTAAACTTTTAATATAGTCTTTATATCTTTATATATATATATATATATTTCAATTACAAGTTTTAGTGTTGGAATTAACTAAAACCTCACCAAGTCACTAACACGAAATTAAACGTAGTAAAAAAACTAACCTGGATGTGAGCGAGAGCTCAATCCCGCTATACTGTATTACCACATTGTTGAAGCCCAAACTGTATGCTTCTCATTGACTGCCTTCGGACCTAAAACAGAAAGAAAATAGGAGAGAGTGAGATGAGGTAGTGAGAGAGAGGAGAGAGTTACTCTCATCCCTCTACCAAAAGACATGAAACTCAATGGGCCAGCCTCATATATATAGAGGTTGAGAGTAGGGACTTCCTCTTATGAGATTCATGTATAAACCCATTTCATTATAGGTTTAATACACGCATATTATATATTTAATATAATTATATTATGGGTCACACTTTATACAAAATTACACTACTAATTAAATATTATATGATATTAATTACACTTAACTAGTCCACATTAATAGGGATATTTCAACACTCCCACTTGGACAGTTAAGTTAATAACAAAAACATCAAATAAATATTAATATGTATTCATAAGACCTTCTAGATACATTGTACCAAAAAAGTACAAATGTGTAGTCTTATAAATACTTTAACAACAATAAGCCTTTATGAGCTTCAGACTGCATCATACTGACAGGGTACAAATGCGTAAACTCACAAAGACTTTAACAAAGTAGTAGTAGAAAAAATGTGAAATGGAAATGATATGAAAATAAAATCAAATATCTATTTCCATTAGGTCCATGCATCTAAATTGAACGATGCATTGCTTCAACAAAAGCACATGAGACTAATACAGAATGTCTCCTCCAACAAAATGTCATATTCATTAAAATGCCCACAAACAAAATATGCATATATAGAAAATAGGAATCCATCAATACAGTTATAACTGATTTCATTACATAGAGCTCCCATTAACTTAATACAACTAATGGCCCCATATGCCTCATATAAGTGTTATGTCATCAAAGCACTTTACCAGCCATATTCATAGTAGATTAACTAGAATGAGCTCTTTAATTATGTGCTCTACAATCTAATCAAACAATGGATTCCATTATTTTTCTCAACACGAAAAGCGGCACAAACTTGGCTTGATGTCTGACTGCAACTTATGATAAATTTGGGAACTGGTTTTGCTTGGAGATCAACTTTGAATGTAAGTTGCAGTTTTTTATAACTTCACTCTACCAGAATTTTAAAAAATTTGGAGTGATCAACATAAATCATACCACATCAAAATGTATGAATGATTATTACTACAATCTCAGTCTTTTCTAGTATTCCAAGCACAGTATACTAGGCGTCAATACATAATCCTGCGATGCACTTAACCAAAAAATCGGTATATGATTTCTCCTAGCTTTATTATACCAACCACAATTTTTATCACTACTGTCTGATCATTACTTTAAGCAGCTTACTTGACGTAAGCAGCGCAGCGGAATCAATCAAGATGCTTAAGGCCTCTATAAGATAAAATCTTTCACTTGATATAACCTAAATCAAAATGGTTTTTAGTGAAAGCGATGAAAAGCTTATATTCATTGAATACAATATGAGGAAATGATCTACAAATGTCGGTATATATCACTTCCTACTCATCTCAATATTTTCTATTCATGTCCTTAATATTAGCAGTAAGATTTCCCTAAATGCAATCTCTACATGTGCCTCAAAATGTCCTTAGCTAATGCCACAACTTGATAAATTTATTATCTATTCTACCATAATCAAAATCAATAGTTATATCATTCACAATTGAAGAAAATTCGCCTAATTTTGGGGTATAAGTTTACTGTATATAATCCATTACATAGAATACTACAATTAATACATATGTTGTTACTAAATAGAAATACTTTTCCGTTAACAGAATGAAAAGTATAAACCGACAGTAATTTCAAAAATTGTCCATGAAATGTAACAACAATTTGACTGATTCATATGTTTTCGGTATGGATTTTAACCTTATTGCCCATATTCACAACTATTTTTCCCTTATTCGGTCTCCGATTACTTATAGTTTTATCAATAATAACACCGGTATCCAACCACCAATAATTAAAAGGCATAACTTCTAGAATGGATCAAAATAAAGGCTAACAGAATGCTTTTTCTCACACATCCCAATTTAGAAGGACTCGCATAAACTACCCTATTGTGCCCAAATTTGTAACAAAAATGGAACACATTGATATCTAGAGGTGTTGGTGGAATCAAAATGGGAAGTGGATTTGGCAAATTTCTTCCTTTTAAATGACCTTCTATTGAGACTTCTCAATAATATTTCTTTTGATAGTAATATTAGCATGTGTCATCATTATGGCTGAATGAGATCTGTTAACCTGAAAGATCTCCCACTCTTGGATGATAATATCAATTTTGATATTAAAATACCATACTTCCTTCTGTCCATTAAAGTACACTGAATGAGATCTGCGAACCTAGAAGATCTCACACTCTCTACCCCAGAAGGAAGTCGTACTGAATCTGCCACATATAGGACTAATCCCTTATTGCAACCTTTATCAATCTTATGTGAACTATTTCTAAATGGCATCCATAAATACTTCTTGGTTATCACTAACTGAAACACTTTCTCTGATGTGTTCATTCATGGTATACCCTATATAATCAGAGAATTCTTATTTGAGTGTTCCCAAAATTCTAAGTATCTTGTCCTCAAAGAGCTCATACTATTGGGTATAGAAGACGAATCAACTTTCGGGGTTACTTTCTAGTTCAATATGCCCCTAATTGTAGAGAGCGATCATATTATCTATCCAATTTGATCCTGTTAGAGACTTGATATGTGATAGTTGCATAGATAATCAAAATTAATGGAGGCTAGTGGAATAATTCAAACAATATCAAAATTTATTCCACAATACATTACAGAAGATAAGACAAAACTGATTGAATATAAAGATGAATGATCGCCCACCGACAGGGTAGGAAAATCATATATATCCAAACCAAAATCCTCTCAGTCCCAAGCATCTTTCAAAGCAACAAGCAATCCAACAGGGAGAGACTTATGACTTCTAGAGATCTTAATAAATTATGCAACTATTACTATGCATTACCTTATTATTGTGTCCTTAAAATTATCAGAATAAATCGTCAAAAAATCTTCATGCTATTCTTGCGAAATGCAAGTACTAGTCAATCCAATTAATGATTTATAATTTTAAGAATATTTACATAATTAATTGACCAAAATTAACTACACTCAAAATATGTAATTCTTAAAGCATATCTAGTAATTTTAGGTTTAATATTAATTAATTTAATTAATTCCATATAGATGTGAATACTCAAATATTAAGGCAATGTTATTTTAGAGAGTTTATTTGTTTAAATAAATTACTAACAGAATGGGTAGATCAAAATCCTAACTAGTCAAAATAAAATAACTAAATAATTTATTTAAAATTATTTAATTAGGCCAATTATTAATAATTTATGGGCATGGGTACATTTATCAAAATTAAGTGAATTATGAATTAATAGGTAATTGAATTTCGAAAAATTACCCCAAAATTAATTCCTCCAAAAATTTATACCACTTTAATTTTGAGCTTGACAACTAATTATTGCTATTAAATAAATTTGGTTATAACCAAAATTGTCCAAAATTAATTAGCCAAATGGCTCATAATTAATTAATTAGACCACTTAAACCATAATCCAAAATGGCCTATTAATTAATTATGCAAAATAGCCAATAATTAATCCAAATTTAATAGCCAAATGAAATTTATTAATCAACATGGCCCCTAAATTAATTAGACAAAATGGCCCTAAAAGTAATTAATTTTAATTGCCCAAAATTAATTTAATACTAAATGGCAATTTAATAAAATTAAATATAAATGCATAGTATAATAAAATTATTTGACCTAAATTACATAAAATTTTAAGGCCTAATTAAAATAAAACAAATAGCCTTTTATTTTATTTTGCTTTTAATAATGAATGGCCCAAAATATATCCAAAAAATTAATGGCCTACACTAAACTATACAATATTAGCCCAAATAACCAAAATAATTGGCCCAAAACTAAACAAAAAAAAGCCCAAAAATGGCCGAAAATAACAAAGAAACAGCAGCCCAAAAAAAAATTGGCCTGAAAGTGGGCCAAATTTTTTTTTAATTTTTGTCTCGATACACACGCCCTTAAACAACATGCAGGCACGTGAAACCCATGCGCCCGCGCTGCATAGAATTGGTGCGCCTGCGTCTTTCTACTGTTGTCGGGCACGTGCAATGCACGTAACCAATCAGCTTCCTCACTTGTTCAAGCGTTTCACAGGAAAATGGGTCTAAAGACCTGACCTGGTCGAAAATGGCCATTTTTGGCCTCGTTTTGGCCGAAAATTAAGGGGTTTTTCATCTATAAAGGCTCTACAACAATAAATCTTTAATTTTAAGTCAAAAAAATGCATAAAAATTGAATGGGTTTCAAAGAACCTGAAAATAAAAAAGCTCAAAATAGAGCTTTAATGGCTTCTTTCCTTCAAACAAGAATGGTTAATGACTTTTGGTGAGTTTGGCTCTGATGCCAATTGTTGGAATTAACTAAAACCTCACTAAGTCACTAACATGAAATTAAACGCAGAAAAAAATGACTTGGATGCAAGCGAGAGCTCAATCCCACTATATCATATTACCATGTTGTTGAAGCCCAAGTTGTATGCTTCCTGTTGACTACCCTCAGACTTGAAACAGAGAAAAAATGGGAGAGAGTGAGATGGGGTAGTGAGAGAGAGGAAAGAGCTATTCTCATCCCTCTACCGAAAGATATGAAACTCAATGGACTAATCTCATATATATACAGGTTGAGAGTAGGGACCTCCCTTTATGGGATTCATGTATGAACCCATTCCATTATAGGTTTAATACACATATATTATATATTTAATATAATTATATTATAGGTCACACTTTATACAAAATTATACTACTAATTAAATATTATATGATATTAATTACACTTAACTAGTCCACATTAATAGGGATATTTCAACATTCAATAGATTGCTTTATATGTTTACATTCAGTTTATGCTATATAGATAAATTCTTTCATGTTTCTGCATCCTAGAGTAGTTTTTAAATAATTTAACGTGGTTATATATAAGCTTAGTTACCGGTTTTTGTTGGTTTTTCTTTTCTTTACTAGTTCTAGTTCTGTCTTCCTCTGTTTTATTTATTTCTTTTGTTTTGGTTGTGCTCTATTTCTTCTTTAAATCTTCGATTGGCTTTTTTATTGTTATTGGCTGTTTACTAGAGCATTGCTAAAGCTTTTGTCTACTGCGTTCTATTTGGCTTTGCTTATTGCACGCTGGGAATGCTAGTTCGTTGGACAAAGCTGCTCTCGTGAAGCTGTTTGCTACCGGGTATGATGCCTAGAAAAAAGGCTGGGACGTGGCTTGTGGCAACGCTGGACGCATGGCCCAGGCTGGTGAATCGGCGCGTGGCTGGGACGACAGTGGGCTATGTGGCTGCTAGCTCAAGGGTTTCACAATTTCTTTAGTTTATGTTTTTAGTTTTATTAGTTAATATTTTAGTTATATTAATTTAATTGTTTATGTTAATTTGTTTGGTTAGAAATTTAGTTTAGTAGCTTATTAGTTTTGGTTCAATGGTTATTTTAGTTTAATTTATTTAGATATTTAGTTATAATAATATTTTTAATTTTGCATTCTAGGTAAGTTTAGATTAAATTAATTAGTCTCAATTGTTAATTTATGAATGAATTAAATTTCGGTTTTTAATTAAGGTTTTAGTATTTTATTTTATTTTACTTTATTTTATTTTATTATTTTTTATCAAGATTTTATTTTTTATTTTATTTTGTTATTATTTTGTTATTATTTTTTATTTTCATATTTAGTTTATGTTTTATTTAAGGCATTTTAATAGTTAATTTAGTTGAAAAATTACATATTGTCTGAATAAATCTGGAGTGACTAATTTTAGCATTTAGCTAAATCAATCTAACTAATCCTTGTAGGACGATAATTCGATACTCAAATCCTATATTACTTGTATGACCACGTACACTTGCGTGTAGTTACCTTTAGGGTCAACAGTTCCTTGCGTGTCACGGTGTGTTTCGCGCAAGGCTCCTTGCCCGAAACCATGGGTGCTGCACAAGGATCCTTGCACGTCACAGTGGATGTCGCTCAAAGCTCATTGTGCGACACCATGGGTCTCGCACTGTGAAGAGTGCCAATTTTTCGTACTGAGCTTATAAATAAATGAATAGATTAAATAAACTAAATTTTAAGATGCATTTTGAAATTTTTATTATCTTAAGTGATGAAATCGAAAAAGTGGAGTTAGTGCGTTTAACAACAAATGATTAATAAATATATACAAATATATTGGATTTATATAAATAAGATTCGAGATATATATATATATATTAATTCAATAAAGAAAATAAATTAATATTTTGTACATTTGTGAAGTAAATTAATAAATTATATAAATGCACTTACGAAACCTAAGTGCATGTATTACAAATGAATAGATAATTAAAAGAACAAATAAATACATATATTCATTCAATTAAATAAAGAATAGAAATTTATTAAATTAAATGTAATATACACATGATTATATGAATAATATATATGTGTCTATATATATAATGAATAAGGAAAATATATAGATATCAAATGTAAAATATATATTTAAGAATATATATACATAAAATATATATATATATATACATAAAATATATATATATATATATATGAGTTACTATTATATATAAATGTAGGACAAGAAATATATATAATTAAGATAAGAAAAATTATATATATAAAAAAATAAAAATAAATTTATTAGCTAATTGGCTTCCTAAGGAAGCCAAGGAATAGGCCAATTGCTCCCACGCCATTCAAAAGAAAAGAAAGGGGAAAGCAGCACCCGAAATTGATTTGGAAAGGGAGAGGATAGAAATGGCTGCGGGAAAAAGAAAGGAAGGTTGAAAGAAACCAAGAGAGTGATTGGTGAGCAATGGAGGAAGAAGGAAGAGAGATCGGGACTGAGTGAGAGATCAGAAAACTAAAGAAACAGCAACAAGAAGAAAGAAGAATGAGGAAGAGAGAAAAAAAAAGGGTAGGAAAGCAAATGGAAGATGAGCCGAGAGTGATTGAGGAGCTAAGTGTTGGATTATGCCCTTAGAACCATTCATTAGATGATTGACTTTGGCATTTTTTTATGTATCATGACATTTTTATTTATTATAGTTCATTATTATATTTGTCTTATAACTGCGTAATGTAATCTTATATGATAATGTCCTTAGAATAGTAATAACACACTATTCTTAAAATATCCCTAGTCAATTATTATTGTAAACAAGGATAACAATGATACGATAAGACTAGTATGTGGTTGACTGATGACCATTGTCATGGATATAGGATATCAAGTCATCACATAGGTACATGTTAGAGAACTATGTACTGGATCGACCCTCCATGAGAACGCTACATGGATTGTTATATGAGTGTCATAAGCGATTCTCATAGTGATGATGGTGTATGTGATCCTTTGACTTGAGATCATCAGAGATCCCAACATAGAGAATCACATACTTTAATGCTGCTAGATGTCATTTGTAACAGGATGGACTATAAAGGTAGTAATTGGGTATGCCTTGATCTATGTAGAGGGATGTTGAGTGATCAAGATAGGATTTATCCCTCTTATATAACAAGAGTGATGTCTTGGGCCCTTTGATAGAGTGAGACTAAGAAATGCATGGCCGTGCTCGAATAAGTCAATATGAGATATTGATTTTATTTGTTTAATTAGTCTACTCAGGAATCAAGAAACGCTGATTAGACTATACAAGTGTGACACATTCCATGACTTGTGTCTAATCAAGACATCAAAGGATAAAGGGATTAGACTACACGATAACATCTATCACGAGTAAGGTTATGTCAAGTCATTGACATTCTCGTTACATGGGTAGCAATGATGTGTTGCTAGATACCGCTCAGCCTGTGACAATTTTGTCATTGCCATTGTTTTGAGAACCTATTGGGTCGCACACTTAGAACGGATCAATGAGGAGCTTAATTAATCCTATTCTGAATTGGATTAAGGATATAACTAATCCTATTCTGAATTGGATTAAGGATATAACTAATCCTATTCTAAGTAGGATTAGAGTTCTGTTTGACAGTAAATTTTAGGGTAAAATTTACTGCCTATAAAAGGATGTTTTGTGTTTTCTAAAACACAACCGCACAATTAAACAAAAAAGAGAAACCTGTTCTCTGTGGTTTTAGAGCTTCTTTCAAACAAAACAAAATGTTCTTTTAATCGAAGCTAACAATTCGGTTAAAATAAAAAAAACGCTCTTTAAGGCTTCTGATCGTGAGACGTTCAAGAGTCGTGAGATCCGTTCATGTGGATACCATAGAGGCAGGAACGAAAAGTTGTTGCTTGTGACTCGACCAACGACAGAAAATCAGAGAAAACGTTAGGTAAAATCTCGAAACCCTAATCAGGCAACTCTCCGAATCGATCTTGGTGCAGGCCGAATGATTTAAATTCCGCTGCGTGTTTGTTTCAGTTTCCTGCACTAAGAAAGGTGGAAAGCATCAGCTAGACTAAGCAAGGAAGGCTAGATATGGCTAGTTTTAGAATTGATGACAAAAGTTCTTAAAGAAGACAAACAGAGAACCGAAATGAGGCAAAGGAGGTGCGAGGATCTGATCAGGAAGCCGAACAAGGGCTATTTACTCATGTTTGATCAGCGTATTCGGGCTATCCTATGGCAGCTGCGTTTTGTGAAAGAAGGGATTCGGGGACCGAAGAGACATCAAGAACGAGAGATCGAGAGAGAGTGAAAGAGTGAAGCAGAAAAATGTGGAAGAAGGAAAACGGAGAACTGTAATTGAAGGCTGGGGCATTCCTTCGGCTCTGATCAGGCCAGCAACCTTTTAGCAAAACAATGATGTTTGGAGCAGCCTCTTCTCACCGAAACAAAGGCCCTCATTCACATTTGATTAGGGGAGTATAGAGGCAGCCATTGAAGGAGAAGAAAGGCTGGAACAAGGAAGAACCCTTGGTGCAGTAGGAACCATAAGCCACCGGGGCTGATTTCAATGGCTGTGATCGAGAAGCTGTTGCAAGAGCCTTCGTGGAGGCAGAATTAAGTGAAACAGCTCCTGATCCGAAAGCTACTACAAGTGTGAAAAATAGGGCCTTCGATTAGGATTTTTAGGCTCCTATTCAAAACTGTGTTAAGGGCTTTTGGGAGTTTGGATATAGTAGAAAACCAAGGCTAGAAAGAAAAGGTTTTGAGGTTGGACAGGCACTAGAATTATGGTGTCCCGGGCAAGGTATGTAGGCGTTGTTAGGGTTGTAAGAAGCTGTTGAGAAAAAGCTCCAAATAGGAATGCTAAAGGGGTTAAAACTGGAGATTCTTGCTGGGTTTTGAGCTGTGTTTGAAGGTTGATATTGGTTGGGATTGTGGACTATGATGAGTGTTGTGTCAAGGGTCTCCAAAGGCTCAAAAAAATTTGAGCAAATTAAGGGAGCTCTCATTCTCATTCTTAGATTAAGCAAAGATAGTTTAAAAGGTAAGTACTTTACTATATTTGAGCTTCCAGAATGTATGATATATATATATATATATATAGACACACACTAAGAGAAGTGATGAGGATAAATTGATGGTGAATTTTATATATGCATATATATAATATATATATTACCACAGTAATGAAAGATGAGTAAATTTTGGTGTAAGAACTCCGAAAAATTTGAGGAATTTATGAAGGACTAGGCTAATGAGAGTTTTAGGATAGACTCTCGAAAAAAAAAAGGGTAGGGGGCGGTGGGGGAGGCAATGTCAAGCTCGGTTTTAAGGTAAAATTTATAGCTTTGGATTAAGCTTAGAATATATATATGTAAAATATATATTAATGAGAGGTAGGGAAATGTATAATTTGATTTAGGTCAATGTAAATTTTTAAATATGGAAATATATATTTATGTTATTCGTACGAAGACGAAGAGCTAATTCTTGGCATAGAATGAATCTTGGATAATTATGGCTTTAATATATATATATATATATATATATGTCAGCTTGAAAATAAGCATGATGTGGATAAGTGTGACGGATTATGTGATTTAATTGGTTTGTAGTGGCTTGGACGGAGGTGGAAGATTCAATGTCAATTTGGAGGTTTAAAGAAGATACTTGCTAAGTGCATGAAGTAAGTGGATTAAGTAAAGTTTCACTAGTATCATCTCATAAGAGATGTTTAATTTTATAACAACTTACCCATTTTTCGAAGTTAAGCGTCGTAATGTTATTGCTTGGGTTATTAAGGTAAGATATAAAGTATGATCGAACTGCAAAATTTGGATGATGCTTGGGCTGGGTTTGAAAACTGTGTTTTATGATTTGTGTGTTGTGGCCGGCCAAGCTTGCCTGTTGTATGAAATAAATGTTTAAGTGTTAAGTTATTGCATGAATCATATCTATTTAGTCTGTTTAGGCTAAGTGTACGTGTGCATGGTCTATATTAAAATCTCACTAGGTAACCATGCAAGGTACGTAAGGGTACTCTATTGATGCATAAGTGAATTCACACAGCATGTTTTGACTAGAACTGTAGTATGCATAAAATTTATAATATTCGGCATTATGGTTTGGTTTGAAAAGCATAGTTTTGAACTAACTTTGTAACAAGAGCTTTTGTGTATATTTGGAAACCTCAAAAAGGTTTTGATCTATGTTTTGAAAAATTATGCCCCAAACAGGCATAATGGTGTACCTTTGAATTTTGACAATACATTATGTCATGCTAAGTTAAGTTTTGATAAATAATCTATTTTCTGAACTTAAAGGTTTCAATCAGTATACAGTAATCTGTTTTCTGAAATTAAAGGTTTCGATCAATATTCGTTTCCTAAATTAAAGGTTATAATATTCGGCATTATGGTTTGGTTTGAAAAGCATAGTTTTGAACTAACTTTGTAACAAGAGCTTTTGTGTATATTTGGAAACCTCAAAAAGGTTTTGATCTATGTTTTGAAAAATTATGCCCCAAACAGGCATAATGGTGTACCTTTGAATTTTGACAATACATTATGTCATGCTAAGTTAAGTTTTGATAAATAATCTATTTTCTGAACTTAAAGGTTTCAATCAGTATACAGTAATCCGTTTTCTGAAATTAAAGGTTTCGATCAGTATTCGTTTCCTAAATTAAAGGTTTTCGATCAGTACTCAAATTTCCGTTTTGCATTTGATTTTAGGTAGATCCATTGACCTTCGGGTCACTTAAAGCCTATTGAGCTTTGCTCTAGGTTCCATTACCCATCTATCGAGCTTTGTGCTCTTGACTTTCAGTATCAATATATGTGCCTTAGAAGCCTCGTGCTTTAGGCATTATCAGGCTTGTCTGAAAAACCAGCAGACAAGTTCCAACTCCCGACTGCGCAGCGGGGTTGGAGTAATTCTATGGCCATAGGTATTGTGTTGCTTGCGACACTTATCCATCACTAGCTAGGATGGACATCAATATCAGTATCAGTTATCAGGGATCTTTGCCTACGCTTTATCAATATCAGTTTTCTATAATTTGAGGCTTTATGCCAAATCTTATCAGTGTCTGTTTTGCTTTCAACTTTAGTTCAGTATTTGAGGCTGTATGCCAAATCTCAACAGTATCTATTTCGATTTCAGTTTCAGTTCAGTATTTGAGGTTTTATGCCAAATTTTATCAGCATTCGTTTTGGATTTTAGTTCAGTTCAATATTTGAGACTTTATGCCAAACTTGATCAATATATGTTTTGATTACAATTTTAGTTTAGTGATTTGAGGCTTTGTACCTAAACTTTATCTGTTCTAATTTCAGCATCAGTTTTCTGTATTTTAAGGCATTTTGCCTAACTCCATCGAATATCTATTTTCATAAGATTATTTGTTTTAAACTCTGTGCATAGTTATCGTGTTTTAAACTCATGTGCATAGTAATTGTGTTTCGAACTCATGTGCATAGTTACTGTGTTTTTAACTCATATGCATAGTGATCGTGTTTCAAACTCATGAGCATAATTACTGTGTTTTAAACTCGTGCATAGTAATCGTGTTTTGATACTCATGTGCATGATGATCTTGTTTTGAACTCGGTGCACAATAGTTGCATTTAAACTAAATGTATTAGAAAACTGTTTCATTATTTGTATCAGTTTTCAATGTTTTGAGACTTGACCCCAAAACTTATTGATTTTTCAGTTTTAGTACGATTACGGATTTAAACTAAATACATTAGTAAAATCTGTTTTGTTGTCAGCATTTGGTTTTAGAATTTAGAGGCTTTAGGCCTAACTTTATCAGTTATTAATTCAGTACATTTACCTATTTTGAACAATGTGTTTAAGGAATTATTTTTATAGTAGCATCGATTTTAGTATTTCGAGGCTTATGCCTAAAATGATCAGTAATCTGTTTTAAAAGAAGTGTATAGTGATTTGGCTTTGAACAAACATTGTGAATCTGTTTTGAACTGTGCATAAGGAATCAGTCTTGAACATAGCGCATTACCTATTGCAATGTTATGCATTCTGTTAACATTGTAGAATCGTGACGAATGATATTGTCCTTTTAGTATCGTGTTGAGGCTCAGGAAAATAAGGTACCTAAGGTATCCTTTTGACTAATATCCTGTACAACCTCAACTTTGAAAAATGAGCCCAGATAGATAGATCCGGCATTAGGACATAATACCACTTATACGTATCGCTTTATTTTATGTTCATGCATATACGTGCATGTAGATCGACATGAGCCTAGCATGCATTTACTTAAACTGCTTAGTGAGCCATGGTTTGCTCACCCCTTTCTAACATCATCGCAGATCATACGAGCTAGAGTTCACGTTTGGAGTTCTGTGTGGGCCATTAAGGACTATACCAAGCCTAGGTACGTACCAGCGTCCTTTTAGCATGCTTTCGCTATTTTCTGAGGTATACAAATAGTGTATTATTTTGTTTACATGCACATTTTATATAGTTACACAATATAGTGTGTTTGTGTCATGGGTTGTAACTTAGGATCGTTTTAGATTGTTTTTTAGAGTGATATGATGATTTGTGTAATCCTGGATTCAATATGTATGTGATAATTAATGGTGGATATTAAGAATGTTGACTTGATAATTATTTGATGATTTGCATTATGATGTGAATGTGTGGATAGTTGAATAGATTTGGTATGACTGGATTATGATAAGTGATAATGTTATACAAAGTTCCTTGTCTGGGGAAATCTCTAAATATAAGGGGGGTATTTTCAATCTGGTTTTTTTAGCAAGATTACGTTATAGATGAAAAATAATCATTGTATGCCTTAGAAAGTTATTTAACTCACTTTTGGATCAAAGAATAAGCTAGTAAAGTTTGAATCGATATGAGAAAGGATAAGTGAAATTTGTTTAGTGACTGCACTGACACCGAATACAAACCATTAATTGAAAAGGAAAAATTTAGCTCGTAAATTTGGTAAGCGGAATAAGTGTAAGTGTCAAGTGCATGTCATGACCTTCGGGTCGTGACACGCACAAATCTTATTGCACAAGATGGTATTTAATAATTTTTTGCAAAAAAAATATTTGATATTGTTTAAACAAAAAAGAAAAATTTTTATTTTATATATTATACGCTTATAAAGTCAAAGCATTCTCCTTACTTTTCCCATTTTTCCCTCTCTTCTGCTTCTTTTTCTCTTATTTTTCTTCTTCATCACTCTTCTTCTTTTGAATCCTAGACTTCATTTTCTTTCACAAAAAAATTGAAAATCTAAGTGAGAGTAGCTATTATGATAACTGTGAAGAATATGAAAGCATTGAAAGTGAAGGAGCCGAAGGTGAAGGAGAAGAGGTAAGGTGTTTTTTTTTTTTGCTCGGTTTCACTTCCCATGCAACCGAATTTGCGCTGGAAGCAAGACCCAGTGCAAGTTGGCTTGCGTTGGGAAGATACTTATGCGCAAGTCTATTTGCGCAGTAATGCCATTTTAGTGCAAGTTTACTTGCGCTGAGATGTGATTTTCATGTAAGGCCATTTCCGTGCAAGGCAACTTGCATTAAAATAAGCTTCTTGTGCAAGATAGCTTGCGCAGAAAACCTATTATTGCGCAAAATCTCTTACATAGATATAGTGCTTTAGCGCAAATTGACTTGAGCAGACAACTATTTTTTGTTAATTATAATTAATTATTTTTATTATATAATTTATTATGAAATTATAATTAATTACTTTGCTTAATATTTGTAGAGTGTGATAAAAGAATAGTGTACAATGGAGAATCGAAAAGTGTCGACGAAAAAATATTTGACTGTACTCATGCATTTATTACTAACCAAGTAAGCATATTTAAAATTAATATAATGTTTTAATACAAATATAGTAGAAAAAAACTAATTATTAAATTTATTTCATTTCAGGTTTTCAACAGTCGAAATGAGTTGATCACATGGGTTAGAGAGCTTAGAAGAGACTTAGGTTTTGTTGTTGTGATTAGATCATTAGATGTTGTTGTTCCCTGAAGAAAACCTAGAGTTCGACTTGTATGTGAAAGGTATGGAACATATAAGTCAAATAAAGATGAATTTTATGGCTTCCATATGTATCTTGCATCGAGGAATTCCAAAATTTGTTGTCGAGATCAAATGTTGCCATTAAAGAAACTACTGACTTAGATGAACCATGATATTTTATTAAATATTATTGTATTTTGACATTTATGCCTTTTATGAATATATTATCCATTTATGTATTATATATTTTAATAACATTATCTAATATCATAAAGATAAACTGTATGTTTAAAAAACAAAAAATAACTAAATACAAAGCACTAGTCCTTCGACGCATCCGATAGAATTGCCCTACCCCTCCTCTTCTCAAACTTAGTAAAAAAACATATAAGTGGAAGAGCTGCCTTTGATGTAGCTAGGCTGAGAGTAGTCTCAAATGGAACTGGAGGAGGAGCGATCTCAAATGGAATAGGGATAGGAGCTGTCTTTGATGGAGCTAGTGGAGGATCTGTCTCCGACAGAGCTAGAGGAGGAGCTGTCTCTGATATAACTAGTGTTGGAGCTATCTTCGATGTAGTTGGAGGAGGAGCTATCATTAATTGAACTAGAGGAAGATCCGTCTCTAATGGAATTGGAATAAGAGCTGCCTATAATGGAGCAGAAGCTGAAGCTGCATCTGATGACCTAGATAACATGTCACATAGGTCGTAAAGTCCTTTTGTCAATGTCTCCACATCTTTGTTGCCACTAATGAATAATTCAATACGAGACATTGCCCTTAACACATGCTGCAAGACAAGACATGAAAGAGATTTTATCAAATCAATTGGTATGAAAAAAATTATATTCACTTATGATTTAATGTTAATAACTTACATTAAAATAATCGAAATTGACCGGTCTAGCTTGAAATCCCGATCTGCATGTGGGCTTTTATAGGAATCCATGAGAAATGGAGTCGTACCAAGCCACGTAATTTGGAGTTTTCTCACCTGGGATCACACACTTTTGCCCTCTATTCTCTTCGATAAGCACATACATAGTCTATCTCTCCCATAACTAATCCATGAATTAATAAACAACATCATAAGTGGCACTCGTACTACCTCTCTATGCTCTAAATGGTGCTAAAGGTGTTGAAAGTGTGGTCCGTACATGGCCCCACTCCCCTAACACTCTCTTTGGATGATACAACTCCACGACATCGCGAGCTTTTAAGTAGACCGTGACATATGTGATTGAAGGTAACGGATGATGTCTCCAACTATCTGTATATGGATCCCTGCACACCTGATTACACTGGAGGTCATATAGCTGCTCTCACAAGACCTTCACAACTTGGCCGTAACCATGTGGCTTCCATCGTCGAGTCTGTGGCAGACTATCCTCGTAATTGAAGTTCGCCTTCAAACTCAATAACGAAAAGTGCTCATAAATTCAAGCCTACATCAAATAAAACATTAATCATTTATAAATTATATATAAACAAATTATAATTGTAGACACCTAATTTTGTCCGAACATTTTTTTTAGATTAAAAAAAATCAAAAAAATCAAAAATAAAAAAAATAAATAATGATAAAAAGAAACAAGTGAATTTTGGTCAAATCTTTCAAATTTAAAAATCTCATGTGAAGCACATGCAAAATTTACACCCTCAATAGTTGACTTGGTTGATTTGTTGCCAAAAAATGAACATAATAATTTGCAAATTGATGGAAATAAATCATGAATGTAAATCCCATGATGGCAGCCATGGTTTAAGCATTAAAATGGGGAAGTTTGTTTCCTTTCCTAAAGGTTTAGGGCTAGAAATGGCTATAAAAGCCAATGAAAAGGAGAAATAAAGGGGGAGAAGAAAAAAAAACCTAGGGGAAAAAAAAAAGAAACCCTAGAAAAGAAAGCCACGGAAAAAGGAGAGGAGAATTTTATTTTGTTTTACAGAGAAGAGGAAGACACTGAGGGTTTTCTACTGCCACTATTCTTGCCAACTCCCTGTCTTCACCGTCGGCTACTGTCCAAGTGGTTTTTGGAAGTTGTTTGCCACCCACCTTTGCATTCATACTTGCACCGAGACTCTCAGTGGCTGTTGCACCATCAAACCGGTTCTGCCAAGCTCCCAGTCACCTCGTTCTTCCCTACATAGCTTGTGTTACTGCATCAATCTACCCCTGTTGCGCGTCTTCATCGCCAAGCCACCTGATCGCACCTTGCTCACTCCTGCTAAATGTAGCCACCATCACTTGCTGTCTAGTTACAGCATGCTCCATTAAGTTGTGCTGCACCACTCCAAAGCCCACTGCCGTGTTGCTGCTCCGTTTCCACGTTGCTGCTGTGTGGATTGGGAGTTATTGCTACTATGTGAGAGCAAAAAGGAGACAAGAAGGAAAGAAATAAAAAAAGAAAGAAGGAAAGGCAAGAAAGAAAGGAAAGAAACGTGAAGCAATTTTCAAGGTATGTATATTTTATTCATTTGTTTATTGTTTTATTTTAGACTTACAGTTGATAAAAGTAGTGATTGAAAGTGACGTATTTCCAAGAAAGAAAAGAAAACATGTTTAGGCACATATGCTTATATTCATTGTTCTTATAATAAAAGATTTTTAAAGATATGCTTATAATGAATAAAATATAAAAATAAAAAAATAAAAAAATGTGAAATAATTTAAATTAAAGATTTTTCCGATGATGGGATTTCTTAGAAATCACAAGTAGTGATTCTTTGATAATCCTTAGGGTCGAAATAAAATATTTGAACGTTACCAGTGTATTGGGGTATTCAAGTAATTTTAGTTCGACGAAATAAATTATTATTAATAAACAAATAATAAATAAATAAAATTTTTAAACAAATAAATAAGAGTGCTAAATTGTTACAATTAACCTTCGGAAATAAATGATAATAAAACAATTAAAAATTAAATAAAAAGTATAAGATTTTCCGATGATG
The DNA here is from genome assembly GCA_031772115.1 of Heritiera littoralis. Taxonomy (NCBI): domain Eukaryota; kingdom Viridiplantae; phylum Streptophyta; class Magnoliopsida; order Malvales; family Malvaceae; genus Heritiera; species Heritiera littoralis. Next base: position 2,691,406 of record JAPDPK010000063.1, read on the forward strand.
AGATGTTACGGAATTCACAAGTAGTGATTCCTAACTGATCTCTAGGTAAGAGAAATATGCTAAATGTTACCAGCGTATTGGAATATTTAGTATAATTTTTCAATAAAAATAAATTTTATAAATATAAATAAATTTTAAAAAAAAATAATAATATATTTCTCATGTGCATCATATATATTTTGTTTGCATCATTTGCATTCATTGTAATTCTAAACTAAATGTAAATCTCCCGAGGATGGGATTCTGTAGAAATCGCAAGTAGCGATTCTTAAGAAATCCCTAGGTGAGGAAATTATCCGAAATGCTACCAAAAGTATTGGGGTACTTCGGAATAATTTTCAATATAAGGGATTTTCATTTATTTCAAATAAAAAACTAAAAATTTAAATATTTCAAAATAAAACAAATAACAAAATGAGTTCAAAATAAATGGAGTTCTTTTTAAATGTTTAATTAAGATCATTTTATTAAGATTGAAAGATAAGACATGATTAAGTGGTACCGTTTTTTTACGGGCGTTGTGGGGGTGCTAATCCTTCCCCACACGTAACCGAACTCCCGAACCCAAACTTTGTTTTCGCAGACCAAGAATTGTCTTTTTAATAAAGTTTAATTAGTTTTAAGATTTTGTTAAAAAGATAAATGATTTTAGGTGGCCAATCACACCTAGCCAAAAAAGATTGGTGGCGACTCCATTTTGTGTTGTTTTTCAAAATCGTCTAGCGATCGAGTCCCCGGACGAAAATCGTTACGACAGCTTTGGCGACTCCACTGGGGACGTTAGAGAGTCGAATCATAATTAATCATGTCTTATCCAAAATCTTAATTAATGGTCTTAATAAATATTTAATAAAACTCTTCATAAAAAATAAAAAAAAGTAAAAAATAATACAAACAAAAAATGTGTGAATCATTTTCATCATTTGTGTTTTGTTGGGATGCATCTTAAATTTCATTCCTTTGCATACATGACATATTCATTGCATACATCAACCCTACACCCGGGTTTGTCCCTTTTAGGAGAGAGTATAGTACCTTTGCTCTCGTGAGGTGATAACCTCCGCAATGGCAAGTGAAATACTCTCACTCAAGTTGAACCCTTTCCGTCTGTAGCCTATCATGGGTGAGGATTGGAGTGCCTTACTAGTCTAGTGTGGACGTCAGTAAGGAACAATTTGAGAACCTCTTGTCCTCTAGAACTCCAAACCAAACATATAGTAAACTTAAGAGGACCAACTTGGGATAGAGTCATGTTAACCCTATTACTTAGGACATATCTTTGATCATGTATGTTTGCTTTTGTTTGACATGTGAGACACTAATAGGGAATCATAGGTTCTTTAGCAAAACATTTCCATGCATGATTTTTTCCAAACACATGTAGCATTTTGTTCATCCATTCATCTTCATTCATTTTTTTTCAAGCATCACCACATGTGAAATGATAAATTCTTAATTGTGGTAATAAAGATTTGAAGATAGCTCGACCAAAAGTTCATTCACACAACACTCGTTATCGAGCTAAGATCATGGAAGAAGAATCAAGCATGCGCATGGAGAAAATGGAAAAAGCTCAAGAGGAAATGAGGGGGCAACTGGCCCAAATTACAGAATTATTGAAAAATCTGAGCAAGGGCAAAGGTGTAGTAGAGGAAGCTGCAGTCCAAGAAGGGGTTCAACAACATAGTATGGAAGATCCTATCTATCCTCCTGGATTCGGTCCATTTCCAAGTCAAACATCTCAAGAAAGAAGATATCCACCTGCTTACGCTGCTATGCCCCAAGTGTTTGGACAAGCTCAATTCCAAGGACCCGTCCATCCTTCCCAAGGTGCAAAATCTACTGATCCCATTGAGGTGCCCGACTTAGATGACCCAAGGGAAGTTGAAAAGTTGAAAGCCAAACAAGTAGAAGAGAAAGATGAGGCGAAGTCGCAACAAAAGATCAATATGTTGGAGGAAAGGATTCGAGCTATTGAAGGCTTAGACTTTTATGGTTCCATGGATGCTACTGGGTTGTGCTTGGTGTCAGACCTGGTTATTCCACCCAAGTTCAAAGCGCCAGAGTTTGAGAAGTATAATGGAACTTCCTGCCCTAGGTCTCATCTTATTATGTATTGCCGGAAGATGGCTGTTTTTGCTCAAGATGATAAGCTCCTTATTCATATTTTTCAAGAAAGTCTCACTGGATCTGCTGCTAAGTGGTACAATCAATTAGACAAAACCCGGGTTACCACATGGAATGACTTGGCAAGGGCATTCACGGCCCAATACTGACATGTTGCTGATATGGCCCCTGACCGTTTATCAGTTCAAAACATGGAGATGAAAGCCAATGAAAGCTTCAAGCAATATGCGCAAAGGTGGCGCGATGTAGCTGCAGAAGCGCAACCTCCTCTTTCAGAAAAGGAGCTCACCATCCTATTTGTGAACACTTTAAAGGCTCCATATTATGATAGGATGATAGGCAATGCCACCAAGAATTTTGCTGATATGGTGTTATCCGAAGAGATCATTGAGAATGCGATCAAGCGTGGCAAGATCGAAGTTCCTAGCAATACTGAGAAGAAAGGAGGAGCCAACAGAAGGAGGGAAGAGGATGCCCATGCTGTTATAAATGGGGGGCAACATGGACGATACACTCCACGACACTCTTATCCCATGCCACAACCATATTATCCTGTTCAATACCCTTACCAGTCATATCCGCAAATTAATGCTCAGCCTAACTTTCACCCTCAAACACCTGCACCAAATACCCAATCAGTTGCCCAATCCAACAAACAAGAAAGCAATCCTAGGGGGGCATGGCCAAAACAACAAAAAGCTCCCCTTGATCCAATTCCCATAACCTATACTGAGTTGTACCCAAAACTAATCAAAGGGCAACTCATTGCCCCAGTTTATGCGGAACCTCTCAAGCCTCCATATCCAAAATGGTATAATGAGAATGCTCGATGTGAGTATCATTTTGGGAATCCGGGTCACTCCTTGGAGAATTGCACTGCTTTAAAGTATAGGGTGCAAGGTTTGATAAAAGCCGGCATATTGCACTTTGAAACAAAGGGGGAACCAACTGTGAATGCGAATCCATTGCCCAACCATGGAAATGAGGGATGATTCTTTTGAGGTGAAAGGAGTTTAAGCCATGCAAGTCTGGAGATTTATCAGAATTTTTTTAGTAATGCAAGACATTTTTTTTTTAAAGTGCTTAAGCCCATAAGCACGAAATAAAGTTTTATGTATGGGCTAACTTTTATTTATTTCCCTTTCAATAAAGCGACTAGTGTGATGCACTGTCATTTCTCATTCTATTCATTTGCCATTTCTCACATACTCACCATATCTTTCATTCACAAGTATCCAAATAATGAACATGATGATAATGATGTCAATAAATCTGGGATTCAAATTTGAAAGAACCACTTTTATTAATGGATTATCAATCTGCCAAGGTGTCCAAGTAAGAAATAAGAAAATTTGTTCACAATTTTCACCCAAATTTGATGGTATAAGAAACGGTGAATCTCTTATAAAAATTTCTAGCAAGTTTGTATTTGTTCAGTAAATGATCTTCAAGGAGAATATTTGCATTTGAAATGATAAATGGCCTTCTTTCACTATCCTTCAAGCGGGAGTAAAATTATCCTTTGATTACCCCTTTGAGCCTATTATGTTTTTTTGTAATATAACCCACCAAGGATCACCCTCCACACTGGGGGCAAGGAAGATGAAATAAAGAAATTTTAGGGGCAAAAAAAAAAAGAAAAAGAAATAGCCCATTTTTGTAAAAAAAAAAAAGAAAAGGGTTTGAATTCAAAAAGAAAACCCAAAAAAAAAAAGAAGCATGAAAAGAAATGAGTGAATTAGAAAGGGGCAAAATGCCTAAATGTTTTACTTGATAAGAAAAGTGATCCTTTGGTTTATAAACCTTGAAACACATTTTGGGCCTACTATATCCTTTTCTTTCATAAGCCCTCACCTGAGCCTACATTACGTACCTTTAAAAGCCCATTTTGATCAAATGTAAATGCTTGAATTGAAGAATCATGCGTTGAATGAAAACATACTTGTACAATGAGATAATGATCCTTTGAAGGAAGTAGATCAAGTTGAATGAAGAAGCCCATGCACTTTGGAAGATATCTTGGATTGAAATCAAGAACGCCTATTAGGGGTTGAATTTGGATTGAGCACTGAAGGTTGAAGTTTGTCAAAGCCAATGAAGTTGAAGACAAAAAAAAATAAAAAATAAAAAAATATATGAAAAAAGAGAAAGAAAAAAGAAAGAAAAAAAAAAGAAAAAAAAGAGAAAAAGAAAAAGGAGGATTCAAATTGAAAACCTGAAAAGGCAGTTTGGATCAAAAGAGGGGCACCTAAGTTGAAAACCTAAAAAAGGCGGCTTAGGAGGAAGATCATCACCAAGAGTTTTGATATAGAAGCAAGATTAGCAGGCCCAACATGAATGAACATATCAAAAGGAGTGGATTTTTCATAAAAGAATTCTAGATTGACTTGATTGAAATTGTCAGAATGCTTATTAAATGGATACTGAAAACCCTATTCCAAACAAACTGGCCCATTGATTTTTCTTGATTTCATATTCCTTTTCTAAGAATGCATACCCATATCTCTCATGATTATTATAAATTCATTCCATCCCTATAATAAATTGAGAAGATGTATGAGTGCATTACATTGGTGGTCGAGTTGGAAGGAAAATAAATAAATGTTGGTAGCCCTTTTTAGGTAAATTTTTGAAAAAAATATTCTTTTGAGAAATCTTGCATTACTAAAAGAGAGAAAGAAACAAAAATAAAAAAAATGATGGCAAGTCTTCAAGCATAATGGGACCAAGACTCATTAGAAGGTGGGATGAGAAGTGGAGATAGAAGATTTGAATAAGAAGAATCCAGCAGATATGTGGAACTTGAGGAAAATGAGATGAGCTTGAGAATCTTGTTACCACAATTGAGATTGCATTTTCATACATTCATGGACTAATTCAGGGGGCATGACATTGACATGTGCATAACATTCATGGCATTCATTATATTCATGACATGCATGACATTTCATTAGTGCATTTTGACATTGAAATATTTAAGACATTGGGATAAGAAATTCTGAATGATGAAAAATTTTGAAGAAAAGAGAAAGTGTAAGAATACAATCAATAGGATGAAAATATAAAAGATGGTAATTTGAAACAATAATGAGGTATGAGAAGATGATGAGAAAAATATTTTTTGAAAAGCTTTGGGTAAGAGTAAAGCCCAGTTTAGCTGACATTTTAGAGGAGGATGAAGCCCAATATTGTTGGCATCAAAATGAAAGTTAAGCCCAGTCAAACCCATGCTAACTGGCATTCTGAATGAAATCTTTATTTTTCAAAAAGTCTCATTACCTCTGTTGAGAGGAGCTCTTTATTTTTCAAAAAAGTTTCACTACCTCTGTTGAGAGGAGCTCTTTGTTTTTCAGAAGTTTCATTGCCTCTGTTGAGAGGAGCTTTTTGTTTTCAAAAGTCTCAATGCCTCTGTTGAGAGGAGCTTTATTTTTCAAAACTCCCATTGCCTCTGTTGAGAGGAGCTTTATTTTTTAAAGTCTCATTGCCTCTGTCGAGAGGAGTTTTTGTTTCAAAAGTCTCATAACCTCTAGTGAGAGGAAAGACTAGGAAAATTTCATCTTGCATTCCTTAGTCTCATGATAGGAGAGACTAGGAATTTCACTTTGCATTCCTTAATCTTGTGATAGAAAAGATTAGGAAATCCCATTCACTTTGCATTCCTTAGTCTCATGATAGGAGAGACTAGGAATTTCACTTTGCATTCCTTAATCTTGTGATAGAAAAGATTAGGAAATCCCATTCACTTTGCATTCCTTAGTTTTATGATAGGAAAGACTAGGAAATTTCATCTCACATTCCTCAGTCTTATGATAGGAGAGACTAGGAAATTTCACTTCCCATTCCTCAATCTTGTGATAGAAAAGATTAGGAAATCCCATTCACTTTGCATTCCTTAATCTTGTGATAGAAAAGATTAGGAAATCTCTTTCTACATCCATTTCCTTAGTCTTATGGTAGGAGAGACTAGGAATTTCACTTTGCATTCCTTAATCTTATGATAGAAAAGATTTGGAAAATTCATGTTTGCATTCCTTAGTCTTATGATAGGAGAGACTTAAAAAGGAATTTCACTTTGCATTCCTTAATCTTAAGATTAGGAAATTTCATTCTTTAGTCTTGTGATAGAAAAGACTAGAAAATTCCATTCTGCATTCATTCCCTTAGTTTCACGATAGAAGAGGCTAGGAAACTTCATTTTTGCAATCATTCCTCAATCTTCATAAGAGAAGAAGATTAGGAAACTTCATTTGACATTTATTCCTTAGTCTTATGAGAGAAGAGGCTAGGAAATATCATATTTTACAAAAAAAAATCATTGATGGGTCTTGCATTCGGACAAAATGGTTGTCTATGTCTTTGCACCATTACTGTTTCACAGCAAAGCGCAAAGAGGGGCAGCTGTAGACACCTAATTTTGTCCGAACATTTTTTTTAGATTAAAAAAAAATCAAAAAAATCAAAAATCAAAAAAATAAATAATGATAAAAAGAAACAAGTCAATTTTGGTCAAATCTTTCAAATTTAAAAATCTCATGTGAAGCACATGCAAAATTTACACCCTCAATAGTTGACTTGGTTGATTTGTTGCCAAAAAATGAACATAATAATTTGCAAATTGATGGAAATAAATCATGAATGTAAATCCCATGATGGCAGCCATGGTTTAAGCATTAAAAGGGGGAAGTTTGTTTCCTTTCCTAAAGGTTTAGGGCTAGAAATGGCTATAAAAGCCAATGAAAAGGAGAAATAAAGGGGGAGAAGAAAAAAAAACCTAGGGGAAAAAAAAAAAAGAAACCCTAGAAAAGAAAGCCACGGAAAAAGGAGAGGAGAATTTTATTTTGTTTTACAGAGAAGAGGAAGACACTGAGGGTTTTCTACTGCCACTATTCTTGCCAACTCCCTGTCTTCACCGTCGGCTACTGTCCAAGTGGTTTTTGGAAGTTGTTTGCCACCCACCTTTGCATTCATACTTGCACCGAGACTCTCAGTGGCTGTTGCACCATCAAACCGGTTCTGCCAAGCTCCCAGTCACCTCGTTCTTCCCTACATAACTTGTGTTACTGCATCAATCTACCCCTGTTGCGCGTCTTCATCGCCAAGCCACCTGATCGCACCTTGCTCACTCCTGCTAAATGTAGCCACCATCACTTGCTGTCTAGTTACAGCATGCTCCATTAAGTTGTGCTGCACCACTCCAAAGCCCACTGCCGTGTTGCTGCTCCGTTTCCACGTTGCTGCTGTGTGGATTGGGAGTTATTGCTACTATGTGAGAGCAAAAAGGAGACAAGAAGGAAAGAAATAAAAAAAGAAAGAAGGAAAGGCAAGAAAGAAAGGAAAGAAACGTGAAGCAATTTTCAAGGTATGTATATTTTATTCATTTGTTTATTGTTTTATTTTAGACTTACAGTTGATAAAAGTAGTGATTGAAAGTGACGTATTTCCAAGAAAGAAAAGAAAACATGTTTAGGCACATATGCTTATATTCATTGTTCTTATAATAAAAGATTTTTAAAGATATGCTTATAATGAATAAAATATAAAAATAAAAAAATAAAAAAATGTAAAATAATTTAAATTAAAGATTTTTCCGATGATGGGATTTCTTAGAAATCACAAGTAGTGATTCTTTGATAATCCTTAGGGTCGAAATAAAATATTTGAACGTTACCAGTGTATTGGGGTATTCAAGTAATTTTAGTTCGACGAAATAAATTATTATTAATAAACAAATAATAAATAAATAAAATTTTTAAACAAATAAATAAGAGTGCTAAATTGTTACAATTAACCTTCGGAAATAAATGATAATAAAACAGTTAAAAATTAAATAAAAAGTATAAGATTTTCCGATGATGAGATGTTACGGAATTCACAAGTAGTGATTCCTAACTGATCTCTAGGTAAGAGAAATATGCTAAATGTTACCAGCGTATTGGAATATTTAGTATAATTTTTCAATAAAAATAAATTTTATAAATATAAATAAATTTTAAAAAAAAATAATAATATATTTCTCATGTGCATCATATATATTTTGTTTGCATCATTTGCATTCATTGTAATTCTAAACTAAATGTAAATCTCCCGAGGATGGGATTCTGTAGAAATCGCAAGTAGCGATTCTTAAGAAATCCCTAGGTGAGGAAATTATCCGAAATGCTACCAAAAGTATTGGGGTACTTCGGAATAATTTTCAATATAAGGGATTTTCATTTATTTCAAATAAAAAACTAAAAATTTAAATATTTCAAAATAAAACAAATAACAAAATGAGTTCAAAATAAATGGAGTTCTTTTTAAATGTTTAATTAAGATCATTTTATTAAGATTGAAAGATAAGACATGATTAAGTGGTACCGTTTTTTTACGGGCGTTGTGGGGGTGCTAATCCTTCCCCACACGTAACCGAACTCCCGAACCCAAACTTTGTTTTCGCAGACCAAGAATTGTCTTTTTAATAAAGTTTAATTAGTTTTAAGATTTTGTTAAAAAGATAAATGATTTTAGGTGGCCAATCACACCTAGCCAAAAAAGATTGGTGGCGACTCCATTTTGTGTTGTTTTTCAAAATCGTCTAGCGATCGAGTCCCCGGACGAAAATCGTTACGACAATAATTAACAAGTTAATTATATAAAGTAAATCATAATACCTGGAAAAGGGTCATATAGCCGCCAATCTAATGTACTTTGGCTAAATACTCAATTTAGGGTCTAACGTTTTAGGAAATTCTCAATTAAGGACATGAAATTTTATTTTGCTCAATTCAGGATAAAACATTTTTGATTTTGATCAATGTAGTATTTTTTTATAGTACTAAGCTAAACGGGCCGTTAAAATACCAACGGCATTAAATTTAATAACTTTTTTGAATTAAAAATTGTTTTTTGCTAATTAAAAAAATAATAACTTTATGTTAAAAAATAAAAAAAAAACATAAAAAAGAAATTTTTTTCTAAGCTTTCTTCTTTCTTGAAAACCTGTTTCAGCTCAGTTGTTATTGATTTTTTTAACTGAAAATCTTTCATTTGTTTTTGTTTGTGCTAACATTTATACAAGTGAAGTAAGCATCAAACCCCAAAAATCATTTTCTTTTTGAATCCCGACACTTAAAATCTGTAAGAAGCTTGGGTAAATTAGTTCATTCTTGTTGAAATTTGTACCAGCATTTCCATATATTGGGGATTTGGTTTATGGGTATCTGGTTTTTGGTACTACAATGAGTTCATCTAGCATTACCAGTTCAATGTTCAATTAGATGTTGTTGATTTCTGATTTAACTGACTTTAAGCTAATCAGAAGTAGTTACCATACTGAGTTTGATTATGAAGGGGAAACTATGTTCTATCATTGCAAGTTGAAGGCACCATGTGGACTTCATGGACAAGCTCGAATCAGGGGAGAAGATTTTATGGATGCTCACAGTACCTGGTAGTTTGCAATTTTCATATTTGAAGGATGTCAAAAAGTTAGGATGGTAGATTGTTAGCTTTAAATTGCCATATATATTTTGAAATGACAAAAACTTAAGTAAGCTTTAATGTTTCAATTCATATTGTAAATTTGCCTTATCACACATGATTTTCTCAATCCATTTTCAAGTGATTATATCAAATATTAAGACCATGATTTAATTACATATTCTTATTGGTCTTAAAACTTTATAAAATGTCTTGAATATTTTAGAAAATTACTTGATGAATATTTGGACTATGTTTTCATTTGAGAAAGTCAAGAAAAACTCCCACAAAATATTGGGTTGAATTAGGATCAAACACTATATCATTTCTAACCCAAAAGTGCAGGAAAAATGCCCTCTGGAAGCATAGGATCGATCCCATATGGAAAGGGATCGATCCCTTTTTGGCAGAAGCACTCCAATGCGTGAAATGAAGGAAAGGATCGATCCCTTTGGTGAAAGGATCGATCCCTTTATGTCAGAAAGTCCCCAACGGCTAGTTTCTGTAAGATACAACGGCTAGTTTCTGTTTTGGCTCCAACCAACATCCACAAACCATCCAAGGGACTATAAATAGAGGCTTAGAAGCTAAAGGAAGTAAAAGGAACTACTCAGCAACTCCAAAACACATATTCCTCAAATCCTCAAGCCTCAACAACAAATCAAGAGCTACAAATTCCTCATTTTCTATCATTCACATATCTCTTGTATTGTTTAGCACAAACATTGTATAGGCTTTTCTTTATGCCTAATTTCTGTAATCACTTGCCTATCTAGAGGCCCTTCTTTAATTACATTATTTGTAACCCACCATTCCTTATAAAGGAGAGGTTTCTCTTGAGCCTAGAAAAAGAGGGAGGTTTCTCTTAAGCCTTAGAAAAAGAGGGAGGTCTCTCTTGAGCCTAGAAAAAGATGGAGGTTTCTCTTCAGCCTAGAAAAAGAGGGAGGTTACTCTTGAGCCTAAGAAAAAGAGGGATTGAAATCACAAATTCAAGATAGTGGATTTGGAGAAAATCCTTGGGAGCGTCTCAAGGTAGAGGACGTAGGCAAGGTAGCCGAACCTTTATAAATTGATTGTGTAAATCTCTCTCTCCCTACTCTTTATTTACTTGCAATTATATTAGGTTTATTGCATTGAACTTGGATTGCATGCTTGCCTAGCTTAGAGAACTTAAAAAATAATCAAATAAACTAGAGAATTTAGAAGAATCGCAAAACGAGCTTAAGGGTAGTTAAAAACCGATTCACCCCCCTCTCGGTATAGCCTATAGAGCCAACAATTGGTATCAGAGCTTGGGCTCGAGATTGATTTAGACTAACCTCTATCGAGCAAAACGATCATAAATGGCTCTAGGTGATGATTTTGTGACTAGCTCACAAACTTTAGAAGAATATTCATTTGATGAGCTTCAAGATGCATTTAATGAGCTAAGTGATGAATATAAATCAATGCATGCAAAATATAACAAAAAGTTAAATAAATTTAGAAAAGAGAATGAAATTTTGATGAATACTAATGTTGAGTTGGAAGAGAAAATAAAAGATCTAGGCTCAAAGAATGATGAACTCACCAAGGTGAAATTAAAGCTAGAAAAGAACTTAGAAGACATTAAAGATAAATTGGCAAATCCTAGCTCTTTGACTATTGAGAATGAAAAGGAGAAACCTAGCTCTAGTGAATGCAATGACCATTCTTATGATGATTTACAAAATGCTTTTGATGAGCTAGCTAGTGAATTTGAATACATGAATTCAAAATACAAGAAAATTATTACAAAACTAGAAATGGAAAATGATGAGTTATTGAATGCCAAGCTTGATTTTGAAAAGAAATTAGAAGAAACAAATCTAGAAATTGATGAAGTAGATAAAAAGAACTTAAATTTGCATAATTCATTTTCTAGATTCTATATGGGTCAACAAAAGCTAGATCATATGTTAGAGACCCAAAGAGCTTTCTTTGATAAAGAAGGGTTAGGTTATAATGCAATACAAAAAGAAACTCATCTAAAGAATTTCCTTGTGAGCAAAAATTCTATTCATGATACATCTCTCATATGCTCACTTTGTAATAGAATAGGACACACCTCACAAGCATGCACATATAGAAAAACCACATTTAGAGGAAGAGTAGTTAGAAAAATGTGGGTGCCAAAGCATGCAATAAATAACAATGAATTGTGCTTGAAATGGATCCCTAATGGATCAAAAATTGTTAGCACTAACTCTCATGGACCCAAGAAAATTTGGGTACCAAAGCATGCTTGAATTTGTTTGTTGTAGGAGTGTTAGAGCATGGGAATACAATGAAACAATGGAGTTCAATTGCTCTACACACCTCTATGGAGTTTGCTTGTGCCAATGAGAGAGAGAAAGAGCTTGAGGATCCACCCTTGGCAAGGTCACAAAAAAATTCTTCAAAGGATAGCTCAAAGTGGACTCAACACATCAAGGCAAAGCACTCTCAAGCAAAGGAGTTTGTAAGCTTATATTCTATCTTCTCAAAACTCATATATATTAAAATTATTTGTTTGATTTAATGAGGCACTTAGTTGATGATTATTGGTGCATTGTGAGTTGAATGAATAAAGAAAAGGCATGTTGAATGATTGTTGATTGGTTCTTGATGCATTGGATGATTGAATGAAAGGCTTGATTTGTGATTTTGAAATGATTATTGAATTTCTGTAATTTAAGCAAGTTTGATATGTTTAGATAATATAATTAGTTGCTCAAAAGCTGATACATGTGTCATACATACAAAATACCATGTCATGAGCTTTAATGAAGAATATGTATGTTGGAAATCATGGCATGTTGTTCACAAGATGTATGCTTTGATGATATATGTGCTTAAAACCTTTGTGAACAAGTTTGTTTTGACATATTTATGTAATTCAATGCATTAGTGTTGCCAAAACATGCATAACTTTCAAAATGACCGAAGTTTTGGTACCTCACAACTTGAATTTTCTATAAAAAAATCTGCAGAAACAAGATGAGGGATCGATCCCTCAACAAACAGGATCGATCCCCCCAGGCCAGAAAGGCCAAAAACTGCAGAAAACATATAAGGGATCGATCCCCCTCCTATAGGGATCGATCCCCCCAAGCCAGAAAGGGCTTTCCTGCATATTTTCAACCGAAATTGAGAAGAACTTTTCATTGTTTTGATATCTTTTTTCTTCTCAACTTAAAATTCATTATTTTAAACTACTTTTTGATGAACTTTAATATATGAAAATTCATTCATCATTAATATCATGCCTTAACTCCATCAATTTGAATCATTTCCAACAACTGGTATCACTTTCAACAATCAACTTAGAAGTGCAAAATCATTTTTCTTGTTGAAATCATTCATGATTTGCATAACTCTTGAAATAATCTTGAAACATACTTTCAATGAATGCTTAAACATAATTTTGAGAATTATTTCAAGAATTTATGGATATATTTGAGAATTTGATGAACTTCTGCATAATGAATATTCTTCATTCCTTTTGTTCATCTTAGTCAAGCATGCTTATAGGATTATGTTTCTTAGCTTGACTCAACTACTCCACACTAGGTTTCATGATAATTATACATCTAGTGGAAGAATAATTGAAACTTGACCTTAAGGATTGATTTCAAATGTAAATTCAACAAATGGTATAAGGTCATAATTTTTCTTGGCCTACAATGTGTGATGATAAATGGATCCTAAATGTTCAAATGCATGAAACTTTATCATCCATGAACTTAAAATTCTTTTATGGCCAAATTATTAAAGAGCTTGGGCTTTAATGACAACACTAACATTCAAAGATAAATGCAAACTTGAACAAATGTACCTTGATTGATATCCATGCATTTATTATTTGAATTTTTCCTTGCTCATAATTGGTTAATGACTTGAGTTGGAAAATGAGCATAGGATTTTTGTGCTTGAAAACATGGAAGAAAATGTGTTTGCTTGAATACTTTGATTTTATGAATCTTCCATATGGTATAACTTTGTAAATATGAATATGGATTAATACTTTATGATAGTATGCTTATGTTTAATTAATCCATATACATATTTGATGATGTGTGATTGTGTTCTTGCATATTTAGAATGATTATTTTCTTGACATGAACACACTACATATTGGATTCATGCAAAATGCCTAAGTCAACCATTAGTAACAATTGGTATTTAGATTGAAATAACAATTAGTATCATTGGCAACTATATTTTCAATAATCGGTAAGCCAAATCTAAATTGCCAATTGGTATGAGCTTTAAATTGACAATTCTTCTCATGCTCTTTAGTTTGAAATGACAAATAAAGAAGAATTCTCTTAGGATATTTTTGTATGAAACTCTTGTGTGCTAGAATTTGAAGTTAATTGCTATATGTTTTGATTCTATGTACACTCTTGCTTGAACATGATTATGAGCTCATGCATATGATATGTCATCTAATGTTAGCTCATAATCATGATGTATTACAATGCACCTTAGTTGGACTTTAGAAAGAACAATTGATATACTTAGGTACTTAATAGGATTGAAATGAGCAAGTCGTAGACCTTAGTAGATATTTATACACAACTTGCTTCATTAATTACCAATTGTGAACTTCTAGCAAAATTATTTATAAACAATTGGTATAGGATCATAAGTCATGTTCTTTGCATGAATATTTCATACTCTTTATGAACAATTGACTTATTTATTTGCGCTATGAGTCCCATGTATTAACATGTTTCTTGTTGGATGGAGCATATTCTTTTATCTCTTCTCACATAGTCATGATTTTAGGGGGAGCATATATTTTATTATTTTTTCCTTCTTTTTGCTATGACAAAAAGGGGGAGAGATAGATATTAAAAGGGAGAGATATTAAAGGGGAGAGATAATGGGGGAGAAAAAGTTTGAAAATTCATTTTCAAAACCCATGCTTATATTAAGGGGGAGCTTTATAAAATCTTGCTTTATTTGAAGGGGAGTATTTTATCAAAGAATTTTCAAAGCAAATTTACATTAAGTTTTGTCATATCAAAAAGAGGGAGATATTTAGCTTTAAATTGCCATATATATTTTGAAATGAAAAAACTTAAGCTTTAATGTTTTAATTCATATTGTAAATTTGCCTTATCACACATGATTTTCTCAATCCATTTTCAAGTGATTATATCAAACATTAAGACCATGATTTAATTACATATTCTTATTGGTCTTAATACTTTATAAAATGTCTTGAATATTTTAGAAAATTACTTAATGAATATTTGGACTATGATTTCATTTGAGAAAGTCAAGAAAAACTCCCACAAAATATTGGGTTGAATTAGGATCAAACACTATATCATTTCTAACCCAAAGTGCAGGAAAAATGCCCTCTGGAAGCATAGGATCGATCCCATATGGAAAGGGATTGATCCCTTTTTGGCAGAAGCACTCCAATGCGTGAAATGAAGGAAAGGATCAATCCCTTTGGTGAAATGATCGATCCCTTTATGTCAGAAAGTCTCCAACGGCTAGTTTCTGTGAGATACAACGACTAGTTTCTGTTTTGGCTCCAACCAACGTCCACAAACCATCCAAGGGACTATAAATAGAGGCTTAGAAGCTAAAGGAAGTAAAAGGAACTACTCAGCAACTCCAAAACACATATTCCTCAAATCCTCAAGCCTCAACAACAAATCAAGAGCTACAAATTCCTCATTTTCTATCATTCACATATCTCTTGTATTGTTTAGCACAAACATTGTATAGGCTTTTCTTTGTGCCTAATTTCTGTAATCACTTGCCTATCTAGAGGCCCTTCTTTGATTACATTATTTGTAACCCACCATTCCTTGTAAAGGGAAGGTTTCTCTTGAGCCTAGAAAAAGAAGGAGGTTTCTCTTAAGCCTTAGAAAAAGAGGGAGGTCTCTCTTGAGCCTAGAAAAAGAGGGAGGTTTCTCTTGAGCCTAGAAAAAGAGGGAAGTTACTCTTGAGCCTAGAAAAAGAGGGAGGTTACTCTTGAGCCTAAGAAAAAGAGGGATTGTAATCACAAATTCAAGATAGTGGATTTGGGGAAAATCCTTGGGAGCGTCTCAAGGTAGAGGACGTAGGCAAGGTAGCCGAACCTCTATAAATCGATTGTGTAAATCTCTCTCTCCCTACTCTTTATTTACTTGCAATTATATTAGGTTTATTGCATTGAACTTGGATTGCATGCTTGCCTAGCTTAGAGAACTTAGAAAATAATCAAATAGGCTAGAGAATTTAGAAGAATCGCAAAACGAGCTTAAGGGTAGTTAAAAACCGATTCACCCCCCTCTCGATATAGCCTATAAAGCCAATATAGATGAATAATATGTTTCATATATTAGAGAATAAAACAACATTTGTATAAAAAAGATAACATTGTTTTTTCATTTTGAATGTAGGATATCGTTTGTGGTTTTCATTTATGACATGATCCCAAATTTTGTGATAGAGCAAGGGAAATCATCAATTCATGATGTGGATTGCATTGAAGGTGAACTTATTGAAGAAAATTTTCAGCTGAAGAGAGCTTAGTATTTTAAGATTGAAATGCAAAGAAAAAGATTATTGCAATATATTGAAAGTGATGTTTATTATGTTGCTAGTATGTGTTGTTTTAGCTATCTTTGTGTTTATTTTGAACAGCAAAAGAGAAGAGAAAATTTGTATGCTTGGTTTAGGGATGTAAATCATGATTAGTTCTGTGTTTCTTTTTGTTTTACCCCTTTGTCAATGTACACAGGATAATTAATGTTATATAAATGTGTATATTATTTGCCAACTTTGTTATAAACTTGGTATGAATACTTTGATTTGTTAAGTATTTGTTATGTCAACATGAAATTCAATTTAATTTACAGTAATTTAAAGTTGTTGAATAATACATAATTTCATTTCATAAAAAATAAGGTTTGTTAACATGAAATTCAAGAGTAAATAACATTAAACATCATTTATACTAAAGAAAAACAGTTGCTCTTTAACATTTGTCCTAATCCATATTTTGTTTTTCTTTTCACATCGAAAACAAAAAATCAATTCCTCCACATCTTTTGTTTTTCTTTCCTTACATTTTGACTCTCTTGACTAGCACTTTTGTCTTTAGCAGCTTGGCCTTTGCTTTTGCCCTTCCCCTTGGATGTCTGACTACAAATGGAGATAGCCTTCTGACTTGACAACCCAGGCTGTTAACAATATATATGGTAACATGTAAATCAAAACACAACATAAAAATCCATAACATACTCTACTCACATCTAAAAGTTGTGTCCCCGTCTTGATGTTTGTATATAACCCATACCTTTCCATTCCTTTTTTCTTGCTTTTAGTAGATGTAAGAGGTGTTTTTCCCAATGTAAGCCTGTTGGCAAAAATGGCCCTCCTCCTTCCACTAGTTCTATTTGGATTGTTTTTAGACACTGGACTTCCACTTCCTCCACCAGTCATGCCATAAAGTCTTCCATCCCCATTTGCAAAATAACTGCCAGCATCTCTACCTTGCACTTGATGCACATGTGCATGTGCAAATACATTACCAGAGACAGATGTAGATGTAGATGCAGTAGCAAAAGATAACCCTATAACGGTTCAAAATATTATATATTTTACTAATTTCACATATATAAATCACATAAGTTAGGCTCGTTTACAGTGTCAGCTTAATTTCCAAATAAAAGTTTATTATTTGTATACAAAACCCAGGATTCAAAATTCAACTTTACATAAATAAAATATAGATATCTACATCCGAAGTTTAATATACATAAAAGTAGCACTGTAAAAAAAGTCTGAATACATAAAAGTAAATCTAGTATACCTCGACAAATCGGGAAAGTAGCCTGAGGAATACCGAATATCAGGTCATCCAGAAAAGCAAACCTGAACTCATTGCAAATAATCTGGGAGTGAAAAATAAAGGGGTAAGCTAACGTGTTCAGTAAGAAATATCTATACAAAAGCTGATATTACGTATCCTATATGCAATTTAAATAAACAGATATTTATACGAAAACCTTGAATTTAAAATGGGAAAATTAAATTAGCACGATTTAATAGGAATGATACTACATTGGATTGGGTAACCAGAGGAGTATGGGAGGTACTTTAAAGTACCTTACATGTTTCGATATCCAAGTCCACTAGAAGGAATTCATTTGATTTAATTAAATCACAAATTCAAATATAAATTCAATATCTTGTAAAATATGATATATTTACATCAGGAATTAAACAATTTCTCCGCAAATATTATAAATCATATTTATAGCAATTTTCTAACAGATAAGTCAATAAATAATTTCACAAAACGTATAGATTCACAACAAGAAACATAAAATACAGATAAATCAAAATTAGAAATATATCAAAACTAGGAGTGCCTGGATCTAAGTTAACTAGGGATTTACCACCTCAGTATAAATTTAGTGGAGACTAGGCTACACCTAATAGACACATGCACTATGATAGACGTATGACCATAGTCAGGGGGCCATAGTGTGAACACTAGCCATGTGTCACCTGTGGGAGCTAAAGACTGGGCTAGAGTTAGTAGCATCAGAATAGAGCGGAAATGCATGTACATGCAGGTAGCTATGAGACCAACAGTCTTAAAACATTTCATAAATATTTCCAGAACTGTTTACGGAGTTAAATTTAATAAATCATATTTTAAATAAATTCATAGGAATTTAATTCATAAATTAATATCATGAAATATGGAAAGATACAATAAAATCTCAAATTCAATATATAGCATGAAGGATGTTTTATTTAAATAACACAGAAGTATAAAAGTATTCAAGAAATTAGAAAATCATGAAATTCTCATAAAAATCAAATCAAAGACTGAATTTGTGATTTAATTTAATTAAAGCCATATTTAAGAGTTTAAATATTTAACACCTAAAATTCATTTCCTTTTATGTCAAATATCATGCTAAATAATATTTGTGGGGGTTGAGGCTATTTTTAGAAAATTTCGACAGCATAACAGTTTATCCTAGCCTAACCCTCCTGCAAGAAAACACAGCTTCAAAATCACAATTCCATATCTCAATTTCAATCCAAAATAGTCAATTTCAAACTCCATAAGAGGCAAATTCTATCAAACTATGCAAGTATCCCTACACTTTATACAAATATCCCTTACCTTTCAATTTATCGGTATTCACTTCGTCAACACCGATAGCACCTTCTGATCTCGAGATTGCAAATTCATTATTTCAACTTGATAAATTCACTATATTTTAATTAAAAGAATATTTAACTATTTAAGTATGAGTACATTGTCTGCAAATTTCTCTAAATGCAATCTAATTTCTACCGTGCAAAATTACAACTTTCACTACACAACTCTGTTTTCGATTCCGATAGTGCCTACAATCTCAGAATAATTTGTACATTATTTTAAAACCTAAATTACATTGGAATGGGTAAGAATTCTCCTTCCCCTTCACAAGACCGAAAGCACTTTTCCTTCCCACAAATTAAATTCTTCCAATTTTAACTTCTTTTCTAATTCCAATTTAATTCTACCATATTTCTTCACCACTTCTACATGGATTTTACATTAAATGGCATCAAAGTGTCCTTCTTCCTACATATTGATTTTCTTCCATTTGAGCTAAACTAAGCTTGTTTTCTTACTTTTCATAATTTCTTCAATTTTTCTACATTAATTCCTCATCAAAACATGCCATGTCCATGCACCCATGATGTTGGCTAAAACCCTCATGTGTTTATTTACATGATTCAAGCATGATTCAAGCTTAAGGAAGTATGGAAATAACTTAAACACATGGAAATTACTAAGAAAATGATGAAAAATTCTAAGTTTTCCAATTTTCTCACCTTGACTGAAACCAATGGGAGCTTTTACACTCTGATTTTTGATTTTTTGGCACTTAATTTAGGCACCAAAATGTAGAGGAGATTGAGTAGAGCAAGGTTGGTGAAGAAAGTTTTTGAGTTTAATGTGTTTTTGGCTAGGTTTTCTCACTTTCTCTCTCTTCTACTAAGCTTGGCTATGGAGGTTTATGTTGTTGCTGGTTGCTGCCAAAAATGGAAGGAGAAGGAACTGGAATTCTCATGAAAAATGATATTTTATGGGCAAATTTACCATTTGGCCCTTATGCTTAAAGATTTCTTCCAGTTTTGCCCTTAAAGTTTGACTTTATTGAAAACAGTCTATCTAACCTCCAAAATATTTTATTTAATCATAAATCAACTCTATTTAACTTGCTATAATGTTTGGTGAAGCTTTAATTGAGGTTCGGTTACTGAATTGGGTGAAATTACTAAAATACCCCTAACCGTAAAATCACGTAAATTTCTGTCGTTACATTAGTTTATTCCATCTATCTAGATGTTCTAAAAATATATTTCATGATAAATTATTTAGTATAGACAGTGGGTCAAAAGTCCTTTTGGTTTGACTGTTATTTTCAAAAATTCTAACAGCTTGTGGACTAAACCGTCATTTCTCAAATTGATACACATTTTTTAAAATATGCAAAAATAATTAAATCTTAGGTTGGGATTCTTACCTTTATAATTTTCAACCCAGAATATCGAATCCCTGAAGTTTCACCTTCATCTGAAACGTACGGAATCAATGGGGCCCACCTATTGCTTAACCTTAAAACCTAAGATATAATCAAATATTTATTTATTATAAATATTCCATAATCTCAATTATATAAATATAATTAAACAGTACTTTAAATTACGAGATCTCACAAACCCAGATGCTGAGGCAGATGCTAAAGCAGTGCAGGCAAAAGCTAAGGCAGATGAAGCGGTTGGGGTTGGGGTTAAGGTTGAAGCATCACCCACTTTTTATTTCTTTGTTCCCCTTCCTCTCTCCCTTTCAATAACACCTACCTCAACATCATCAAATAACTCCATATTGACTATAGTACAGTCACCTTGGTCGAAGTTGTCTCCAAACATTTGCTGAGCTGATTGTTGCTGCTATAGAAAGAGATAGTGGGTTAGGTTATGGTCTTTAATTGCATAAAAAATTAATTATTGTATTATAATGAAACATAGAAGTGAAAAAAGCATTTCCTTATTAACCCTTATAGGACAACTTCTTTTGTTATGCCCTTTTTATGACAGAAAGTGCATGTCATAATTATATCCTTCCTTGATAGAGTACCTTCTATATTTTTCTGTTTATTAGGCTTATTTGGGTCTTTTCTTCTACTTAATTTGGGCCTGCCTAGCATCTTCCTATACTCTAGTGGGTTGACTGGGTTTTGTGTGGTAGATTTCAGCCATTCTTTAAGTCCAAGCATGAGTTGAAGTGCATTACCATATGCTAACATATAGATATCCTTGTAATACTAACTAGAGACATACTCCTCAACATTTCCCCTAAGGTCTCTTATTGCACATATGGCATGTGCACATAAGATACCAGACAGTGAAAACCTCCTAGATGTACAACTCCTATGTTCTAAATTTACAACAAACCTATCCTAACCCAACTCAATTTCATAACCAGCATCCCTATTAAATAGAACAAAACACTTGGAAGCAATTTCAAAATTCTTTTTAATCACCTTCCAAATGTTTGGACCAAGGTTACCTCTCAACTTACGACATTCTTTCTTTTTTCTCACAAACCTTACCATCATATTCCTTCTAATGTCTTTAGACAAAGATATGATTGGTTTCCTTCTTGCATCCAGCAATGTCCAAGTAAAAGCCTCACACAAATTATTCTCAACCAAATCAGTTCTAGAGTCTATGTTGAAGAAGGCTCTACAGCATTTCTAAGGTGAGACTCTTAATATGTCTTCAGTTGCTGCAAGTTTCTTACTAGCTAACTCATTCAAATTGTCCTCATATTACCTCACAGTGGTGGACCTAGCAATCTTCTAGAAGTATTTCTTCATTTCCAAACCCTAATGTCCCCTACTAGCCTAATTGACATAAACATGCCTAGCACAAAATTTGTGCTCAGCATCTGGAAGCAACTCATCAATTGCATTGTCAAGGCCCTACATAAAAATTATAATATCAACATCATTTATCTTACTAAATAAATAACTAAAGAGAACATGTTAAAAAATTTACCTTTTGCTGGTTTGTCATTATAGTCCAGTCTGCTTCATTTCCAAGATGTTTAATATCTGACTTTAGAAGTTCAATAAACCATTTCCATGAAGATATACATTCAACTTTCACAAGTGCCCATGCAACTGGAAACATTTGGTTGTTCCCATCTTTGCCAACAGCACATAACAACTCCCCTTTTGTCAAGCTTTTTAGAAAACAACCATTTAATCCTAGAAAATGTCTACAACCATTTTCTAAACCAATTTTTAGTGCATTAAAGCATATAATATCTCTCAAATGTAGGTTGAGAGTTTGGATTCTGTCTATGTACTTGCATCTTCACTATGCTACAAGATTAGTCTCTCTAATTACATTAGCATAATCCCACAAATGTGCAAATTGCTCCTTATAATTACTTATCACCTTCTCTGCCACATACTTCTTAGCCCTTCTAACTATACTAATTTTCACACTTGGTCCATAATCACTCTTAATTACTTCCTGTACATCTAAATCCTTCATGAAGGGGTTTCTCATTAACTTATCCATATACAGTTTAGCCAAAACAGCATGACTCATCCTTAGATTTGTATAAACCTTGTTGCAATCATGAGTATTCCCATAAGTTTTCACTTGAAATGATTGCAACTTCTTATTAAAAGATGCATATATCACCTAAAGACAATTAGGTGCAGCACACTTACCCTTTACAAAATCCTTATGGTTTTTAGCCCAAACAATTGCCCTATTATTATGGATAGCCAATAATGACACAACTTGCTTAACTGTTTTGAATTTTCAAATAACATGCCTAATTCAATATGGGGTATGCTGATGTTAGGATCATAAATTGAAAACTGACTTCTCTTCTTACTAGCATCATCTACAATGTCCTTTTCATCACTAACATCCTCACCATATTCATCAGAGCCAAAATAGTCACTATGATATCCTTCTACCTCAGCCCCTGCACCAGCTTCTTCATTCACAGACCCTCTTCCCTCAACCTCAGCCCATATTACACCATCTTCTTCATTCACAACCCTTCCTCCCTCAACATCAGCCCTTCCTACATTAACCCATCTTCCCTCAACCTCTTTTCCCACAGCCTCTTCTCCCTCAGCCCCTTCTCCCATATTACTTTTCTTTTTCCTATTCTGAAACTTGAACCTAGCAACAACTATTTCTTCATCCTCGCTACCACTTAAATATTCAATATCAACAAAATATATAAGATCTATATCCTCATCATTATCTGCATCTATGTCTACCTCACTATCAGCCCTATTTGCCTTATTATCAGCCCTATTTGCCTCATTATCAACCCCTCCTAAGTCATCATTCACAGATTGAATAGGCACATCATCTGCCTTATTAGGTTCTTCATTTGATAGTTAACTTGATATCTGAAGAATTACTTCAGGTTCATCTACACCATGTTCTATATAGATATCTATAATGCCCTGACTAGTCATATATCCTATTATATCAAGAATTGTTTTATCATCCCAAACCAACCTAAGTCCATCATGTAGTGTTTTTCCAGGCTTTAAATAATAAATCCTCCTAATATTAATAAACCCAGCATCTTCACAAACATTCATCAACTCAAAATAACTAACCTTGTCTGAATCAAATGTGAGGTCTTCAACTATCTCATGAATATATCTCAGACTCGGACCTTTACTAATAAATTGTCCTGCATAATGAAACCTTATGGTACACAGCTGAAAAGTCATCTCTGCACCAAATGAAAAACATATTATAAGAATTCTTTATCGATCAACAAATAAATTTAGCCCAATATTCACAATATTACAAGCCCTAAATCTATCCTACACTTTTACATTGCCAAAGAAAATTAATTGAAAATCACCAAATTAGCAAATCAGTGCATTATACCTAAATTAAGAAATTAGTTACCTTAAACAACAAAAACGTTAAATTTATAACAAAATTTAGTAAACTAGTGCATCTCAAACATAAACTGAACAAGTGACTAGCATTTCAATAACCTTTAAAAGAAAAAAAAACAAATTAGATTAACTCGAACAACTGACCTGCTATGGCCTATGGATGATTTCCAAATGAAAACTCCCCTTAAATTGCTTCATTTTGCAATAGAGTACCTCGCAATCACTAGTATCGAGGCTCATGAAGAAATATTCCTAAAGATTTTGGCTAATTTTGGAAGAATTTGATTGATCCCAATTTCTGTTGATGGAAAACCCTAACTCGATAAAAAAAACCTTAAGTAAAAACCCAAAAACCCTTGATTTTGACATTTACTTTTGTTTTAAAATATTTTCCCTTTTGTTTTTTTAATTACTGTTAAAATGACTTTAACCTTTTTATTTTATAACATGTATTTGTTTTTTTACTTGTTCACGCTACTATACGATGCATGTAGCTCAACACTATCAAAAAATCCTACATTGATCAAAATAAAAAATGTTTTATCCTAAATTGAGCAAAATAAAAGTTCACGTACTTAATTGAGAATTTCCCAAAATGTTAAATCCTAAATTGAGTGTTTAGCCCATGTACTTTTGACTTGCTCGCAAGACCCAGCTATCTATACATATGAGCAAGAGCATCTGTACCCCACGCATATTTACTGATAACTAAAAGATCCTCTAAATAGGACAATAATAATATGGGAACACACGATCCACTCTTATCCACAAAAAGTGTGCACCCAAGTAAGTGAAGCAAGTATGCTAGAGTAGAATACACTATTTTCTCATCACTTTTCCTGTTGGTCACATTGCCAAAGTTTGATATCAACCAATGCAATGTCACAATTGACCCACAACCAATACTCGTTGCTGCTTTAGCTTATGTAAGAGAGACGCTTAACAAATGTACTAACATTTTGTTTGTGCACTTCATGGAGATGTGCTGGCATGATACAATCCTCCCGACCACTGGTACGTCGAGTGTAGCTACATCATTCAGGGTAATTGTCATCTCCCCAAAAGGCATATAGAATGTATTCGTCTCCGACTACCACCTCTCACAAAAAGCAGAGATGAAGGTACTGTTACAAGTGTGATAAGGTGCACTCAACCAAATAACCTAAGCCGGACTGCAAAACAATGGAGCGAATACATGACTGATCATTGTCTAAAGTCCACTAAGAGATTTTCTAGCTGTGATTAAGAACCTTCAAATTGCCTCGCTCCTATATCAGAAACAACAAACAATAAGATCATTTTTAACAAATAATATAAATCTGTTTTCTTAAATTTAACAAAATAATTAGTTGACCGTCCCATATGACAAAAGCAACATGTGATCTAAAACTTTTAAGAATCGACATATCACTCGAGCCTCTAAGACAAAGCTTGGATACCTCCTCTGCATCATCTGAATCTGCTTGCTTAGCCTGTTCGTCCTGCTCGGCCTGTTTGGCCTACTCAGCATGCTTGGCAGGTTCGACCCGTTCGACTCACACGATAGGTTCGGCCTGCTCAACTTGCTTAGCATGATATCTCCTAACTTGTCGTCTCCTCTTAGAGCCGATAGGTTGCTATTGTCTTCCTTGAGATGCACTTGCACCTCGTGTCATTGCCATGTCTGAAAAAGAAAACATTTAAATAGTTATAAACAAAACCTTTGGAAATGAATAGATTTCTAATACATGAGCTTACTATATGACTATTTAGTTTAGGAAACTTTGAAATGTTCAATGAATAGCTAGCAAATAGGTGTGGATATGTATTAGAAATAGTGGGTTCATGACATTTAATAAGTATATAAATCCATCTAAGTAAATAGGTAATTTGCGTTAAACATTAACAAACAATTAACAATAAGAAATCCACAATCACAAGCCAAATCTAAAATCTATTGGTTAAGGAGGATCATAAGTACAAGCAAAATGATCCACAAACCTGTAGTAGGTAGAGAGTAGAGACTCTGGATTGTATAATTGTATACTTATTCTTTAACTATTCTTTTTGTTTTTGGGATTTTTTTCTCTAAATAAGCTACTGTAGTTGAGCCTATATACTAGAAGTGTTAGTGTCTCACATAACAAAACCAACTTTGCTAGCTTTAATGGTTAGTCTTTTCTTCTTCTTTTTTAACTGTTTTTACCAACAATATATGATATGCTCCTTGCTAGCTTTAATGTCAGTTTTTTTTTTTCCTTTTGAATATTGTTGCATAGGCTAAATCAACTCAGGATGCTTGACAGGAACACACACCCTAAACCTAAAAACTGTGAGCATTGGTAATTACATATAGCATGCTAAGACTCTTAAGCAA
Source organism: Heritiera littoralis (assembly GCA_031772115.1). NCBI lineage: Eukaryota > Viridiplantae > Streptophyta > Magnoliopsida > Malvales > Malvaceae > Heritiera > Heritiera littoralis. Next base: position 2,717,332 of record JAPDPK010000063.1, read on the forward strand.
GATAAGAATCACTTCACAGGTATAACATGAAGAAGCAAAACAAACTGCCTGATGCAAAAAAAAAGGCCAAAATCCAACCCAACAAAACACATCAAGGACCATTCAAAACATACCAAAAATTAACAAATAGACAGGAATCACAATGGCATTCATCTGTCACCAAGGCTTCAAGATGGTGTGCAGAAAAGAAAATAGTAGAGTTTATCAAGGCACATACTTCCTCCTCGAGTTCTGCTGCTATTTGGTCTACTCTCCCCTATGTAGATTTGCCTTCCTGCCAACTATATAGGAGATGCCTGCAAAAGGAAGAAAACATGATATTAGTGTAAAATATATGTACAGAACGCAAAAGAAAAACAATAAAATGTAAGGTGACTAAGTTATTCACTCACAACATCCTCGCATAGGTGACCTTGCGTGAGGTCGATCATGCAAGATCACCTGCGCGACACTATTGGCTCATGTGGGCAACCTAGCCTCGCACAGGTTGACTTGCGCAAGGCCAGCAACCTTGCGCGGGCTCACCTGCGCAGGTCGATAGCCTCATGCAATTGGTGTCGCAAAGCTAAACAAATTGCAAAAAAAAAACCCTGAAATAGATACTTGAATCGTAGAGCAGCCTTCAAAGCTAGAGCCTCTGGTTTAGGGTACGGACAAGAGAAAGAAGGAAGGAGGAGGAAGGGTTTCTAGTGTGGAAGCTTACGGGAGGGGTTGAATTTGGGGATTTCATAATAAGAGTTAAAATTGTCAAATCAAGGATAAATTTAGTTGATTTTTTTGAGTGGGTATAATTAGTAGAAAATGGATAATATTTAGAAGTTTTCTATAGGATACAAATATCCAAACATTGCATAACAAACTTTCCTTTTCTTTCCATTACAACGTGTCCAAACTTAACGTTTGAGATACCAAATGCCCAAAATTCCGTTTTCCGACAAACCGACGTCGTTAGGTGCCTAAGTCTTTCCCACCTTTCTTCTTCTCTCTCGAGCCGCTCCGCTCTTCTCTATTGGCGCCGCTATCGCTGCCCTGATTCTACGGCGGCGACACCCTCCTTCCCTCTCTTTCCTTACCCATCTCTTCTCTCACCCATTCTGTTTTAAACCGAAGCACTTCCACCTCCCTCCCCTTTTCTTTGCAGATTCATCTCTCCCTAGACGGTTTACCGGTCATCCAAATCCGATCTTCGTGGATCCCAATCAAGAGGGGGAAAATGCCGGATCAAATCCCATCCCCAGCTCCAAGATCTGCCACGGATCTCTTCTCCGACCCTCTCGACTCGCACCCTCTGTGGTTCAAGCCCTCCCTATTCCTCTCCCCTGATTTCGATTCTGAATCCTACATTGCGGAGCTCCGGACCTTTGTCCCATTCGACACCCTCCGGTCCGAGCTCCAGGCCCATCTCTCTTCTCTCAACCATGAGCTCATCGACCTCATCAACCGTGATTATGCCGACTTTGTCAACCTTTCCACCAAACTGGTCGACGTGGATTCCGCCGTGCTTCGCATGCGTGCTCCGCTTCTTGAGCTCCGCGACAAGATCCAAGGCTTCAGGGGAACTGTTGAGAGCTCACTTATCGCTTTGAGGAATGGACTGAGCCAGCGAGCAGAGGCGACCGCCGCCAGAGAGGTGCTGGAGTTGCTGCTCGACACCTTTCATGTTGTTTCCAAGGTAATATTAGTAGTGTAGTTGATAATTCATATCCATTTCCATTTCCATTAGTATTGATATAGACAAACTCCTTTATAAGGTTGAAAAGCTTATAAAGGAGCTTCCTAGTGTGGCTTCAGATTGGTCGAATGGTGATGTCAATTCGGTGCAAAAGAGTAATGCTTTGAGCGTACAACATGTTGAGAATGGAACAATGAATCTCAGAGAGACGCAAAGCATGCTTCTCGAGAGAATTGCCAGTGAGATGAATCGCCTGAACTTTTATATTGCTCATGCACAGGTGCCTCTCTTTCTTCAGTGACAAATTTTATGCTGTAGCCACTGAGATATTCTACTTCTAATTATGTAATTTCCCTTCGTATTTGTTTTCTGAATTTAATTATTTATATATATTTATTATATTGATAATAATGGAAATTCATTACAAAGTAAATTATTCTTTATTCACTTATTTTTATAGCAGGAAGAGTGTGCTTTTTAAAGAACATTGCATAAACTTATTGGTCTAAAGTCCACTGTCCTCTCCGGATTCTTACATTTAGGGATTAGTACTTTATTAGCTTGGTTAACCATATCATCAAAATCACCTTAATTATGAAGATGCATAACTACTTTGGTAACAATGCCACTAATAACATGCCAATAATTTTGGTAAAACATTCGTTTCATACCATCGGGCTGTGGCAATTTAGAAGGATGCATTTGCATAAGAGCAGTGTGAACTTCTTCATCTATAAATTTATGCATCAAAGTCTCATAAACATCAAATTCTCACGATTTAGAAGAATAGTTGAAAAACCAGGGTAACTTTGCTTCATGGTGACTGGCAGTGCAATTTGAGTGATGTCAACAACCACCAAATTAAAAGCTTTTTTCTTTGGAAGTATAAATTCATGGAATATCTGTTTTCTATGCAAGTGCAGAGCCTGCCTTTCATTCAGAACATTGAAAAGAGGATTCGGAGTGCAAGCTTACTTTTAGATGCAAGCTTGGGACGCTGTTTTGTAGATGGATTGGAACACAGGGATGTCAATGCAATTTATAATTGCTTACGTGCTTATGCAGCTGTTGATAACAATGGTAATGCCGAAGAAATTTTTCGCACAACCATTGTGGCTCCATTGATACAAAATGTAATTCCTCATGGGTCCTCTGGAGTTGTTTCTGGGGCATCTGGGGATGAACTTGAGCATGATTATCAACAAATTAAAAAACATGTTGAGAATGATTTTAAATTCTTACTGGAAATTGCTTCTGCAGGTACATATCTTTGCCTATTTATCCCATTGCGGTCCTATTGATTCTGTGACTTCATCTTGTTCTTCATTTGGTCTTTAATACTAAGTTATATTGGATTTGGTGTTGGAAATAGGTATGTGTCCTGACAAGGATATGTTTGAACTTTGTGAATATAAGCATCATAGTTGTTAAAATTCAATGTCCAATTAGTGCCTGAAATGGATATATTAGCTTTAGTGAAGAGTCTGTGTAACATAATTTCAGTCTTCTCATAGCCTTTGCAAATCGAACTTCAGATCTGCTACATGTGAAAGCTATTAAAATTTTGTAATGTTGTTTTGTTCAGAAAATTCAGGTTTACACGTATTTGACTTCTTGGCAAATTCGATTCTGAAAGAGGTCCTTGCAACAATCCAAAAGGGAAAACCTGGTGCTTTTTCTCCAGGAAGACCTAAAGAATTCCTGAAAAACTACAAATCAAGCCTAGATTTCTTGGCTTATCTTGAAGGTAGTCATCTGACCTTTTCATTTTGCATTTAAGACTAAAAACTTCCAAAGGCTATTTTCGTAAAGAATTAAAGTGTCTGAACTATGGTCCATTAATGATATAAAAGACATTCTCACTGTCAGGCTATTGCCCATCCAGAGCTGCTGTTGCAAAATTTCGAGCAGCACCGTTTTATGTTGAGTTCATGAAGCAGTGGAACATTGGTGTTTATTTCTCTTTAAGGTATGTAGTGGCATTATTAGATGTTTATTTTACTAATACAATTGTATATTATTACTTAGATGTGAACTGCTCTTATCTTTTAACAACTCAGGTTTCAAGAAATAGCAGGTGCTCTGGATTCTGCACTTACGGCATCCAGTCTTGTTCCTGTCCAGAATTCATATTCTGATGAAGAAAATTCTCAGAATCTGACACTTAAACAAAGTGTTACCCTTTTGGAGAGTTTGAGATCCTGCTGGAATGAAGAAGTTCTTGTCTTTTCTTGCTCTGACAAGTTTCTACGCTTGTCATTGCAGCTGCTCTCAAGGTCATTCCTTGAATCAAATGGTGTTGGTTAGTCTAGATTTGCTGAAATATCATCACTTGACTGTGTTTTGTGTGTGATAGATACTCAAATTGGTTGTCATCTGGATTAGCTGCTCGAAAGAAGGGTAGTGTTGGCTCGAACCCTGGATGTGAGTGGGCTCTTTCAGCTGCTCCTGACGACTTTGTTTATGTACGCTCATGTCTTTATTTCACTGTATTTCTTTTTATTTAAATTTGCTGAATCATACTTTTTGTAATACATAAAGTTATGGTGTTCTTCTCTTTGACTTTAGAAATTTTAAATTTAGAGAACTAATAATTACTTTCATTTGCATACCTAAATGGGGAGATAAATATTGAGAAATAATTAGTTCTCCACATATCCACTTGATTCTTTCTAATTAGTTTTCCGCATATCTGCTTGATTCTTTCTAATGTTGAAACTTTTGGAGGGAAATTAAAACTAGTAATAATACTTTTTTTAACATTCAAATATACTCCTAAATTTCATTTTTAAAATGTAGAAAAATAAATGAAGTAGTTGTAAAATTGCTTTAGATCTCATCATTTTCAGTTCCCCAATTACGATCTGCTGAATTCTGTGCCTTGTTGTTAATAGGACTTTAAGCATTGTATTATGTATTTCGCTTTTTGAACTCTACTTACAAGCTGCTTTCAGTTCTCCAAGTTGAGCACTATATTATTTATTTTTTAAAATATTATAGACCATAATTATCATTGATGCAAAATTTTGAGCAGCATATATATGAATGCACTTGTGCTTGCAGATCATTCATGACATAAATTGTCTGGCCAAGGAGATTTGTGGTGCTTACCTGGATCATGTACTTCAGGTTCTATCTTCATGTTCCACTGAAGTCCTTGATCTAGTAAAACAGAGCATTTTGTACTGTGGAAAATCATTGGATGATTTATTACCCTTAGTTATCAACACAATTAAAGAGGCTCTAGTTCAGAAGTCTGTCGAGGTAAGCATTGCAATGTCAGTGTATTACTTATTTGCATCATTCTCTGAGTATGAAACCACCATAACATGTTTGATGATTTCTATTGTAATTTGGCTGCTTGCATTTTCATTATACTCTGGAATTGTTTTTTTCATCCTCGTTTATCTTGAATTCCACAGGACTTGAGACAGCTGAAGGGAATAACTGCTACTTACAGGATGACAAATAAACCTCTTCCTGTCAGACATTCACCTTACGTGGCAGGGGTATTGCGCCCGTTGAAGGTATGCAATCTTTTTAGTTTCTAGTTGTCACAAGTCACAACTACTTAAGCATCATTCCATGCCATATGCTTTATGATCAAACGCTGTCCCTTCCACCTATGCCCTGGTTGATGGAAATTTATTAATGCGGGGTCATACATTGTTGACTTTTACCATTTTTTTCATTTATTCTTCCTTTTCCTTTTGTTAAATTTATTCTTCCATCTTAATATTGTTTGTTAGTGGGTTATTATGGAAATTTCTACCTTCAGGGTTGTTTTCATTATGTCCAAAGATGTCTTGGTTTTGGTCAGTGCAATGCTGTCAAAGGTGAAAGATGCACTCCAGGCAGTAGGACCCTTACCTCACCTGAGGCACAAAGTCCAGAAAAGCATTTTCCCTAGTGAAGGTGCTAATTTCTAAAAGATAATTAATATATACTGGAAGAGGAAAATTCTATGTTTTATGTCTAATAAGCTTAATAAATATGGAGTATATGATTTTGTTAATAAACATTAAAGAGTTTATTACATTGCCTAATGTGTTCCAAAGATCATGAATTATTATAACAAATGTCATCAAGCAAAGTTCCAAGTTTTCTTCAGTTCCATCTTCAACAAAATTTTGTGCATCAATTATGTTACCTTAACTTTTTGTATTCCTAAAATGGAGCTGAAAAATGTCCTTTTTTTTTTACTATTGAAATAATTGTTGACAAAAGAAAATAAAAACCAAAGGTTACTTAAGTTACTTGAGTCAAGCGTGTCTTTTCTTCGCCTAGATGCAAAGGGTGACTCACCTGAACTGGTCCAAGGTGCTTTGCCTAATTTGTGCTACACTTTAGTGCCTAGGCATAAATCTTGACAACACTGGATGGGTGAGATTAAAAGACATGGAGTTACATTAGCACGTGAAAATTCGGGTTCTGAAAATTGCTTGATCATGGTTTGGGGCCCTAGGACCATAATGCCCTAAGTAGGCTTTCAAGGCTTTTCAAAATTTTAAACTCTAACACTCATCTTCAAAACCTAGAATGCCTAAATACCTGAATTGCCCATATAGGAATTCAGAGAAAAAACCCATTAGGGTTGTCTTTCTCTCTCTATCCCTCTTAAAACATAAATATTTATTTCGGTTATACCCCTTGTATAATTAACAATCTAAAGAATTTCCAGACTGTCAAATTCTTTATTAGATTAAATGATTGCTTATGATCAAGCAAGTCAAATTTATATAATTGAATAAACATTTCTTTCTCTTTCTCTCTTTTAAGTATATAAGGAAACCCTGCACCTAATTTTCTTTTGAATCCTTTTTAGCAGTGTCACCATGTCTTAGATAAAATGCTTTGACACATACTTGCATCTTACACCCATGCTCGAGTCCTAGCAATATAGATGATGAAAAAAGTTTATAAGTTAATAGTTTTGGCAAGTGTGCCTGTTGGAATCACCTTTCTCTCTTCCCTAATGATTAGGAAATGAGGAATTGGCTTTGAGCAGCTGGCTTGTTAACATGGTTTCAATTTTATGCCCAATTCTTGCAAATAGCATATTACTGGTGTGAGCTGCATACTTCATGCTGAGATTTTTAAGCAAAAACAGAATAGCATCAATTCAGATTTGGGGAAAATCCGATTTATATCTGTTGGTTACTTTGTTAATTCAAAGATTATGTACCTGAGTCAAGAACATAGTTGGTGAGAAATCAATCCAGTCAATGAATTTGGTGCAAAGTTTTGTTAAAAAAAGTAGTGAGAAAAGCTTGTGGGAAAATTAAAAAAAAAAAGTATGAAAAAATTAAATGCTTTTTTGTATGTGTGTTTCTTTATGTATAAAAAGATTCAGAATGATAAGAATATAAATGATAGGCATACAACAAGTTTAGAGACTTCATTTATTCAATTTTTTTCTTCTCCTTTTCTTCTAAATTTTCAACAGATGAATCCATTTATTCGGTGGTACAAATATGTTATGTTTTTCAGATAAATGGATTATGTTACATATGGTATGTGTTCGCTAGCAGTGCTTTTAAAAATTTTTTCAGCTTTCCCATATATTTGGACTTTGCTGGGTCAAGATCCTATATGCATGTGCACCTTGAGGTGTTAAATATGTTACATGTGTCTGCATGGATACTTGAAGAAAATCATACAATCAGAGGAACATAAAAATTGAAATTTAATCAGACATTATATTTTTGCTTTGAAATATTGACAATTTTAGATGCATCCAGACTATATTTATTACTTGCCTTAGCTTGAATTTTCCATGGAGAATGTGTGTATTTTATCTTAATTTGTCGTCTGCTGTCCACATAGGCAATCATGGCATGTCACTGGTGATTTATAAACAGCAATTTTCAATGTTTACAGGCTTTCCTGGATGGGGAACGAGCTATGAAGTATTTGACAAATGATGCTAGGAGTAATCTACTGCTAGGTGCTGCAACAGACATAACTTCTCGCTATTATGATCTTGCTGCTGACCTTGTTAGTGTGGTTAGTATCACAAACAATCCCTTTTCCTAGTTTTCGTTTGACTTAAATATGCCTTGAATAAAACCTCTAGATTTTCTTGTCCAGGCGCGGAAGACGGAGTCTTCACTTCAAAGAATAAGGCAGGGTGCACAAAGACGAGCTGGGGCAAGCTCAGATGTTTCAGACCATAATGTTTCCGATACTGATAAAATTTGCATGCAGTTATTTCTTGATATTCAGGTGAGCATCCCATTCTAGAAATGGCAATGAGGTGGGATTATACTGCATGCATACTGCCTATCCTGAACCCTGAGTCCCTGACTTTCAAACACTCTCCATCCTGACCTAGATCCCTTCTTGGGGACAAATCTTATCCCCCGACGACAGGGGTTTGTTTTCATTTCACCAAATTTTTTTTTTCAATTCTGTCAAAATCATTGATACACTGAGGAAAATGGAAGTAAAGAAAGGGTGTGGAAAGAAATGTAGGGGGAACATAGGGTAGCATAGAAAATTGAAGTAGATTCACAGATAAGAAAACCGATTAAAACAAATATCTTTTTTTTTTCCAAGATAAAAGCATATTTGCCCCTAAGACCCCTTTCTTCACATTGCTTTTCATGTTTTAGAGAACATTTTTCTTTTTTTTCTTTTTTGGTAGTAAAAAAAGGCTGTGGAAAGAAAGGTAGCGGAACTTAGGATGGCTTGGGAAATTATGAGTAAATTCATGATAAGTAAACAGATTCAGAACGGATTTCTTTTTTTTTTTCCCAAGATGAAAGCATATTTGCTTGCCCCTAAGCCATCTTTCTTCATGTTGCTTTTCTTGTTTTGGAGATTTTTTTTTTTTTGGGGTATAATTTTAGCAATTCTTTTCAAATTTTGGGAAAATGTGCAAGATTTTAAACTTGTGAAAAAGTTGGATTATGCTTACTGCCATCTATTATTGAAAAATTGTGTTTGCTTTTTTGTTTTACATGGTGATTTTCCTAGGGAAACTATGATAACAATTTTCTGAGAAAAATTATGGTTATTTTTTCTATTTGGTTTTTATGAGAAGTTTGTTAGGAAGATGAATATTAATCTATAACGCTTTCAATATTTATATGATAAGTTCATAGAACTCTCAAGCAAACAACTATTTTCTGGCAAAAAGAAACTCATTTTATTGGGTTTCCTTATTTAATGAATAATATATTTGTTCTTTTTTTCCTTTTTATTTTCCTGCCTCTCAGCCGAGTAAAGAAAAATAAATTTCTTTCTTTTCCTTCTCTTTTCCTTTACCTACCTTTGTCTTTTCCTTTCATTTTCTTTCTTTCCTATGAAACAGTGTTAGAGCCTATCATTTCCTATCAAATGAAAAAAACGATAACTTTACGTAGAGAAACTAATAAAAGTAATGAAGATACATAATCTTTAATCACATACATGGTGAATACTAACCAATAAAAAGAGAGGAAAATTTTCTTAAAAAATTCCTAACAGAATAATCACATTTTTTTACATTGAAAATTGATTAATGAATATTGCACTCATGATATGGAAATTGATTAAACTTGATCAACAATATCACAAACCATTTTGAACCTGAACAAGATTTTGCACAAATTTGATCAAAAGGAGAGGTTGACAAAAGCAGTAATGCGAGAGCTGAATCTGTGACTAGTGTTGCTTTCAGTTTAAAGAATTGGATGGTTACCATATCCTTGCTGACCTCAACATATAGATGTTGAAGAACCTTTTGCAGTGTGAAAGCAAGAATTAATGTTATCTTACTGGGAGTAAACTTGAATTTTATTGAGAGGTTGGCTGAATGGAGAGATGGAATCATGGAGAGAAAGGGAAAGTGAAATTAAGATTTAGGAAGAGATAGAGTTATGGATATAGATATTAGAGAACAGAATTATCCTAGAGAGGAATAGTCGTAAGGTGTCAGACAGCCCCAGTGAGAAAATTTCCAAAATAACTTGGAAAGCTTCGGTTTGTAAAGATATATAAACTTAGAAAATTTCCAAAATAACCTGGAAAGCTCCGGTTTGTAAAGATATATAAACTTAGTATCGGTATGGTAATATCTTTGAAATTTAACTAATTAGTTAAAACACTTTGTTGATGATGATGATGATGTAGCTTACCCCAATCTATTTAGATAAAGGTTTTGATGAAGATGATGATGAGTTATAACACTTTGATGAATTTGTATGTCTCGTATATTGGGTATTGGTGGGACAAAATGGGTATTAAACTTCCCATCCTTGTTGCCAATCTCTTCTCAAATTTGATCCCCATCCCTACCTCCAAACCATGAGCCTTTCCAGAAACCAATTGTGGATTCCTGTTGGGTTTGGAAATATTTGCAATCTCTTATAACATCCTACTACAGCCCTTTAGTCTCTGTCACTGCCTCTCTCTTTCTCAGAATATCTTATGCTGCTACATTGTATACCTTTTCCAGGAGTATGGGCGCAACCTTGCTGCCTTGGGAGTGGAAGCAGCTAATATTGCTGCATATCGAACCTTATGGCAGTGTGTAGCACCTGCTGATAGGCAGAATCTGATCGAGTTTTAGGATGATCATCTTACACATGGTAAAGCATTTTACTGTATCTTTAAGTTGATCTTGTTTTCATTCTCTGTTTTGTGAAAGACTGCATATGAAATTGTAACCAGTGTTTTGATCTATTATTGTTGGTTTTACAATATGATTTTGTACAGAAAACTTCTCAGCATCATAAAGTATTGATTTTATTATCTCCAATAAATAACAGCACAGTGTAGACATTTTGTCTGACTTTTCCGTTTTAAATTTCTCGAGTCTTGGGCTTTTTAATGAACAATTGAACTTACTGGACTTTTTTTTTTTTTTTGGTAATAAACTTACTGGACTTTTATTTGGATGTTGAGTGATACTATTCTGTAATTGGACATTTAAGTTTTAAATTTAAATAAAGTTTTAGCCCAATTTTTTGTTTCTTTTTATTTTATTTTAAAGAATTTTTAAGAAAATAAAAATCATTAAAAAACAAAGAAGATAATTCTAAGAAAAAAAAAGAGCAAATTGAAATTAGATTAAACTTGATAGAACCTGATAAAATCTTGAATTTTGAATTTGATAAAATCTAAATTCATTGTCCTATAAATATGTACAATTCAGTTCAGTCAAGGGGGAGTTCTCAGAGATCTATTTGACTGAAACTCAATCTGAAATCATCCAAGAGAAAACCATCTTATAGTTACAGTCACCAAACATACAGTAATGAACAAAAAAAGGTCACCATACATTACCGATGTCTATTCACACTACCAAATATTACCGCATTCCACCTCCATTGTCAGTCCCCACGCTTGGCAACCTTCAATAGCCAATGTCCAGAAATCCATCTGCACTGCATCACAAGTTCTAGATAATTTGATGGATCAATGTTTGTCTATGCTGACTAGACATAATTGCATAGCAAGTTTAATAAGATGCTAAATTAAGCATCAGACTCAACTCTTTGATCACAACACTCCATGCACAGACCTCAAGGTAAAACGTGATCATTCACTTAATGACGTTGCACAGTAAAAGTCAGTTAAAGTCAAAGCATTACTGATATACTCATTTGGTAGTTCATCAAATATATCTTCCAACTCTTCGAGTGATCATTGGTTTACAAAAATTACAAGAATCATGTGATTCTTCAACAGCCATAAAACACAAGTTTAAACAATTGCATTTTCATTTTCATCTTCGTCATTATCATTTTCATTCTTAGATTGATCACTGTCACTTCAAGTTACAAACATTACTTTTCTCCTTGGTTTCTTCTCTAATTTCTTCCTAAAAGTGTGACAGTCCTACCTAGTGTCTCGACCTATTGCATTCAAAGCAAATAATGGGATTCTCATCCTTTGCACTAGGTTTCCCTAGATGTTTCTTTGCTAAATGGTTCCTCTCTAACCCTTAGCTTTACTGTTTATAAACTTATTAAATCTCCTAACATAGCTAAGTCTAATTCATCATACCTAGAGCTATCCTTCTCTATCCTAGTATCCTCACTAGTTGAGCATTTACGAGCTATTCTTATGTTCTTACTTGAAGGCTCTTCACTCCTTTTCAACTTCATTTCGTAGGTGAGCAGTGATCCCATCAATTCTTCTATAGATAGTGTGTTGGGATCTTTGGATTCCTTTATTTTTGTCACCTTTACTTCCCATGACTTGGGGAGGCTATTTAAGATCTTTTTGACCAATTCCATGTTGGAATAGGTCTTACCTAACCCCCTTAAGACCTTTTATGATGTCAGTAAATCAATTTACCATCTCATTACTAACTCATCGGGTTTCATCCTAAACATCTCATAGTCTTGAGTGTGTATCCCGATCTTGGTCTCTTTGACTTGATTTGTTCTCTCATGTGTTACATCTAGTTTGTCCGAAATCTCTTTAGCACTATCACATAAGAAAACTCTATTGTACTTAGTTGGTCCTAATGCACAAAACAGACTATGCATAGCCTTTGCATTTAGTTGTGTTAGCTTAATATCATTTTCATCCATTCTTCTTCTGTTTCGATCATCTCTTTATTTCCTACCATTTTCTTTGAGATGTGAGGACCACTAATAATTACTCTCTATATTTCATAATCATTAGCTTGTATGAAGAGCATCATTCTAGTCTTCCAATAGGAGTAATTCTTTCTATTAAAAAATGAGAGTCTAATGGTAGACTGCTTTTCTAAGGTTGAGGGGTTTTCTATGTTGAAATGAGCTATTTTTAAGGATCATCTGTACTCTAATGTGATTAAATCTAATCTCTAGAGCCCTCCTTTGATATCAATTGTTGGCTCACAATTAACCTAGAGGAGGGTTGAATCGGTTAATAATTTGTTTCTAACTTAATGCTTATCTTAAGTTCTACCTACACTATATATGCAATATACAAGCAAGCAATAGATAAAACAATAAACAGTAAGTAAAGAGTGTAGGGAAGAGAAACTATACACAATCGATTTATAGAGGTTCGGCTCCTAGCCTACATTCTTACCTTGAGTCACTTCTAAGGATTTCCACCAAATTCACTACTAGAAAATAGATTACAATTGTTCCCTTTTGCAGACTCAATGAGACAGTATTTTCCTTTTTCCCAAAAGCTCAAGGATAACCTTAACTACTCTCTTTTCATAGGCTGAATGAGTAAACCCACACTTTTCTTTTTTCAGGCTAAGGGAATCAACCTTTATAAGTGTTTTTTTTAAACTGAAAAGCCAAACGTTACAACAACTTCTTTTTCTAGTTTAAGAAGCAAACTTTAATCTACCAAAACCTCACTTTGTTAATTTAGCACACTAGAGACTCTCTTCTTTTCAAATATAGGAGTGGATTCACAAGATGGTTTTCTAATGCCTTTGCTAAGGCTGAAGTTCTCTTTGGCTCTTTGAAGGAAACTTTTTGAGACAATGGATGTGGAGATTTAATCTTTGTCTCTTCTCTTCTTTTTCTCTTTTGAAGCTTTGGAAATGAATATAACTTTTGATATGGAATTTTAGTTCTCTTTATGTTTAGTTCTTAGTTTATTCTTTATATAGATTCTTTAAACTTTGGCTGTTGAGGTTGGTTTCCCAATGATCTTTCCACTGGCAGATACCAAAATTCGATCGTTGGAGCTTGCCAGACTTGAAACCTATAGATACTTCCTTCCATGTATCGATACTTTTAAGATAAATCCTGCACAAAAAGAAACAAATGTATCAATACTTATCTTAATCGTATCGGTACCAAAACAGAGTATAAAGTTTTTATTTCATGGTCATGATAAGGTATCAATACATTATTAGTCCCGCCAATATCGATGCACATTTAAATCACATCAATACTACTGTGAATAAATCACATATTATTTGTTTAGAAAGCAAGATTAATTGAGGTTCAAATATGCAAATGTAAATTCTAGCTCTTTTTTTGGTGAAATAAACTCTAGCTCTATGATCACGCATATTTGACTTTATCACATATTAAACATAAGTATACAAAATATAAACAATTATTCTGTCATGCTTATTAAAATTACATTCCTTTTAAATTTTTTGTGAAATCATATCAAAATCTTAATACATTTCAAAGTCAACATATTATTCCTCCTCAATTTTAGAGTAAAAGATTTGCTTTTGCTTTGTTGGGAACACAGATATTTAGATATGTCTGACAATACTTTTCATCATAATTCTTTTCTTTGACAAAATGCATTTATTTTATGTTTTGAAATGAACAAAATAAAATTGATGAGACAAATATATATACATATATATATATATATATTTCGCATTGTGTAAATTGTGTAATATCACATATATTAAAAAATATATATATTTACAAAATTGGTTCGGATTAAATCAGGCTTGGTTTTCAAATGACAAAAACTAAGCCTGGCCCAAAATTTGATTAAGCCTAATATTTTTGTTTGAACTCAATTGTTTGGGATTAATATTTAGTGCAAGCCCACTCAAAATTCTCGAATATTATATATATTAATAATGTTTTTGGTGTTTTACACATGTTAAATATGTAAAACACATGTAAGATACCAATAATATTGGCAATCATACACACGGCACGGTAATACGATACAAAAATAACATGAATAAAAAATAAAAAAATGACATGAGTTAAAAATTGATAAAAATTATATATGAATATAACAAAAGTTAAAAAATAAACTTTATATTTAGCATGTTGATGTAAATTTTAACACAATTTTTATATTTTACACAATATAAATATAATTTTATATTATATGAATACGAATTTTATATTGAAATTGTCAAATCTAGTTACAATTGAATGCAAAATACTTTTTTTTTAAGCTCAAATCCGATTTTTCCTATATTATTTTTTAATGTAATCACGGTTTTAAAATTGTTCGGTGGAATACAGACTACATTATAACCAAGGAAAGCAAAGGTGGCTATAGAGTGCAGTAGGTGAAACTTGACCATCTCTCCCGTCTTCACCAACTTCATAAATTGCCATTCTCTGACAACTCAACAAATTAACAGGTGATGCTTGAATTTAAATTAAGAACTCATTATCTTTACTTCTTTGTTGGTTGGTTTTATGATCTGATTGTGTCTGGGTATTTTCTGAATTGAGACGGTTTTCATTCATTTCTTTGTGGGGCTGTGAGCTTTAAGGGTTTTTTTTTTTTTAAGAGAAATTTAGGCATGGTTGAATCCTGGCGACCTTAAATACCCATAAAGAAATTGAATTTTTTTATTGGATAGAACCTTTGCTAAAAGATGACACTGATACCTGGATGGTTTTAAAGTTTGATTCTTGAAATTTTAAGTAAATGAAATTTTCTAATAGCTTGGGAGTTATTATACACATTTCCTTACGAATTTCTTGCTGTTCTAAGTAATGCACTGTTGTCACTTACCATATGGTTGTTATCACAGTCATTATTGTTATTGTTACTCAAATTTGAATAAGGATGATTGATAACTGCAGTCACAAACTACATCTAGAAGGAACTTGGTATCATCGAACTTGTTGGCATGGAGTCCAAGTTAGTTGTGCACAGTGGTGGTTGTCATTGCAGGAAAGTAAGATGGCATGCCCAAGCACCTACCAGTGTCGTCGCTTGGAAATGCAACTGCTCAGACTGCTCCATGAGGGGAAATACTCACTTCGTTGTCCCGCGCCAAAGGTTTGAGCTTTTGGGAGATTCCAAGGAGTTCCTTAGCACCTACACTTTTGGAACTCACGCGGCAAAACATACATTTTGTAAGGTTTGCGGAATAACTTCATTCTATACCCCGCGGTCAAACCCAGATGGCATCGGTGTTTCATTCAGATGTGTTGATCCCGGAACGCTCTCCCATGTTGAGATTCGGCATTATGATGGCAAGAATTGGGACAACTCCTACAATCAGAGTGGCATCGCTTCGTTTTCAAAGGAGCAATCCCAAAATGATTCCACCCAATAGCTGGTAGCTTCTTCTAGATTATTTGGTGCAATTTAGTGCAGTTTGTTATCAAGTGCGTTAGTAGTTGCTGCAAGAATGAAGTATTTATAGTGAAGAATAAGTTTTTAATAGAAGTTTTTATAGAGATTGGTTTGCAGCCTTTGCAGGGTTTGTTCCTATGATTTTGGATTGGTATTGCGTAACTTTTTTGTTTTGTCTATGTAAGAACACCTTGTACGCAAGACGTTTTTGCCAAAATGTCTCAGCATAAATACTATTGTTTGTTGGAATATGAGATGCCTTGAAAGGTTACATAAGTGTAGGGGGTTATTGACAGGGCATTGGTATGGAATACGAGGATTGGGTCTCAAAAAAATCTTCTGTAACTTTCAAAAAAGAAAGAAATTGAGTCAAAATTCCGCTAATTTATGGTTTTTTGGCTTGTTACTCACCACAAATATCTATGTTAATGATTTCATATTCTATTAACAGTAAATGATTAGATGTTCATTGCAAACCATTAGACTTACAATTTTGCAGTAGAGGCACACAAGGGAATGAACTTGGAAACCATTAAGCCAGCACTACAGGCAGTGTTTCACAAGGAAAATGCATATACATAGCAAATCATGCTACATTGAAACAAAAGGAACTAAACTTCCTTTATTGACATATTGCCACTGTTCAAGAAGCTCAGCCATTACCCGGCTTAAATTAAGGTAAGACAGGATCGAACAACAACAAAAAAACAGTAAATCTGAAAAGTTTATTAAGACTGAAATCCACCACTCACTTCTGTAGTAGCATTGCACTGCATTGCGCCATTATTTTAGATGCCCTGGTAATAGAATCAGTCATGTAGAAATTGTCAACAGCAGCCTTGAATGGTGTCAAGCTTATCTTCTCAGTACAGTCAGGAACTAATGAAGGCCCAAAGGTAGCTGGCTCTATCTCATCCATGCGCAGTAGGTTTGGCGCTACAGTCCTCATCCTGTTGCGTATGGCCCCTAGTGTATCGTAAGGTAAACGGATCCCTGCAACCTCAGAGAGTGCTCGAATGATCTTCCAATCGTCCCTAGCATCACCAACAGTAGGGACTGCAGGCAATGTTTGCTGAGTGCAGCCTTCAGTATTTTCATATGTACCCTCCTTCTCACTGTAGGCAGCTGAAGGAAGAATTACATTGGCACGATACACACTACAGTCCCCATGGTGCCCCTGATACACCACAAAAGCATCTGCTGGGACTTTATCCAAGTTCACGTCATCAGCACCCATAAGATACAAGAACTTTGATGACTCGATGCTGTTGCTGGATTCTGGCACAAGTCCAAGGTCGAGGGCTGAAGCCTGAGCAGCATTGAGAAGCAAAACATTGAATCCATTCCAGTCAGGTCTGATGACATTCCCATACTTTGTTGCAATGGCTTCAACAATTGAAAAAATAGCATCTTTGTCCTGCCTCTCAAACAGCCCAGCACCGACAATGATGGCTGGGTTTTTAGCGTTTAAGATGGCTGAACAAAAAGAATGACGACCCTCAGCAATCTCAAGAAGTGTTTGTGGGCCAGTGCCAAGATGCTTGTAATCATAGTTGAATTCTGTTGGCGGACCAATGTATCCAACCTTAGCATTTGATGCCCTAACCGTCTTACGGATTCTGGCATTTACCATAGCTGCTTCAACCCTCGGCTGAAAATTAACATGGAATCATATGATTAGATTATACTTACTATATATACAAAAACCCAAAACATTGGCACCATTAACACACTCAGAATCTTCTGGTTTATAGGGAGGTACGAGAGGGGTAAAAGATTCGAACTTTGGACCTAATCCTTATTAAGGATGGGTAACACACCCACAATTTACTGGCAGAAGTTTTTTTTTTTAAATAGTCTTCTAAAGCATTTTAGGTTTAAGGCCTTCTGACTAAGAATTTTTGGACCATATAGGTAGTATTGTTTTTATTCTCTTACATCCTTGGTGCTACTCGTAGATTTTTTATTTTCAACAACTTCTTGGGGCTTTTGTTTGGAAACACCCTTTTTAGCTTTTGTCGACCAATATTTGGCTTTTTTCTGTCCCTTCAACTATCTGATTTTTTACATGATTCAGTTGCTTATTAATTTGTCACATGAAATTAGAAGACTACCCATTTGACTTTAAATCTCACTTTAAAGAATATGCCATCCGTCATTTATCATTTCATTTTTTAATAATTACATATATTTGATTCTAATCATCTTTTTAATTTATTCTAATAAAAAAGTTAATTGCAATACACTCCCTTTACTGTTTTATTAGCAATTTATAGATTTAACAATACTATATAAGACTTCGGTAACATTTAAAGAAAAGTGTTATCAAAAGAATTTGAATTGCAGGATGACAAATATAACAAATATATAACATAAACAACAGAAGACAAGAACATAGTTAAGAACAATAAAATATTACTAACACCTTTTTACTTTCATAGCATAAGGTGAAGTTATTTAAAACTCAATATTATATAAATATAACTTTTTTATTGTATTAACCTAAACAACTTATTTTTTGTAGTACAAAAGCTTAAATACAAACTAAATCAAAATATTACACTCCCATCCAAACATATACAGTTAATTCACACAGCAGGCACTATTCAAGACTAAAGAAATAATTCAGAGAATGATGAGTAAGTATGTCTCCAAAAATATTCATTCCATTCAGAAGAAAAATATAACACTCTCAGGAGAGAGATTCAGAAAAGTAATTGCTACCTATGCACAATGGACATGTACATGGACAAAACAGATTGTGACATTCAGTAAGAGTAGGCAAGAAGTAAACAATATAAGAACTGGGATTGCAAGGGAGTTACCTGTGTACCAACCAAAAGGAATACATCTGCCTTCTCAAGACCAGCAATGCTGCTATTCATAAGATATCTGTATCTTAAATCAGCATTAGGGCTTATGCCAGTTCCTTCGCACCACACATTGTTTGATCCCATGTTGTTTAACAAATCTTTCAGTGCCATCATGGATTCAGCATCAGAAAGTTTACCAGCAACCCCAACGATTTCCTCTGGTTTAACCTGAAGGGCAACCTCAGCAACCACAGCCAATGCATCACGCCAGCTAACAGCCTTAAAGCGCCCATCAGCTCCACGAATCATGGGATCATTTAGCCTCTGTCTCTTCAATCCGTCATAACAGAAACGAGTCTTATCTGATATCCATTCTTCATTTATATCCTGCAAAGGTCAGTCAAGCAGGGAAAAAAATAAACTTATCTTGTATAAGCAGATCAATGCGGGCCATTAGCAGAAGAAATTAAGGTTTCATTTTGCTAAATCTAATTTGAAGCGCAAACAGAACATTACTATCCATAGTTTTCTTTTCTCTTATCCTCTTTTTTATTATTATTATTATTTGATAATTGGAAACGTATAAATGAATCATGCATGTTAGTCACATAAAAAGGAAATTACTGGTTGGAAAGTATAAACATTGAAACTTCAGTAATTTATAATAAGAAAATTTAGTTACTTCAAATCCTTGAACAAATTGAAGAAAGCATTTAGCCATTATTACCTAGATGAAACAAACCCCATTCAGGTAGTCCTCCATTCACTATTTTCACATTCTTTAGAGGGATGTAACAGTAAATCAGGGGTGTAGTGCAGAGAGGAACGCCGCCCACCCAAAAAAAAAAAAAAAACCCAACTGCCAAACAAACAGGCCCTTAGAATATAAATTCAAGCAATTGGCATTTGGATCTAACTCATAGGACATGAAATAAATTGCTAGCCATGACCATTTTGACTTCAGAAACTTGTGATTACCAGAATGATAAGGAACCACTAGAACACTCATTCAATTTTGCTAACAATTGGCAAATTTCAACAAGAGAAGGAGCTAGCACATGATCAAGCCCTTCCAGTACATCCACTGGACTAATAATTCTATCACATACAGCCATGCCACACTTGTACATATCAGCAGTCACAAACCAAAAAATAAAATTTATCTTGCCAAAAACTAATGTAAAAAAAATCTACAAAATGATAACACAAATGCGTTGCTACATATGCCACATTAATCACAATACACAATGAAATTTATTCTAATATAAATCTATTTTAAGTTATTGGTCACATCGCCTTGAGAACAAATATGAAAGCAGCTTATCTCATAACAGAAACAACATAACTTTGAGTTACTGAGGTGGTGATCTCAAAACAATTTAAGACTAGCGCAAAGTAGTCAACAAGATAGTTCATTGCTTGCTGGGTGTCAAACAAAAGATTCCTGAAATGAGTGTACTATAAGCATCTTATGGCAGTTTACCACTTTACCTCATTTAAACGTGGAAGGATACGCATAACCTCCGGACCTCTGCTATCAATCCGAATGTTGGATCCAACCGCATCAGTTACATCGATTGTCTCCGTTCCTTTCAACTCCCAGTTTCGAGCCTTAAATGCAAAAGGTTTGGAGGTAAGGGCTCCAACAGGGCAGATATCAATTACGTTTCCAGAAAGTTCACTTGTCATAAGCTTTTCAACATAAGTCCCAATTTCTTCTCCACTACCACGACCTAAAATGCCAAGATCCTGAACTCCAGCAACTTCTGTTGCAAACCTGACACACCTAGTGAAACAACAAAAAGTTATAAGCCTCAAACTTAGACCCTTGCATCACAGAACAAAAACAGAGTTGCCTACAGAAATTTGTCAAACAATCAAATACTCAAAATTTAAGACTTAGTCTAGCCCCCAAAAACTGCTTAAAGAAGAAGACGCAAAATTTGGCTTGAAACTCAAAAAGAAAAGAACGCCAGGAAAGCTGGGGATATTGAATAAACTTGGTAAAATCTATTTATGAATCATAAAGCCCAACCCATTTCATTTAGGCTTAATTGAGGTTATCCCCAGAAGCAAAATCATTAAGCATTTTGAGATTAAATCCCCTATCAGGGGCATGATTTTTGTGTGAGAAGTTTTAGAACTTGGACTGAGTAGTGTAAATGTAGAAGTACCAAATCAGTCTAATGTAATTCAATAAAACAAAATTTTACACAGCAAACTCTGTTGACAACTTAATCACAATTTGACATTAGACTATTGTAAGTGTAGGACAACTTGTGATTCAAAAGGTGCTGGACCTATGAATTACCAATACCAATAATAATTGTGACAATGAAACACCCATTCATTCTAAAATGGAGTTAAAATATACATTTTCGGTTCCTATATCTAGCCACAAATACCTAAAGGTAAAAATTCTCAAAGTATTTGATTACTCAGAAAAAAAGCTAGAGTAGATGTAGTCACCCTTTGGATTTCATCTCTTCAATTTATAGCCATCTCAAATTTAAAAAGTAAATAAATAAAAATAAAAGGGGTGGGGATATTGTTAGGTTGCTTTCTGACCTTGTACACTGAATGCACCGAGTCATGACAGTCTTTACTAAAGGACCAAGATTCTTGTCAACAACAGATCGCTTCATTTCAGTAAAACGGCCACGATCAGATCCAAACGCCATAGACTGATCCTGGAGATCACATTCCCCACCCTGATCACAAATTGGACAATCCAGTGGATGGTTCATCAGCAAAAATTCCATCACTCCTTCACGTGCCTTCTTTGCTAATGGTGTGTCCGTCTTAATCTTCATTCCTATGTCATAGTACCAAGCATAATTAAAGAAGATAATCCAAAAGAATAAACAAAGTATTCAGGTAACAAGAACCAAATCAAGAAATAACAAAATCTGAACTTAGAGCAGACAAAAGCTAAATTGTTTAAAATGAAGAATAAAAGGCGTCAAAATGCACAAGACTGAGTAGGATTTATAAGCAAGCATATTCCTAAACGTAAATAAATTTGAAGGACAAATCGTCCAAGCAACTATTACAAAAAATAAATAAATAAATAAAGCAAAAAAGAAATTAAGGAAAACAAACATATTTTATGAAGAATAAGAGAAACAAATGAATTGGTTCATAGAGTAATGAATCATAACGCTGTATCTTTCTGAACAATAAACAAAACAACTAGCAGCGTTCAAATAACAGAGAGAGGAACGTTGAAGCAAAAAAAAAAGTATCCAAATAAAAGATTAAATAAAAAAACGAATAAATTTAACAAAAAAAAAAAAACTATGAAATCGAAAAGCTAACCGGGGAGGGCGGGCATGGCACAAGAGGCTACCGGCTTGGGGGACTTTTCAACCTCGACAAGGCACATACGGCAGTTCCCAGCGATCGAAAGTCGGCTATGATAACAAAATCTCGGAATGTCAACCCCAGCGATCTCGCAGGCCTGAAGAACAGTCATGCCCTTAGGGATTTTAACCGGGAACCCATCCACGAACACCTCGATAGCATCATCAGGGTTCGTGAAGTGGACCCGAGCACCGCCCACAGGCTTCTTCTGTGAAGGCGGAGTGGGTTCCGGCTGCGGTGCTGCTGCGGCCGCTGAGGCATCGGGGGATTGGAGCTGGGGTTTGGTAACAATGGGTCGGAATCTAGAGTATTGAGAAGAGAGGATTCTTGAGGTTCTTAGAGTTCTTGAAGCTAACAAGCCTAATCCCATTTTTTTGGTTCAAGGTCTCCCCGAATAGATTTCTTGCTTTCCCCGTTGCAGCTGTAAACTGGGACAGAGTGAGGAGAAATTTCGAAATGTTGGGTTGAATTGAAATGCAGGCGTGTGATTCGCACAAGTCGGGTTTCAAATTGACCCGTTTTTGTTTCACGGTCCTCTTTCGGGCTTTTCAGACGCTGTCGTGTTGGTTGCTAATTTGCCAGCCCTATGTTAAGGTTGTATGCAAATCAAATTATTTTTAAGTTTCTCAAATTTGACTCAATAATTATTATTAAAGTTTAACTCAGGTCAAGTTCGAGCTCGAATTACTCGAATAATAAATTGAATCGAGTTCGAATATTTTAATATTCGAATCAAGCAACTCACAAATCTAATCGATTTTTTTTAATATATATTTTTAATATTTTTAATATTAATTTATCATTTTACTTCAAGATATCAGTGTGTGTATATATATATTAAAATTGAAAATAGCGATTAGAATTCAATTGAATTCCAATTTGTTAACAATTACTTAACTGATGTTACCAACAATCTCTTGATCAAGTGATTAAAGATAAATTGTGACATATTATAAATCTTACGCTCAAATTTAAGCACCCCATTAACCATTAGTTGACTAAGTTGCAAAGAGGACAATTGTAACCTTGTATGAAAAAGCAAGCTTTGCATGAAAGACAGGTGTAACTGTTGTGTCTAAACCTATGCCGCAAGTACACGGGTCGCGACAAGTAATACAGTAGTGAATAGAATATCGTTCCCACGAAGATTATTTAGATTCGTTCTAGTTAAGTATTAAAATTTGTCATCCTAGATTTATTCAAACAATTGAATTTTTTTTTCATTAAAATTATTATAATCTAATTACCTATTATATCAAGTAAGCAAATAAAAATAACTAATCCTAAACATCTAATCAAATAACAACTAAATATTAAAGTAAAACAGCATGCTAAACCTAATCATTAAAGCCTAAAACTAATAAACAAAATCTTGAAGAAACAGTAAAGAGCATGCAAATTAATGAAAACCAAAACGTGAACCATCATCATGGACAGCCACAAACTTGTGGCCAAGCCACGTCATTCATCAAACCGTGCCCTGCTCCAGTTGCAACGCTGCAATTTCCAGCCACCACTCCACTCGCTTCACGCAGCAGCTTGCTGTCCGCTTCACCTGTTGTCCACGCCAACAGCTAGCTCAGTTCAGCCAGGGAGTAAACCGAAAAGATGCAGAAACTCCAGCCGCTTGTCACTTGGCCAAACTTTCCCAGCTATAAATGAAGCATCAGACAATGAAAGCAGAAAGCGATAGACAGAGCATGAAATTTTAAAAAAAAAATAGAAACTAAAAATTTATTTAAACTAATTTAAAAAGAACTTGAATTCTCAATATGCTTAAACAACTTGAATAAAATCAACCGAAATCCTTGAAGAGTCTAAGAAAATCTAAGTAAAAAAAACATAGTAAAGAAACAAAGCAGCAAGAAAACAAGGGGAGAGCTTGGCTGCTGTCACTCAGCCTCTCTTTTCCATATTTCATATGCGGCTCCTCTTATTCTCCCCTCTTTTATTCAAGTGACAGCCTCTCTTTTATATAGACAGTCTTCTAGGATTCTTTTAGTTTTTTTTTCTTAGGCAGAAAGTTTCAACTCAGTTGGGCTCTCTTTTCCTTTTTCTTTTCTTGCCTTAGTCTGTAGGATTCTTTCCTTTTATTTCCTTCTTGCTTTATGATACTTCGAAGCATTAATTTTGACTGCATTAGACTTCTTTTGCATGGTTAACTTTAATTCCTTGCACACAAAGAAAATCCAAATAAATAGGAGAGAAAATAATAAAAATTCCAAAATATATCCAAAGATTTTGTAATAAAATCTCATAAAAAAATAGATATTATAGAGACTTATCACACCCACAAATTTAATATTTTGCTTGTCCTCAAGCAAAACAAATAAAAAATAACTAGAGACATATACTCAAAAAAAATATGATCTTCCTTAAATCCCTCACAATTGCATACTTTTCATTATTAAAAAAAAAAAAACAAGAATGTTGGCTCAACACTGAAAATAATTTAAGAGCAAGTTCCATTTCTAATTGAAATTTCCGTGTGTGTGAAAAATTCTTTTTCATTTCATTGCACACAATCCGGATGAGATTATGCAAACATAAAACTAAACAACAATCTCAAAGTATGCTCAAGTCCCATGAGTTTGCTTTTCTCTTCTCTCTCCACTAATGTAGTTACACAGAACTAAAGATCATTAGGACTTTATTAAGCTTGTAATGTCAGGTTAGGGCGAAGGCAGGATGAAGGATAACTTTAGGCTTAAAAACCTCTAAGCATGCATTATTTTCATGGATTTTTTTTAAAGCTCAAATTGCAACTCCCAAACTTTTGATTTTCTTTTTTTTTTCACTTTTTTTCTTCTTCTTCTTCTTCTTTTTTTTTCAGATTTTTTTTCATTTTTTTTTGAATTTCTTCCTTCCTTTAATTAAGGAGAGCTTTCAATATTTTTCAATGAATGATCCACATGCTTATAAGGGTAAAGGACAAGAGATTATATAAATAAGTGAGGCTAATAATATGGGTTATCAACAAGAAAGGGATAATTAGGCTCAAAAGGTGTATACTAAGGATAAATATATATCAAGGTAGGCTTGGAAGGCTCAAACGATCCAAAGATGGCCCAAATCATCTCCTCAGTCAAGTGTAATCTAGGATTTCGTCTCGAGAGAAAATCAAAACAAATTCTAGTACTTAAAACATAACTTTAAAACTCATGCAATTCCATATCACATAAGCCTTCTCTAAATATGCATACAAATCAATGATCAAGACATAGTACTCAAATTTTGAAAATTCACAATAAAAAAAAAACAAAACTACTCAAAAATTCATCTCATGCTTTGCACAATACTCATGCCTTTCTGAAGATTATGAAAATAATTCAATCATATTGGAATAAGGAGAAATTACAAATTTATAAACACAAAAATGTCTCAACGTAATCAACTATTGAGGAATTTTGAAAAAATATTTTGAGAATTTTTCAAAAAAAAAAATTTAGCTCAAATCCTTCCCCCCAAACTTAAATCGCACATTGTCCTCAATGTGTAAGAAATTCAAAGAATTCAAGAAAAGGATAAAAGAAACTCCCCTGATTTTTCAATGAAGCTCAAACTGCATAGCCTGCCAAGTTCCTTTGTTGCTTCCCCAAACTTAGACTCTGACTCCTACAAAATAAAAGAAAAGAAATCAAATTAATGAACTACTAAAACTAAGTGATAAAAAAAATAACTACTAAAGCAATAAAATGCTGGGGTTGCCTCCCCAGAAGCGCTTGATTTATAGTCATCAGCCTGACTATGTCTGTCATTCTTTAAGGTGGTTCAAAAATTCTGAATATGGATGGATGCACATAATGCACCCTCCTAGTAGGAGACTCGAGCAGATTCTTCGATTCACAGGACTTAGCTATACAGTCTTCACTTTCTTCTAATATATAGCCCAAGTCATTATCCTGTGGATAGCCTTGGATGGCAATGAAGGCTACCTCATAAAACTGCTCATCAACTTTTGGAGTTAGGACTTCTATTTTGAGCTCATCTTCTTTCTCACTCTCACTATTCTCCATTTCAATTATTTCCACCACACATTTTTCTTCAATAAGCATCGATGGTAATAGTTCTTCGACCTTGACTTTTTCTTCAATAATGAGCTCAAGTGGTATAGGCTTCTCAACCTCTTCAGTTACCACTTCTTCAAGTGGTGTAAGCTCTTCAACACCTTCAATTACCATCTCTTGTGACGGAACTTGCAATGGAGCTTGATAAGCAAATTCAACGGTGTCTACTGGCTCCAAAGAAGGTGATGGTTGCCTTTCAATGATACTTGGAGAATGACTATCTCCAATTTCCATTACTTCAACCACACATTCTTCTTTAATAAGCTCTGGTGGTGTAGGATCTTCAACATATACAGTCACCATCTCTTCAACTGGTGGTTGCAATGGAACTTGATACTCTAAGTCAACTATGTTCGGTGGCTCCAAGGAAAATGATGGTTGACTTTTGTGATAACTCGAAGAATGGATCAGATGACTCTCTATACTTTGATTCTCAATGTTAACTGGGGTGACAAAATCCAAGCTTACGGGACAACTCTCTCTAACATGGTTCCCTTCACCTATCTTACAAACAATAAAGGGACTTTGATAGACTTCTTCAGGTAAGGTGGCTACTTGAGAAGTCGAAGTCATAACAGGATCTATACTTTGAGTGTTGACGACCTTCTCAGGCATAACTCTTCCATAGTACCGCTGGTAGTCATTAGAAGCCATTACCTCGACCAAATCATATGCTTCCTCAACAGTCTTCTGCATAAGAGCTCCACCTGCCGCTGCATTGATCCATGCCTTCGAAGGATCACCCAAACCAATATAGAATACTTGGACTTGTAACCACAAGGGTAATCTATGAGAAGGACATCTTCGAAGTAAGTCTTTAAATCTTTCCCATGCTTCACAAAAAGGCTCAAGATCATATTGCATGAAAGACAAGATGTCATTCCTCTTCTTCGCTATGAGTGCTGGTAAAAGGAATCTAGCAAGGAACTTGCGAGCCAAATCATCCCACATAGTGATTGAGTGATGCGGAAGTACATTTAACCACCTTTCTACCTGATCTCGAAGAGAGAAGTTGAACGATCTAAGTCGAATGGCATCATCAATAACGCCACCACATCTGCACAGGTCACTCATCTCCAAGAACTTGACTATATGACTACATGGATCTTCATTGGGCAACCCTCCAAATTGAATCGACTTCTGGATCATCATGATGATGTTCGGATCTATCTGAAAATCAACTTCGATTTTCGGTATCTTAATGCTTGAATGGATTTCAAAAAACGAAGGATTTGCATAGTCTCCCATGGTTCTTGGCTCGGCACAATAAGCCATGGTACCTCCCAAAAACAACAAGAGAAAATATTAGTATCAAGGAAGGAAAAAAAATATTTGAATTAAAACTAGGTATGCTTGGTATTAATATTAGCAAAACAAATCCTTCAATCCCCGGCAACGGCGCCAAAAACTTGTTGTGTCTAAACCTATGCCACAAGTGCACGGGTCGTAACAAGTAATACAGTAGTGAATAGAGTATCGTTCCCACGAGGATTATTTAGATTCGTTCTAGTTAAGTACTAAAATTTGTCATCCTAGATTTATTCAAACAATTGAATATTTTTTATTAAAATTATTATAATCTAATTACCTATTATATCAAGTAAGCAAATAAAAATAACTAATCCTAAACATCTAATCAAATAACAAATAAATATTAAAGTAAAACAACATGCCTAAGCCTAATCATTAAAACCTAAAACTAATAAACAAAATCTTGAAGAAACAGTAAAGAGCATGCAAATTAATGAAAACCAAAACGTGAACCATCATCATGCACAGCCACAAACTTGTGGCCAAGCCACGTCATTCATCAAACCGTGCCCTGCTTCAGTTGCAATGCTGCAATTTCTAGCCACCACTCCACTCGCTTCACGCAGCAGCTTGCTGTCCGCTTCACCTGCTGTCCACTCCAACAGCTAGCTCGGTTCAGCCAGAGAGTAAACCGAAAAATGTAAAAACTCCAGCCACCTGTCACTTGGCCAAACTTTCCCAACTATAAATGAAGCATCAGACAATGAAAGCAGAAAACGATAGACAGAGCATGAAATTTTTAAAAAAAATAGAAACTGAAAATTTATTTAAACTAATTTAAAAAGAACTTGAATTCTCAATATGCTTAAACAACTTGAATAAAATCAACTGAAATCCTTGAAGAGTCTAAGAAAATCTAAGTAAAAAAAAATAGAGTAAAGAAACAAAGCAGCAAGAAAACAAGGGGAAAGCTTGGCTGCTGTCACTCAACCTCTCTTCTCCATATTTCATATGCGGCTCCTCTTATTCTCCCCTCTTTTATTCAAGTGGCAGCCTCTCCTTTATATAAGCAGTCTTATAGGGTTCTTTTAGTTTTTTTTTTCTTAGGCAGAAAATTTCAACTTAGTTGGGCTCTCTTTTCCTTTTTCTTTTCTTGCCTTAGTCTGTAGGATTCTTTCCTTTTATTTCCTTCTTGCTTTATGACACTTCCAAGCATTAATTTTGACTGCATTAGACTTCTTTTGCATGATCAACTTTAATTCCTTGCATACAAAGAAAATCCAAATAAATAGGAGAGAAAATAATAAAAATTCCAAAATATATCCAAAGATTTTGTAATAAAATCTCATAAAAAAATAGATATTCTAGAGACTTATCAGTAACCTTACTTTCTCGTTCCCAATTTCGTTCCATCCAATTTTCTAAAATTCAACCTTTTTTCCCAACACTTCTTGAGGTCTTCCCCTGATGCAAAACCCTTATTAAACTTCCACTAACCACTTACAATCCCCCAATTCACAAGTGAACTCAGCCCTCCCAAAAAAAGTCAGTTATCACTCTTCCTCCCCTCCTCAACACTCTCTTGCATTCCTTTTTCAGTCCAATTTTTAGCTCAATTTCTTATGCACACATTTGAGTGTTCAAGGCTATAATTCGATGTAGTTTATGTCCATTTTCTTTAAATAATTTTTGCATTGCTTTTTATTGTATATGATGAGAAAAGAAATGGGTTTTTTGTTTTTAAAGTTAACTTTGTGAATTTTTCTATTGAATAATTTCACCAACCTTTAAACAAAGTCACTGTACCCAGTAGCCATAAGCCGCACTCTGAAAACCCAGCTAATAAACCCAACCTCATTCAATCAAAAACCTATCACCCAATATAATCACATTCAAGGAAATCCAGAAATACACAATCAAACCCAGTTCATCGAATCCAAATCTCATACCAAAAAAAAACCCAGAAAATACCCAAGCCTAAACATACAAGCTAACTAGCACAACCCAAATCCAATAAATGAAAACCAATCCCAAATTCAAGAACTCTATTAGCTGTTAGTATAAAATAGCATTGTAAATAACAACAAATTCTATTTTTCTTTTGGGTTGTTAGGATGAGTTGGACAAGTAACCACCCGTGTGTTCAGCCTCCATATATAAATGTGTACTCTGTCTTTGTTTGATACACAGAGAAGATAGTAAACTCTTCATTCTCCTTCTTTCCTTCTCAGTATTTCTTTACCAGCTGATATGGTATTAGAGGATTTTTTTTCTACCATTTTTTCTCTGATTCACAGCTTCCATGGCTCGCGAAAATCAAAATAATAATCGCCAGTGGCTACTTCTTCCACTCTACTCTTGTTTCCATAGAGGACACATCTAGTCCTTATTATCTCCACAATGGTGACCATCTCGGTCTTCTTCTGGTTACTCACCCACTAAATGGATCTAATAACAATCCTTGGTGCCGTGCAATGTTAATGGCTCTCACTGCCAAGAATAAGGTCAGCTTCATTGACAGTAGCATCCCTTGCCCTTCAAAAGATGATTTTCTCTTTAGATCTTGGAATCGATGTAATAGCATGGTGGTTTCATGGCTTCTCAATTCCGTTTCTTGAGACATTGCTAATAGTCTAATCTACATCTTCACTGCTTTTGAGATCTGGAATGATCTTCGCAAACGGTTTCATCACAATAATAGACCTTGGATTTTTCAGATCAAGTAGCATTTATCATCCTTTTTCACAAGGATCTCTTGATGTCACATCCTACTATACTCAGCTGAAGATCTCTTAGAATGAGCTTAAGGATTTCCAGTCTATTCCAGCTTGTTCTTGTGGTGGTTAAAAATCTTGCCTATCTTTTCAGCAGCAAGAATGTGCTATGCAGTTTTTGATGAGACTCAATGAATCCTATTCTTAAATCCAAGCTTAGATCCTCATGATGGGTCCCTTGCCTTCTATCACTAAAGTTTTTGCTCTCATTGTTCAAAAGGAGCACTAGTGTAGCATTGTTTTAGGTACTTCTTCTCTGATTGAAGGTTTGTCCATGCAATCCTCTGGGAATGCTTATGCTCATAGCTCTACTTTTGGTACAAAGGCCAAATGAGATTGTCCCTTCTACACACATTACAGTACACAAGGCCATACTAAAAACCAATGTTATCAGCTCCGTGGCTATCCACCTGGATATAAGATCAACCCTAAACCACATTCCTTCAGAATCCAAGCTTACCAAACCTCTGCTCAAATATCTGAAACACCACTACCCTCTTCAGCTTTTTCCATACTTTCTTCTCTTACTTCAGAGCAATGTCAACAGCTTCTTGCCATGCTTAATTCTCAACTCCAACATAGTGGTACCACTCTTCCTAGTTAGGATCCAACACTTACCACCTTTGTCTCTAGCTTTAATGGTATACTTTCTTTATCTTCTTCTGTTAGTCATACAACTCTTCCATCTACTTCTTGGGTACTTGATACAGGTGCTACTCATCATGTTTGTTGTTTTTCAAACTTATTTGTTAATTCCCAAATAATGTCTAACTCCTGTGTTACCCTTCCTAATGGTCATTCTGCCTCAGTCCTTAGTATTGGTTCTATTAATCATTTTCTTGGTTGTACTCTTAGTAATGTTCTCTTTGTTCCTAGTTTTCATTTCAATCTTCTTTCCATAAGTGCTCTTACACAGCAACTCAATTGTTCTGTTAACTTTTTCTCCTCTTATTGTGACATTCAGGACCTTAATCAGGCCAAGAAGATTAGGATGGGTAGGAAGATTGACAACCTTTATATTTTAGATTCACATGAACTTTTTCCAGATTCTATATGTTCACAACCTATTTGTAATGCAACTAGTTTACCATCCACCGAACTTTGGCCTTATCATTTGGGTCATCCTTCTCTTAAGAAACTTCATGTTTTAAAAAAGTGTGTTGAATATTAATAGTATTTGTGACTATCATTGTTCAATTTGTCCTTTGGCTAAGCAATGTAGATTATCATTCCCTTTTCCCAATAATCTTTCACCATCACCATTTGATTTAATACATTTGGATATTTAGGCTCCTTTTATTCCCATTTCTGTTGAAGGTTACAAATACTTTTGAACAATTGTTGATGATAGCACTCATTATACTTGGATTTACTTGTTACGTAATGAATCTGATGTTTCCACCATATTCCCAAACTTTTACAACCTAATTCATACTCAATTTCATAAATCAATCAAGTCTATTCGTTCGGATAATGCACCAAAACTATCTTTTACTGAGTTTTTTCGTAACAAAGGAATCTTTATCATTTCATTCTTATGTAGATAGACCACAACAAAACTTAGTTGTTGAGCAAAAGCATCAACATCTCCTCAATGTTACTAGAGCACTTCATTTTTCAATCTAATATTCATCTTGTGTATTGGTCAGATTGCATTCTTACTGTAGCGTACTTAATCAATGTATTTACACTGCAGTGCACTTAATCAATCGTCTTCCTTCTCCTCTTTTGTCCAATAAAACTCCTTTTAAGTTGCTGTGGAACAAATCCCTTCCTACAGTCATCTTAAAGCCTTTGGTTGTCTTTGTTATGCTTCTACACTTCCAAAACATCGCACCAAGTTCTCTCCTTGTGCTATTCCTGCTATATTTCTTGGCTACCATCTAGTTATAAAGGATACAAGCTTCTTGACTTGTCTACAAATGAAGTTTTCATTTCTCGTGATGTAGTATTTCATGAGCACGTTTATCTTTTCAAATCACACCCTTTTAATAACTTAACTTCTTTGTTTCCACACATTGTCTTACCCTTTTAAACATATCCTGACAATTCTTCTCCTATTTGTGCTTTACTTACTCCCTTTTCCACTACTCATCATCCACCTACTTCTTCCTCTAGACCAACAAGACAAGTCAAACCACCTTCCTATCTAGAGGATTACCATTGTTATTCTTCCACTTCCCTTCCTTGTTCTACATCTCATCCCCTATCAAATGTACTCAGTTATCATAAACTTTCCCTATCTAACGAGCTTTCATCTGTTTTATTTCCTCTCAAGTTGAACCCACCTCCTACACTGAGGCTGCTCTTATCCCAGAGTGGCAACAAGCCATGAAAGTTGAACTTCAGGCTCTTGAATAAAATGGCACTTGGTTTGTAGTGTCTTTGCCTGAAGGGAAACACTCTGTTGGATGCAAGTGGGTATACAAACTTAAGTATGGTGCAGATGGTTCTTTAGAACGACACAAGACACGTCTTATAGCCAAAGGCTACACGCAGCAAGAGGGAGTTAATTTCTTAAACACTTTTTCTCCTATGGCTAAATTGAATACTGTCAAAACCTTACTTGCTTTAGCCGCTATATATGGCTGGTCACTCACACAATTAGATGTTAATAATGCTTTTCTCCATGGTGATCTTGTGGAAGAAGTTTATATGTCCTTACCACAAGGTTATCACCGTGAAGGGGAGTCTTTACCTTCTAACTCTGCTTGCAAGTTCCATAAATCACTATATGGCTTGAAGCAAGCATCACGACAATGGTTTTCCAAGTTCTCTACTGCTCTACTTGATATTGGATTCAGCCAATCTCTTGCTAACAGTTTATTGTTTGTTAGAATCAGCGGCAGTACATTCCTTGCTTTACTACTCTA
The DNA here is from genome assembly GCA_031772115.1 of Heritiera littoralis. Taxonomy (NCBI): domain Eukaryota; kingdom Viridiplantae; phylum Streptophyta; class Magnoliopsida; order Malvales; family Malvaceae; genus Heritiera; species Heritiera littoralis. The sequence continues at coordinate 2,750,116 of JAPDPK010000063.1, forward strand.
TGTGGATGACATTGTGATTACTTCCAATAATGAAGTGCAAGTAAAAGAACTCAAGGATTTTCTGGATAGTCGATTTAAACTTAAAGATCTTGGAACCTTGAAGTACTTTTTAGGTCTTGAAGTGGCTCATTCTAGCTAAGGGATATCAATTAATCAACTGATAAATCCCTAAAATATATAGTTTTTAGAGTATTTTATTGCCTCAATTTTGATTAAATTTTGGAAGTTTAATGTATTTCTTCCCAATTTAAATAAATTGTCATTAAGTGTAGGAAATTCGAGAATGATGAGGAAATTAAGAAAATGGCAAGAAAATCAAAGAAAAATGCTTGGATTTGGTGTTTAAACCCTAACCCTAACCTAACCCCTAAAATCCATAGATTTAACCTTCTCCAAACTCTAAATTCTAGTCCTACCACTTTACCCCTAAATTATTTTTTTTACCATAAACCTTAGTAAACCCAAAACCTTTACCCTAATAAAATCCTAAATCTAACCCTAAACCTAAACTAAGTTTCCAAACTCTTTAAAAAACCTTTAACTATAACCCACTTAAACCTATCACATGCTTACCTGAAGCCCAAATACACCTTAAGCTCACTTTAAATCCCAAAAATTCATAGCCGAAAACACTCCGAATTCAACCTGGGCCATTCATTTAGCTTGTTAGAGATATACAAAGACATGGTAAAAAAAGCCCAACCCAAGAGAGAGGTAGCAACCCAAACATTGCCCTAGGAAATAAAAAAGTGAAACTGCCGCAAGAGTAATGGTGTGGAGGAGATGGCGTGACACAATTCTTCTTCACCAATTTTCTTTAGCTTCCATTTACTGCCTTTTAGTTGTTTTTAGATAGGTCATTTTTTAGCTTCAAATTAGGTTTTAAAGGAGGGAGGAGGCTTGTGACAAAAGCTTCACCTTCAACCGTTTATTGCATTTCTTTCTTTACAGTTTTCCTTAGTTTAGGCGTGGTGAAGAATGGCTAGTGACAGTAGCTACATTTCTTCATCACCTTTACTGTATTGCTCTTTTGGAATTTAGTTTTTAAGTTTTTTCGGTTATTCTCTTGTTTCAGTGTTCTGTTTTAGAATTTTATTTTCTTTAGTTTAGTTATAAAGAATTACATTCATAGTTTTAGATTAAACTCAAAATTCTCTTTTCAAGTAAGTTGAAGTAAAATTTCTTTACTGTTAAGGTGTGCTTCTGCTATTTCTAGTTTTAGCATTTCTTGTTGTGTAAAATTAATTACTGCCGCTACTACATTATCATCTGTTTTGGTTTTGCATTGTGTATGAATTAGTGGAGGAAATTACTTGCTGATATGCGACATTGCTGAAGACGTGGTGCTGTGGACAGAACACAGCTGTAGCAAGGTGTTGAATGGGCTGCTTCCGATTTCTGCTTGAATGTGAATTTGCTGAACCGAGCAGAAAGTAGCAAGGCAGTGCATGGAGGCTTGCTGCGTTGTTGAATCGCGTGAGGACAGGGGCTGGAGTGGTGCATGGCTTACTGCTAGATCGTGCGTGCTTGTGCGTGGCTGTGTGAAGAGGCAGGCATGTGGCATGGACGTGTCGGCCGGTTAGAGCTGGCTTGGTGCTTTGGTTTAATGTATTTGTTTTAGTTACTTTATTTTATTTGTTTTAGATTTAAATTTAAGTTGATTTACTTATTTTACTATTAATCTTAGTTTGAGAAATATTATTAATGGTTCACTTATAGTTTAAATTAATTTGCATGTTAGGTTAATTTCATTAATTTTTTTAGTTTATGATTTAAATTTTACTTTTTATATTATATATATTTAGGTAATTATGATTATAGTTAAATGCATTAGGATGTGGTTAAATTTAGTTAAATTATTATTAATTATTTTTTTATTTACATTCTTAAATTTTAAATCACAATTTTAGTTTATGCTTAATTTTTATAGCTAATTTAATTTAGAAAATTTTCAATAGTTTGAATAAATCTAGGGTGACTAATTTTAGTATTTAACTAGAACAATTATAACTAATAATCGTGGGAATGATATTTGTACTCATCACTTTATTACTTGTTGCAACCCGTGCACTTACTGTATAAGTTTTAGACGTAACACCAACGCCATTATGCACTTTAGATTCTCTCAAATACAAGATATTTGGGCTACAAAACAAGACAAACTCCCATGGATCCTAATATAAAACTATCATAAGAAGAAAGAGATATTCTTGATGATCCTACTTGATATCGTAGGATAATTGGGAGATTGCTCTACCTCACCATTGCCAGGCCAAACATATCTTACTCAATTAATCGATTATGTCAGTTTTTAGCTCAGCCAAGAGTTCTACACTTCAAGCCGCTTATCGAGTTCTTGAGTACATCAAAAGCACTGTGGGACAGGGTCTTTTCTTCTCTTCAACAACAAATATTCAGCTAAAAGCCTTTACAGACTCTGATTGGGCTTCTTACCCTGAGAGTAAAAGGTCAATTAGTGGATTTTGTGTTTTTATTGGTGACTCTCTAATCTCATGGAAGTCGAAGAAGCAGCAAACAGTGTCTAGATCATCTGCAAAAGCTGAATATAGGTTTATGGTTAATGCTACATGTGAGTTGATGTGGTTCTTTTCACATTTCCAAGATCTGCACATTAATCGTTCAGGACCAACATTGTTGTTCTATGACAACCAGGCAACTCTTCATATTGCAGCTAATTCAGTATTTCATGAACGTACCAAGCACATAGAATTGGATTGTCAATTGGTACAGGAGAAAGTCATGAATGGGAAGCTGAAGACTCTTTATGTTTCCTCCCAACACCATGTTGCAGATCTATTTACAAAGCCATTGTTTCCTTCATAGTTTAAGATATTTCTTAGCAAGATGAGAGTACTCAACATCTAACATCTACTCTCCATGTTGAGGGAGAGTATTAGCCGTTAGTATAAAATAGCATTGTAAATAACAACATATTCTATTTTTCTTTTAGGTTGTTAGGATGAGCTGGACAAGTAACCACCCGTGTGTTCAGCCTCCCCATATAAATGTGTACTCTGTCTTTGTTTGATACACACAAAATATGGTAAACTCTTCATTCTCCTTCTTTCCTTCTCAATATTTCTTTACCGGTTGATAAACTCAAATTCAAGAACCCGTAAAGACAAAACAAAACCACAAGACACCAGATACACAGCAAGTACAAGATAGGCACGGAACAGTGGGTCTTTTTTGGAAGTTTTTGTTTTTGATTTACATGGAGACAAGAGGTTGTTGGTTGGATTTTTAAAAGGTTTTGATTTAGATTTTAGGGTACGTTCCAATTTCAAGCAAGAAACTTTCAACCTTTAATCTCATATCTAAGAAAATAAAGAAAGATTTTGGGAAACTTGGTTAAGGAAGAGTTGTCGAGGGGTTGACAAGGAGAATTTTTGGAAATTTTAGTGGTTTTAGAGAATCGCCTGTGACCGGAGTCCTATGGTTCGTGGTGGCAGCTTTGAGTTAGAGAGAGGGCAAATAATAATTTGAGAGAGAGAAGGTTGAGAATTCTTTTGGAGGTAAGGCTCCGTTTGGTAGCCGGAAAATATTTTTCAGAAAATGTTCTTCATACTTTTTTCTGTTTGGTTCGTAGAAAACATTTACAGTCAACTGTAAAATGTTTTCAGTCAACGTAAATTTCTTAAAGAGTTTCAGTATGGTAAGGGCGGATACCAGATATCAAAGACCAAAAAAAAAAAGCCTTAACAGAAGAAAAATCTTGCTGAAACTCAAGTTCTACCACGATCACCCTTGTCGGTACCACTGTAAATCTCGCCATTATCGAACCGTTGAAGCCCCATGCCGGCATCCTTCAACACTTGTTTTGTCAAAACTGATTTTAGAAGCCAGGTAATGATCTAACACCTCTTGATTTGAGGAAATGGGTTTAACTTTGCCATCGGCATCACCATTTCCTGTTAGCACTTTTTTGAGGAAATGGGTTTCACTGTAGGGCCATCGTCATCATCATTCTTTATGTCTGTCTTCTTTGTAGGAAAATACCTTTCATTCCCATAAGTTATATCTTGTCAAGAAATCATTTCTATTTCTTGATTCTAAGAAGACCCATTTTTTTTAATTAATTTCAAAAGCACTTTTTTTTTTATTCAATGGCTAGTTCTTTCCCTTTTCCCTTGAATCTAAGCAAAACCCAGTAGGCATCAGCTATTTTGATGGAGTGTCCAGCTGCAAGACTGCTCGAGCAGCTGCTGGACAAAATGCTGCAACTGGACACTCCAGCTGCACAGCTGCACAGCTGCTGCTGTTGGACTGCTCCATCCTCAAGCACCCAGGTTTGTAATTGTTTGCAATGCCGTTGATGCATTTTTTTCATTAAGTAGCCAGTTGGTGGTGTGTATATATTTTTTTGGCTTTTTTTCTTTTTAGATAATAATTCAGGGGATTGTAGTATAGAACACCAAATTGGTGCAAATATCATCTCTTAACAATATGAGTGCTTTTATTTTTAATTGAATCCGAGTGTCTTTGTAATAGATATCATTCCAATCATTATTACTTTTGGGTTTAAAAAGTTCGTTGGGGCTTATTGGAGCTATCAGTTGGAAGAGTTATCAACTGATGTTGATTTAATGGAAGGATTGATAATGTTGATTGTAAGGGAGAAATGATGCATCTTATTGTTGCTGCTTGGATTGGTTTGGAGGTTAAAATTTGACTGGTTCGTTGAATTCCCAATCTTTATGGTTCCCTATTCTATTTGGAATAGATGCTGTTACCGAACAACATACCTTTCATCTTCATTATTATTGATTTAAAAATATTATTAATAGTTAAATATGTGAATAATATTTTTTAATAGAAATATAGATTTTACAAAAAAAATCAAACAACAGAAAATATTTTTCAGCATATCAATCAAACAACAGAAAATATTAATTTTTCTAAAAAAATTAATTTTTCAGAAATTATTTTACAGAAATCATTTTTCAAAAATCATTTTATGCGAACCAAACGGAGCCTAAATTGAAGTTGAACCAAAAAAATATGTTTTAGTAGGCTATCAAAGTGACACCGTTTTGCATTGAGACAGAAGCATTAGGCTGACCTAGATTGTGACACTTCTAATTTTTCTATTCCTATTTTAATTAATTAATTATTTTTATTTGACATTCAATACGTTTGATTATTAAATTAAGAGATTATTGAATTAAAATTTTATTCGGTGAGTATACTTAATCCGTCTTTTATCCATGATGTCTCTCAGCTCAGGTTGTTGGCTTTTTCGATGGTTCTTTAACCATTGTTTGCCCTAACGCAATCCCTCCTTCTCTGACGACTTTAGATTCAATTGGAAGGTATAATTTTCCCTCTTTCTTAGTTTACCTTCTATTATTTCTATTTTTTTATTATATATCATGTTAACGTTTAAATGGGGGTAAGATTTCTTTTTTAAAAAATTATTAAGAAATTTGTGTTTCTACTTCAGGTATATTTGTTATTAGCTTTGTTAGGTTGCTGGGTAATAAAGTTGGATTGTTTAGCCTATAGAAATTTTCATTTGTTTATTATTTAATTATCTATTTTCATTGCTCTCTCTCTCTCTCTCTTTGAAATGCTCAGATCTCTTGAGGAAAGATGATACAATGGATCAAATCTATTAACATTGCGGTTGCTAATGTTTGGGAAATCATTGAAATATGAATTCTCTTGAGATAATGGGTATCTGATTTCTTTTTAAGAGTCCTTTTTTCAGAAATTTGATGCGGTCAGTTGTTGTATAAAAGCTTCTAATTTGTTATCTCCCATCTATACAGAAATTTGCTATTGAGATATAGCTTCCAGGTATTTTATTATATATCTTTAATTGCAACTTGGATTACTTAGGATCTTACGCTATGTTTGGATAGACATTGGTAAAGAGAAGGAATGGAAATGAAAAGAATGTAAAATAAAGAAAAGGAGAGGAAAGAAAATGGTACATATACCCTTTATTTGGATAGTTAAAATTGATAAAGGAAAGGAAAGTCATCCTAACAAGCACTGTTTGGTTAAGTAATGGAAAGAAAAAGAAATAATTTATTATAATGTTTTTTTTCCAATTATAACCTTTTTTGTTTTAAATTTTATAATATAATAAGATTAAATTTGATATTTTACCTATTAAAATTTTTTCAAGTTTCCTTTTCTTTCCGTTTACCTCACATTGTGGTTTTTAAAAAACTGAGTAAGTTAAAAGAAAGCAAGGAGTGCTTACTCCCCCTCTCTTTCCTTTCATTAGCTAAAAAATTTTCCCAAATAAAAGAAAGATTTTCAACATTCCCTTATTTTACTTAGCTTTCCTTTCTTTCCCTTCCCCACCCCCAATCCAAACATAGAGTTAAGATTTGGAATCTCCTCCCTTTGTATTAAATGATTAGTAATTAGAGATTTTTACAAAAGCTATCAAAGAGTGGTCTCAATATAAGTTTAATGACTGATTCAATTCTTTTCCTTTTGATGGATTATTTTTTTTTATATTGTGTCACGACCCAAAAACGATGACATTACTTGAATTATTTCGAATCGTGCAGAAATGTGCGCAAATATTTCGCTTTTTCATTATGTATATCTAAGTGTTGTGTAATGTTAAGTGTGCAGTTGTTAAGCACTTGCCCTATTTTGAGCTTTCTGCTCAATGCCATAGTATGTACCTATATAGAACTTAAATAATCTATACGGTCTTAAAGTATCCCACAACATCGTTCATTATGATCACATAATATCCCATTCATAAGTCCACATTGTCATACTTATCCATATGCTTCGTGCCATAAAATCATGAGTTCATTTCTATGGGAACATATCCAATTCCATAAAAAGAAAAGGCATTAAAATAATGCAACAGCCATTCATTAACCTAGTTTATATTCCATCATATATTATTAAGATTTATATATGATGCACTGACAGTGTATAGTTTCTATACACTGTTAATGCACCAGAAGTTGACACCTCATCAATAGGCTCTTATATGCAAATATAAATAATTTTTTAATTTACCCATAAGGGCTTATTGATGAAGTGTCAACCTCTAATATAATGACAGTGTATAGAAACTATACACTGTCAGTGCATCATATACAAACTCATATTATTATATCAAAAACAACATTAAAATGACTTTACGTACAAATAGAAAATTACTGTACAAAATAATCAAAAAGAATCTTCTTGAAGAGCTGGGACAATATTTTAGCCCTCTATTATTTTAGATATATCTGAAATACTACCCCAAATTAATGCTCAATCTATAAAAGGACTAAATAAAGTTTAATAAGCAAGGGCATAGTAAGTCTTTTATATAAATGCAACAATAGGCTTATATTGTTCTAAATGTAATGCATGCAATCTACAAGTATAAGATCTCATATCATATATCCAATCATAACCTCTTATGAACTAACCCAAGATCATGTCCTAAAGGACTCTACATGGGCCACGATTTTAGGGTATCAATGGAATGGTACTTTGAAGTACATCATTATCCCTATCCCCAACACTCCTCAACAAGCCTATTAATCCACAATACCAATCACTTATCCCAATGACAATCCACAATATCCATCACTTATCCTAATATCAATCTAATGCAGCAGACATATAGTTTCAAAGCTCTTACTTAGTGAATATAAATCATACTAATTGAGTAAAAGCATGATAGTTATAAAACCTTATCTTACTGAAATCCATATGTAATGATCCGTAATGCACAGTACTTAAGCATTTTCACACACAGTAGAATGGTTGGGCTGTCTGCAATGCCTTTATCACACTCATTTTCAACAGTAAATATTTACATCAAAATAGAGTTCTTAGTATCTTTTACACATTCCACATCCCCTGTACATAATTATACAAATGTAGTACTGTACATAACAAGTCTGAACATATAAAAGAAATAAAATATACCTCCAAAATCCACTCAAAGCTGCCTTGGGGAACTATAGCGCAGCCAAAATCCGTGAAACGGTATATCTATAAATCATTGTAGATAATTTGTGGAGTGAAAAAATAAGGGGTAAGCTAATGTGCTCAGTAAGAGAATCGTATGCAAGACTGATATTATGAAATCTATATGCTTAAAACATTTGGTTCCTAATAGTGCAGTAAGGTACAAATCAGGATGGATACTATAGTCGGCTAGGAAACTAGAAGGAGTATGGGAGGTATTTTAGAATACCCTTTGTGTCCCGACCCCTAAAAGCGACTATAGGGAGTACCTAGTTGAAATTGATGTGAATAAACACGTTAATCACTAAAAAGAAACAATTCATGTTATTATCCATATATATATATATATATATATATATATATATATATATATATATAAAACAAGATATGTAAACACTTCAAGTAAATCACTTTAGTAAACAACTCAGTATAAAAGTCTAGTAAATAATACAGTAACACTTCAAAATTCCTCCATAAGATCAATATTTAAAACATTCATTTAGGTAACAGCAATATTTTCAGTCAAATAAACGGTACAGTACAGTGGAGACTAGGCAACACCCAAAGTATATCATACTATAATAATATCCCGAAAAGGGAAAAACAATAAACATGTGAGACAAATGGCCATAGTCTATAGGGTCCACAGTGTACACTTGCCATGTGACACTTGTGGAGGCTAAAGACTTGGCATGTCTATTAGCACAGTAACAGTAGTAACAGCAACAATACACGTGACACGTGAGCATGATACGGGGCCTAACAGTCTCAAAACAATGTATATACAGTAGAAACACCATTTATGAAATCAATTTCACTGATAATATCTTCAATCAGTCCATAAATAAATATTCACATTTCAATATTTTTTTCTGAAAATGTTTTATTTATCTGTAGAACAGTAATAAGCATATGCTGGTACCTTCACGTAATTAAAATTCATTAATATGAATATTTAAATTTTCGGTAAATAATAAAATAATTCAATTTAAATAAATCACATGGAAATCACTTGGGAATCTATTTATTTCTATCATTTAAAAATATTAGAATTAATTTCTTAGAATTTCTATAATTTTTGACAGAATATTGACTGTTTCTAACCTAACCCTCCTGTATTTGAAAATACAATTTATAAACCAATCAGTATCCACAATTTCACCCATTCTAAAGCAATTTATTCCCAAATCATTTCATAAGATTTATTTAAACCAAAACATGCATTCTCAGTATCCTTACAGCTTACACACTCATCCTTTACCTGTCTATTACAATCAATATCACCAAAAGCACCACTTGCAAATTAACACTCCCAGGCTACAAAACATTACACCAATATTATTATTTTTCCACATTCCAATTGTTAACTAATCTTTCTTCATTAATTTCTATCACATTGTTAGAAAATATTAAACCAGTCTAATTTACACCGGTAGTAAAACACAACTTCGCTATATAACTCCGATTTTAATTTCGACTTCACCAACAATCTCCTCTCAATTCCTATAGTCTCATGGCACCTTAAATTCATCAAATTGAGCACAAAAACCTCTCCCCATAGCCATGGCCGAATTCACCTAAGCATGGTTTCCTTGGCTTTTCAACAATCTAGCCTTAGTTTCATGCTTAGTCATCTTTCTTCATTCATTTGGCATCATTTTTAAGCATCAAATCACAAAACTTCCCTTGTTCTTCATCATGACCAAAACCCTAGGGTGGTGAATGAATGGGATTTAATCAAAACTAAAGCTAGAATCATGTTTAGGAAGTTTGATTTCATCATATAGTAACCTTAAAACTTAAAGAATTCAAATGTATAAAAATTCCTTACCTTGGCCGAATCCTATATGCCCTCTTTCCTCTTGATTTTTTCAACTTTACAATGAGCTATGGGTATGGGTTTGTAGAGGATGAAGTGTAGATCAATTTTGTAGAAGGAAGTTTTATGATTTAAGTGAGTTTTACTGGTGATTTTGTTGGATTTTTATTTTTCTCAAGGTTTGGCTAGGGTGACCATGTCATGAGGTTGAAGAAGAGAGGGGAAGTGGCTGGCTGCTGCATGTGGAGAAAATTTTAGAAGGTTCTTTTAGGGCAAAATGACCAAAATGCTCGTGGTTATAAAGATTTTGGACAAAATTGCTCTTTAAACTTCCGTAATTTTTCTAACTATCCAGTTTAACTCCAAAAATTCATATTTTATCACTAAATATTATTATTGAATATATTTTGATGAATGATGATGTTTTTATTAAGATTCAACTGACCATAAGGGTGAAATTACGAAAATATCCCTACCGACCAATCACGTAAATTTTCAATTTTCCCACTAATTCGATCTATCTATTGACATAGCCTAGGACTTATTTTCATGTAGAATATCATAATTCAATTAGTAGGTCAAAAGTCAATTTAGTTTGACTAATATTAACGAAAATTCATTCAGGCTATGTCCTTAATCGTCATTTTCTAAATTGTTGGCACACTTCCCAAAAATAATCTAAATAAGGGATTTTGAGTTTCAGATTCTTACCATAGGCTTATTGGACACTCCGAATAATATTTGTTCGGTCTCATGTCCATCCGAGCATTGTAGAACCTGTGGGGACCCACCGTACTGTATCGAATTGTACCTGCGAAATACACAAGAATTAAACAATGGTGAGTATCCTTACATGTAAAACAGTACCAGAATACTGGTTCTCACACCATATGCTCAGAACAGTATAAAACCATTTCACTAATCATCAAGGCTGTCAAAGGTTGCCAAAACACATACCAAGACTTAGACTCTGCCAAAGCTCAAGGTTCACTATGCATAAAAACATGTTTCAATCATGATTTCAAAATCGAGGCATCATTATAATCATGTCACATGTAGCATAAACCATGTAGTAAATCTCATATCCCATCAATAGTGGTGCCAATATCATCTTATAATTCAATATCGTCACACTAGCCTCAAGGCTCATCACAATATATTAGAATTTCAGTCTACTGACCTCATGCATCTCATGGGCTACTATGCCCTCATTATGTAGTAAGATCACATATGAGTCATATACACTATTAGATATATTATTATACCTAATCCACACAATTCACAATCATCCATTCTCAATTTCAGTGTTCATAAACCCTTGAGGTCTCAACGTGTCCATCCATAATTCACTATCATTTCGCAATATTGCTAAACCGTTTCGATCTTTTACATCTCAATATCTACTAACACCCTCATCATCAGTATGAATTCTTTTAGTATCCCATGAATACTTAAATATTTTTAAGCAATATTTCACAATAATTCAGAAATCAATCAAATATCGACACAATTAAATCAAAACCTATTCCAATGATTTATCAAAATCATATAACCACAATATCATCATCACTCGATCACTTATATCAACCTGATCACATATCCATGACCCCTAAGCTCATTTAATCATATTTTCAACAATCCATATTGCAAAGTCCCAATTCGCATATATGCAATATACACATATACAAGTATATTATTATGTAGGCATATGTTCTATTAATCCACAAAGCATCACAATCCTATTTTTCTATCATCATAATCTCGATTACACTACAAATTCCTTAATTCACTTTATTAATCCATATAATTTACTAAAATATGCTCATTGATTAATCCTCAAAATCTGAATTATTCGATTTCTCTTTCTTTCTTTTATTGCTTGATCTTCAATCAAATTTGATTTCGCTTCACCCAAACAACTTTTTTATTTTTTTTATTTTTCTTTGACTTTTATTTTTGTTACCATAGGTTTCCAAAAATACAATAAGCTTGCTTGTGTTTTTTTAAATTTCTCGATCTCCAAGATTTTAGGTAAAAAGGAATCTTAAGATTGTATTTCCCTTTTATTATTGTTTGTTAAATCCATAAGACAACTCATTTCATAACATAAGCCTTCAAGAGCCTAATTGATAATTCAAGTCCAAAATATAAAGCGCATCAGTTCACGAATAAGGTCTAAAAATATTCGACACCGGAAGGTTAGGCCTGATTACAAATTTCAAGGTCCAATAACAATCTCCGTCAACAATTCTTGGGCTGCAAAGTCCACTTTAAGAGCCGAAAATGACTTAATTCAATCAAGACGATTAATCCGTTAATAAAACGTTGATTTAATCACAAGCCTCTTGAAACAGATTTGTAAAAGAACTTCGGACAAAATCCAGTAAAGTTTACCGTGATAACTTTATGTTATTGCTAAAAACACCTACAATAAATGATCAATATTTGACTTAATAGTTATTATCCTTTTTAAAAAATATTAAGTTTAAAGTTCGATTCCCTTATTTTTTTCATTGAATTTTATACGAATAAAAAAGAAAAAACACCTACACTATTGAAGTTGGCTTAGATCAGGGAAAATACATCTATTATTGATGATGAAAAATGTGGCCGGTTTCATATACTCATAATAATTGAGGCTGAATCATTTAAAATAGCTACAATTTTATCATGCAATTGCTGGCCAATTCTATTTAGCTCGTTTTATTTTTGTAAATTTGCATGTGCTCTATTTTTTTTATGATTGTGATATCCTTTCCATTCATTTGAAAGGATGTGAGTCGTGACCATATTCCAACATAAAATATATGCTTTTTGTTAAAGCATCAAGATATGGTGCTTCACTGGAATGGATATTTTTCGATGATCATTCCCAAACTGATTAAAGAAGCGTGTACATCGCATCTCTATTTTCTTGATTTTTCAGTAGCTACGAATAGGTTTTCAAAGAATTTTTTTTAATGGAGTATGATCACGTCCTTTTAAAAGGATAGAGCTGGCAAAAGAGAGAAATAGTACAAAATCGAAAAATCAATAATTTGAAATTTAAGGATAGAGGGAGAAATTAGTGAATAAATTTCAAAAGATGAAACCTCAAAACAGAAGACTATGTTTCAACTAAAATTCGTAGTCTTTTAACGTATAATACTAAATTTAATCAAGAAATGTAATCTTTCTGGATTTCTGTGTAATTAATAATAGTAGTTTGCTACTAAATAAAATTACATTTTTCACAATAAGTTATATTTGTATAACTAATAATTATTAAATACTACTGTTACCAATAGAAGTGTAATATTTTGTAACTTTTACGAAAATGTAAATTTATGCACTTTTAGATTATGATTTAATTAACCGTAGCCTTTTGTGTATATTTTTATAAAATTATGCTATGGTTTTTAAATACCCATAGTCTTCAATATCTGAAGACTACGATTTCTGTACTATAGTTTTTGTATGATTACGTTAAGTAAAATATGGCCTTTTAGTATCTTAGACTATATATTTTTTTTATAAATAGTTAGGGCTTTAATAAAAAATGTACATTTACTGCATTTTCTATAACATCACTATCATAAAATCATTTTAAAAATATGTTTATGTGATATCTGAAATAAATATTTAAATTTTTAAAAGATTATAGTCAAAGATATTAAACTACGCTCAATTTTTCAATAATCGAAATCTATAACTTTTTTTTCTAGCAGTGACAATGAAATTGATCTTATGTAATGCTAAATTTTATAGTTCTCATTAACATAACCTAATATTTCGTGAAATATATTAATTTAGTTATTTTTATTTAAAAATAAATAATTAAAATTAAAGTATTGTTAGAAATTCAATATTGAATCAAAATACAATGATAAATTTTAGCTTAATCTTTTTATTAAAAAAGCATCTACTTTGCTCACCCTCTGTCTATTGAAAACAAAAATTTATGTTGCTATCACTTTGCTTAACAAAGGAAGTTTAAAAATCTTTTCATAATTCTCAAGGAGATGTCCATAAAATTATAATAAAGTATAATAAAGAAACTCAAACTACAATAAAGGGGTGCAAGTTTAAAAGCAAAAGTACGTATGAGTCGGATCCAACTTTGGAATGTTTTCTAATATTAAGACAATAAAAATATGAATTTATATATGATGCACTGATTGTTAGTCTATCATAGGATGATACTTCATTAATGTGCAAAGCTTAAAAATGTATAGATCCTTAAAAAAAATTTAAAAACTTTATTAATATTTATTTTTAAGAACCTGCATATGAAGTGTCATCTTATGGTTTACCGACAGTGTATAGCAATTATACACTATCAATGCATCATATATAAACTCTAAAAATATTTCATTCCACTATTACATTTATTCAAATTTAATAAAAATGTTTACCAATAAGTGATTGAAAGATGTAAGAGTAAATTTTTTTTTGAAATATTTAAATATAGTTCAAATCTTGAAATCGTTATTGTTGAAAATTTTTTACCGTTTATCACCTTTGATACAAATAAATTTATTTTTAATCCGTAAAACGAATGAATATTTACAAACGTTACACCCAAAAAAATTAATAAAAATGTTTAATTTACTTAAAAAAATAATGACTCAAGTGCCGACTGCCTACTCTACTTTCTTAATTTATAATAATAAAAGTAATTAAATTTAAATATGTTTAACATTTATGCTTAGTTGAGTAGGTCAGCAAGAGCAACGCCAAGATACCAAATAAAGGAAAAGGAAACAGAGCACTGATTATGTGGCAATATAATTAGGAGGTTGCAACTTGCAATCTCCAATTTGCTTTTCAACAAAGACGGTGGCTGGGGTGGGTGGGAGGGATGGGATGGCGTTTCCTTTGGTCTTTTATTTATTTATTTATTTATTTATTTATTTTGCTTTCGCAGAAAGAGAGACTCCAAGGGCGTGCCCGTTAGTTTCTCGAGAAAAGTAAGCACGGCACACCACTTTTCTTTTTGCCAGCTGTGTTGTTTGCTTCTATTTATAATGATTAATGGACAATTCATCTTTTAACAATATCATTACCTTATATGATTTAATAAACTTTTATTAGCAAATTAAAAAAAATTTTATCTGTATTTATTTTTAAAGACTTGACACTTTTTTAGTTTACATATTGATAAGGTGTCAATCTCTAGTATATTGACATTATATAGAGACTAAAGGTGTAATCAATCTGAGTCGATACAGTAAAGTGCTTGAGCTTGAGCTCAACTCAAAAATTTGGTGCTTGGTACTCAGCTCGAGCTTAGCTCGATATCGAAATCAAGCTACTCAAGCTCGTTCAATTAGATTCGATTATCTAAGCTTGACTATTATGCTCGAACTTGAGCTCGAGTCCCATGCTCGAGCTCAAACTCGAATTTATTTATATATATAATAATATTATCAATTAAATATAAGAAAATATTCTAATAGGTTTCTATCACAATTCACGAAAAAAAGACAAATTAAAACATGCTAACAGGTTTCTATCACAATGACAACTATTTAAAGCATCTTAAGATTTCCTTCAATAATAGTAAGAGCCTATTGTTGTGAGTGTTTGAAGCTTGAACCATACAATCAAACATTTAAGGCTAGTTATTATGACTCTACTGGATATAGGGGTGTAAATGATACACTGGTGCTCGCAAGCTACTCGGGCTCGACTCGAGCAAAACTCGAACTCGACTCGATTTTTTTCGAGCCGAGCTCGAGCTCGAGCTACTCGAGCTATCGAGCGAGCCGAGTTCGAGCAGCAAAATACCTGGCTCGAATAGCTCGCGAGCCTAATCGAGCACTTAATATTTTAATATATTTTTTTAATTTTATTTATTATTATTTATTTATATTATTAAAAAATTATAAAATTTTTTATTTTGGAACCCTAAAGCTCAGGCTCCACTCCACTTACTGCTTTTTAGTTTTCATTTTCAGACCCCTCCTCTCCATTTCCTCCACAACGGCGGCAAGACCCAGACCACCCTTCTCCATTTCTGACAAGGACCACTTCCAGCAACGGTGCAACCCAGACCATCCACACATGCCTCGACTCTCCATCTCTCCCATTCTCCCATAGGCCATAACTATGCAACAGCTCGTAGCTCCACAGCAGTCCAAAGTACTACACACCGGCGACACCCTCAGATCTAGTCTCTCCTCACGCAGATCTGGCGCTACGAGTCACTTGGCTCTCAGATCTGGTGCCGACGAGCCCCTCGACTCTCAGATCTAGTCTCCCTTCAAGCAGATCTGGCGCTACGAGTCACTTGGCTCTCAGATCTGGCACCGACGAGCCCCTCGACTCTCAGATCTAGTGCCGACGAGCCCCTCAACTCGCAGATCCAACGCCGACGAGCCCCTCTCATTCATATCCGACACTCCCTCAGCCATCCTCCACGACCAACCCCTTCCCTCATGCAGTCCGAGTCACGACAACAACTAGACCCTCACTCACGCCTCTCCTTCCTCACACACGCAACAAGCAACCAAGCCCCTCTCCAGCTCTCCTCCAATCACGCACCCTTTCGGCCTTCCTCTCGCGAGCTGGTAATATTTTTTTTTTCAACTTCATTTAACTATCATGTTGCTCTCTCTCTTTAGTGTTGATTTGTCATCTGTTGTTGATTTAAAAAATTGATGATGGCTTAAAATTTAAATCGATTTTAAATTGATGATGGCCAAAATTGATTTTAAATATTGATTCAGTGATCGTATTTGTAATATAGCCTAAATGATGTGATTGGGAAAGGGGTTAAAGGTTTGGTTCAATGATAATATTAAATTTGTGTTCAGCTATTAGTCTAAAATATTGATATTTGTCATACCAAGCTTGAATGATCTATCTCACTATATAATCTGAGTATATTTCTCATGGAAATGACCAGATGGAAAGGCTCGAGCAAGAATGTCAAAGGGAAAAATTTTCCCGAAAAACCATTATTAATTTCCTGATTTACAACATATTTTTTTTTATTGCTTGATTTTTTTGTCTGGTTTTAAATTTAGATTTCAATTTGTGACGTGTTATGCTGATTAAGATCTGAAAGGCATGTTTTGATTTGTGTATTCGAAATAATTGAATAGAAACAAGGGAAAGTTAAGTAGAGTAGCGTGTTTGCAAACTTTGTTCTTTAAAAAAACATTTCTTGGACTTGTAGAACGATGGGTTGGTGCTTTTGCATTTGTAGGTAAAAGATGTAACTTCTGGTTTGCAATGAAGAAGATTTGATGATGAATTAGCTGGCGGAGCTAACCAGTGAAGGATGTGATGATATTATTTTTTTGTTTATTAATATTATATTTGTATTATTATTAAAAAATGTTATTTTTTTCATCTTTAATTGATAATATTTTTTATATATAAAATAGAATCGAGCTTGAGTTCGAGCTCGAATTCGAGCATAAGGATCGAGCTCAAATAAACGAGCTTAATCGAGCGAGCTCGAGTAGCTCGGTTTTGATCTCGAGTCGAGCTTGAGCTCAAAATTTAAGGTTCGATCGAGCTCGAGCCGAGTATCGAGCATCGAGTTTGTGAGTCGCGCTCGAGCTCGAGCTCGAGCACCCCACTGTATCGGCTCGGCTCGGCTCGATTACACCCCTAACTGGATACAACAATTTTTATTTTTTGCTAAATCAAGGATTTATTGATATTAAAGATTTGTAAGTAAAACACTACTCCAAATCAGATACAGAGACATCGTCGAGAGAATGAAATAGCAAAACAAAACCAAACAAAGATCCAAACATCGAGTTAAGAAACAACATAACCAAACAACAACCAGCTTCAAATAAAAAATTCAGAAATAGAATGCATACTCCAAATCAAATACAGAGACATCATCCAGAGAATGAAATTGCAGAACAGAACCAAATAAAGATCCAAACATCGAGTTAAGAAACAACAGAACCAAAAAAAAATAACCAGCTTCAAACAAAACCTCAAAATTTAGAAAAAGAACGCATACTCCAAATCAAAAACAAATAAATAGTCGCGACACCAGCTGTTGGAGCCTGGAGGAAATGCTTCATGAAGACTTGAAGAGGGCGTTCAGACTTCTGCTGTTCACACTGGTGAGGATTTTCGAGGGTCGTCAGATCTAGGTTGGAATTGCAGATTTGGGTTGTTGCAGGTTGCTGAGGAATATTGGAAGACGACACTGGTGAGGACGTCCAACAATAAGAACACGCGTTGCTGATTGCTGAGGAATACTAGAACAGGGTGACGTGAGACCATGAGATGTGAACGTGAGGATTAAGGAAGATGGCGTCAACAACAGGTTCACATTGGTGAGGGTTTTGAGTGTCGTCGGATGGTGTTAGCTTTGGTGATTGAAGCAAAAGCAGGGGGTGTGGGCGTGAAGTGGGTGAGTTAAGGAGAAGTCCGAATAGAAGAAAATGAGAAAAGGCATTAGGGAAATGTATTGAGGTTTTTTAAGTATTAGGATAAACATGTAATTTTAGGACAAATTAGGACAAATATGTAATTTCATATTAAAATAATAAAATATATATTAAATTGTTAATAGCTCGATTAGGCTCAAGAGTTACTTGAGCCAGGTATCTTAATGCTTGAACTCGGTTTGAAAAAAATCGAGCCAAGTTCGAGTTTTCCTCAAGTAGAGCCTAAATAGCTTGCAAGCACCAATGTATCGTTTACACTCCTAATAGAAACTATACACTATCAGTGCATTATATATAAACCTAAGGACAGTGTATAGATTCTATATACTGTCAATGCACAAGAGATTGATACCTCATCAATAAGCCTTTATTAGTGGAAAAAAATTTATTTGTATTTATTTTTAATGGCTTGCATTTTTTTAGTTTGCATATTTATAAGGTATTAACCTCTGGTGCACTGACAGTGTATAGAGACTATATACTATTAGCGCATCATATATAGACTCAATTAATAATTTGATAAAAAATGCAAAATATATTATATAATATTCAAGAACTAGAAAGCACTTTATGATTTTAATTTGTAAAAATATATCATATTTAAGATTTTCTATTTTAAGAATTATAAAATATAAAAAAAATTAAAAAAATACATTTGCAGTGAGATTTTTATGAATATAAAAGTATTAGAGGGATTTAAATAATACAAAAATTAAATAGACATGTTTTTTTTTAAGATGATAACAATTCACAAAGTAAAATCCTTTAAATTAATGCTCCATGATGGATCCCAAAAAATTAATTTAGAGGAATTTTATTGTATCTTGTCATCCTTCAAAACCATTTCTTGCATACATACACTTAGACTTTATCTTATAATTTCCTTTTTTTATTTATTTAATTAATTATAATTTTACCCCACAAGTTGTTATGTAGTAAAATTTTATTATTATTATAATCCTTAATTGATAAAAATTAATTAATTGAACGTAAATAAAAAATTAAAATTTTAAAAATAAGTTTTGTTTGTTTTGTAAAAAAAATTTTCAAAATATAATTTTTGTAAAATGTGCATAATTTTCAAAAAATTAAAAGTTTTTTTATTGTTTGAATAGATTAATATTGCATCTAAGCTATGGGGGTGGTGTACAAAATTTTCTATCTTGTGGAGATAAAGATATTTTCATTAAGCCTGCCATTCAAGCTACTCCATCCTATACTATAAGTTGCTTCGTCCTTCCTAAAATCAGATGGTTGCTAGATATTGGTGGTAGAAAAATCAACATCATCAAGGAATTGCTTAGATGAAATAGGGAACAATGTGTCAAGGGAAAGCTGAGGGATGCTTAGGATTTCGATGTATGTGGAAATTTAATCAAGCATTGTTGGCAAAGCAGCCTTGGAGAGTAGTGTAGAATCTTGGGACTCCACTTCGTTCTGTTTCAAAAGCAAAGTATCTTCTACGTTTGTCTTTTCTAGAGGCACCATTAGGGTCCAACCCTAGTTATATGTGGAGGTGTTTGCGTAGTGCAACAAAGGGACTGAAACGAGGACTATTTTGGACAATAGGGAATGATGAATTAGTGAAGGTCTGGCAAGAACTATGGTTGCATCATAGATCTAAAGGTATGCCACAAACACTATGAGGTGTATAGGATAAGGATATTAGGGTCGTTGATTAACTGAATGATAATCAATGTGAGTGGTATGTTCAATCCACTACAAGAAAATTGCTTTTCAGCGACGGAAATTTAGCTACGGAATTTTTCCGTCGCTGATAATTAGTATTAGCGACGGATTAGCGACGGATTAGCGACGGAATTTATAATGAATTTAGCGACGGAATTAGCGACGGATTAGCGACAGAAATTGGTCGGTAATTAGCGACGGAATATTTTCCGTCGCTAATTCTGTCGCTAATTATGGCGGGATATACTGTTTAATTGCGCCAAAGTATTAGCGACGGAATTAGCGACGGAATTATCCGTCGCTAAAGCCAAAACATAGAAAAAATTTAGCGACGGAATTTTTCCGTCGCTAATTCCGTAGCTAATGGGATTTAGCTACGGAATTAGCGACGGAAAAATTCCGTCGCTAAGTCCCATGAATTCTTCCACCGAAAAATCAATTGGGAACTTAGCGACGGAATTCTTCCGTCGCTAATTCTGTAGCTAAAGCCCATTAGCTACGGAATTAGCGACGGAAAAATTCCGTCGCTAAATTCCCATGAATTCTTTTACCGAAAAATCAATTGGGAACTTAGCGACGGAATTTTTCCGTCGCTAATTCCGTAGCTAAAGCCCATTAGCTACGGAATTAGCGACGGAAAAATTCCGTCGCTAAGTTCCCAATTGATTTTTCGGTAAAAGAATTCATGGGAATTTAGCGACGGAATTTTTCCGTCGCTAATTCCGTAGCTAATGGGCTTTAGCTACGGAATTAGCGACGGAAAAATTCCGTCGCTAAATTCCCAATTGATTTTTCGGTGGAAGAATTCATGGGACTTAGCGACGGAATTTTTCCGTCGCTAATTCCGTAGCTAATGGGCTTTAGCTACGGAATTAGCGACGGAAAAATTCCGTCGCTAAATTCCCATGAATTCTTTTACCGAAAAATCAATTGGGAACTTAGCGACGGAATTTTTCCGTCGCTAATTCCGTAGCTAAAGCCCATTAGCTACGGAATTAGCGACGGAAAAATTCCGTCGCTAAATTCCCATGAATTCTTTTACCGAAAAATCAATTGGGAACTTAGCGACGGAATTTTTCCGTCGCTAATTCCGTAGCTAATGGGCTTTAGCTACGGAATTAGCGACGGAAAAATTCCGTCGCTAAGTTCCCATGAATTTCTCAACCGAAAATCATATGGGAATTTAGCGACGGAATTTTTCCGTCGCTAATTCCGTAGCAAAAGCCCATTAGCTACGGAATTAGCGACGGAAAAATTCCGTCGCTAAATTCCCAAGAATTTTCTTTCTAAAATGTTCATGGGAACTTAGCGACGGAATTTTTCCGTCGCTAATTCCGTAGCTAAAGCCCATTAGCTACGGAATTAGCGACGGAAAAATTCCGTCGCTAAGTTCCCACATGATTTTTCGGTGAAGAATTCATGGAAACTTAGCGACGGAATTTTTCCGTCGCTAATTCCGTAGCTAATGGGCTTTAGCTACGGAATTAGCGACGGAAAAATTCCGTCGCTAAGTTTCCATGAACATTTTAGAAAGAAAATTCATGGGAATTTAGCGACGGAATTTTTCCGTCGCTAATTCCGTAGCTAAAGCCCATTAGCTACGGAATTAGCGACGGAAAAATTCCGTCGCTAAATTCCCATATGATTTTTCGGTTGAGAAATTCATGGGAACTTAGCGACGGAATTTTTCCGTCGCTAATTCCGTAGCTAAAAGCCATTAGCTACGGAATTAGCGACGGAAAAATTCCGTCGCTAAGTCCCATGAATTCTTCCACCGAAAAATTATGTTGGAATTTAGCGACGGAATTTTTCCGTCGCTAATTCCGTAGCTAAAGCCCATTAGCTACGGAATTAGCGACGGAAAAATTCCGTCGCTAAATTCCCTCCAAAATTCCCTCCAAAATATTTTAGAAAAGGTCAAAAAATTGGCGACGGAATATTTCCGTCGCTAATTCCGTAGCTAAAGATCATTAGCTACGGAATTACCGACGGAAAAATTCCGTCGCTAATTCCTCGTATAGCGTGTTAGATCTAGTTAGCGACGGAATTTTTCCGTCGCTAATCCGACGGAAATTCCGTCGCTAATACCTCGAAATTCGTGATTCACTTTCTTTTTCTTCTTCTTCCGCCCGTGATGGTCAAATTTTCTGCTTGTGTTTCTCTTCCTCTCCCCTTTGCGCCGCCGTCCCTTGCCCCACCGAAGGTCCGAAGCTGCGCCGCCGGTCTGTTACACCTCCACCTGCCGCCGGTCACCTCTCTCCTCTCATCACCGCCGGCGCCGTCTGGTTTTTAAAGAAGAAAACCAACACAGCCCACTCCTCTGAAGCTTGCCACTGCTGCCGCCCGCCCCTGCCATCGCCGCTGCTGCCCCACTGCCCGCCGCCGCTGACCTGCCGCCGGTCGTCCTTACCGCCGGTCATACTATTGGTATATAGTAGTTGTATTATTTTTAAATTTAAAAGATATAATTATTTGTTTGGTAGTTTGTTTATGTAAAATATATATTTATTTGTATTTATAATAATATTTGTAGAAATTTTGTATTTATTGGGAAAAATTATTTTTGTTAGATTTGAAATATATAAATTTATTTATGTCAATTTAATTTGGTCATAATATTATTAATTATAAAAATTTATTGTTGTTTTATTGTATCTAATTATATGATAGTAATAGATTGATTGAACTACTATTATTAATTTTTATTTATTTGTTTAATTTGTTTATTTAAAATATATATTTAAAATGTTAATTTGTTTTTAGTTGTTTATTTTTGTTTGTCTGTATTTATAATAATATTACTAGAAATTTTGAATTTAAATGTTTAAAGTTATTTTTGTTACATTTTAAATATATAAATTTATTTATGTAAATTTAATTTGGTCATAATATTATTAATTCTGAATATTTATTATTGTTTTAGTGTATCTAATTATATGATATTAATAAATTAATTGAATTAGTATTATTAATTTTGGGATTAATGTGAGATATATACATTGTTATATATATTATTTTTTTTCATTGCATAAATGTATATATTGTTGTATTAATAGTTTTAATATGTATTATAACGAAAGTTGTATGTATTGTAATCGTTATTTTTTTATTTTAAAATAGAAAGAAAATAATATTTAATTTTTAATATGTAGTTTTTATGCTATTGTAGGTTATTTAATCACCAGCAAATAAGGAGTGCTTTGGTGGATTGTGATCGTGAGGTAATATTTTAACTATTTTATTATGCATTTTATAATAAATAATTGTTAATTTTGATTTAAAATTTTTATTTTGTTTTTAAATTGGTTGAGATATTTGCTTTGATTGCTATATTTTATTTATTTTGTGTGGTTTTGTTTATTAAATTACAGATCTTTTATTCAGATCGTATCATGAATAAGGATAGGAGTTGGATGTACAACCGGTTAGATAGTAATAGTTATATTACAAATGAGTTTTTAAATGGAGTTGAAGAGTTTATCGATTTTGCATGTTCAAATAGGCAGTTTGTCAGTGGAGATAGAATAAAATGTCCTTGCATCAAATGTCAAAATAGAATCTTTTTAGAATGTGATAAGGTACGGGAACATTTGTTTTACAAAGGTTTTATGGGTGGTTATACTATTTGGGAAAAACATGGTGAAGTTGTTGAAGGAGAATCCTCAAGAAATAGAGACGAGATTGGTGATCTGATGTATGAAATGTATTCAGAACAAAACCCGTATAATAGAATGGTGAGGGATGCTTGTCATATTAATTTTGACGGGAATGCTAATCAGTCAAGATTTGATGAGCATGAACAAAATTCATCAAGACAAAACTTTGCTTCTCTGTTAAATGATGCAAATGAACCATTGTGGACAGAATGTTCTAAGCACACGACATTATCTGCTATGTCACAATTGTGTAATTGGAAGTCGGAGCACAATGTTAGTGAAGCATGTTTTAATCGAATGTTGCAGATTGTGAGAGGTATGCTTCCGGAGAATAATCATTTACCGGAAAACTTTTATGAAATGAATAAAAAAATGGAGAAATTCGGTCTTGGTTATGTTAAGATAGATGCTTGCAAGAATAATTGTATTTTATTTTGGAAAGAATATGCCGAGTTAATGCATTGTGTGATATGTGGGCATCCTAGATATAGACAATGTGGGGTAAGAGGAAAGAAGACACCGTACAAGATTTTGCGCTACTTGCCATTAATCCCTAGGCTTCAAAGGCTTTATATGTCAGCTGCAACTGCTAAGTTTATGACATGGCATGCGCACAATCGAAGTTCTTCAGGAGTGCTTAGACATCCAGTTGATGGTGAAGCTTGGCAACATTTCAATTGTACTCATCCATCATTTGCTATGGAACCTCGTAATGTTAGAATTGGTTTATGTGCAGATGGGTTTTGTCCGTTTGGGCCAGCTACGAGGTCATATTCTTGTTGGCCAGTTATGCTTGCTGTTTACAATTTACCTCCCTGGATGTGTATGAAACAACCATATTTGTTATTGAATATGGTAATTCCGGGAAGGAGCAATCCATCACAAAACATAGATGTTTTTTTAAGGCCTTTGATAGATGAGTTGAAAATCTTATGGGATGAGGGTGTTCAAACTTATGATGCTTATAGAAATCAACTTTTTTTGTTAAGGGCTGCATTAATGTGGACAATTAATGACTTTCCTGCATATGGAATGTTGTCTGGGTGGAGTACACATGGAAGATTATCTTGTCCTTATTGTATGGAACATACAAAAGCTTTTAGATTGCAACATGGACGAAAGCCTTGTTTTTTTGATTGTCATCGTCAATTTTTACCTCCTAATCATTCTTTTAGGAAGCAAAGGGATAAATTTAGTAAAAGGGTTGATTATGATCCTCCGGTTATGAGATTGTCAGGTGAAGAAGTGTTGTCTCGGATAGATAGTTTGGAAGACTTAACATTTGGGACAAAATGTCCTCAACAAAAACCTCAAGGTTTTGGGGTAACTCATAATTGGGTGAAGAAAAGCATTTTTTGGGAGCTGTCTTATTGGCATACCAACCTTATTCGTCACAACTTAGATGTCATGCATATTGAAAAAAATGTGTTTGACAATTTATTCAATACATTAATGGATGTTAAAAGCAAAACAAAGGACAACACAAATGCAAGGTTAGATTTGGCGCTGATTTGTAAACGAAAGGAATTGGAATTGGTGACAAGTAATGGAAAAACTTTCGCACCTAAAGCATCGTTTACCTTAAGCAAAGAGGATCAGAGAAGAGTGTGTAAATGGGTGAAAGAGCTAAGGCTTCCTGATGGGTTTGCATCAAACATATCTCGGTGTGTAAATATTGAGGAAGGCAAGTTTTATGGAATGAAAAGTCATGACTGTCATGTTTTTATGCAAAGATTAATTTCGATTGCCTTTCGTGATTTCATACCTAATTCAATATGGGATGCTATTACTGAGCTATCTCATTTTTTTCGAGATATATGTTCAACTGAATTACATGTGAATTACATGGAACAGTTGCAGAGCAACATTGTAGAAACAATTTGCAAATTAGAGAAAATTTTTCCACCAAGTTTTTTTGACTGCATGGAACATCTCCCCATTCACTTACCTTACGAGGCCAAGGTTGGCGGACCCGTTCAATACCGATGGATGTATCCATTTGAGAGGTAATAATTTGTTTGCTATGAGCATTTTTCAATGTGCTATAAGAAATAGAGCGCTTATTATATGCCACTAAATGTGTATTGTATACTTTAATTAGGTTTTTGCATCGCCTAAAAAAGAAGGTGAAAAATCGTGCACATGTGGAGGGATCTATATGTGAGGCATATATGAGGGAGGAAATTGCAACATTTTGTGCATTATACTTTGATCCCAATATTCAAACAAGGCTAACTCGTCCACCACGGAATGATGATGGAGGAGACGTAGATCCCATGGGACGTTTGTCAATTTTCAAATATCCTGGACGACCACTTGGGCGGGCAAAGAACAATCGTCGATATCTGGAAGAAGATGAGTTTGATGCAGCGGTGATATACGTGCTAATGAATTGTGAAGAAGTTCTCCCGTACATTGAGTAAGTATATAGCATTACATATCATACAATAAATACAACGAAGGCTTTTTGATCTTAAGCATTTTCATATATACTTGCTATATATTGATTTTATAGGATATTTGATGAAATGGTCAAAAGAAATGAACCAGAGATGAACGATGGACAATTGGAGAAAACACGTCAAGCGCATTTTACGAAATGGTTTAGACAATATGTAAGTAATTTAAATATAATTCGTTTTGTTTTAATAGATGATACTGCATTTCACTCATCACAAGAATCACTATTATGTAGGTTCGTGAACAAGGAAATGCAATTGATAAACGTATCATTGACCTCTCTCATGGTCCAGCACGTTTGGCAAGTTGTTATCAAGGGTATTTTGTAAATGGATTTAAGTTTCATACCTTTGAATATGGAAAAACTCGAAAAACAATGAACAGCGGTGTTTGTGTGAAAGGTGATTGTTACAATGATTTTGATCGTGACTTTTATGGTATATTGATAGATATAGTGGAGTTGGAATATTTTGGGATTGGAAATAAAGTTATACTCTTTAAGTGCCATTGGTTTGACATTGAGAGAGGTTATCGTGTTCATCCTAGACATGCTCTTGTTGAAATCAAACATAAGTCTATACTTGCTAGCAATGAACCTTTTATATTAGCTCAACAGAGTCAGCAAGTGTATTTTAGTCCTTATCCATCTAGAAAAAGAGATCGTCGTGATTGGTGGGTTGTTTTCAAGACAAAAGCAAGAGCTAGATTTAATATTCAAAATTGTGATGTGGACATAGTGGATTTAAATGATGGGGTTTATCAAGAAATTGAAAATCCACATCCTATAAATATCACATATTCAGAAGACCTTGACAATCCCACTATTCTCGTTCGCGGAGATTATGAAGAGGTAAATATTGCAGAAGAAGAAGAAGAAGAAGAAGAAGAAGAAGAAGAAGAAGAAGAAGATGATGATGATGATGATGATGATGATGATGATGATGATGATGACGACGACGACGACGACGACACCAACAACGACGACGACAATGATGATGATGATGAGGACGAGGTCTTTTTTAGCTAATTGCTCTTATTTCTTTTTTTAAATGTTTATGTGAAGTTAATAACTTAATTACTTTTTTGTTTGCTTTTATTTACGATATTTTGTAAGATGTTTTGTAAAATGTTAATTTATTTTGTATATTAAGTTCATTATCTAATACATATATTATTTTTTTCATGTATTGTAGGTATAATGAAATCATCAAAAAAATCATCTGGTAAGAAGGCTCGCTCCGGTGGATCTTCTACATCGAGTTGGAAGTCTTTTTTCATGCCTACTCCACGATCTCAGACCCCAGCAATTAACCTTGAAGCACAATTATTTCCATCAATAGAAGTGGATACTGATGAGATGGACCCACTCACTGACCAACCGATTGACCAGAGAGATAGTCCAATTGACCAAGGCCCATCCACACATGGTCTATCTGGCCAAGCCTCATCATCTGCCGAGGGTATATCCCCTGACGGAATACCGATTGAGCAGCTTAACATCGATCATACTTGGACAAATACAGGCAGTGGTGCGAGTTCCGATGGTAGTGGCAGTGGAGGTAGAAAACGAACAAGAGGGCCCAATCAAGGATATTCGACTCCAAGTAATCCGGATCAAAGGGCACGACTTACTTGTCTGAATAACGGGTAATAAAAATAAAAATACTATTTTGCTATATGAAGTTACTTAATTAATATTAATAAAAAATTTGAATTTATTTATGTCGCAGCGCTTTTCTGGAGCCTCAAGCTGTTCGGACAATTACAACATTAATTAAAGAGTATTTTACTGATCCTTGGCCAACATGGAAAAGTGTTCCAATTGCTGTGAAAACCCAAATATGGGAAAAATTTTCGGTATGTCAATCGTAAATAATTAATACATTACTTTATTTTATTATTTTACTTAACATGATTTTTTACTAATGATTACAATTGATTTAGGAAATTTTTGCGTGGCCTCCTGAAGAAACGATTATTGTGAAAAATATTTGGGAGAACATTTGCAAAACACGATTCCGTGACTTGTTGCAAGCTGAAAGAAAAAAAGCAATGCAACATTTTGGCACAGATCGAATTGCTGACTGTAAAGGGTATATGTCCAGCTGGATCAGAGTTGAGATATGGGACTCCTTGATTGATGACTTATGGGGCAAATCGGAATGGGAGGCGAAGTCACAGAAAGGAAAGCAAAATCGATTGACCATAAAAGAAGGAACTGTTACCAAGCATACAGGTGGATCGATTTCTTTTCCTGTGCATGCACATAGACTGGTATGTAACTTTTTAAATCATATGTATGATATTATAGTTAAAATATATATTGTTTACAGCTAACGGAATATTTTTTTTGTTTTACTTGTGAAGAGGAATCAATATAATCGAACACCTACATATAAGGAGGTATTTGATCGCACTCACAAAAAAAATGCTGGCCAAGGTGAATATGTGGACAATAAGTCGAAAGTTGTCAGTGTACGTATATTTAAAATAATTTTGTTTTATGTATGTTAATTATTATTTAATTACTTTTTAAGTATAGATATATTTATAATAATAAATTTTTTTTATAGGAAAAATATAATGCTTCATTGGTTGAAAAGTATGGTACGGATATTAGCAGTCAACCACACTTTGATCCTGTTGCTTGGTGTGACTGTATTGGAGGAATGGAAACAACCCGCACACATGTGTACGGCCTTGGAAGCAGTTCACAAAACAGAGATATACTTGAGTCATCCGCCTCCTCAGCAAGTCCAATATTCTCGGTTTCTCAATCAACAGTAAGCCAGGATGAGCGCATCGATGTTATAGAAGAGAAACTTGATGAAGTTCTCAAATATTTACCGCAAATGCACCAATGGATGGCTGAGATGAGTAATGCATGGAAGAGTAGCAAAGGAGGCCCTTCAAATCCCGATGATAGCCAGACACCGAACCTCGGAGATGGGCCTTCTTCATAGATCTCTGTTATAATGTAAGAAATTTAAGTACTTTGTTCTTTTTATGTTTTAAGAATTTGATGGTTGTTGAGAGATGTTATGAATTTGTTTAATTTTAATCATGTTTTATGATTATGTATGAATTTTATGGAAAAATTTATGTTTATGTATTAAGGTCTTTTAAATGTTGCTATAGTCATGAATTTAGGGTTTTAACATGAATTTAAGCTTAACCTTAAATTTAAATATATTTCGGAAAACTTTTGGAAACAATTTTGGAATTTAACATTTTGGTAGCGAAATGCATAAATAATATATGATGATAAAAAAATATATTATTAGCGACGGAATTCAAAAAAATTAGTGACGGAAATAATAGCATTAGTGACGGAAATAATAGCATTAGCGACGGAATATTCCGTTGCTGATAACATTCAGCGACGGAAAATTTTTATTATTAGCGACGGAATATTCCGTTGCTGATAACATTTAGCGACGGAAAAAATTTATTATTAGCGACGGAAAATTCCGTAGGTAAAATTATTTAGCGACGGAAAATTTTATTATTAGCGACGGAATATTCCGTCGGTAAAACTTTTAGCGACGGAATATTTTCATAAAATTTAAAAAATAAAAAAAAATTACCGACGGAATTAGCGACGGAAAATTCCGTCGCTGAAATTTTTAGCTACGGATAATAGGTGACCGATTTCCATTTTAGCGACAGAAAAATTCCGTCGCTGATAACAAAAAATCCGTCGCTGATAAGGACAAATTCCGTCGCTAATTAGCGACGGAATTAGCGACGGAATTTTCTTTCAGCGACGGAATGAGCATCAGCGACATTGATTTTTCCAACGGAATTATTCCGTCGCTAATCCGTCGCTAATCCGTCGCTAAAACCCTTTAGCGACGGAATAAGACTTTTAGCGACGGAAAATTCCGTCGCTAATTCCGTCGCTGAAAGTCTCTTTTTTTGTAGTGATCGGTAACTGATATATTTGAGAGGGATGAAGCCTACCATATCTTAGCCAAGCCATAGAGTCGAAACCAACAACCAAATAAACTAATACGAAGATATACAAAGAGTGAGGTTTACTCTATTAAAAGTGGATACAGAATGTTGTGTGTCGAGGATGATTCAGAACATGTTACACTACAACTCAACAAGTATGGAAGAGAATTTGGAGTTGCGGTATTCCTTCTAAGATTAAAATCTTTATATGGAGACTATATCATGTTATTCTTCCAGTGTGATAGGTATTATGAAAGAGGGGTCTATAGGTGAACTTGAGGTGTTTTTGGTGTGAATTAGATGATGGAACTTTAATTCATACACTACCTGACTGTCCTAGGTCGAGGATACTATGGGATAAGGTGTTTCCAAATGTCAACTTTCCTCTAATTGGTGGTACTAACTGGTTTCAAAAGGTGCTTCTGTTCTATTCTAAAGAGTAATTAAGAATGGTTGCTATAATGTTATGGGGACTTTGGACAGACCAAAATTCCTATTTGCATGGCTCTAGGACTCACGCTAATGAGAGCTTACTACTATTTGAATGGAGTTACGTAGTAAAGTATGACACTGCCATAGGACAAATGACAGCCCTACAAGTGTTACAACATCGTGCACACTGGAAATGCCCACCAAAAGGAAGTTATGAGATTAACGATGCTGCAGTTAATCGGGATGCTAAACTAGGAGGGATTGGTATTTTGTGCAAAATCATGCAAGTTTAGTTATGGTGCATATGCAGGTCCAATATATTGGCAAATAGATCTTCAAACGCTGGAGGCGATGGCTACTTATAGATCTCTTCAATTTGCTGCAATGATGGGATTAAGTAATATTATTGTGGAAGTATATGCACTTTCTGTATGCCATAAGCTCAAACAGCAGTAAATTGATTTATCAACTATTGGTGTGATCTCTTAGGGCCAAATTGGTATCTCAGAGTTTTCTTTCCTGGCAGTTCCAACATGTTTATAGGTTTAGCAATGAAGTAATAACTCACTTGCCAATTATGCTCCATGATGCGGTGATGCAAGGTATTGGGTAGATGATAACCTAGATATGTTAAATAAATTGTTAGCTACTGATGTACACTTCATGAATGAATAAAATTTGAGGAATTTCTTTTTTAAAAAATTGAGTGTTTATATCTATTTTATGCAAAAAATTGAAGATATATTTAACTATTAAGTTATTTTAAATTTAAAAGAAGAAGTATGTTAAAATTTGGTATAAGTAAAGAGTGAAATAAGAAAGACAAGGTAAAAGAAACTGCTAGCAAGAAAAAGAAGCTTCAAAAAGTAAATGTCTTCTCCGTTCTCTGTCTTCTCCGTCCGATTTTAGGCATACGGCCACCATGCCGGTCACCAGCTCCTCATCGATCACCACAGTCTCACCGAAATACGATAAGATTCCTACTTTCTGGAAGCACTTCCTCTTTCCTTTTATGGCCTCCCTTTCCCCTAAAAATGCCTCCATCATCGTAGATCTAACCTTGAAACCCGTAGCCTCTAAAATCTAGATTTGTCATTGTTGTCGTCTGATAACCCCCAAATGTTCCCCGAGCCTTCTCCCCAGCCATACCTACTTCCTCACCTTTGGGATTCCCGAAAACACTCCTAAAAAACAACTAGACCAACCCCTCCCCCCTAAAAAAAAAAACTTGTTACTCCTTTTAAGCATCACTAGCCTGTTACTTCTTTTATCATTCTTAAGCTACAGATTTTATTTCAGTTTTAATGTGTCCTTATATTTGTGTTTTGGTATAATTTTTTTGGTTGCTTGTGCATTCTTTGATCTATGACCATCAGTGACGCTCCTCCAAAAAAAAAGGTTACCTTATTGTCAATACTCGTTTCATCTATCATCTATAACATGTTTGTTCCTTGTGGTTTTTTTTTATAATTTGTTCTAATCTATGAAGTTTCCTCTTATATGTTCTAATTTGTGAAGTCCCTCGTTTTATTTTGGTAACTATTATTGTCTGGTTATGTTTGGCATAAAAAAAATTTCTCTCACAAGGGGCTTTTAACAACAAATAGTAGGAAAGAAGAGCGCCTCAAACAAGAAAATACTCACAAACAACCAGCACATCAAGACTTCATCGAAACCTCTTCCATGGAAAGTTTTGGAGGAGAGAAAGAAGTTGATGATGACGGTGATCTTGACAGTTTGAAAGGGATTTGTGGATTTCCTTCATGAAAGACCTTGATCACTTTTAAGAAGTTTGCTTGGATGAGGTTGCTTGTGTACAACAAAAAGGAACAGGACAAGCCTCGCACTCAGTATCGCAATCTATGCAACAACTTCCTGTGCCATATTTTCCCACTGTCTTGGAGAGAGTTATTAAGAGGTATTTCCCTTATATTATTAATAATAAAATTTGTGGAACACTTGAATCAAAAATCAAGAAACTTGAAGAGGAAATTTCAGCATTTAAGAGCAAAATTAACAAATTCTAAGAGGTTAGCAACTCAAAAGCTCAGGCCATTGCGTCTATTAAAGACTTACATGCTAAGATTGGTGAGTTAGAAAATAGAAATGGGGAGCTTGTGAATAGTATGACATGTCTTCTTGAGGAAAAAGAGGTTGTTGGAGATAAGCTAAGATTGTTGGAGATGGAAACCAAAATTCAAGGACTTGAGATAATAAATAAGGAATTGGAGCAAATGGTTTCTTACTTACAAAAGGAAAATCGTAAGTTGCAAGAAAGAATTTTATATAAGAAAGACATGCAAAGTTCAAGAGACTATGTGAACCAGAATTATGCAATGAATGGCAAGCAACCACACCAACTGTGCATCAATAATCCTGATAAGCTCATGGCATCAGAAAGGTTTGCTACTCTCTAACTTTTTGATGACAAAATGTTAGTTTGGCTCAAAGTTCAAAAGAAATAAAAGAATTTTTGTTTATAGCAGATGTGGGAAACGAGGTCATCCTAAATCTAGATGCAATTCTTCTAGCTTGGGGTTTAATGATTATGGACACCTTACTTACAATTTGTATGCACAAGAAAAAATCCAACCTCAATCCTTCAAATCAAAGTTCAAACCTAAGATGGAACAGGGGCAAAGTGAAGTCCAAAATCAACCTTTGCCTTCCAAAAGTGAAGATTCGTTGGTCAAAGAAATCAAGATGTGTACTGCAGACTATGATCCAATTGAAAGCAATAACTCTGCTCGTGTGAGGACAAATCAAATGGACCTTCTGAATGGTTTTGATAATTCACCTAGTTAGAACTTTGAAAAAGTGGAGGTTTTAAACACTTTTGTCTTCACTACAAAATGCAAGAAACAAGAGGTAAGTAACCACTTGTTTGGAAATGAGCAAGGAAAAGGAAATCAATGCTCTCATTCTATTACTAGTAAAAAGACCTGTCCACTACGAAAGAAGATGTCAATTGTTGATAGAACTAAGCTTGCTCAAGATAACAAAATATGTCCTCTTTAAAAATGAAATCCAAAGCATAAAATATTTGTCAAGAAGAATAGGTTGAAATTCAAGAGATTAATTGCACAATTAGGACAAAGGAATTCAAGCTACGAGATGGGTTCAACCTTTATGTTAAGTACTCCTGATAGAAAAAGAATCAAGTTGGACAAAGGCAAAAGTTGAACAATCATCGTGACATGCTGATTTTGAGCTTCAATTTTGGGAAACTTAATGATGCTGTTAATGAATTATCCTGTGATGAGTTTTCTTGCTTTGTTTTTTTACTAGCTCTTGTTCTGATGTTTGTTATTTGTTTGGTCTTTGGTTTTTTACTCGTTTTTGTACTAACCTCGTGTATTGTTTGATGTTTTAATGGAAATATTTTGATCCGCTACCAAAAAAAGAAAGAAATGAGAAGAAACATGATTTAGAGA
The DNA here is from genome assembly GCA_031772115.1 of Heritiera littoralis. Lineage (NCBI taxonomy): Eukaryota > Viridiplantae > Streptophyta > Magnoliopsida > Malvales > Malvaceae > Heritiera > Heritiera littoralis. Next base: position 2,783,936 of record JAPDPK010000063.1, read on the forward strand.
TGATAAATGATACATGGCCACGTGCACAGGATTCAAAATGTAAAAACTGAAAAGCAAATATGTTTACGTTTAGCCATACATTAATTAATCATGTGGTTGTCGAGAATAAGAGAGTACCAGTCTTTGTTTAAGAGTCGGTGAAAGAGTTAAAACAGCTTGTCCTCTACTGCCCATACATCCAACTAAAACTGGACCCAACTTTTCAATTTTTCTTTTTTCATTTTTTCCCTACTTTTCATTGTAAAAATTTTTATTTTTCTTGCAGACATTTTTTTTATTATCGAATCGATTGTTTAAAAACATTATAATATATACCTCATCTCTTTATATAAATTATAAATATTTTTAATTAATTTATACTAATTAGTGCAATAAAAATAAAAAATAAAATATTATATATTTCATGTAAAATTTTAGAAATATTTGTGATTGCGATATATATATATATATATATATATAGAGAGAGAGAGAGAGAGAGAGAGAGAGAGAGCTTATTTCTTATACATTGAAAGTGAATTTTTTCTCCAAAAAAGTGAAAATTTTAAGTTTTTTAGCAGAATTAGGAGATTATCACGTACTTTTATTTTTTTGGTGTAAGTACATGTATTTTTATCCTTTTTACGATCTGAGATTAATTCTATTCGGACCGAGAATGATAAATGGTAAAGCCCTCTCAACAGTGGATACTCTGAACTCGAACCCTATCCAAGTACTTGGAGAAGAAGTCCACTTTCACTTCTTTCAACCACTTAAAGGCTTTGCTTGGTAGGATGGAAAGAAAGGGGTGAGGAAAGAAAATTAGTTAATTAAATGGTTATGTTTCATAACAACTTTCCTACTTTGTAGCTTAACCATTTGATTAATTAATTTTCTTTCCCTACTCATTTCTTTCTACCATACCAAGCAAAGCCAAGGACTATGTTTTTTCTTTTGAAAGAACCCTAAAAGGATATGTAATAGCTTGTTAGTCCCATTTCAAGAGTTTAAAAATTTTATTGATGGTGTTTTAATAATTTCAAGCTATATATATTAAGATATATATATATATATGTATGTATGTATGTATGTATGTATGTATGTATGTGTGTGTGTGAAAATAATATGTTAGGTGAAAAGATATAGAAAATAATTTTTAATTAAGCTTTCAATGTTTTTGTAATAATATGGTAAAGCATGCATATCTATTGCAATTTATATAGAATAATTATTTCATACATTGTCGATAGAGTTTTTTTTTACTTCACAAGCGGTGTTAAGATAATGACACATGTCCTATAAAAATATTAATAGGACATGTGTCATGATCCTAACTTCGCTTGTAGAGTAAAAAAACTTCACGAGTAGTATATGGAATAATTATCCATATATATATATATATACACACACAGACTATAAGGTCTATGGCAAATAGGGTAAGAATGTTTATATGAACGTTCTCTTTGAGTGACACGTAAACATGAAGTAACTTTATGACCACTTAAGTTAAAACAAACAATAGATACTAAGCCAACAAATTGTTGGAAGAAGTAGAAGTAGACTCTTCCCTATGTATTTAGACATGGTTCAAATCATGGAATCGTCATTGTTAGGAGGACTTTATCGTTTACTACTTCCGGTCCGAACAAGATTAATCTCAAATCGCAAAACGGATGAGGATATTTGTGGTTACTAAAAAAAATAGATACTAAACTTTTAAACTATTCTAAAATTTTCCAATCATTAAAATTTCTCACTTCTTAAAAAATTTATCTTAAAATAATTTTAAATAGTATCTAATCTAAAAATATTTTTAAAAAATATAGTTTTACTATATTTATTCAGAAAACTAAGTAAAATATTAATTGTTATCTATTTATACTATAAAATAAATAATTCTAGTTTTAATTTATTTAAAAATATTTTATTAACTAAAATTGATAAGCATAAAAATAAACTATCAATATTATGTATATTATTTAAATATTTAGAGTTATTATTTTTCAAAATAAATAAGATTCATTTATAAAATATATAAATTTATAAATATGTTTTTATATAAATCTTTAGATAGATGAAATTAAATGGTCCATAAGATGGTTATTGTTTATAAGGAAAAGAGGAGAAAGTGATGGAAGTGCACTCTACTTAAAATGGTAGAAGTGAGACATTTCCTATTTTAAGTGTTGGATGGATATATGGATAACAATGATATTGGTTGGACAGATTCAAACAAGTAGTTGAATTTTAATGTCCACAGAACCAAAATCATAAATAAAAGATGATTTTTTTTATAACATTTATTTATAATTTTACATCATTATATCATATATTATATACACTCACTCTCACTTCTCGGTATCCCAATTTACACTATCACTCAATCATCCAACTGCTTCAACATGCATGCTTAAAACCTCTGTCATACTGCCAAATACAGACACGTGTCATGCAGGTTCACTTAGACCGTCCGATGATCTTAACTCTTATAATAATACTCCATTCTTAATTCTCATCTTCCATATATCAAAAACTGTGCCAATTACAAATCACCTGCAATCAGCCTTACCCAATCCCACTCTCCTGTTCTCTAGATCGAATTCCACCCACAGATTTTGTTGATGAAAGTTTCCGATTATATTGCTTGCAACCCCAAGCATGTTCGACCGTCCAATCCCCAAGCAATGGACTCCACCTCCGACATCAGCCAGCATCCTCTCCTTGTCTACGGTGATCTCCACCCCTTTCGCAAACTCCAACGACATATCGCCTATCAACCGTCCGATCTCAACCGGGTTGCCATCGAAACACATGTCAGCTACTCCACCGTACACGTAGCCTTTTTTGAGCCTGGGACCTACCAGTCTTACCACCTCTTCCCTCACCTTGTTATACGCCTCATCAACCAAGTACGTGAACTCGGAACCCGAATCGATCATGGTTTGACCCGATCCACCTGTATCGGGTCGGAAAACGGATGCGGGGATAGGCAGTTTTTTGGCTGCGATTCTTATCCCTTGCATTGGAACAGTGTAAGCAAAAGGATCCATATTAGGCCTGCTTCGACTTTCAGGGAAAATCAAAAGGTCAATATACTGAAACCGGTGCGAATTCGGGTTTGCACCGAGATAAAACGACCCGGTGGGTGAAACCCCGGGCTGCATCCGACGAGTAGGCACACAGTAAGAGAACTTGGAAATTTTAGCTTGGGATGCAAAAGACAACCGTCCAAGGTTCATTCCCAAAATACCCTTGTCCTCGCTGGCATCGATGGCGCAACCAAGGATCAGAGGAGGGGTGCTTTGGGAACGTGAAAAGGTTAATTTTTCTCTCACGAGGTTGCCCTCAGCAAGTGTTCCATCGGCGTAGAAGTAAGAATAGTGACAAAAACGGTTTTGGTCGCAAGAAGTAGGAAGGGTAAAATCAGGAATTCGAGGCTTACAGAGAGGATGGTTACAGGGCAAAACAGAGAAAGAGGAGGAAAGAGAAGGATCAAACGACGCCGGAGGAGGCGGCTTTTGGGCAACCTTCTTGTGGCACTGAATCCAGGACAGCTGGCTCCCAGTGTCCAACACCATCTGCTGAGTTTGCGGCGGAGTTCCGATAGGGAGAGCCACGATCAGAGCCATTGAATACTTGAACGTTGTTTTAAAATTATACGAAGATAGCGTTGGCTTTGGCTGAATCCTTGGGTGTCGCTGGGTTTCTGAGACAAAAGAAGGGTGCAGAGTTTGAACATTGTTACGAGAGAAACGGAGGGAAATGAGAGGAAAGGAGAAGGAAACGGTGGTGTTCAGGTTTTCTGTTGGTTTTCCTTGTTTTGAGAGAAAGCAAAAGGAAGGAAGGAAAAAAAGAAAGAGAAAGGGGAGACATCTGAAGAGAGGAGCCATGAAAACAAAGCTATGAGTGATGAGGTTGGGTAGATCGTAGAAGAGAGTGGGGTAGTATTTATACATAGCAATCAGCAAAGGCCGCAGAGGGCTGTGGGCTATATATGGGCAACTGGCAATTCACTACTGCCTCCGAGGAAGGAAAGAGACAAGCAAAAGCAAAATCTACAGTTACGCGTACGCTTTTTCTTAATTCAGCGGTTAGATCTTATAATGATTTTAATTAAAATCGTGGCCACCATTTTTCTTATATACTAAGTCTAAAATATTAAACAAAAAACACATGAATTTTGAAAATAAGTACTTTGAGACAATGGTTAAAAATAGACAAAGTGTTATTTTCATTTTACATTTAAACGTTTTGAGAAAACATTTTTATTTATCATATTATTTAAAGATAATTATTTTATATACTGTTAATAAAAAATTTTTGGACTTCATAAGCGAGATTAAGATAATAACATAAAAAAATTTCACTAACAGTGTTGATATGGGTAAGCTCAATCTAAGGAAGGCTCATCATGAAAACAATCTGATGAAGCCATGTGGCACGCTCTTAGTGGGCCACGTGGCAAAATGGCAGTAGACCACCACTCGTTTGCAAGAAGCCATCTCTCGCATCACTATAAGCAGTCTCCCGCGGCACGATCATTGTAGCCTAGAGAAGACCTACAGGAGGCACCCTCTCGCTTCCAAGGAACAACAGTCGTTGGAGTCCTTAAGACGTACAGGGAACAAATTCCTTGGAAGTGCAAAATGACAATATTGCCCTCAGATAATTACTCTGCAGTAGCGGTAATTCACTCGCATATAAATAGGTCACATGTATTATTTTATTTCCTAATTTTTTGACTATTTCGGGCTTTACGTTGAATACTTCCAAGGATACTGTGCTGATTTAAGCATCGGAATGTCTATGCAGGGGGTGCATCTCTCTGACTTCTTTGTTCTTACAGAATCATTCAGTGCCATGTGTTCAAAAAAATTGAAATCCTTACGTCAGCAATTCTTCATTGTTGTTTTGTACAACAACAACTGTATAGAATAATTATTCATTATTTAAACTCTTTTTTAGATTTTTTTTCATTTTGTATATTTCTTTTTAAGTATTTAGTTATTTAATGAATGATTAAAAGGTAAAAACGTTAAATGCAGTCTTAATGTATACGTAAGTGTTTAGGTAAACGCAATGATATAAGAAATGAAAAAGTTGTTATTTAGGTCATTAGCTGGCGACTTTACTTTCAACACTCGTGCATTTTAAGATTGTTTCGAGCACGTTTGGATAAATGCTTCTCAACAATTAGGGTTTGGATTAACAATTCTCAACAATTAGAGTGTGATTTGTACTATGAAAATTGCTAAGGATAATTACTTTTATAATCATATTTTAATACTTTTTATTTTATTGGATCGCGTTATTTTATAATTTTACGTGAAAATTTATTGCCTACTATTACAGGTTACTTGGAAAGTTTCTTTTAGTATCTACATACTCCAACTTTTTAACTTTTCACATTAGTAATTAATTTTCACATAAAACTAAAAAGTGACGTAATCTAATAAAATTGAAAGTATTAAAATGTGACGGTCAAAATAATTACCCCTGACATTCTCTTTATATGATAAAAAAGCGATCACGACACGAGCTCTCAAATGAAGTTGGGAGTTTAATGAAAGAGCTAGCAAAAGTACATCTTCACACAATTTATATGATATTGATGTATGATAGATATGGAGCAAGCTTTTGGAGGCCATAAGGAGCTAAAGATGAAAATATCTGATCACAATTCACATGGATAGAAACTTAGAAGTGGGCTTGCCCGCACCTTATTTAATGTGCCAACAGGAAAGTTTCAATTTCTTTCTTTCTTTCTTTCCTAGAATCAATCCACATTTTCTGTATCTTTCTAAATAGAAAAAAAAAGTTAATTTTTTAATGAATTTAGTTCTTTTAATTTTATTAAAAATAAAAGTAATGGATAATGGTGCTAAAATTTTATATTTAATTTGAATGGCATGACAATTTGGTGATTACTTGACATGCTAAAACTAGAAATTTTTGGTTAAGTCATATATATCTCTATGTATGTATACACACAAATATAGGTAATATCGTGATAGTGGAGAAACTTTTGAACTAAAGAAAATAAATACTATTATTTTAAGTTTTTATTTATAAGATTGAATCAATTTAATTAAATATTTTCCTTAATTGGCATTTACTCTTTCTAAAAATCATAAATTATTATTATAATAATCATGTGTTGCAAGCCGTTTAGATGCATTTATAAACGTCACTAAAAAAAAAAGAAACTGCTAAAAGTTTAATTCGATATACTAGAGCCGAAATACAAACTTTTCTTTTGCAATAGAAGAAAAATAAAAAAAAAAAAGTCTTTATTGGACACAGTCCACTAAAATCCATAAAAAAAAAGGGGGAAAAACTAATACAAAAGAAAGAATTAAAAAAAAAGCATATAAAGGAAAAAAAAAACTAGAACAATTTTTTTTTTATAACAATCGATACTAGACATAAGTCATAACCATTATATTTATTAAAAGCTATGTTTTATTAATATTTTTGGGAATATTTGTCACCTAATTCTTAATCGTTGATTAATTTTGTTGTTTTTAGTCAGTTGGCACTTTCACATGACTAATCTAATCTATGTTAAGTGAAGAATCTTTTGTTGAGAAATAGGAAACGAAATCTTTAAATATACTAACATGATTGGATCAAGTTTTGGGGTAAATACAAAAAATATATATTTGTCAAATTAATACAAGGACAAAATGTTTCTGATTATCAGAATAATACAATGTCATTTCGACATCGTCAATTAGTTAATTGAATTAATAACTACTTAACTATAAAAGATAGATATAAACTTTAGATTCTAGTTGTAGTATTCTTTAAAAAATAATGAAGATAAATTTTTGGCCCATCTTTGTTAATTCCCAATTGTGTCGTTTATTTTAATAAACTAATAAGTCTTACATTTGGATTTTGGTGCAGTTTTTCCATTTTGAACAGGTAACTCTAGTTAATTTTAGAAAAAATATATCATAGGATACGAAAACAATATGCTAAAAAAAAAAAACAAAAATGATGTAAAGTCATAATGTATTAGGTCTAAAACTAGTGGTAGAGCTATTTATTTAGTGAGATCTTAATTCAATAATAACACAACAACAACAGTAGCAGCAATAGCGAGAGCAATAACAACAACAGTAACAACAAACAGCAATAACAACAACTCTCATATGCAGTCATAATTGTTAAAAATTTTACAATTATCCTTGACGTAATTTCATATTTTGAAAATGTTACACAATAGTTTCTCTTGGGATTTTTCAAGAAGATACGTATTCCACAAACAAATAAGATCAATGCTGAATTAAATCATATACAAGAGATAAGATTTAACGTGATTCGGCCTAAGAGCTTATATCCATGGAAAAGAGAAAAAATTCACTATAAACCACAGAGATTACAAAGAGTACAAAACACCCAAAACAAACACTAAGTCAAGCCCCGAAACAATCCTAGTTTCCCTGCTCTATAGTGTTAACTCGATGTTTTTTCCAACTCTTTTTCAAATCCCTATAAACCCCTCTCTCAAGTGAAGATCATATAGTGATTACATCTCTCTATATCTCTCTAATTTTAGGGCCACTTTATATTTATAGAGCCACATTACTTGGTTACGAAGTTACTCATTAATGATATATTTATTGTCAAATATATACTCATTAATACAGAATTTGAGTCAATAGCTAACAATCTCCACCCTGACTCAAATTCCTCCAGAATATTGGCTCCACTTGCAATTGGCACCTTGTTGCAGCAAATCTTCTTTTGCATATCCTCAATCTTTGAATTCAAACTGCAACAATAAATCTCTTGAATTGAATCTTCATCACTACACATAATAATTCTCAAACCATAGCTTTGATACCATTTGTTAGGATTTTTCAAGCAAATACGTATTCCACAAACGAATAAGATCAACATGGAATTAAATCACACACACAAGAGACAGAATTTAACATGATTCGGCCCAAGTGCCAACATGCACGAACAAGAGAGAAAAAATTCACTATAAACCATGAAGATTACAAAGAGTACAAAATACTCCAAAACAAACACTAAGCCAAGCCTCGAAACAAACCCAAGTTCTCTACTCCATAGGGTCAACTCGGTGTTTTCTCCAACTCTTTCCCAAAACCTTATAAACCCCTCTTTCACGTGAAGATCAAATAATGATTACATCTCTCTATATCTCTCTAATTTTAGAGACCACTCGATATTTATAGATCCCTGTTACTTGGTTACGAAATTACTCACTAATGACATATTTATTACCAAACATATACTATTTAATATACTCATTAATACAAAATTTGAGTCAATATCTAACAGTTTCATTAATAATACTTTTGACCACATGTGTTCAATATACATAACTAAACTATTGTTCAACCATTGATCTCCCATTCGATTACATAAATTCAAGTTATTCATTACTGAAAATGTTTTACCTATTGTATAGTTGTAGAATCAATGCTAATATCAACAACATATAAACTATGGAGAAATAACTTCATCCTTTCTAGTTTTAACCATTTTTATAATAAGTAATAAGATCGCCAGTTCCTTTCAACCAGGAAAACTCAATGTTAAAACATATATATATATAATATAATTTCTAAATTAAACTTCAAGTACCAAAAATTCTACACAAAAAGGTCTAATAAAATTTAACAGTATGCAAAAATTAGTATTTGTCAAAGACATAATTTTAAAATTTTTTGGTCAATGGGGGCTTAAGCCCTATCGAGCCCTATGAGGCTTTGTCACTTTCTAAAACTATACCTCTAGACACAAAGGATTGAGCCGCCACCAATCGTTTTTTCCATATAGGTGAAAATTGCCACTAATTCAAACTTAAAGACACCTTAAACTAGACTAAGGTTCTCGAAAAAAGATAAGTATTGATCTGCATCTTAAAGTTTGGATTCGAAAGTACGATTACTAATAAATAATGTAATTTTAGTACCCTTATAACACCCATCATATACGATACCAGCTTAGTTTTTTACTGTCCTAAATTTACCTCTAATTTATCTTTATTCCAATAATTAAATATTGATTTTTCTTTTTAAAGTGTTCTCCATCAAGTTCGCCAAATTTTTAGAAAATTTTTCTCATCTCAAAAGTATTCAAGAAATCCCAATGGTCTTTCTCAAAAAGATTCCATCGTTGGATAAATTACCTTAAAAAAAATTTTTAGCATACTACCCATCCTTATCTTTTAAAAAATTTTAAGTTCTATTAGTTTTTTAAATTCTTTTTCTATGTTTTTTTTCTCTTTATTTGAAAAAGGAATGTCAATTATTTGATATTTAATATTCTCTGTAAATCTTACATCAAACTATTCAAATCTAAAGAAAACTCTCTCACTTAATAATTTTCAATTTGATGGGCTTTTTGAACTAATTAAACCGAATATGTTATTTGAACTCAACTAATGTTTGAAAGTTAATGATGTCGACAAGTATATCTTGAAACTCATCATTCAATATTGTTACAAGTTTTTTTTTTTTTTAAATTTTGGTGTAACCTACAAGGTGTCTCCATACCATATTGGGTATAAGACTAATCTCTGCTCGCTCTTCATGACTAACGCTGACTCAAGAGAATTTAACCTAATGAGGATTCAAACACGAGAATATTATTACGAGATTACAAGTTGATTAATTATTGAACTTCAACTGTTAATGAGGTAAATTCTTATGAGTTAGCATCTTGGACTTTAGATAAAAAATAGGTGTAAGTGGACTTTGGGTTTAATAGATTATTTTCTTGTTAGAGTTTGCTTTGACAGCCCATCCCTAAGGTGTCAAGATGTAATTATGTAGCCTATGACAAGCATCAGATGATCTCCAAGTGATAGCCTGTCGCCTGTCGCCTATCGATTGTGGCCTCCCGCCTTGTGGCAGACTCCTGCTGCCACAATTAGACAACATACAACATTTTAATATTGTACAGGGAGCAAATTCTTCTAAAAAGATGAGATTGCCCTCCAGGTAATTGCTATGCAGTATTGATAATTTACTCGCCTATAAATAGGGCACAAGTATTATTTTCTTCTCTAATTTTTGACTACTGGCTTTTACGTTACTCAAGAATATTCGGCTGACTTAAGCATCGGAGTGCTTACGCAAGAACTAGCCCCTGCGTTCCTCTGACTTTTCTTATTTTGCAAAAGTTTTTAGGAGACATGTGGAGAAAAAGACAGACATTTACGTCAGCAATCACTCATTGTTGTTTTGTGCAACAACAATTAGCGCCGTATATGGGAACCGAAATAAAAGCCAATCAAAACTTTGAAGATGGTGAGAACAAGATCGACTATTTTCAAAGATGGAAGCGATGAGAACTCCGTGAGTTCTCCTAAACAACTGATCCGCCACAGGACACAGGTGAACAAGGAAGAAGAGAAAACGACAGTGTTTGTGGTGGAATTTGAAGCTCTGAGAAGATAGAGCGAGGAAACAACCCAGGCGCTAAGGGCCATGGTGGATCTATTTAAGGGAGTCCTCCTGCAATTGAGCCTACCGTAGGCTGTGCAGAACCTGGTGGGAGAGACGAGCCAAGGGGTATCGCCACAGGCGACAGGGTGACAAGGTATTCATGTGGCGACAGACCCTTCACTGCTACAAGAGGTGCGTCTTGCGGGAGAGGCTCACAATCAGTAGGATACAGCAGGACTTGGGAGCAGGAATCCTGCCGCAGGGTCTCAGCAGGAGACTGAGGATGTGTTAGAGTTGGGACCTGCGATAGGGATTAGGCGACAGGGTCCTGAGGCTGTGCGGCAGGCTCTGAGCGACAAGGTACTGAGGCTGGGGCAAAGTCTTCCGCCTTACTTCGGAGTCCATCAAATCTTGTCGGGATTGACTTGGGACATGGTGTTGGAGGTGCTGGAAAGATCGGTGTTGATGACGATAGCACATGGAGGGCCGGGTCAGAGTTTGACCCTTCTTGGAACACACAGATGACACAAGGCAGTGCACCTCGAAGTAAAGGGAAGGAGATAGTTGTTGAAGACCAGCCTAACTTGTCCTATGCTAAAAGGGATAAAAATCAACCCTCTCTCTCTATGGATATGAAGAAGATGATAGAATAGGTGCTGAAAGAGAAAAAGCTGGTGTCGGCAGGGGAAAGCCAGAGGAGAAGGGTACCGTTTAGCGCGACCATCATGCAGAAATTGCTGCCCCCGAAATTCAAAATGCCGCAAATGACGGCATATACAGGAAAAATGGATCCCTATGATCATATGCAGAACTACGAGGCCTTGATGTTACTACATGGATGGGAGGATGAGATACTGTGTAGGGCCTTTTCTCTCACTCTAACAAGGCATGCAATGAAGTGGTTCAACAATTTGCCGAGTGGTCCATTGCCTCTTTTGACCAGTTGCGGAATGAGTTTCTCAAGTCGTTTGTGGTGAATAGTCAAAGGAAGAAGGATCCAACTTATTTGCTCACCCTGAAGCAAGGAAGTAAGGAGTCACTGAAGAGCTATGTAGATCAGTTTAGGGATGCCATTCTGGAGGTACGGGATTTGCAAGTAGGAGTAGCCGTGGCAGCCATGCTACAGGGGACCAGGTTTGAGAAGTTACAGAACTCCTTGTCATTAGACCAACCGACTACAATCTCTGATTTATTTTCTCGAGCAAATAAGTACATCACTCAAGAAGAAGTGATGAAAATGGTATCGGCTGGGGAGTAGAAGGAAGGAAGGAAGGAAACGAGGAAGAGAAACCCCCGGGGCGTCCTCCAGTCAATCGAGCAAACCTAAGAAGGCCACAAGGTTAAAATATACCACTTACACCCCTCTCACTGAATCTCGGGCTTTGGTGCTGGCAGCTATTGAGGGGTCAGGTCTTATACAGCTTCCGAAGAAGACCTCGAGGAATCTAGGTAGTAACTTAGATTCATATTGTAACTACCATTCGACATATGGACATTCCACAAAGAAGTGTAGGGAGTTGATGAATCAGCTTGAAAAATTGGCACGGGAAGGAAATATAGACCGATTTGTATGGAGAAGTGAAAGAAACAATTATCTCGATGAGATAAGAATAGGAGGAATTGGAGGAGAAATGACGATGCAAGAAGAAATGAGAACAGGATGGGAGATAGAAGAAATCAAGAAGAAGATAACGAGCCCACGGGTCTAGCAATCAAGGTTATATCTGGAGGGGAATTGTTGGCTAGCACTTCTTCCTCGTCTAGAAAGTCTTATGCCCGACAAGCCTTCCAAGTTAACTCGGTGATGGAAGAGAGGCAGGATGAGGAGCCCATCACCTTCACACCTGTCGACAGGGGAGATGTTATGTTTCCCATGATGACCCAATAGTGATCTCGACAGTCATGGCAAAGCATCAAGTTAGTCGGATCCTAGTCGATAATGGGAGTTCGGTGAAACTAATTTATTGGAATTGCTTTGAGAAGATGAACATTTCGGATGATAGGATGAAGCCCATGCTCGTGCACTTGTATGGATTTTCTGGTGAAAAGGTGAAGGTAGCAGGGGCAATTCAGCTACCTGTCATGTTAGGAGAGAGCCCAAGGAGTGTCGTCCGATAGGCATTATTTATGGTGGTAAAGTCAACTTCAGTGGCTTATAATATGATCTTCAGACGACCATTATTGAACAACATGAGGGCAGTGGTGTACCCCTATTATTTGCTAATGAAGTTTCCAACTCCTCGTGGTGTAGGCAAGAAGGCGGTAAGTGCAGTCCTGTTGAGGAAAGATGGAGACAATGACTACCCAATCTACTACGTAAGCAACATTTTGCTGGATGCACAGATGAGATATCCCCAAGTTGAGAAGGTGGCCTTGTCATTGGTGATGGAAACTTGAAAGTTACGACCATATTTCCAGGCCCACTCAATAACTGTTCTGATAGACCAGCCTTTGAGGTAGATATTACAAAGGTCAGAGTACTCAGGGTGTTTGACCAAGTGGGTGGTCGAGCTCAGTGAATACGATATTCACTTCCAACCTCGTCAAGCAATAAAAGGGCAAGCATTGGTGGATTTTATTGTAAAATGCACTGGTCGGGAGGCCCAAGGAGAATCAGAGATAGTTTGGTGAAAATTGTTTGTAGACAGAGCTCATAGTGTTAATGGTAGTGGAGCTGGGATTGTACTGATCTCGACCGAGGGATAAGCCTATAAATATTCCCTCCGTTTTAACTTTCCGAGCTCCAATAATGTAGTTGAATATGAAGCTTCGATAGCCAGAATAAAGCTAGCTAAGAAGCTTCAAGTTAGCAACCTAATGGCTCATAGTGACTCCTAATTGGCGGTAAATCAGTTCTCTGGTGAATATGAAGCACGGGAGCCGGCACTAGTCCCTTACTTGCAGAAAGTTCAGTTATTGGCGTAGTCATTTAAGAACTTTCGGTTAACCTAGATAAATCGGTCTGAGAATAGTCACGCATATGCTCTTTCGAAGCTAGCCTCCTCTAGGGGAATGAAGGGTGGCATATTTAAGGTGGAATCCCTAGCCAAGCCAAGTATTGAAGAGGAGGATGTTTGCGATGTTAAGATCGGGAATGATTTGAGGAACCCGATCCAAGACCACAAGTGTACGTCCTCTCAGCATCTTATGCATATTCAACAATATAATATGATAAACCATCTAAATATTAACCTCTTGCAATATCAATGTTATCAAATTTGAAACTACTCCACAATTAAGAAACCGAAATTATTTAATTCTAAAATCATCACTCCATCGATAATTCCACAAGTCAATCATTCAACCATGTAAATTACTAACTTGATATTCTATTCCATGTTATATCATATAATTATCATTAATTTTATCAATGATTTGACTAAATCGATATTCAACCTCCATTTCAATTCAGTAACCAATTTTTTTCATGATATTAAAATAAATCAATTTATCGATTCTAAAGAGCCTACTCAATATAATTCTACTGCAGACTTATGTAACAGTCTTACCTACTCATATGCCCAGTGCTAGTGCGTCGAGCCTCGTCAGACTCATGGCTGTCTCCTTGGCATCACGTTACATGTCCAAACGTTGTTACACGACTTAGTACTCATTAAATAAATTTTCTAATTTATCTTATTACATATGTTACATTATGGTAATGTCTTACCGACCTATGAGCTTAGCATGCGTAGACCGAGCTTAGCTAAGTCTACATTCGTCACTTTATCGTCATGCTACATATTCAAACATAATCAATTTGACTCAGTATTAATCTGATAAAATTTTAAATATTTAAAATAAAAACTAAATCGGCATATCTTACCAAGTTTCGATATTAGCTTAGCTAGACGTGTAATTCCCTTCCTCTTTTCCTTTGTTTTTTCCTTTCCTTCTTTCCTTTTCTTCTATATCCTCTCTATTCTGGTTACCATGAACAGTCCCTGTTGCTCAGTCTTTACACGTCAAAAAGGCCACCAAATCTAGCTTTCACTCTTTGTTCTTAAACCTTAAACCTCAGCCCTTTAACATCCTTATACTGCTAGTCTCAACAACTCCAAAATCAGCCTTAACATGTCTCGAGCCACCCTTCAACGACTACCATTTTCAACATCAATTAGCCCTCCAAAACAATCCTCAAACTGGCACGAATGCAGCCCTATATAATGTCGAACCACCCTCAATGGCAGCAAGCTTTTACCCCTTTAAAATGTCACCTTTTAAGCCACTAAATTTCAGCCAAAGAAGTCACGGTTCAGGCTTGGCTTTCAGCCTATACAAGCACCAATACAACCCTTGAAATTCAACCTAGAGTCCACTATACATAGCCTCAAAAATCAGCCCTGAATACCATGTAAAAAGCCTTATCGAGAGCCTCAAAGTGTAGAAACATTACCCTTTAAATATCAGTCGTAAATTAGCCCCCTGATCAGCCTCAGCACAATCGTTCAAAGGCTACCTTTGCTCACTCCAGTTCAACCTTTACTTCATCTCAAAATGCCAAGCTTTAAACCACCTAACTAAACCTTGATATAGTACAACTTGATCCCCTTGTTTCCAGGACCTGACTCATGCCCCTGTTTTGTTTCCAGCAGCCTCACAAGTC
Organism: Heritiera littoralis; assembly: GCA_031772115.1. Taxonomy (NCBI): domain Eukaryota; kingdom Viridiplantae; phylum Streptophyta; class Magnoliopsida; order Malvales; family Malvaceae; genus Heritiera; species Heritiera littoralis. Next base: position 2,798,948 of record JAPDPK010000063.1, read on the forward strand.
GTCCTTCACCTACTTCAGCCACGGTTTAAAATTCCAAACCTAGCTAAAACCCGTGTCATTTCCTTCCACCTCTCAATTCTGCTTCACCCTCCACGCAGTCATGCTAGTATCAGTCTCTCTTGCCTATATTCTACCCTTGGAAGTCATGTTCTTGAGCTCTAAAACACCACACGAATAGCTCCATCTTTCTGCCTTCAAATGCCCTTCAATCAGCAGCAAAAAACCCCTTTTTAGCCTTGAAACTCAAAAATCGACATGAAACCCAGCTCCAAATCACGCCTTTGTTTGCTTCATTCTTTCTCTATTTCCTGATCACACTCTTGGTTCCCTACTTCATTTCTTTCTCGGTTAAATTCTTTCTTCATCATTTCTGCTTTCCTTTGATAGGCTTTCAATCAAGCCCCCCTTTATTCCTCTTCCTTCTTTGCTGATCCATCCACCGCTAACAGCTTCTGGTGCCGACAACAGCGACGGTGGGTTCCAACACTCTCTCCTCTTCTCTTCGATTTCTTTTCTTTCTTTCTTTTCTTCTTTTCTTTTCCTTTATTTGGCTTTTGTTTAAGCCAACCAAAGGGATTGTGATAGTCTGCATTTAGCAGACCATAGTGGGTTTGGTGGGGATTGTCCCACCAAACTCCACTAACTCTTTTTTTTTATTATTATATATATAAAAAATCTTTGATTATATATAATATGTTTATTTATTTCCATTTTCACTTTATGTTTATTATATATATCTTGTCATATTTATATTATACTTATTATCCATTATTTGTCCTCAAATTCCTTAAATATTTGCTAATATTAAGTACCTAAAATTTAATAATAATTTAAATAATTAAATCCCATGAAACTCATAAAAATACTTCAAGCCACTAGATAAGTTCTTTATATCCTTAAAACGTATCCTTATCAATTATATGTTAAATGTCCATAATTTCTAATCTTTCAATTAAATTATTTCTAACTAATTAATTCTTATAATTCCTTAATCCTCATATTCCTCGTGAACAAATTCTCTTAATTCTCATGCTTACTTCATTACCTTCATAATCCGTCTGATTCTCAAAATTTTCATAATCCAATTACTCTTGACAATATATTATTATTATTATTATTATTATTATTATTATTATTATTATTATTATTATTATTTTAAAGATCAAAAAGTTGCAGTTGTCACAACAATTTCTGAAAAGAAGGTGGAGGCGATGGTATGGAAAGATATTATATACCGATTTGGAATCTCTCGGGTGTTGAATGCTGATCATGGAAAACAATTCGATTGCAACGCATTTCAAGAGTTTTGTAAAGGCCTGAGTATCCAACTAAGGATATTGTCTGTATCTTACCCACAAGCTAATGGGCAGGCCGAAGTGAGCAACCAAACTATACTGCATGGGCCGAAAACCAAATTGGACAAAGTAAAGGGATTATGGGTGGATGAGCTCCCTAGTGTCCTATGGGCTTACAGGATAACGAGTCGAGTGTTGACAGGAAAAACACAATCTAATCTGGTGTATGGGACTAAAGCACTCATTCTAGTTGAGATCGGGGCGACATCGCCTAGAATGATCCCTTATGTACAAGAAGTCAACTCCCAAGGGCTGAGAGAGAACCTTGATCTAATTGATGAGCTAAGGGACACGACACAAATGAGATTTGCCGCCTATCAACAACGAATAGCAGCATACTATAACAGTCGAGTTAAGACCAAGGAGTTACGAGAAGGAGACCTGGTGCTGAGAAAATCAATTATTACAAATGCCCACAGGGAAGATGGTAAGTTCCGGGCAAATTGGGAAGGACTTTACAAGATCAGGAGGATCATTGGACCAAACAACTGCACTCTGGAGACTTTACAAGGGAAAACGATCTCAAAGACTTGGAATCTTAATCTTTTAAAACTATATTTACAATAGAGATTTTTCGTACTCTTTATTTTACCATGTTATTGCAATTATTTAATGAATTATCTTATATACAGCGAATACTGCATGATGTTATTTGACTTGTGAATAAAGGCCAGTTATTCACATATTATGCTTTCTGATGTAACAACTTAATTGATACATGTGTTACAGGAATAAGAGTAATAAAGGCAAAATCTGGCCAAATTGCAAAATTCCTTAAGCGAAAAATACGCGAGACAGGCAAATAAAAAGTCCCTAAGAACAAAAGGGTACGAGATGGGCAAATAAAATGTCCCTAAACACAAAAGGGTGCGAGACGGGCCAAAAAGTCCCTAAGCACAAAAGGGTCAAAAGGGTGCGAGACGGGCAAAAAAGTCCCTAAGCACAAAAGAGTGCGAGACGGGCAAATAAAAAGTGTCTAAGCGCAAAAGGGTACAAGATGAGCAAATAAAAAGTCCCTAAGCACAAAAAGTTGAGAGACGGGCAAATAAAAAGTCCCTGGCAAAAATGTGCAAGACGGGCAAACAAAATAAGTCCTTAGGCAAAAAATGTGCAAGACGAGCAAACAGAATAAGTCCTTAAAGGAAAAATGCGTGAGACGGGCAAACAGAATAAGTCCCTAAGCGAAAAATATGCAAAATGGGCAAAATAAATAAGTCCTTAAGCGAAGAATGCATGAGATAGGCACAATACCGAGTAAAAATTCTTCTTTGAGAAGGAAGTAACGCTGTCTCAAAGAAGAACTTGGGGAGCATTATAGTATGGCATGACGAAAGGCATGTCGAAAGGTATGTTGTAATTACGGCTTCATCGAAAGGTACATTGTAACCTTATCGGTAAAATGACCTAACATTTTAACATATTACACAACATTATGGCTATTAAAATGCTAAAACCCTGATGAATATGATAACATGTCAATTATAGCCGCATTTTAATAACATACCACGCATATAAACAGTTTATACTCTATCACAATACCACAATCATGCGAAGAAAAGAAAAATTGCAAAAGAAATTGTAATTTTCATTAAAAGTAAAACTATACATCGTTGGTGTGAATTACAATCAAAATTAAAAACAAAATGAAAAAAAAAGAGAAAAATTTCCTAATCACTCTATAGTGAGGATGGAGTCAGCTGGAATAGGAGGCGCTGTGTCAACAGTAGGATCTTGGAGAGCTGGACTTGCATTTGAATCTTCTAAAGGAGCAACCTCAGAAGAAGGAACGTCATTTGAAGGCCTCGTAATCTTGACAGTCGTGGAGTCTAGAGCTAGTTCGACAGCAATAGAGTCAGAGAGTTGAAGATCTTCACTGTCTAACCCTTGCAAGGCCTCAATAGGCTTGGGCTGACCATGTGGCTTACGAAGGGGCCAAGGACCTTTGAGGTTTTCCAAGTTATCCACGACCCCTTCCTCCAAATAATCTTTGGGATTCACCGAGCCAAGCTCGTATTCGGTCCAAGTATGAAGGTTATAAAACTCGGCCTCTTCAGTAAATAAGAGCTCCGGGAAGGTCTCGTTAGGCCTTTGCTTCTCTAGCTAAGCACGAGCAAGATAGAAGCTGTACTTAATGAATCCCATCAAGTAAATTTGCTTCCTTTAAAAGCAATCTTAGGAAATGCGGTATTCCCGGATGGCTTTAGCTTAGACCTCTCTTTGTCGCTCTAGATTGTTCGTGGCTTTCTCATAAGCCTCCCGGTACCCTTGAAGGGACTCAGTCTTCGCTCGTTCCTCCATCAGCTTCAGTTCGAGGCCCGCTATTTGAGATCTCAGAGCCTCATTGTCTCTCTTCAACTAGTCCACTATGTTGGGAAGTGAACGAAGTTGGCTAACCTCATTCTGGAGCATGTGCACCTCCCGAAGCTCGCACAACTCTTTTTCAATATGCTCCCTGTAGGTCTTATGTTGTGCATTAACAGCTACCACTTGTTGCGCAGCCTGGCCAAACAAAAAAAAACAGTCAAAAGCTAGACGAAAGAAGCTAAAATATAAGCATTCAGAAAAGGAATGAAACTCTTACCCTCATCACGAAATAGTCTAAAGTATCCTCGCCTGTAGGGAGACTTTTAAAAATCTCTTTCTTATCTCGAGGAAAGATGGTGCTCCAGGCTAGGCGAAATGCTACCCTAAGTTCCTCAATATTGTCGTTGTCATTGACATCGGGGTGGGTTTAGAAGTCATCCCCATCAACGATCTTCCCTCATCCAGTTGATAGTGCCTGAGTGTAAGAGGTGCCATCTTGGGCAAAATTGGCCTAGTAGGCATCGCATCTTCAATGAACAGTCTTTTTCGATACTTGTGGCGAGGCTTGCGGGGGACACGTATGCCTTCAGAACGTTCAAGGTCACCCTCCTGGAGAGTGGGCTCACTTCTTTGTGACCTCGAGCTCTCGCGACTTTCAAACTAGGGTAGTTACGGATAATATGCTTCTTCCTTTTACCCTGCTCAGCTCTTTCGTGGGGCAACTAGGCTTGCCAATGGTTGGAGGAGGAGGAGGTGGAGCGCGGGGACGCTCCGAAGTAGAAGCATCAACTCGAAGCTGTTTCCATGGTGGGGGAGCTTTTAGAGGAACTCTAGAGGAGGATATAAAGGCTTTCCTCCTGCGCATGGCGTCTTGGAAGCTCATGTCTGCACAACATAAGAGGAAAGAGTTAGCGTACTAGGTCAAAAGAAATTAAACACAAGTACGAGGATAAAAAGAATCATCGTTCAAAACCTAGAATATCACCAAAATCGTCTACGTTAGCTAGATTCTCATTTGATGGAAAATCAAAAAAGGGACTCCCAAAGGCATCGCCTCGGTTCCACTCGAGATCTTCTCGGCGCCCGTGGTCCTAGGTGTTTCATCCCTAGAGTTAGAAGAAGATTCATCTAGTAGATGACCTATGGAGTTCGTTGATTCGGCTACGAAAACCACGAGCGGACGACTAGAGCCGGGACCAGGTGTGTGTAAGGCTGAAGGAAGGTTTGAGGGAATGGCGAAAGTTTCAGGAATAACCCTGCTTACTCTCCAACCAGTCGTTGCGATGTTCTCAAGGGTTAAAAGGGAGAACATGTCCCGCTCCCCAGTAGAGCAGATAAGTTGTATGGACTCGCCTAAGTGGTCCCTTAATGAAGCTAAGCTAAACTTTTCTGAGCGCCTTGAGTGGTCTCTAGTATCACGGTTCCATCTAGTAAGGATTCTCAAATCCCTCGGAATCTCAACAACGACCCACTCACTCTCAAATTTGTGCAACTTATTGGGAAGGCCTGAAAAGATTTTATTGGGAAACTCCTCGGCCGTTACTCTTTGAAGAGAGAATGTAACTAACCTAGATAACCCATGAGCTCTAAAAAATGCACTCAGAAGAGGGATAGAAGGAACGATAACTAAATTATGACACACTATCGAGAATCCTACTAACTGGGCCCATCCATGAGGATGGAGTTGGCATGGGACTATATATCCTTATACCTAAGGAAAGCTAGACCAAACTCGGGAAGTGGAAAACAAAAGCCGAAGACTATAGACGCTTTATGTATAGCTACGCTATTGGTAACTAAGTCAGGAAAGTGTTCCCTATTGGTTGGGAGTCTATATTGGTAGCATGTAGGAAGGGGGAAGCAGGTTTTTATTTCTTCTAAATCTGCATTCGACAACTTGCACTCAACACCACCCTTCCTCAGTGTTTTACCTACGCGGGAAGAAGACATGACTCAAGACCAAAGGAATAAGGGAAATAGGTGACACCGATGGCAGACCTAGTAAACCTAAGCCCTGCGGGAGACTATAGGTGTCACGGGAGATGAAGACAGTTAATACAATGCAAAGTAGTGGGAGACATACTCTCGGCAACAGGTGACGAGCGAGAGACTCTGATGAAAAGCGAGAGACCAGGCTCGTGAGAGATTAAAACGTGCGGCAGACTGAAACTCTCGAGAGAGTTAGGACGTGCAGTAGAGTGCTGGTATAGAGGATTTCTTAAGCGATTCAACTCACCTTTTGCTGTTTATATAGCCGCGGCAGGGAATATGAAGCATCACGCCTGGAACTGCCTCCTGCAGAATTGTGCTTTTTTAACCTGCAAAAAATGCCAAAAAATGACAAAAAATCACGAAAAAGACCAGAATATCCTGGATTTAAGTATATATACTCTTTTTATTGAAGAAAATCCAATAAGAGAGTGAGGAGCAGTTGATATGGGAAAGCCCAAAGTATTGAGGCCCAAAATCCACAGAGGCTACCATGTGGTGTAGAGCTATTGGGCCACGTGGCAATAGGCGGCAAATACTACATGGGGCACGAAAGCCTTTTGTGGAAGATGCCTCCCCCTGGCGACAGGCATCAAATGATCTCCAAGTGATAGCCTGCCACCTATCGATTTTAGCCTCCTGATCTGTGAGCCTCCAGCCTTGCGGCAAACCCCTACCGCCACAATTAGACAACATACAACGTTTTAATACCGTACAAGGAACAAACTCTTCTAACAAGACGAGATTGCCCTCCAAGTAATTGCTCTGCAGTATTGATAATTTACTCGCCTATAAATAGGCCACATGTATTATTTTCTTCTCTAATTTTTTACTATTGGCTTTTAAGTTCCCTATACTCAAGAATATTTGGCTGACTTAAGCATCAAAGTGCCTACGCAGGGAACCACCTCCTGCATTCCTTTGATTTTCTTATTTTGCAGAAGCTTTTGGGAAACACGTTGAGAAAAAGACAGACACTTACGTCAACAATCACTCATTGTTGTTTTGTGCAACAATAATTACTTTTTTGTTTTTTAATTCCTTCTCTCAAATCCTTCATTGACTTCGACCACTTCTATATTCTATCACTTTTACTCCCCGTTTTCCTATTTTCTTCACACTTCGAGAAGAGTTCTGCCGGCACCATGGATATTGTGAGAGAGCTATATGATTATAATATGTCTTCAAGCTCATATGATGAGTCATTTATATCATTTTCTTCTCGATCAGTATTGTCAAAGTTTGCAGGACAGACGACTCTTAATGCATTGACACAATACTAAGGAAAGGGAGGAACAGGGGTTGGTGGCAACAACTTTGCCACCCTCTCCCTTGTGTTGGTGCCATAAATGAACCAATCTCTCTCTTTTTTTTTGTGTAATTTTCAAAATTATTATTATTGTTGTTGTTATTGGATCAACTAACAATAAAAAAGATAGGCCTCGTAGAAGTCTTAAATTTGGGCTTTCGACAACAAGGGCTTAAAGCCCAATCTACCAAATAAAGGATTAGGGCTTGGTCCTATTGGCTGAAATGGAAACTAATGAAATTGGACATGTTATACCATGTGCTTTGGGCCAAACAATTCAACTAAAAGGAGGTATAGTGGCCTTAATCCCAAAATTAGAATGGACTTGGACACATGGACTCAATTGAAATAAATTTTTATTAGACTCTATAGGATTTATTTCGTAAAATTTGAACTAAGCTATCAAACTCAAGTCCAGTAAAGAATTTTAAAGGGATCAAATCTCGACTCTAAAATTTCTAAATTGAAACAAAAAAGAGAACTATTCGGACACATTGAATAACCCGGATAAAATTGGATTTCTACATACATTTAAGTTAAATTACATTTCAAATTTAAATTCTCTCAACAAACTAAATAAAATCATCAAACAAATTATACAAATACCATCCAAACTCCAAACATAGTATCTCTAGGTTATATATATTTATTTTTATCTTTGAATTCTTTATATTTCGATTAAAATTTAGGTTAATTTGATTTTCAAACCAAATTAGCCGAAAACCAATATTCTTTCAACATCATTTTCGATAACAAACCAAAATTAATTCAATGACTAGGGGTATTAATTCAGTTGATTCAATTAATTTCGAGCCAAATTAACCAAAATCAAATTTAACCAATTTAGTTTATTTTTGTTTTCATTAACCGAACCAATAATTTTGAAATTAATCGAGTTGTATTAATAAAATACATTTAATTTAAATTAAATTTTTAATTTTTTACATTTATAACAAATTAAATAATAAACATTAAACTTAAAATATCATCTAAATTTTAAATATTAAATATATCTATAGGTTTCATATATTTTTAGTTTTATATTTTGTTTTTTTTTTATATTTTGTTACAATTTCGATTAACTTGATTAATTAACCAAATTAATAATAACCAAATTCTTTCATAATCATTTTTGTATATCGACCGAAATAATTCAACAATCATTTGATTAACTGAACTAAATTCGATTAAATCGGTTTAAAATTAAAATATAATCAATAAGCGATTGATTAATCGAATAAATTAATTGAATCAATTAATGTTGAGTTTGGATGCCCAATTGCAACTGGTGTGGCGCAATCAAACGTAAAAGACAACAGTTAGTGAAAGGATAATTTACACTTCCACCCCTACTTTTAACTTCTTTTAATTATTTTATTAAAAAAATACATCTCTAAAGGTAATTTTACTCTTTTAAATCTCACCAAATCTAATTGCTTCATCCATCCAAATTAACCCTAATTTAATTAAAACCTAAATACAAACAACCCTAAGCATCTCAAACGCTTGTAAATGCCAAAAAGTTTTATATCCTTCTGCATAGCATAACCCCATTTTGTCTCTCCCTCATGGCGGACAACCACGTATAGTCTACATCAACTCAACTTGAATGCGCTGCTCTATCATATTTGTTTAAGCTGAAAAACTCCAATCGCACTACATGATGAAACTTTGTTCTTAAGATGAAAAAAAAAAAGGCTTAAACACAATATAAAATGTGCAACTTTTAGAATCCAACCGATGAAAGGATGAAATCCAAGGTAACAAATTAATGAATAATGGTTTCACTAACATGAAAGTAGTCATAATATAGTGCTCATTCTGAACCAGCTCCCAACACAATAAGCGATTAAAGGATTGTATATGCTATTGATTTTAGTGGTAAATCGTGACGATGACCGTATTATAACACAAGTTCTTCCTAAAGCAACCTAATATTCAACAAAAAATAATAATAATAAACAAAAAAGGTATGGTTGAATCGTGTCATGAATGAAATGACAAATACTAGCTCCCCAAAGCACATTTTCCCTTCCACAGCTGGTCTGAAGCACATTGTCCCAATAGTTTCTCTGTAATATGAAAAACACCACCAATCATTATCATAAAATCTTTCAAGAAACTCGGTGATTGCTTCCGATAAAGCAAAAATAATCATACCTCTTTTAATCAGTGAAGACCATCCAACTCCCTACTCGCACTTGATAGAACGGTAAATGTGACGGACAAAGAACAGAGATGCACGGAAGCCAATGGCCCCAAGCATGAGGAAAAAGCCATAGCAAATGCAAGCCATGTACCCAAAGAAGAATGAGGTTTGCATGAAGCCTGACATGTCTGATCGTGCACTGTAGTAATACAAACAGTAGGCATATATGAACAACCCCGTCGACCCACCACAGAGGAAGGACCTAACATACCAAAGAGAATGTCATTTATGACCAGCGGATTAATCAGAAAATGAGACACAACTGAGATGGTATCCAAATGTCAGTTAATCATAAAAATTTTTATATTAATAATTCTAGAAATGATCCAAGATTGAAAGAAAATGATGGCAACCTGATGTCCATATAATACATCATTCTCTCACTTAAAATGTGCATGCGTGTATGCAGCTATGTCTGCAATAGATGCATGTAGTTTTAGAAGGAAAAAGATAAGGTCATATTGTCCATGAGTAATTCTATATTGAGGATAAGAGGGTTGTAATGATGATGATTTTAGTTTATTACCATGGTTAATCTTTTGCAATGCATTAGGCAAATGAATGAAATTAACATACATATGGCTCCGCTGGCAGAAGAGCAGAAACCCAAAATAGACAAACACACAAGGCTCTCTTTGCACAAAAGGAAGATGCTTAACAATTACACAGAGACAGTTCCTAGGTCACTGAACCCATGTCAACTTAAAACAATACAGCTCTGGGTGCAGCCGCAAATTTAGGACTTGGCCTTGAGCATTCTGGCCTCTATCAAATATGAGGTTGGCTCAAAATCAATGACAGAAAAGCAAATCGCAGGTTGATTTAAATGTAGATGTGGGTGTCTCTGTGTGTGTGTGTGAGAGAGAGAGGCTGGCAAAGGGAGGAAGCTTTCAGAGTGCAGCAGCCTGAAAAGGAGGAGAGGTCTTCTAGGGCATTTCTTAACCAAGTAGATTATGATTTGTCTCTTCCAAATTGAGCTTGAAACAACAGTTTACTTTAGAAAAACTAATTCACAAACTTAAGTTCCCCATCCCAGCAATTTCAATTCCAGAATTTGGCTTCACAAAATCTCCTACCAAGCTAATGATTGTACATCTTCCAACTTCAATTTATGGGCTTATGCCTTTCCAAGAAAAAAGTATTTAAAAGTCATAAGAAACAAATATCAAAACATCAAAACTAGTCCAATCCCAAGCTCGGATAAAGGAGGAGGATGACGGTAGGTTTGGATAACCAGCTATCAAAACTAGTCCAATATCATGAAATAAATCAATATCAAAACATTGTCGAGGCATCCCCTACTCAGTGATGCATTACATCAGAGCTCGGGTGTAGTAATAAGTGGGCAAGAGTTGCTAGGCCGTCGCCCAGAAGCAACGCGCCACATCAACACCTGGATGTGGTGTTAAATAGGCAAAGGTTCCCACACCACAATGGATGGAGGTGAGTAAAGAAGTTAGTCCATAACCATAAGCTTAGATTAGAATCTTAGAATATCTGTACACTTAGTGGCAAGCTAGCTGAGATTTGTGAGATTATGAATAGGAAAGTTAATATCTTGTGTCATCAGGAAACCAAATGGGTTGGGGAGAAGGCTAAGAAGATAACACCTTGGCAATATAAGCTTTAATAAATAGAGAGATAAAAATCAAAATGGTACAAGTATCATCATAGATAAAGAATACCATAAGGATGTTGTACAAGTTAGGAGACAAGAAGATAAGATTATTTTAGTTAAGCTAGTCCTAGGAGGAGAGGTGTTGAATGTTATTAGCACATATGCAACCTAGGTAGAACTTGATGAGATTAGTAAATAACAATTTTGGGAGGATTTAGATAAGGTAGTACAGAAAGTACCTTTAGAAGAAAACCTTTTTATTGGCGATGACCTTAATGGACATGTAGGTACTAGTAGAAAAGGTTTTGAGAGCATACATGGTAGTTTTATTTATGGTGCAAGAAACGAGGGTGGGGATGTTATCTTAGATTTTGCTTTATCCTATGACCTAACGTTAGTTAACACAGTTTAGGATGAGAGAGTCTCACCTTATCACCTTTAGAAGTGGACCGATAGCAAGTTAGATTTCCTTTTAACTAGGAGGAGGGATAGACATATATGTTTGGATTGTAAGATTATCTTAGGTGAGAGTGTTCCCACGCAACATAGACTTCTAGTCTTTGATATGAGTATATATAAACTACATCGAAGGAACCAACAAAAAGGAATTGAAATGATTCGATTGTGAAAGCTAAAAGAAGATTGTCATGCAATATGTAGAGATAGATGGATCCAAAAAGAAAACTAAACAACAGAAGAGAATCCAAATGTACTGTGGAATAAGATGACAAAATTCATTCGAGAGGTGGACAAGGAGACACTTGGAGTATCAAATGGAAGAATGTCAACTAGAAAGGACGCAACATGGTGGACTGCAACAGTAAAAGATGCCATAAAAACTAAGCAAGAGTGTTACAAAGCTTTGAAGAAGAACAACACAGAAGAGAAGTTGGCAAAATATAAGTTAGCTAGAAAAGAGGCGAAGAAGACAGTGGCAGAAGCAAAGGCAAATGTTGTGAAAGAGATTTGTGATAATTTGGACACAAAAGAGGGGGAGAAAAAGATATACAAATGGGCGCAAGCAAGATAAAGGAGTCACGACTTAGGAGTCATGAAATGTATTAAGGATGAATATCAAAGAACTCTCATTAAGGATAATAACATTAAGGAAAAGATGGCAGGATTATTTTGAAATTATTTAATGACAAACAAAATCAAAATTTGAATACTATCTCGATGCCTCTCAAGAATTTAAGTAGGTGTTTTATGTGTAGAATCATCGAAATAGAGGTAAAAGAGGCACTAAAGATGATGAAGATCAAAAGAATTGTTGGGTCGGATGACATTCTAATTGAAGTTTGAAGATGTCTTAGAGATTTAGGAATTAGGTGATGGAGAAATCTTTTTAACAAGATTTGGCGCACTAACAAGATACCTGAAGAATGGAGGAAGAATGTCTTGATTCCTCTTTATAAAAACAATGAAGATATTCAAAATTGCGCCAACTACTGAGGCATAAAGTTGATGAGTCACACAATGAAATTATGGAAGAGACTGATACAACGGAGATTAAAAAAGATTGTAGAGATATTGGAGAGTCAATTTGATTTTATGCCTAGTCAATTCACTATGGAGGGAATACATTTGCATAGACAATTCATGGAGCGTTCTTGAGTACTAAGTAAAGATCTTCATATAGTATTTATAGATTTAGAGAAAGCATATAATAAAGTACCTACAGAGATACTATGGTGGTCCTTAATAAAGAAAAAAATTCATGTGAAATATATTGAACTAATTAAATATATGTATGGAGATGCAAAAACACGTGAGAACATGTGTAGACCAAACAAGTGAGTTTCCTATCACAGTGGGATTACATCAAAGATCAATGCTAAGTCCATTCTTGTTTGTGGTAGTAATGGACGAACTAACAAAATCCATTCAAGATAAGGTACCTTGGTGTATAATGTTTGTATATGATATTGTCATGTGTACAAAGACTATAGTGGAGATCAATGCAAAGTCGTAATTATGGAAACAGACGCTAGAATCAAGAGAGTTCAAACTAAGTAGAGTGAAGACTAAATACATTGAATGTAAATTCAATTTAAACAGAGAGGAAGATAGAATGTAGTAACATTAGATGGGGCATTGATACCTAAGCGGGATCATTTTCGATACTTAGGGTCGATAGTACAGATGGATTAAAAGATTGATAGTGATGTGACACATAAGATTTAGGCTAGATGGAGTAAGTGGAGAAGTGCTACAGGTGTCTTGTGCGATAAAGGGATTCCTATATGGTTGAAAGGCAAGTTTTACAGGACAATTATTAAACATATATTGCTATATGTTTGTGGATGTTAGGGAACTAAGAGACCGCATACATATAAGATGAGTGTAGCAAAAATGCAAATGTTGCGATTGATATGTGGATATACAAGAAAGGATAGAATGAGAAATGAAGACATTCGTAAGATGGTTGGAGTGATACCTATTGAAGACAAGATGTGTGAAAGTTGTTTACGTTGGTTTAGACACGTACGACGTAGACCTGTAGATGCACCAATTAGGAGAGTGGAGGCTATGGATGATGGAAGAAGGGTTAAGGCTAGAGAAAGACCGAAAAAGGCTTGAAAGGAAGCAATTCAAGAACATATGGAAGTATTAGAGTTAGATGAACACATTGCCTTATATAGGAATGTGTGGAAAAGGAGAATTCATATGGATAATTTAACGTAGTTCAAATATTGGTTCATGTAGCCTACCTCAATCTCTTCGAATAAAGGCTATGATGATGATGATGATGATGAAGAAAAAATTATGGGTTTGTTAAGAAATGTTTTGAAAGAAAAAATTATTGAAAATATTTTCTCCCTAGACTTTTCATTACATTATCACAAGATGACTGGCTCTACCAGTATCCCAATTAGCACAATGAATAGGAGACCATTTGCATGCAACTTGGGTAGGGTTTCTCATATTTGTTTAGGCTTGTACAAATGGTAATTCTGAATTCAAGATGGGAGAAGAGCCATTATGATAAATCCACTTTTATACACAAGAAATTATGCATACTATAACTCAAAGATAGAAATGCCACACATGAGCCAACAAACAAACAAAAAAATGTACCTAAGCTCATCAGAAGAATAATGAGAAATTTTAAAAATATTCTTCAAGCAACCATGCATCTATATGTTAATGTATGTTATTTGTACACACTTGCGAATTCATGTGTTTCTTTATATATGCATATCGGAAAGCTGAAAACAACATACCTCCACCACCACTCATGGTCTTCAGCAGCAAGTTGAAAATAAGTCAAAGCCACGGTGATAAAAGCAGTGACAATCAAGAGAATGATAAAGACAATAAACAGGATGCTGTATATGGTGTAGATCCTATGTCCCCACACACTGGCAAATATGTAGTAAAGTTCAATATAGATAGCACTGAATGGCAAGAACCCTGCCATTGCCATCTGAGGAAGAGTTTTTCGGTACCAAGGCAATGGCGGGATCTCTCTAGGATATTTTGTGGTGCGACAAGGGGCTTGAAACTCTGCCTTGCTATTTTTTCCAGCAATACCTCCTAGTATTAATAAAGGAGATGTGACCAGAGCCCATATGAGAAAAATCACCACAATGGTTCCAAATGGCAATGCCGCCGTGGCTTTATAAGCTATTGCAACAGTATTAAGAAAGCAAAATGTGACAAAAAGAGGTCCGCAAAACAAGCTTCCAGTCAGTGATAAGTTTCTCACCTGTCAAGAAAAGGGGTAGGAATAGTCATCAGAATCAACGAAAAAGATATTCAAATTTTAGTAAGACATTTTCACTTTAAGTACCATTCTAAAATGAGGCTAGAATGTTTTGGTCAGAAGTTCCTACATTCTGTCGTTGAGACTCAGCAGGAAAGAGAGGAAGGATTAGGATTGAATTGCTTAATTGCCATTGCATGATGCTTACATTAAAACGATATTAACCATAAAATCAGCTTCAAGAAGAGCATCAAAAGACTCATTTCTGCTTTTCTAAGAAGCATTATTTTTGGTTTGACCAGCATAGCCAATTAATTTTTAGTGAATAGGATGATGATTATTATAAACTAGAAAAGGATTCCATAAAATGTAATCTCATATCTTTCTCTCCCCTCCAAACTAATAAATAATTTATAGACTGGAAACAGGAAGAGAGACCAGTACTACATACCCAATTTGTTCCTTCTAGCTGGCAATAGAAAGAGGCTGCAATGTAGCCAGCAATTCCAGATGTAAGGGCATAAATGACTACCAGAGCAGTGAACAAAGCTCCTCGATTATATGGATAAAAGACCCCAACCAGAGCAAGGATAAAAATGAAAATTGTACTGGAAAAGGATGCAAATAAATAGTCACCAGATTGCTCAAAAACAAAAAGCCAAAACAACTTTTAATTGAAGGCCAAGTTTAATCTCTCCTTTTCTCTTTCCTTTGTTTGCAGAATAACTATTGACTACATCAGATTATACTCACAGAGTAAAGAGCTGGGTACCAGAACCAAGAGCCGCTGCAAACAAAGACTTGTGCTTTGGGAACCTGAACACATCACCATGAATGTACTTCCACCCAGTCTCCTCCTGGTCATCTGCTGATTCCTCATCATGTGCATACCTATTAAACAAGGAATACAGGAAATGAAAAATAAAACCGCGTTATTTGAATTAAATATGGATTTCCACGCATCAAAACAAAGAGAAATATTCTTACTTGACAAAATCATTCTTAAGGACTCGCATAAGAATGGTGGCTAGGAAACCAGTCAATAACAAAACGGTAACACATGAATTGATAATTGAGAACCAGTGGATTTCCAAATGGTGCGGCAATGAAGAAGATAGAGAGTACTTGTCCATCCGCTTCTCAAACGGAGTGTCCGTTTGCTTCCATTTAACAGTGTACATGAAATCCACATCGACTGTTTCATCTTCCGTGAGGTCAACCAGGGCGTCCGGATCAGATTGAACAGTAATCTCAATGACACGATCCTTATTGTTATGGATCTCGAATATGAGATGCTTAAAGAGATAATACTTGTACTCGCTTGGATCGGTCTTCCCTTCCTTATCAACTTTCCCTAAGAAACCCCAAATGGGAAGGTCGTCGTAATACATTTGGAAGTAATAGTCTTTTGAGACGGCGCTTCTGAACTTGGCGACTTCTTCCTTGGTGAGTTTCCTTTTGCAAGCAATTTCAGACTCTTTCTCAGTCAAAAACTCAAGCTTGTAAGGGGCACTCACCAGCCGATCGCCATTCAACACTTCACCCAAAGCTTCCTTCTTCTCCTTCACGGGGGCTGCATTCAACACCCTCAAATTATTTATTCATTTATTCATTCATTCATTTACAAACATTAAAAATGCATCACAAACCTGAGGAGCAGAATGGAAAATCGAAGTAACGGTAGGTCTCACTGAAGATTAAAGAAAAACAGACAAAAATTAAAAAATAAAAAAAGAGTCAAGTAATTCAAATTTTAAACCAATACCAAAAGAAAGGAAGGAAAGAATACCTGGGATTGTGAAAGGGACCAACTTTATTAGCATAGAGAGGAACTTCATCTGCAGCTTTGTAACGATGATTCGAAGCATTGGATCTCACCTGGCCGACGCCGCATAGGCTCACGACGGCTAACGCAAGCAAACACGCCTTTATTCTCTCCATTTCCTCACCACCGGCACTCAGAGGAAAGGAAAAATTTTCTGCAAAAACGGGTGAAGTCAAGGAGGAAAGGACACGACTTATATTCTATTTCTATTCTTTTATTTTATAGATAGATATTTTTACATTTATTTATAGAGTTTGTATATGATGCACTGACAGTGTATAGTTTTTATACACTGTCAATGCATCAGAGGTTGACACCTCATCAATAGGCTCTTTTGGGCAAATTAAAAAAATTTATTTTTACTTGCATATAAGGGTCTATTGATGAGGTGTCAATCTCTTGTGCATGACAATGTACAAAAACTATACACTCTCAATACATCATATATATATATATATATATATATATATATATATATATATATATATATATAAAAATCCTTATTTATATTGGTTGCACGGTTGCATTCGAGTCCAAATGGTGAGAAGGGCTTCACGTCGGTACCATTTCTAGCCAAAAGACAATGACTGCATAACCGACAGTTGTTTGGAAATTGAACAGACCGCAACCTTTCCATTAATCTAATTCAATTACTTGCATTTTAATTTTTAGCCAATGACCCAAAGCAGTCCACCAATTTTCACGATTATTATTATAAAAAAATAAAAATAAAAACTTCACTCTTAGCTAGACGTGAGAATTTGTTCGTGTCATAAAAAATAATGTTTCTGTCGTATAAAACACGAAAATTTCATTTCAAATTTCGCGTCAATACATCGAACATAAAATCTATTTTTTAGCTTTTACAATATTCATATATAATTTTTATCAACTTTTAACTCGTGTATTTTGTTCGTATCGTTTTCGTGTCTATCTAAAGTTGTCAGGTCTACTCTTAGCCACGTTTATTCTTAATGTTAAGCGCATTATAAGTTAATAGACTGTAAAGTGATTACAATATTTGATTAAACTATATAGCTCTAATGTTACTTTGTCATTATAATTATAGTATCCTTGAAGAATATAATGTGATTACACTCTTCCATTATGCAAAGTAATTTTGCAGTAAGTATGCAAAGTAAAATAGTTGTTTTTCCAAAATACTCTTTCGAGATTCAACTAAGAGCTTACATACCTTAGTTTCTCATTTTCTTCCTAACAAAAACCCTACACTATAGTTTTTGATTGTGCTTTATCAAATTTAATAAAATATTATTTTAGAAATATTTTTTATATAATGTACTATTAACATAATTTTTTTAAAATTTAATACATATTAGTTAGAAATTTCATTATATCATCATCATCAGAGCCTTTATCCTAATAGATTGAGGTAGGCTATGTGAACCAATATCTGAAATGATGTTAAATTATCTATATGAATTCTCCTCTTTCACACGTTCCTATCCAAAGTAATGCCTTCATCTAACTGTAATACCTCTATATCTTTCTGAATTACTTCATTCCAGGTCTTTTTCGGTCTTCCTCTAGTTTTGACCCTTCTTTCATCATTCATAGCCTCCACTCTTCTAACTGGAGCATCTACAGGTCTATGTCATATGTGTCCAAACCAACGTACATGACTTTCACACATATTGTCTTTTTTATAAGTACCACTTCAACCATTTTAAGGATGTCTTCATTTCTCACTTTATCCTTTCTTGTATATCCACACATCCACCTCAACATATGCTTTTCTACTACACTCATCTTTTATGTATATAGTCTCTTAGTTGCCCAACATTCACCACCATATAACAATGTTGGTCTAACAACTATCCTATAAAACTTGTCTTTCAACTATGTAATAATTCCTTTATTGTACAGCACACTTGTAGCACTTCTCCACTTACTCCATTCAGCTTGGATCATATGGGTCACATCACCATCAATCTCTCCATCTATCTATACTATCAACCTCAGATATCGAAGATACTCTCACTTAGGTATTACCACGCCATATAACATCACTACATTCTAGTCTTTCTCTCTATTTAAACTGAATTTACATTCCATATATTGAGTCTTCAGTATGTTTAGTTTGAACCCTCTTGATTCTAGCATCTGTCTCCATAATTCCAATTTCACGTTGATCTCCGCTCTAGTCTCAGCACACAAGACAATATCGTCTGCGAACATCATACACTAAGGCATCTTATCTTGGATGGATTCTGTCAGTTCGTACATTACTAGCGCAAACAAGAATGGATTTAGCATTGAACCTTGATCCACTGTGATAGGAAACTCACTTGTTTGTCATCTACGTATCCTCACATGTCCTTACATCACCATACATATCCTTTCTGATATTGGTTCATTTCATGAAATTAGACTAGTTTTTATGGCTGGTTGTCCAAACCTACTGCCACCCTTCTCCTTTAAATAAACTTAGGACCTGCTGCATTAACATTCAACAAAGGCGGAGTTTAGAAAATTCATTATATATTTTTAATTATGTTTATAATACTAATAATTTTTTTTTCTTAGGTATTAAATTATTAGTTATACAACTATATTTAACATGTGAACATAAGAATTGTGAAAATGTAATGTATATGAAAAAAATAATATTATAATAAATATATTAATGGGAAATATATGAAAAAAAAAGAAATATAATTAATTAAATAATTGGATAAATAAGATAAAGACAAAATTTGGCCCGATATTTTTTAAGTTAAATTTTGCACAAATTTTAAAATATTTTAAGTTGAATTTTTTTAACTCAAATTATTCTTATTTAAAAAATAATTAAGAGTAAGAAGTGAAAACAACAATGATTTGTTTTCAACCTAAACATTATTTTATGACAATTAAAAAATTTAAGTGGCATTTTTGAAAATTAATATTACGTTTCCAATAAAATATTAGTGTATTAAACATTGTTTCCTTGCATTTTAAACAGTACTTTAACATGCATACCAAACATTGCAATGTTATCTTTCCAAGATTTTTAGTTCCCAGCAATCACTTTTCCAACAGTTACGTTGAATTACAACTACTCCCATGGAAAGCACCAAACAACTCATTAGGCTTTGCTTGGTAGAAAGGATGGAAATGGGTGAGAATGGAAAATTTGATAATCTAATGATTAGATTTCATTACCACTTTCCATCCTCACCTTTTTCCATCTCTCCCACCCAGCAAAGCCATAGTCTCTTTTGTCGTAAGTAGTGTTGAAATTTTTTAAAATAGTTAAAGAATGATTGATTAAACATGATGTTTAATCAAGAATAAGTAACTAGTAAAAGGTTTTAACAATCAAGATTTGGCCTAGTAGCTAGTGGTTGTTATCCCTTTTTAAGAGGGATTACGTCCAATGTTCGATTTTTTTCATTGTACCTTCTATGAATAAAAAAAAACTAGTAAAATATTTGATATAACTTTTCAACAAATAGTGTTCAAAAAGTTACATATTCTTTAAAATGGTATTATATTAATTATGAATAGTAGAAAACCATAACTATTGGTTTCCAAAAATTGTGATATTATTTAAAAAAAAAGGTTTACTTGATTAAACAACACAATTGAAAGATCACAACATTTGATTGTGAGGACATAACTCTTAGATTTGATATTTATAAATAAAGATGTCAAGGTTCATTTTAAGAGACACTTGGAAAACACTTTAAATATTTAAAAATATCATAAATTGGTGATCTTGTTCTCTCTTCCCTCTCATTCTCATTGTAAAAACAAGTCTCTTAAACATTGTTTGTTGTTTAAAATAGTAGTTAAAACAAGATACTTTTCTACTTGTCAATAATGTTTAGTGGTTTGATTTTACAAATGCTATGTGATTTTCAAACAATGGTTTCATTATATCTTAGGGCTATTTGACAAACCCCTATTGCATATAGTAATAAGTGGAGCCAAATAAGCCTAAGAAAAGTAGCATTAGCAACATGCCTTGAAGTCATTTCTGCTTTTATTTGTTCTTCGTCAAAATTCAACAAAAAGTTCAGGTACCAATGTGTTGGAAGCACTCAAGGAAAAATAAGTTCATCTCCATCCACCATCAATAAGGCTCAACCAAAAAACAATTAGTGACAATACAATCAATCGATGAAAAAAATTGTGTAAACAAATCACTTTCGATAATTTACCTTAAAAACAATAGTTTTCCATAGTAGTACAAATTAGGGGTGAGAAAAAAACCAAGAAAAAATCGAAAACCTGACACGAACCGGGGGGTTCGAATCGGATCAATTCGGTTTTTCAAAAATTCAGATTGGATTCGGATATATGATGTCATCATATCTATAGTAATTTAGATCGGATCGGATTTTGCCGAATGGGTACAGAAAATCTGAATCAATTCGATTTGAAAAAAAAAGACCAATTTTTTTAAGGACTACAGCCCAAAGCCAATACTACTGCTCTGGGCTGTCAACTAAGGTCGAAAACTAAAAAGAGAATCAGGTATCAGCCCAAAAATTAAAAAATTAAAAAAAAATTATCATAAGGACAAAAAAAAACCTCACGAGTCACAACCTCACCCACCTCTTTGGCTCTCTCACTCTCTTCTCACTTCTCAGTTCTCACTCAGCCCACTCCTCAGTCTTCACATCACAAATCACACACTCTCTCAAATCTCATATGAATCGGCAACTGGGCTTTGTCACTCTCAGTCGGCATTGCACCCTCTCAAGTCTCATCGCATCTAAGATCTCACAGCCCCTCCCTCAGTCCCTTGATGAGTTGATGCCTTGACGCTCACGGTATCACTTCTCTCCCCCACCAGCAGTCGGCAGAGTGTAGACCCATAGGCCACGTTGCATGTCTCCACCTTATCCCAGGCCATAACCATTTCCAGCAATGCTGCTCGTCCCTTATACTTCAAATCGACAGATCTAGAGTTCCTCTTCCAGGAAACACTAGATCTTAAAGGTAATCCCACTACTTTTTTATCTTACTTGATCAATTAGTGTTTGTTACTTGATCAGATCTCACATCTTGGTTTGCTAGTGGATTTTTTATCTAGATATACTAATATACATAGTTCTTTTTAGTTTTGGCTTTTTCTAGAAATAATTTGTTTATTTTCTTTTTATCAAATGATGGAAACCCATTCCTATAAAATTTTAATTAAAGAAATTTTTTATTTCTACCTAGTTATTTTGCTAATATTAACTTAATTTTCACTACTATATGAACCTAAAATTGTACATTTATTTTCATACTTCAATCAGATAAAAAGTCGAAAAAAATTTGGCCATATTTTCATAAACTCAAACGATTATTGTAAAATATAAATATCATCTTACAATGTTAATAAATATTAATTAGCAAAATCTTCTTTGTACTTGTCATATCTATATTAATAGCATGTAAAAATACTGTGGCCATGACTCGATTTAATCATGTGATTGTGTTACTGATTGCACTTTCTCTCTTATATCGGCTTCTCTAAACGTATTGAAAATTGTGATTCTCTTACAAGCCTTCCTTTTTTTCTCACATGGTTTAACAACCATGGAATACCCTATAATATGATTATTTATTTATTTAAATGTTACAACTTATAACTTGCTTGATTTATTCCTCTGGTATGTTATTTCTTTGGCAACTGACATCATCTTTTCATCATTTTCCCTTCTGTTATACAACCTTGTGATTAACTAATTGTATGTAGTTTTTGGGACAGCTTTTCTTGTTTTTTAATTGCTCTTGTTCTACTCTTCTCTTAATCATCTTCATGTTCTTCAAACTCGACTATCTAAATAAAATGTATATCAAAGATTTAGAATAGTTATGTAATCCCAGAACCTTTTTGTTTTGCTTGATCAGTTAGTGTTTATCTAACATTTTATTTTGGCTATTATCTAGATAGCTAGATGGATTCAGTAGCATCAAGCATTCCCACCGATAGCAATACTCCGTTTGAGAGTCAAAGTGCTGAAGCTCCAATTGTTAGACCAACAACAAATGATCAAGCAAATGCCACTGCTAAAGTCTCATATGAAGCTAAGAAACCACCTAGTGGAAAATTGGGATACTTAACATCCAAGTTATGGGAAAATTTTACTAGGTTGCCATGTAACAATAAAGCAAATCAAAAAGCCTTATGCAATTATTGTGGTAAAATCATGAAGTATCCCATGTCAATGGAACTATAGTCTTACGTAACCACAAAAATAGATGTCCTAAATACCCTTTGAATAGCTTGATGAGAACCAAAAGACCTTAATGTTTAAAGCTTTGTCTGGTGATGACGTAGGGAGTGGTGGTGGTTCTTTAATTGTTACATGGAAATTTGATCAAGAAGCTTGTAGAAAATATTGTACTAAGATGATCATTTTGGATGAGTTACCTTTTAGAATGGTTGAGCATGAGGGATTTCGAGAGTTTTGTAATATTTTGCAACCTCGATTTCAAGTTCCTTCGAGGTTCACTATAGCAAATGATTGTTATGACTTGTTTTTGAGTGAGAAAGAGAAGCTATTCATATACTTAAAAAGATCAAAGCTGAGAGTTTGTCTTATTACTGACATTTAGACTTCTAGGCAAAATCTTAGTTATATGTGCCTTATAGCTCATTTCATTGATCAAGAGTGGAAATTACATAAGCGAATCTTGAGTTTCACTCTAATTCCTAACCATTCCAGTGAGGTAATAGGAAAATACATTGAGAAACATTTGCTTAAACGAGAAATAGATAAAGTTCTCACTATCATGGTAGATAATGCAAGTGCAAATGATCTTGGTATCCAATATGTAAGAAGAAGACTTAATAATTGGAATGGTAGTATTTTAAAGAGTGAGCATTTGCATATGAGGTGTTGTGCATATGTTTTCAGTCTCATTGTGAAAGAGGGTTTGAAAGATTTAGATGATTCAATTTTTTGAATTCGTTCTACTGTGAGGTATGTGAGGTCATCCTTTGCAAGGTTACAAAGATTCAAGATTTGTGTGGAGTAAGAAAAAATAACAAGTAAAAGCCTTGTTTGTCTAGATGTTGAAACTAGGTGGAATTCAACTTTTTTTTTATGTTGGAAGCCGCTTTGAAGTTTCAAACAGCTTTTGATATATTAGAGGAACAAGACAACAAATACAGAGCAGAGCTTAGTGCAGAAAAAATAGAGGTTTGCCTACTGGAGATGAATGGGTATATGTTCGTGGATTGTTGCCTTTTTTGAAAAGCTTTTATGATTCCAATTTACGTGTCTCTGGTTCTTTGTATATCACTAGTAATAATTACTTTCATGTGGTGTTTGGTGTTGAAATGCAAATTAATGATAAATTAAATGATCCAAATCCAAATATCAAGTTAATAGCTTCTCAAATGAAAAATAAGTTTGACAAATATTAGGGAGAAGTAAAGAACCTCAATCCCTTGTTATTTGTTGCTGTCATTTTAGATCCTAGATGCAAGATGGATTATGCTATGTTTGTCATTGATGAGGTTTATGATGAAGAAAAGGCTGCGGAATTGGGTAATTGGGTGAAGGTCACCTTAAATGCATTGTTTGAGCATTATGCTTCAATTGTTGGTAATTCTAGTGAAGGAGCAAGTACTAGTTCTCAAGCACCAATGAAGTTAGAGGAGGTTGTTGATGTTAATGATGCTGAGGCATATGCCATGTCAAAACAAAAAAGGAGAAGGACAGAATCACAATGCAAAGCGGGAAAGTCAAAATTGGAAAGGTACTAGCCATTCCTATGTCTATTGTTGCCTCTAAGTTTGCTTTTAGCACTGGAGGGCGTATCCTTGACCCATTTCGTAGTTCTCTAACTCCAAAAATGATTGAGGCTCTTATATGCACACAAATTGGCTAAAATCTTCCCCTATGCCGATTGAGAATGAAGAAAAATTGGATGTTTGGGAAGACATTGAATGCAGTAAGTATTTATAACTTAATTAGATATATTTATATTATTTTGCTCATTATCTTTCATTCTTTTTAAGTGATATTATGAATTATATATATTTTTTGTGGATTTTAAGGAGTTTGTTTTTAGTGAAACAATGATGGTTATTAACGATTGATTTTAAGAGTGGAAGATAATTTGATTTCATTTTCTATTATTTTCATTATAATTCATTTTTTTCTCTTTCGTATTATGAAAGTTCTTTGTATTTTTTTTAGGAAATCGAAGATGGAAGGAATTTGACAACAACAATTCCATTGCATATGAAATTCATTTTGCAATATATTGTTTTTAATTTCATATGTGGAAATTAGGGTGTTGTAGTTATATTTTTCGAATAGTTATTTTGAACTTGATTTCAGATAGTTATATCTAGTAGCCTAGCTAGTAGGTTGATATATTGGCTCTTGGAATGTAGTTTATGTTTTCAACGTTTTCCTCTATAAAGATATTAAGGTGCCTGTGAGTTTGTGACACTGCATCTTAAACCTTGGCAAGATTGGTATTACTTATACAGTAATTTACTTCTTTCTTCTAATGTTAGCTTTGGTTGAAGCATATTATTTTGCATAAAAACTGAAATATCATTTAACCTTACTTTTGAAGTACTTCATTTGTTATGATGTGGTTGTGTTACTCTTGACTTTAACTTGGATTTTATGTAGTTTCTTTTCTTGTTCCATTCAAATTTCAGTATCATCTTGACATCTTAATTTTAAGATGAACAAATTTAGTGTTCCACTTTAATGTTCCTAGTTCCTTCACACTACTGTTGCACAAGGTTTTTCAGTCTTAGTTGCAATAAAAGTTAGTGTTTCTAGGTTGTTGTTTAAACTTGTACAGAAAATTGTAATTCAGGGGGCTCATTAAGATAGATATCTTGTTTAGTTTTTTATTTTCTCATTCCCAGCCGGTAAACCATCTTTGATTTGATTATGGAATTTTTTTTAGTTGTTAGATATAAATGGTGTAGTCCAAAACATGATCTTCAATTGGTTGGTTATTACATTTCTTGTTATGTTGTTGTTTGTTAATAACAAAATCTTATTTGTTGTTGTTTGTTGTCTTGAATTCTTTATTTTCAGGTCTTCTATTTTATGATAGTATATTAGTATTTTATGTTTAGTTGTTTCAATTAATTTGCTAAGAGAAATTTATATTGTCTTATTGTTTATTGGCAATAAAACACGGATGGATGACATGAAAAATTGAAAATTAGATCTACAATGATAAGTGTTCTTTTTTTCTGTGAATATGTGCTAGTGCATTTGGACAACCTTAAAGCTATCATTTTATGGTTAGATAATCATGCTGTTAACATTTTAATTTTTCTACTATGTTTGTATTTTTTTTCTCGTTTTAGGAACTTTTGTGTTTAACAATTTTAGCTTTGTTATATAGCTATTTCGATACTTGTGACCATATAGTTTAAGAGCAGTTCTCATGAGATCCTACATGGCAACATGTAAACAATGCATGTAATGTATGATGATTGATGGCAGCTGAAATTTCATCTTCTTTAAAAAAAAATCGAGGGATCCGATCCGATTTTACGCAGATCAGATTTATCTGGATAATTAAGGTGATTAGATCGGATACAGATCAGATTTTCAATATCCAAATAGGTGCGGACTGGATCAAAAAAATATGAAAATCCGATCCAATCTCACCCCTAGTACAAATGGTTTCGAAAAAAACATTGATCCCAAATGCAATATCTTCTCTTAGGCATAATTTAATTATACTATTAATTCCTTTTCCAAACTCACTTTAACCAATAAACTAGAAAAGAGAGTGAAAGAGAATGTTTTAGAATTTTTAGAGTTTGAGAAATAGAATATGTAAAGATAGGTGAAAATGAACACTAATGGAAATATTTATAAACCTTGATTGGTGTTAGAAACACTATTTCATGATTAGACATCTTTTGGATACTATTACTCTTGGAATAAAGAATAACGTCCAATGGTTCTATTTTTTTTAATTTCCAAAATGGACATTTGGTTCCCAAACATGGCATTCGATTGCCCTAAGAAATATTTCCAAACACTATGATTGAGTATTTGGTTCCTTCTTCGGGCATTCAACCACCCTAGGCTATTTTTCCAAAAGAGCCAAATTCTTTATTTGGCACTCAACTTCCCACTTTAAGTATTCAATTGACCAAGATAAAATTCAAATAAAAACTAGTTTTTTCATTCCAAACTCAATTTCATGCTTCCAAAATATTATTTTCTTAACACATATGCATACTACATGAATTTTGTCGAAAACCCAAGTTCATAAACCTAATTGCTAGGCATAAATTCAAATAGCCACATCAATCTTTTTCTACCCAAGTGTGATTAGTCACTTATTCAAATCTAATTACAATCACTAGTCTATTTCAAAGTGTGGGTTTGGAAGTTCCTTTATGTGCAGAAAAAGTTTTAACCATCATACACGTCCATCCTAAAATGATACCAATTAAGTCATACACACACACACACACTAAATTTGCTTTTGATTGTTATTAAGTTTTGATATTTAAATATTGAAAATAATCTAAAGGTCTCCTTCGTTGTTCTGGTAGATTTCTCAAAAATTCCTTTTATTTCCCTATACCTAAATCTAAAACCAAACTAACCCAAAATCCTACAAATCTTTGTAGATCTACGTATCAAAACAAAAAAAAGTTTTTTGCCAAAAACTAAAATACACCTCCAAAAACCAATTCTAAAGGACTTTCAACTCAAGCTTTTACCCAAGTGCCTTATATTTTTATGCTAATTTTTGTTTGTTGATTATGTGTTTCTTGAGGTTGACAAAGCTAAACTTTTAGGCGAATAGATGTTGTTCTACTTGAATTAGGTCTCTTACTTATTTCAATATCAACCTTCCTTTTTTTAGATTTTTTTTAATTTATTGTGAAATTTAGTTTTTCATTTTACTTTGGGCATCTTTGTTGGTTGAATCAAATGGAATTTTTTTTTCCTTCTGATTTTGTTTTTCTTAAATTTTCCTTGATTTTCATTTTAGTTTTATCTTTAGTTTTCATAATTTTCATTTTTTTCCTCCATTTTATCCCGACTTGTGTTTTATCTCAATTTTATTTTTAAAATTTTTTTTCTTTATACTAAATTTCTAAATTATCCAATTTCTATTATTATTTTTTTTGAAAGCATAATAAACACAAAATATAAGAGAAATAAAAAATAAAAATAATAAAATATGAAAAAAAAGGATTGGATGCTTGAATTTTATGACTAAGACATGCTTATCAATCTATCATCCAATTACCCATTAAGATCCAAAACATGTCATCCTAGTTCAAAGCTAATTTTTAGCCCAATTGACAATTAAGGTCCAAAATTCAATGAATTCAACATCCAATATACATTTTAAAGTCTAATTATAAATGTGTAAACATAAAAGTTTGAAAGCAAATTTTGGGGTTAATTTTTCGAAAAATCATAGTTCGGTTTTGAATTTGAAATTTGAGTAAGACCAATTAGTATTAAAATGCCCAATTAACATTAAAAAAACCTTGAACAAACTAGGGTGCCTACAAATTTTTAAAATTTATTTTCATTATTAACACTAACTTTGACTGTGTTGAGTGTTATACAAAAATGCGGTCGGTCCCAAGCCTAAATAAAAGGAGGACAATGGCTAAAGGTTTGGACTACTAGCCACAAAACTAGTTCAATCTCATGAAACAAACCAATATCAAAACATCATTGAGGCATCTCTTACTTAGCAACGTGTTGTACCGAAGTTCGGGTGTAGTGAAAAGTGGGCAAGGGTTGCTAGGTTGTTGCCTGAAAGTGACGCGCCACATCAACGTCAGGATGTAGTGTTAAATATGCAAAAGTTCCCACACCATAAAGAATGAGAGTGGGTAAAGACGTTAGTTCATAACCGTAAGCTTAGGTTAGGATCTTGGAATATGGATATGCTTAGTGGTAGCTAATTGAGATTTATGAGGTTATGAATGAGGAAGGTTAACATCTTGTGTCTTTAGGAGACCAAATAGGTTAGGGAAAAGGCTAAAGAGATAGCACCTTGGCAATATAAGCTTTGGTACATAGGAAAAGATAGAGATTGGAATGATGTAGGTATCATCATAGATAAAAAGTACTATAGAAATGTTGTACAGGTTAGGAGACAATGGGATAAGATTATTTTGGTTAAACTAGTTTTTAGAGGAAAGGTATTAAATGTCATTAGCGCATGTGCACCTAGATAGGACTTAATAAGGTTAGTAAACAATAGCTTAGGAAAATTTAGATAAGGTAGTACATGAAGTGCCTTAAGGAGAAAACCTTTTATTGGTGGCGACCTTAATGGATATGTAAGAACTAGTAGAAAGAACGTACAAAATGAGGGCAGGGATGCTATCTTAGATTTTGCTTTGTCCTATGACCTAACCCTAATGAACACACTATTTAGGAAGAGAGATTCTCACCTTATAACCTTTAGAAGTGGACCGAGAGCAAGTCAGATAGATTTTTTTTTACTATGAGGAGGGATAGCCATAGATGTTTAAACTGTAAGGTTATCTCACGTGAGAGTGCTACCACGCAACATAGACTCCTAATCTTAGATATGAAGATTTATAGACGACATAAAAAAACCAACAAAAACTATTTGAAAGGGATGGTGAAAGCAAGAAAAAATTGTAATGCAGTATGTAAAGATAATTGGATCCAGAAAGAGGATTGAACAATAGAAGAGAATCAAATATGTTGTGGAACAAGATCATAAAATGCATTCAGCAGTAGGCAAAAGAGATAATGGGAGTATCAAATGGTAGAGCACCGATTAGAAAGGATGAAACATGGTGGACTGTAGTGTTAAAAGATGCTATAAAGACTAAGCAAGAGTGTTACAAGACTTTGAAAAAGAACAACACAAAAGAGAGTTTTACAGAATATAAGTTAGCTAGAAATGAAGCAACGAAAGCAGTGGCAGAAGCTAAGGTAAAGGTTATGATAGAGATTTACAACAAGTTGGACCCAAATGAGGGAGAAAAAAAGATATACAGTTTGGCATGAGCAAGAGAAAAGAGGAGTTGTGACCTAAGAGTTGTGAAATGTATTAAGAATGAGCATAAAAAGAACTTTCGTTAAGGACAATGTCATTAAGGAAAGATAGCATGATTATTTTGAAAAATTATTTAATGATACACAAAATCAAAATTTGGATAATATCTCAGTGCCTTTCGAGGATTTGAATCGGAGCTTTATAAGCAGAATCAAAGAGATAGAGGTAAAAAACGCATTAAAGAAGATGAAGATCAAAAAGGCTGTTTAACTGATGACATTCTAGTTGAAGGTTGGAAATGTCTTGAAGATGTAGGAGTTAAATGGTTGATGAATTTTTTTTAACAAGATTTGCACACTAACAAAATGCTTGAGGAATGGAGGAAGAGTGTCTTTGTATCTCTTTATAAAAACAAGAGAGATATTTAAAGTTACATCAACTATTGAGGTAAAAAACTGATGAGTCACACGATAAAATTATAAGAGTGATAAAATAAATACTAAGAAAGATTATAGAGATATCGAAGAATCAATTTGGTTTTTTACCTATGGATCAAATATAGAGGCAATACATATGTTTAGACAACTTATGCGGCGTTCTTGGGTACTGGGTAAAGATCTTCATATGGTCTTCATAGACTTGGAGAAGGCATATGATAAAGTGTCTAAGGAGATATAATGGTGGCTTTTAATGAAGAAAATAGTTCATGTGAAATATATTGAACTAGTTAAGAACATGTATGGAGATTCAAGGACATATGTGAAGACATGTATAGGGCAAATAATTTAATTTCCTATCACAGTGGGATTACATTAACAATCAGTGCTAAGTCCATTCTTGTTTGAGGTAGTAGTGGATGAACTAACAAAATCCATCTAGATGATATTATCTTGTGTATTGAGACTAAAGCAGAGATCAACAAAAAGTTGGAACTATAGAGACAGACGCTAGAATCAAGAGGGTTTAAACTAAGCAGAGTGAAGATTGAATATATAAAATGTAAATTCAATTCAAACAAAGAGGAAAATCAGAATGTAGTGACGGTAGTTGGGGTGGTGATACCTAGGCGGGACCATTTTCGATATCTAGGGTCAATAGTACAGACGTAAAGAGAGATTGATGGTGATGTGACTTATAAGATTCAAGTTAGACGGACTAAGTAAAGAAGTGTTACATGTAGGCTGTGCAATAAAGTAATTCCTATATGGTTGAAAGGTAAGTTTTATGGAACAATTGTTAGACCAAAATTACTATATGGTTGTGAATATTGGGTGACTAAGAGAATGCATACACAAAAGATGAGTGTAGTAGAAATGCGAATGTTGTGGTGAATGTGTAGATATACAAAAAATGATAGAATGAGAAATAAAGATATTCGTAAGAAGGTTGGAGTCGTATCTATCAAAGATAAAATGTGTGAAAGTCGTTTGCGTTTGTGAAGACCGCAAATTTTTCGTACCTAGTGTGTAAAGTAAATAATCTGTATTAGAAAAAGAAATTATTTAAAACCCTAAACTATAGGGGTTATTTTAAATAATTCCCAAAAGCTACAACATTCAATTAAAATAACAAAAATAAATAAATAACCTACAGTAATAAGTACCCAACTAAGGTGCAAGTGTGAGAGTGTGTGTGTATATATAATCATAATAAAAATATCTAATGCATATATATATATATAACACAAATATAAAAAAATAATAATTAATTTAAAATTAATAAAAGATGTACGGTTGGCTTCTTGAGGAAGCCAACCATAAACACCTAATCCCACTAACGTGGGAGCCTTCACAAAATGGCCATCTTGGTCCCTTCTTCCACGCAAGAAAAGCAAATTTTAGGTGAAGGATCTTGGCTGGAATTTGGAAGGAAAACAATAGCAATTAAGGAGATTAGAAGTTGGGATCGAGAGAAAAGAAACAGAGGAAGGAGACGTATGAAGTAGCTGAAATGTAGGAGGTTGTAAGAAAGCCATTCTTGGCTGGAAAAGTGGAGCAACAGGGGTTTCTTTTGGCTACAAAAAGATGCTGAATCAAGAGGAATTTAGATGGAAAAGAAGAGCCTTTGGCAAATAGCAACTGAAAACCTTGGTTGCTCGACTAGATCTTGCAATGTAGGGATTATTCTACTCAGGCAGCAAACAGAGTAAAGTAAAAGCTAGCAAAATGTGAAGCTGAGAAAGGAGAAAGGAAAACCTCCTCGCACAACCAAGCTAAGGCCCCCTCCAATGTGAACGGCAGAACAGATTTGAAACAAGAACTGCAGGAAGGTGGCGTGAAAGGTAGTCCCTTTTTGGTGAGAAAATTGATTTAACAAGGGAGCAAGCGAGAGAGGGAAACCTACTGCTGTAGAGAAAGCGAGAGGAAAGACAATAAGAGAAGAGCTTAGAGTAAAAAGAAACTGATGTGGAGTTGGTGTAAGAGAAAGATCTTGTGAAAGAGGAGAGTGGAAGTAAAGGAATGGCGCTGGAAAATGTGATTAGAAGTAGGGATTTTTGGTGGCTAAATAGGGGTCATTGGCGTTGATTTAAGGGCTGTAATTGACGTAGTTCAGGATTGGTTCAGGGCTCGTTTGAAGTTGAGAAAACAAGGAGGCTGTAAGGCATTATCGGGTAGCTTTGAAGGCATGAACAGGGATCATTTTTGGCTGAAGCAATGCAATCCGAGAATAGGGCTGTAATGTGGTCTTCATGGCAGCTCACGTGCTGCTCTTATAGGTCATTAAAAGCCGAATTTAGGACTTAAACAAGAGCCAATAGATGCATTGTTTTGAAGATTGAAAGAGGTAAGATTAAATCTAACTTTGTGGTTATTTGTGTAGGCTGTGTAAGTGACCAAAAATTGGTTTCTTAGTACAGCAAGTAGAGGCTAGTTGGGCATGGTTCTAAAGGCTATAAAAAGAATCGTGGAAACTTTAAAGGATTAGTGAAAGGCCAGCATAAGGAGAGTTTAACGATAGACTCTCGGTAAAGAGGAAAGAAAATGGCAAGTTCAATTTTGAAGAATTTTAAAGGTAAAGAATTAAGATTAGCGATTTTTGGTTAAAGCCTAAGAATATATATATATATATATATATATATATATATATATGAACATGCATGATATTGAGATGATGATAATGAAAGTTGTGTGTTCATATAAGTAGGTGTGACGATTACAAGGATGTTATTACAAATATATATGGCATAAGTGAAAACATGTAGTGGCACTAGTAAAACACACACATATGTGTGGATATATATATATATATATATATAGGCCATGTGGGTACAATAAAGGATGAATTTTGATACCGGATTTAAATTGGATACAAATATAAAAGAATATGTATATGCGACAATGTATATAAGTGGATATGATCAATAGTCGATTGACAAGAAATGTATGGATACTAGGAATGAGACGATGTCAAAATAATTATATAGAAATTATTTTGGGAAAATATTAAGGGGAATTTTGAGAGATCTTTAAGACTTATAATATTAAGTAAGGTAATTTTGAAAATTAAATTGTTTTAAATGATTTATTTTGCAGTCTAGGTGAGAGTTGGTAACTGAAAACATGCAAGTTCAAGTATTGGATATCGACTACTAACTGCTTGATTTGGTTACGATCATGATTGATTGAGGTAAGATATATATATATATATATATATATATCGGAATGTAAGAGATACTGGATGCTATTTTAAAATCAACTGCCTTGTGGTTATATAAATTGTATTTTCTTGCAGGGGGTTTTAAGAAAATTTAAGCCGTTATGCTGCCGGATTTTTTATGAAAATAATGGTTTTATGATTTAAGCTTACCTTAAGCAACCATTTGAAAATGACCAATTATCTGGCAGGTTTATTTTGAAAACGGTTAAATCTTACGACTTTGATTTGTTTATAAGACTTTCAACCGAGATATTTATCTCAAGGAAACTATCAACCTATGGTATTGTTTTGAAGATATTATGAGTATGTATGATTTATATGCCTTTGTAAGAAATGTGTACGACTTTTGTTATGAACTTTCCTAAAGCTCAAAGAATACTATTTCGGATTTCAAAAAAATATATGTATAAAACATTTTGAGAAATGACTAGTTAAGTCATTGCAGTATTTTCTGACTACTGTGTGACCTTGATCAAGTCCTCAGTAGGTATCTGTTCTGGCTATTGTGTGACCTTGATCCAGTCCACAATAGATATTTATTTTTCGATGTTGTGTGACTTTGATCCAGTCCACAGCGGGCCCAGTTGACACCTAATCAGTGCTCACTGCTGACCCCCTTAGACTATGGCTATAAGTCTTTCCGACTTGCACTTTCTCTCACGGGAATATCTGAACTGCATGATTATTCATTAGTCGCTATATATGTCTCAAGCTTAGTATGTATATAATTTTCCGTGCTTATCTTCGTATATGATTTTCGAATGTATGATATTTTGATTTTGAAACATATGAGAATTTGATTTGATGATTCATATTGAAACAGAATGTGATAAGCACGCAAATTTTGAATGATGTTCAGAATTCAGTTGTTTATGTTTCAGATTTAAATGAAATGTTTTCTGATGCATGCATATGCATGATTTGATTTTTTGAATAATGAAATATGGTATTTGAGCTTTAATAAATATTTTGAAACTTACATATAGAAATTCGGTGTCTGTTTCTTATATATATTTCTTATTGGGCTTTCCAAAAAGCTCACCCCCTCTCCACCTTCCAGATTAATTGCAGTAGGTATTTTGTACGCGGGGTTTAAGCAAGTCCTTCGAGGCTTTTGTACCACGCTTGAAGGTATGTGATGTACAATATTCCCTTTTATATTCAGACTTGTAATTTCAGTACTTTTATAGTATGGGGATGTAATTAAAGGAAGTATAAAATATAGTTATGGTTTATAACAATGCATGTAACTTGGGTAGAGATATATTTAGTCAAGTAGAATGATTGGAAATTATAAATGCATGCTTAGTGAGAGAATTTGACTGTGACCTAAGGTAACTAAAGGATATTGACTTAGCCAATATAATATTAGCTTAAGAATTGATTAGTGACACTACATATAGCCCAACCAAGTAAGTGAAAAAAGGAAAAATGTGGCTCGTATTTTTAGTATAAAGGGTCATTACAGCGTTGGTTTAAACACCTACGACGTAGACCTATAGATGCTTTAGTTATGAAAGCAGAAGTTATGAATGATGAAAGAATGGTCAATGCTAAAGGAAGACTGAAAAAACTTCGAAAGAAGTAATTTGCAAAGATATTAAGGTATTAAAGTTGGATGAACACATTGTGAAGACTACAAATTCCGTACCCATTTTGTAAATAAATAAAATACATCAAATGAACTAAGTATAGGAATGTAGTTTTTATTTCTAATTGTTTCAAGTAATGGAAATGAATATTTTATTTTGTGGTATTAGCAATAGATGATTAATGCTAATATAATTTAGATATTATATAAATAAATTAGAGATAGATATTGATATTGAATCCAAAAGAGAAAATAAACTAAAATAATATACATTAAGGGTACAAGTATATTAAACAAAATATGCTACATATGAGTGTTAAATATATATATATATATATAAATATAAGTATAAATTAAATAAAGGATATATAAAAATAAATACAAATTAAGTATTAAATATATATATATGAAGGAAAAAGTTAAAATATATATATACACATATATATATGTACGTGTTTCTATAAGAAAATATATATATGTACATATATATATGTTAGGCATAAAATATATATATATATATAGACACACACACAAAAGAAGTGATAAAAAGAAATATATATAAAAAAAGAAGAAGAAGAAGAAGATGATAAATATATAATATATATTATATATACATATAAAGTGTATATATATATATTGAATAGGAAATATATAATATATATAATAATAATATAAAAGTGATTGGCTTCCTTAAGAAGCCAATCAAAACATCATGTGGGAGCAGGTCTGTATCTAAAGGAGAGCTTCTGCCAAACGAAACAAAAAACCCGATCAAAAAACAAAAGAAAAGAAGAAAAGGAAGGAAAGAGAGAAAGAATAAGAGAGATCTCGGCCAGAAAGGAAGGAGAAAAAGGAAAAAGAAAAGAAAAAGAAAGAAACTGCAGCAAGGAAAGAGAACGAGGGAAAGCAAGTGGACTGCAGCAAACCGAAAAGAGGAAGAAGGAAAGAGCTCTTTAATGCCCATATTTGAAATGTGCATTTACATATGTTAATTTTATCGAATGGATGCATATGTGCATTTACATATTGCATAATTTGAAATGAGCTCTTTAATGCCCATATTTTTATGAATTGTATCATGTTTTCAAGTATAAAGTTTTGGTTTGGACTAACCCTTTAAAATAAATCGAAACCTTTGCATATTTGAAACTCAAAATTTGTTTAATAAGTGTTTTGAAATTCATGGAAGCCAAGTGCTACACGATAAAATTGCTTTTGAACTGTTTTTGAGCACAGACATGTCTTACGAACTTCGAGTCATTTCTAGCCTATCGAGCTTAGCTCTAAGCCTTATTGCCCGTCTATCGAGCTTTGTGCTCTAGACTATCGTATTGTACATATCGAGCCTAGTGCTTTAGGTAGATTATTACTTGTCTGGAAAACCAGCAAGCAAGTTCTAGCTCTTGACTGATCAGCGAGACTAGATATTGTTCTATGGCTATAGATTTAGTGTTGCTTGTGACACCATTCCATCGCTAGCTAGGATGGATATCGACTAATTGAGGATCATTGCCTAAACTCTACTTACCATTGTTTCACTATCAATACTCTTTTCAGTGAATTGAGGCTATATGCCTAACGGTTATTGATTTATGGTTTCATAACTTATGGGTTTATTGAAGTCCATATTGATCGAAATTATTATATCGTATATCGATCGTTTTATCAACTGTTTATTGATTGCTTTATCAAAGTGGATATTGATTGATTTATCAAAGTGTATTAATCGTTTATTCGAAATGCATAGCATATTAAATTTAATCGAATGCATAGTGAATTGATTTAGTTGAAATGCATGGTGAGTTTGATTTAAATAAAGTACATATTGAAAGCGTTTTAGAACTGAAGTGCACGAAGAAAGTATTTGATTTAAGACCATGCTTAAAATACCATGCTTACTTGATTTCCTCAGCATTGTTTTCTACACGTGCATGTAGATCGACATGAGTCTAACGTGCATTTACTTAAACTACTTACTGACTAGTGGTTTTGCTCACCCTTTTCTAACAACATCGCAGATCATACGAGCTAGACTCCACACTTGGAGTTTTGGCGCAAGGCCTCGAAGACGATCTTTAATTAGTGACATTGGTCTGAGTCCTCCGAGTGTTGTTTTTATTTCGCTTGAGGTATAAAAATGGTTATTTTGTTTATCATGTATGACATTTTAAATGCACAGTACATGCTTGTGGAATTATTTTGGGATGTAACTTAGGATCGTTCTAGATTATTATAGATTGATATGATTATCAAGTGCGATCCGAGAAACGATTAATATATGACAAATATAAGTTTGTAGAATGTCATATGTTTAACTAATGATCTTTAGAAGTATGTTTAAGTATATGGTGATATTGAATATGGATTCTGGGATTGAAAGACGTTGTTGAGAATAGCTATTATTTTGCAGGTTAATTACTAGGGAAAATCGATTTTATATAAGGGGAGTTTTCGACTATTTTTTAGCCAAGTTTAATATTAAATTAAAGTATCAAATAAGTGGATTGCCTTAGGAGTTAACAAATTAAATGGTGGAGATAAAGCTAAATCGAATTGAGAAATGAGAAACTAGTTAAGAAGAGACATTGACACCGAATACAAACCTTAAAGTGAAAAGAAAAATTTAGTTCGTAAAATTGGTAAATCGTAATAAAGTGTGAGTGTTAGGCGTAGGTCATGGCCTTCGGGTCGTGACAGATTTAATGGTATCAGAGCAAGGTTTTGTCTAGTACGTGTCAGTGTCATAGATATCGTTATTAGTGTTACATCCCATGTACTGTGTAATGTCTGCATGTAAGTTACCGTTATCAACTTATACTAAGATTGATCTACTCTTGGTATAGGTATTTCTCTAAATTGAAATACAATGAGGAGAATTAGAGGCAGACCTAGGGGGTTGGCTAGGAGATTTCCAATTACACGTCCGACCTCATCCACAGTACCTCTATCATCCTCACATCCAACACCTCCACCACCAATTAGTATGGAAGCAAGGATGGTTAGAATAGAACAAAGTCATGAGACCATTACGGCCTTATTACAACAATTGGTGGCCAACCAAGCTAGTGCACATCAGGCTGCAACGCCACCTCATTCACCTCCAATGCCACCTCCACCCCCATCGTAACAGGCACCACCTCCGCCACCTCTTGTAGTGCCACAAGCTACACCTCTACCGGCTGTACCTTAGATAGTTGTTCCTCCACCAACCGTACCTGAGGCTGGGAATCCGGTGGATAGAAACATGACACTCCTCTAACAATTCGAGAAGATGAATCCATCACAGTTTAAGGAGGAGAAGGATCCGGTGAAGGCTGAGGAATGGATAAAGGAGATGGAGTTTCTCTTCAAGTATATGGGGTGCAGTACCACTGAGAGGGTTTCCTTAGTCGTATATATGATGACGGTGATGCACAGAAATGGTGGAAGACCCATGAACCATTCTTATTGGCTAAGGATCTGGTAATTACATGAGAGAGATTTGTAAAGGCTTTTATGAATTACTATATCTCCAAAGTTGCTCGGCGACAGAAAAAGAAAAAATTTTTGGAACTTACGCAAGGATCGATGAGAGTTAATGACTATGAGACCAAGTTCACTGCCTTGGTGAAGTATGATACAGATTATGCCACTAATGATGAGAAGAAGGCAGAGAAGTTTGCTTCGGGATTGAGACTTAACATCCGAAGATGGGTCACCCCATTTGAGCTTACCGAGTATGAGGCAGTGGTGAGGAAAGCTCAGACTGTTGAGCAAGAATTGGAGACTACTCAGGCTGAGTATGGGGCAAGGAAGCCTCCTAGAGCTAAACCATTCATAGATAGGAGAAATGAGAATAGGAGGTTTGAGCCGAGTAGATCCTAGGGACAAAATAAGAGGCAGAGGTTTGTTGCACCTCGACCACAGGCTACTAGGCCTACAACTACCGCTACTCCACCTAACAGAGCCTTGGCCAGTATCCCTACTACTACTACTACTACTACTACTACTACTACTACTACATCTCAGCCATGTGCCACTTATGGCAACAGACATGGCAATAGACCTTGCTACATAGTTACTGGAGCTTGTTTTAAGTGTGGCAAGACTGGCCATAGAATCAAAGATTGTCCCTAAATGAAGGCCACAGAAACACAGGCTGAGGGACAAATTGTACTGCAACAGAAGAAAACCCAAGACAAGGGTAAGAGTCCAGTGGTGCAGGGTAAGGTGTTTGCACTTGATCATGAGGCAGCCGATGCTTCTAGTTCGGTTATTAAGGGTAAGCTCACTATCTGTGATTTAGAAGCATTCGTACTCATTGACCCAAGCTCAACTCACTCATTCATTTCACCTGCATTTGCTAGTAGATTGCATATAGAGTCAGAGCCTTTAGGTTATCTATTATATATTACTACTCCTTTCAAGGAATCTCAGACAACTGAATATGTTTATCGTTAGTGTAAAGTCAAGATGGGAGATAAGTACTTAACAGTAGATTTGATATTATTGAATATGTATGACTTTGATGTAATACTAGGCATGGATTGGTTAACCAACCATCGTGCTAGTGTAGACTGCTATAGGAAGGTTGTAACTCTCTCCCTACCAGAAAAGTTTGTATTATGCCTTGGAAATTATATATAGAATAATTGTGATTTTCATGATGTCTCACTAATATGAGATTAATTGTTTATGAAGGCTATCTCGCGTTTGTTGAGAATGCCGAAAAGAGCCATCCGAAACTGTCCGACATTCCAATTGTCAAGGATTTCTCCGATGTGTTTCCGGATGAGCTACCGGGGCTACCTTCGGAAAGAGAGATGGAGTTCGCCATAGAGCTACTATCAGGCACTCAATTGATATCAAGGCCTTCATACCGGATGGCCTTGGTAAAGTTAGAGGAACTGAAAAAGCAGTTGAAAGAGCTGCTAGATAAAGGTTTTATAAGACCAAGTGTGTCACCCTAGAGGGCTCCAGTGTTGTTCGTGAAGAAGAAGGATGGCAGTTTGAGGCTGTGTATAGATTATAGGCCGTTGAATCAAGTGACGGTGAAGAATAAGTATCCACTGCCTAGGATTGATGACTTATTGGATCAGTTGAAGGGTGCTCAGATATTTTCCAAGATTGATTTAAGGTCTGGGTACCATCAGCTAAGAATCAGAAAGGAAGATGTATTGAAGACAGCCTTCAGGACTAGATATGGCCACTATGAGTTCCTAGTCATGCCATTTGGTTTAACAAATGCCCCTGCAGCGTTTATGTGATTGATGAATGAAGTATTTAATCTCCATTTGGACAAGTTTGTCATCGTCTTCATTGATGACATACTAGTGTACTCTCAATCTCGAGAAGAGAATGAACACCGCCTCCGCATTGTGCTTCAGACTCTTCGAGAGAAAGAACTCTATGCAAAGCTCAGTAAGTGTGAATTTTGGTTAGAGCAAATCAATTTTTTGGGGCATGTAGTATCAAAGGATGGTGTGTCGGTTGACCCAACTAAGATAGAGGCTGTAATTAATTGGGAGAGGCCAAGACAGTAACCGAAATTCGCAGTTTTCTATGGCTTGTAGGATACTATAGGAGATTTGTAGAACGATTTTCTAAGTTGGCTGCTCTACTAACTCGACTCACACACAAGAATGTCAAGTTTGAGTGGAATGATGCGTGTGAGCGCAGCTTTCTAGAATTGAAGCAACGATTGACTACAGCTCCTGTTCTGACAATTCTGAGTGGATCTGGGGGATTTGCAGTATATAGTGATGCCTCTTTACAAGGTCTAGGGTGTGCATTGATGCAGAATAGTAAAGTAGTGGCCTATGGTTCGAGACAATTGAAGGACCATGAGAGGAATTATCCCACACACGACCTGGAGTTGGCAGCGGTAGTGTTTGCGCTAAAGATATGGTGCCACTATTTGTATGGTGAACGGTTTCAGATTTACACGGATCATAAGAGTTTAAAATATTTATTCTCGCAGAAAGAGCTAAACATGAGACAAAGACGATGGATGGAGCTATTGAAGGATTATGACTACGAGATTCTCTACCATTCGGGTAAAGCAAATCGAGTGGCTGATGCATTGAGTAGGAAGAGTATGGGTTTAATTAGCGATATGATGGTCAGAGAGTGGGATTTGATGGAGAAATTCTTGACATTAAATATGAACCTAGAGCGAGAAGGTGAATGTTTGATGGCTAGTTTGAGGATAGAGCCTAGTATTATTGATCAGATCAGACAAGCTCAGAAAGAAGATCCTCGACTTGTGGAGATTGCTAGTAAGATGCAACCGGATTAGGACTCAGATTTTGAGATAAAAGATGATGGGTTGTTGAGATATAAGGGCAGGATTTGTATTCCGGATAGTGAGATCTTGAAGAAACAGATTATGGAAGAGGCACACAACTCCAAATACACAACGCATCCAGGCAATACAAAGATGTATCAGAACTTACGCAAGGTGTATTAGTGGGTTGGTATGAAGAAGGATATAGCAACCTTTGTGTCTAAATGTTTAGTGTGCCAAAAAGTTAAGATTGAACACCAGAGACCAGCGGGCTTACTAAAGCCTTTACTTATACTTACGTGGAAATGAGAGCACGTGACTATGGACTTTATCATAGGGCTTCTGAGGACTCTTAGGAATCACGATGCCATTTGGGTGATAGTTGACCAATTGACAAAGTCCGCTCACTTCCTAGATATGAAGGCTACCGATTCACTTAGTGCCTTAGCAAATATGTATGTCAAAGAAATAGTGAGGTTACATGGGGTCCTAGTGAGTATAGTTTCGGATAGAGATTCTCGGTTTACTTCCCGTTTCTGGGAACACTTCCAGGATGCTTTGGGAACTAAAGTGAGCTTTAGCATAACCTTTCATCCTCAAACCGATGGGTAGTCAGAGAGGACAATTCAGACCCTTGAGGACATGTTGAGGGCATGTATCATGGACTTTCAAGGCTCATGGGATGATCATTTGGCACTAGCTGAATTTGCGTATAACAATAGCTTTCACTCTAGCATTGGGATGGCACCTTACGAGACGTTGTATGGACGTAAGTGTAGATCCCCTATTGGCTTGGAAGAGGTAGGTCAAAGAAAGATATTTACTCCGGAACTAGTAGAGAAAGCTTTTGAAGACATGAGGTTGATATGTGATAGATTGAGGACAGCCCAAAGTAGACAAAAGAGCTATGCAGATAGTCGGAGAAGACCTTTAGAATTTCAAGTAGGGATAAGGTGTTCTTAAAGATCTCTCCGTCTAAAGGCATAATGAGATTTGGTAAGAAAGGGAAGCTGAGCTCTCGATATATTGGTCCGTTTGAAATACTAGAGAGGATTAGTGACGTGGCATACCGACTAGCATTACCACCAGAGCTATCAGGTGTGCA
This sequence comes from Heritiera littoralis, assembly GCA_031772115.1. Classification (NCBI taxonomy): domain Eukaryota; kingdom Viridiplantae; phylum Streptophyta; class Magnoliopsida; order Malvales; family Malvaceae; genus Heritiera; species Heritiera littoralis. Next base: position 2,840,838 of record JAPDPK010000063.1, read on the forward strand.
TAATGTCTTCCATGTGTCGATGCTAAGGAAGTATCATCCGAACCCCTCCCATATCATTGAGTATGAACCTTTGGAAATCAGGGAGGACTTGAGCTATGTTAAGAGGCCTATTCGGATCTTGGATAGAAAAGATAAGATATTGAGGTCTAAGACAATCCCTTTAGTTAAAGTACTTTGGCAGCATCATTCTTCAGAAGAAGCTACGTGGGAGTTAGAGAGTTTGATGAAGGAGAAGTATCCTCACCTTTTTCAGATGGACATGGAAAATTTGGAGGACCAAATTTCCAAATGTGGGGAAAATGTGAAGACTACAAATTCCGTACCCATTTTGTAAATAAATAAAATACATCAAATGAACTAAGTATAGGAATGTAGTTTGTATTTCTAATTGTTTCAAGTAATGGAAACGAATTTTTTACTTTGTGGTATTAGCAATAGGTGATTAATGCTAATATAATTTAGATATTATATAAATAAACTAGAGATAGATATTGATATTGAATCCAATATAGAAAATAAACTGAAATAATATACATTAAGGGTACAAGTATACTAAATAAAATGTGATACATATGAGTGTTAATATATATTTATTTAAGTAGAAATTAAATAAAAGATATATAAAAATAAATACAAATTAAGTATTATATATATATATATATGAAGGTAAAAGTTAAAATATATATATATATATATATATATATACACACACACATATATATATGTACATGTTTCTACAAGAAAATAGATATATGTACATATATATATATATGTTAGGCATGAAATACACACACACACACACACACACACACACACACACAAAAGAAGTGATAAAAAAGAAATATATATATATAAAATAAAAAAAGAAGAAGAAGAAGAAGATAATAGATATATAATATATATAATATATATACATATAAAGTGTATATATATATTGAATAGGAAATATATAATATAAATAATAATAATAATATAAAAGTGATTGGCTTCCTAACATCACGTGGGCGCAGGTTTGTATCTAAAAGAGGCAGAAGCAAACGAAACAGAAAACCTGATAAAAAAACAAAAGAAAAGAAGAAAAGGAAGGAAAGAGAGAAAGAATGAGAGAGATCTCGGCTAGAAAGGAAAGAGAAAAAGGAAAAAGAAAAGAAGAAGAAAGAAACTGTAGCAAGGAAAGAGAATGAGGGAGAGCAAGTGGACTGCAGCAAATTGAAAAGAGGAAGAAGGAAAGAAATTTGCAGCGGCAAAGTTGTATTCGGTTGATCAAAAGGTCAGAAAATTAAAAAGAAAGCAATGTGGGTTCTAGATGTTAGTTAAGGCTAGGTTTTGTGACTTGTTTGAAGGCTGAAACGTGATTTTCAGGAAGCCATAACAGTGACCTTGTAACAGAGGTGAATGGTGCCTGTTGAGGCTGATCGAACAAAGGAAAGGGGTCTTGAATTGCAACCTTAAAGGACTGTTGTAGGAGTGGTTAGGGAGAACATCCGAGGGGCTATATTGAGGGTGGAAATTTTGCAGCATTGTTCAGGCGTTTGATAGGGGTTTTTGGACGTGAATTTCAGGCTGTACATTGGGGACTAAAATGTGACATTTAAGGGTTGAATTTCAGAGCTGGAATGAAGGGATGTAACATAGGTAAATGATGACTTTTTGAGTTGATTTTGACTGATTGTTTTAAGGGTACACAAGAGGGATAGCAAGATTATAAAAGATGAAATCTTGATGGTTGTTATATGCATGAAAACAGGTTATATAGGGGTTGCTTGAAGTGCATCATTGGTTGCTATTTGAGGGGAAAGAAGACAACCACAAAAAGGAGCCTAAACCGACAGGTAAAAGCTCTCTTATTGGGTTTTAGGTGTATATTTAAATATTTATATATACATATAGGTTAATTGCACGATGAAGATGAATTGATGTTTATGGTGTAGGAATGACTTAAATAACGATAAGAAATAATTCAAGAAAGGTTGGCTAGACTATAAACATTAAGGCAAGCTTAAACACCCCGTTATGATCACAATTCGTATAAATGGCATCATTCCATGAATTATAGGTATGTTAGTATGATAGAGAAGATATAAAGAAGTGACAATTGGTCAAGACTGTATAAATGACGTCGCTAAAATGCTAAGCTTTGGTATAAGAATGTAAGCGTTATATGCAAAATGATAATATGTTTGGATTGATGGCCACAAATGTAATATTGTGTATATATATATATATATCTATCTATTTATATATAGGATTTATATATGATGCATTGACAGTGTATTAATCGTTTATTCGAAGTGCATAGCATATTGAATTTAACCGAATGCATAGTGAATTGATTTAGTTGAAACGCATGGTGAGTTTGATTTAAATAAAGTACATATTGAAAGCGTTTTAGAACTGAAGTGCACGAAGAAAGTATTTGATTTGAGACCGTGCTTAAAATACCATGCTTACTTGATTTCCTCAGCATTGTTTTCTACACGTGCATGTAGATCGACATGAGTCTAACGTGCATTTACTTAAACTACTTACTGAGCCGTGGTTTTGCTCACCCCTTTCTAACAACATCGCAGATCATACGAGCTAGACTCCACACTTGGAGTTTTGGTGCAAGGCCTCGAAGACGATCTTTAATTAGTGACATTGGTTTGAGTCCTCCGAGTGCTGTTTTTGTTTCGCTTGAGGTATAAAAACGGTTATTTTGTTTATCATGTATGACATTTTAAATGCACAGTACATGCTTGTGGAATTATTTTGGGATGTAACTTAGGATCGTTCTAGATTGTTATAGATTGATATGATTATCAAGTGCGATCTGAGAAACGATTAATGTACGACAAATATAAGTTTGTGGAAAGCCATATGTTTAACTAATGATCTTTAGAAGTATGTTTAAGTATATGGTGATATTGAATGTGGATTCTGGGATTGAAACATGTTGTTGAGAATAGCTGTTATTTTGCAGGTTAATTACTAGGGAAAATCGATTTTATATAAGGGGGAGTTTTCGACTTTTTTTTTTTAGCCAGGTTTAGTATTGAATTAAAGTATCAAATAAGTGGATTGCCTTAGGAGTAAACAAATTAAATGGTGGAGATAAAGCTAAATCGAATTGAGAAATGTGAAACTAGTTAAGAAGAGACATTGACACCGAATACAAACCTTAAAGTGAAAAGAAAAATTTAGTTCGTAAAATTGGTAAATCGTAATAAGGTGTGAGTGTTAAGCGTAGGTCATGGCCTTTGGGTCGTGACACATTGCCTTGGATAGGAACGTGTGGAAGAGGAGAATTCATATGGACGATTTAACATGAGTTCAGATATTGATTTATGTAGACCACCTACCTCTATCTATTGTGATAAAAGCTTTGATGATGATGATGATAATAATGATGATTTTCATTATTAATACTGAAGAAAACATAATCATTAGTAATCCATACAATAATCCCTCACTTATTACCAAAGAATATAAATGTACAATAATTTATTAAATTATAATATCATAATAATATTTAATTTAAATTTGTATAATAATTTATTGAATATATTATATATTTTAAGTAATATCATTTATTATAATTTTGATATGTTAATAATTAATATTATTGCTAAGTACTATTCTCTAATATAATTAATTATTATTTTACTAAACAATATTATTATTTAATATTATATTCTTTCAATTAAATTTAAAATATATCACTACTACTATTAAATAATTTAATATTATTAAATAAGTGAATCATTAATATTAAATAATATTATTTATATTAAATATAATATATTTTAGTATTATATAATTTATTATAAATTAATTAGTTAAATATATATTATTTAATAGTTTAATATTATTACAAATTAAATTAAATAATATTTTAAATATAATTTATAATTATTAATTCATATTATTATTTAATATATAAATTTAGAATTTTACTAATCTCAATTATTATCTAAATAAAAAATAATATTATTAAATTTATTTAATATTATTTTTAATTGAATTATTTTATTTAATGTTATATTTAATTATAATATTAATATATTATTTAAACTATATTAAATTTTAATATGATTAAATGAAAATATTTAATATTAGTATTAAATAATATTATTTAATATTATGTATATAATATTATGTAATATATATTATTTAAATTTTATTCTGTGAATTAAAGTATTATATTTGAATTAATTTAAATATTTGTTTTTAAAATGTAGCAATATTAAACAAACATGATTTCTATTTTAAGAATTTGAAAACAAAACAAACTAAAATCAAAACAAAATTTTAAAAAATAGGAAACAAAAAATAAAAAACATGAAATAATTTTAAACGATCCTTAAAAAAACTGACTTACATTTTACTTTCTTTTTAACTATTTTTTTTATTTTTAATAAATTTTTAAGAAATATATATCCATTTATAAAATCTAAAAACTTCATAGTCTCTATATAACAATTTCATTGTACAAAAGATTGACACCTCATCAATAAATATTTATGAGGAAATTTAAAATAATTTATTTGTATTTATTTTTAAGCGCTTGACATTTTATTAATTTACATATTGATGGCATGTCAATTTTTAGTACATTAACAATATATAAAGATTATATACTATTAATGCATCATATATAAACTTATATAATATTTTGATAATTTCTTAATTTAATAATTGCAAGTTTAACTTGAAAAAATCCTATATACAAAACAATGGTAACAAGACGGATGGGTAGGGCACGGCGAGCGTCCAGATTTTGAACTTCTCCTTATAATAAATCTCCCGCTCGAATTCAAAACAAAAAATTTCTGAAGGACAGATGCGGGCGAGAGATCATCACTTCATAAAGAGAAGAAACCAATGCTGAGATAGCAAGAAATGGCAGACACACAACTGATCCGCAAAATTGCCAAAATCTTCGACGAAGCTAAAACATCGAACGCCACCCATCACCGCAAGCTCAAAGAGCTCTTGGCCGTCCGATCAAAATCCCCTTCTCTTCGTCAATTCTCTGTCGCCTTCACCAAAACCCTAACCCCTCTCTTTCTAATCCTAAAGCGATCAGCCTCCGTGGAACGCGTTGTACGCTTCGTTTCAGCCTTTGCCTGCGCCCGAGACCCCAATGACGCTCTCGCTAGCGATGAGTTCTTGGAGGATTTTTTGAAGTTTCTTTTGGTTGGCGCTGCGGCCGCTAATAAAACCGCCCGATTCAGGGCTTGCCAGATCATTTCCGAGGTTAAACTTTTTCTAATTCGATTTTTGCCCTTTTTTTTAGTGTTTTAGTATTTGGGATTTCATAATTTTCAAAATATATAAGAAATACAGATCATATTGCGGCTGCCCGATGATTCAGAAGTGAGCAATGAACTATGGGATGAGGTGATAGAAGTAATGAAATTTCGGCTGGTGGACAAGGTTCCTCTGATCCGTACACTTGCAGTTAGGGCGCTTTCACGATTTGTGAATGATTCTGAAAACAGCGACATTCTTGATTTATTTCTCGAGGTCCTTCCATTGGAACAGAACTCGGTCAGTCTCTGAAACTTATTTTACTTTCTTTTTTCTATGGGTTGACCGATTTGGTATGGAAATTTTAATTTCTGTAAAGGTTTATTAGGCAAAACAATTGAAAATTTCTTAAGAATTTTTGGGAATTACTGTTTACAGGAGGTTCGTAAGACCATTGTTTTATCTTTGCCTCCTTCGAATACAACTTCCCAAGTAATCGTGGATTGTACAATGGATGTAAGCGAGTCAGTACGCAAAGCAGCATACTGTGTTGTAGCTAACAAATTTCCTCTTCAAAGCCTCAGGTATAATTGGATCTTAATCTCTTGATTGCGCTACATTCTTTATCTTCCGTTAAATAAGTTCTTACATCTTGTTTTGCATAATTTCCTTGGTCTGCTAGCATCAAGCATAGGACAATAATTCTTCAAAGAGGACTTGCTGATCGTTCTTTGGCTGTTACGAAGGAGTGTTTGAAGTTAATGACAGATCAGTGGCTTGCTAAGTGCTGCAATGGAGATCCTGTAGAACTTCTCCGGTACCTCGATGTTGAAACCTATGAATCAGTCGGGGAGTCTGTAATGGAGTCTTTTCTAAGAGCTGGTTTAGTGAAACTGCAGAATGGGGAAAGTATCCAGCAGTACATATTACCAGTATCGACAAATGAAAAAACTGAAGGTTTGTGGAGATTTTGGATATGTTTGCTAAATGAGTAATGAACATATATGTGTGTATGTATTCAATTTTACAGTTTCACAATTTCTGTAAAAGCTATAATAATGACTTTGTAAACATGTGTGCAGTGGTAGGAGTTGTGCATGCCACTGTAGGATGATCAATTTAGCTTGAGTCTTTTAAGCTAGTGCAGTTTAACAATCTCATGCAGTCTGGTCAATAAGTATCTCCCATTTGAAATTAATAGATATGGATGCAATGAAAAATGAATTTTAGCTTGATAGCTGAGATTTTTGACTTCCGTTTGTCTTGTTAATTTGGGAAAGATGCAACACTTAACGCCTTTTCTGCATATGGTAACTAAACTGCGTGCTACAAGCACAACTGATTAAGAAATCACCTAACTTAACCCATTATAGTTGCAATTAACTTATAGAGGAAACATTCCATTTCAACTGAAGTTTCCCAGCAAAAGACTTGGATGCCACCTCTTTCATTTGCTTAATTATGATCTTTGGGGTGCATTAAGTAAAGGATATGATAGCCTTGGGTTTACATACCTAGGCAGTTTTTAAAAGTATTTTCACTTGTAGAAACTTTCAAGAAGCTTCTCCATAATGCTTTTTGGAAGATGGAGAAAGATCTAGGCTTGTTTGGACTTGGGTGGTTCAGTTCCTTTGAAGGGGTTGACTGTGTTCTTCACTTGGTGGGGTGGGTTGGATGTAGATATTTTGGCTTGAATCCTTCTGTGGTATTCATAGTACATTATGCTTGTGGAAATTGGAGGGTATAGTACAGAAGTAGGTTTTGAATTATGTAGAAGTATTTATTGGACACAATATTATTCCATAAGAAATCGCCAACAGGTTTTTCAATACAACTATTAATAATGAAGAATTTTGATTGTACTTTGAAATAGCAACATGTTATTCTTAAACTTGTACCTCCAAAGCTCATTATTAATTTACTTCCAGACAAATTTGCTACATATTGCTTATTTTAATAGGGAAAGTATATTTTGCAACACCTCTGTAGAAGCAAAAAGTTTCACTTGTCTATTTTCTTGAATTTTTACCTGATATTAATGTAGGAGATTCAGCAGATTATTCTACAAGCATCCAGCTAATGGAACCTGAGGTCTCTCTTTTTTGGAGGACAGTATGCAAACATTTGCAAATGGAAGCACAAGTAAGCATGTTATTCATTCATATGTTTGTTTGATTGTTTATTTATAATTGTCCAAAGTTTTTGAACATATATTTAAGTGAGTCTTTTCTTTTATTTCTTCTGGCCTATTTAAGGTTTATGAATTCTATTTGATTCAGGTTGGGGTACTTTATGATATTCCTGGATAAACTTCTGTTTTTGGGATGGATATAGGGAGTTTTTAATAATATTATATCGATATTCTCCTTATTTGGACTTATTTAGTCTTTTTAATACAAAAGCCATTGGTTTTGAAAGAACTCTTCAATGAGAGGGAGTGTTAATGCATAACAAATGTGTTCTTAAGAATTGGTTTTGACAAATTCTTTACATCAAGAAAAATAGCAAGTTCTTAAACCATGTATCTGTTTACACTTGTTGTTGAAGACTAAATACTATTATCATTTCACTCAAATGATTGTATAATGTTAAACTTCCTTGCAAGAAAGTGATTAGTTTGGCTGGGAACAAGAACTTCTACCTTGTTTCCCATATGCATAGTGTTTCATCTTGAAGCGACAAATACTTTTGTTTGTTGTGGGTTTTTACCATTCATTGATTTTTCAACCATTGCCATTTTCACTCATCTGTTCAAGTTCTTTTTATGTTAAAATAGTTTCTACTCCTAAATTCAATATTAAGAAACAATGGTACTGAAACAATGTTGTGACAGTTTGTAAGAACTAAGATGGCCATTTTATTGTATTTAATATTTATTAGTTTTTCATGTTTAGAGCTTTGACGTAAAATCATTCCACAGAAATGTCTTGTTGTCTGCTCTGGCGTACATGACTGTACTTGTGTTCATGTTAAATTAATTTTGACGATAAGAAACTTTTGGGTGCCGGTTTTATTAGAATTATAGCATGGAAGGAATCTAATACAATAATTCACATTCCTTGTCTGGAGATAAAACCTAAACCTTAGTGACCCTAGGAGGGTTTAGGATTATGAATTATTAAGAATTTAGGCTATTTAGTTTGAGATTTTTCTCTCCCTTGGTTCTCACTGGTTTTCTCCCTCTAGTGCTTCTGTTTCTTCTCCTTTCTCCTTGATTTCCTTCCTTGTTCTTCTTCTCCAATGCAGTAACCTAGGGACCTTAAATCCCTAATAACATATAGTAATAACCTTTAACTATCCGTTTATGATTAAAACTAAGTAGAACACCCTAAAATATTTATTTGCAGTGTTTTATTGCTTCAGAAATTTTTAGATTCTTGGCTTGGTTCTTAGACCTTTGCAATGACTTGTTAACAATTATTTTTGAATTTAATAACATTTAATGCAGTTTCATGATAATATAGAAAGTAAAACATTGTTGAACAGGCAAAAGGTTCTGATGCTGCTGCTACAACGGGCACTGAAGCAGCTATATATGCTGCTGAAGCTTCAGACAACAATGATCTATTAGATAGAATTCTGCCTGGAACAGTCTCCGATTACATAGATTTGGTCAAGGCTCATATTGATGCTGGTATGTTAGGCTCCTTTGATGAACAAATCCATGAAGTATTTGTTCAACTTTATATATATTCTAATTTCATTTGATAATTTCAGGGGCAAATTATCACTTTGCATCTCGACAGCTACTATTGCTTGGAGAAATGCTTGATTTTTCTGATGCTACAATCAGGAAGGTTGCTAGCTCCTTTGTGCATGACTTACTGCACAGGCCTCTTGAAAATGAAGTGGATGATGAAGGCAACAAAGTTGTGATTGGAGATGGCATAAATCTTGGTGGTGACAGAGATTGGGCTAATGCAGTGGCAAGATTGGCAAAGAAGGTTCACTCTGCTACTAGTGAATTTGAAGAAGTTATTCTTGGGGTTGTCGAAGAGCTTGCACGTCCTTGCAGGGAGAGAACTGCTGACTTTATACAATGGATGCACAGCCTTGCTGTTACTGGTCTTCTCTTGGAAAATGCAAAATCATTCCATTGGGCTGTTGAACCTACTGAACTGCTTCAATCTTTGTTGCTTCCTGGGGTATGGATATGGTTGCATCTTCAGTTCTAACTTTTTTCTACTTTTTTGTTCATAATAAAATCCTTAAGCCCTATATTAAATAGCCTCAGGTCTTTGCAAGTTTGGTTTTCTATTCTTACGTCTGAATTATATGCAAGACAAGATTAAGAGTGGTTTTTCTAGGGCAAATTGAACGTTGTATGTTATATTAATTTGTTCACATTGTCACGTGCAGTTATTTTAATACTTGAGTATCCATTTGATGGTAAGTAAGAACATAAAGAATATAACTTGTAATAAATGACAGTCAGCTTCTCTTCATGCATTGAACTTAATGGTAATGTACTTAATAATAAACTTTCCTTTTACATGCCATTTTCATGGGTTTGCCTTGCTCTTTTTTTATTAGATGTTTTAAAAAGGCTATGTGAAAAAATTGTCTAAAAAACTTCCTTTTGGGAGGATTTAACAATTGGTATGGACTATAAAATGCAGGCAAAACATGTTCATTTGGATGTGCAGAGGGTAGCTATCAGGTGCCTAGGTCTGTTTGGGTTGTTAGAGAATAAACCAAGTGAAGAATTAATAAAGCAGTTGAGGATCTCTTATGTTAAGGGCCCTTCTGCAATTAGCACAGTTGCCTGTAAGGCATTATTTGATCTTGGGATGTGGCATGATCCCCAGGAAGTTGATAGGGCTGTGGGACAGAACCTTCTAGCTCCACTTCAAGTAGATAACGTGCCCTCTAGTCCTATAAACTTTTCTGACACAGATGGTGATTTGAATATTAAACTAGTTGATCTCTTATATGCTGGATTTGAGGGAAATAATTGGGGTAGAGCTCTAGAAAATGATGATAGCGAATCAGCCCAAGCTGTTCTTGGAGAGGGGTTTGCAAAGATTCTTCTTTTAAGTGAGAAGTATCCAAGTATTCCAGCCTCGTTTCATCCTTTGCTCTTATCCAAGCTGATTAGCTTGTATTTCAGTGATGAATCAAAGGGCCTTCTGAGGTAGGTGGATCTGAGACTTTCCCTACTCTGTCTCTTATTTACTTTATAAACTTCTATCTTCTTTGTAATGATGGCCCTTACAATATGTTTTTCTTCTAATCGTGGACTAGATTGAAACAGTGTTTATCTGTTTTCTTCGAGCATTATGCTTCCCTCTCTGCAAATCACAAGGTAGGTAACACTAATTTCTGCATTATATGCTTCTTTGGTCCATGCAGAATCAGAAGTGATATGCCCATAGTCATAGACTTTGTTGATGACAATTCTGATTTTGCAATCACAGAAGTGTTTGTCCCTGTCTTTCATTCCTGTCATGCGTTCTATGTGGCCTGGTATAGATGGAAATTCTGGCGGTTCTTCTTTTATGGTGTCCAACATGCGTAAGCGTGCCATACAAGCTTCAAGATTCATGCTGCAGATGAAGCAGGCTCCCCTATATGCGAAGGGAACTGGAGTGGAGGATGATAATGGTTGTAAGGGATCACCGCAAATCATAGATGGCTCTGTACAGCTTCCGGTAGAGTGTGGGGAAGAGGGACTGGCAATTCGCATAGCCACAGAGGTAAAGGTTCACAACTATAAGCTTATTTATGAACAACATAATTGGTTACATACTAATTTGTTATTCTTACGACTCCAAAGGTGGTGAGGTTTGAAGGGAAGAAGACACCTGCAGAGAAGTCATATGTTGTAGCTCTCTGTAGAATACTTGTCTGTCTCCATTTCCGCTTATCAGAACAAGGGCCAGTAAAGATAATGAGGAGGCTCTTGAGTCGTGTGTGTGAATGTGTGCTAGGTGAGAAAGATATTGTAAAAGAGTTGAAGCAAATGGCTGAACGTCTTAGGGGACTAGATAAACATCCGGACCAGGATTTGTTAGAAGATGAAGTGAAGCTTATTTTCGGTAAGTTTCTTACTTTCACAGGAAGGATAATTATTTGCTGATTTTATGCTCTGCTTGTTAAATGGAAATTTCAACTGGTAATATCATACAAAATCTGTCTGATCATGTAGATGGCAGTCTTATGGAGAAAAATGCTTTTCTGGAAGCAAACATGAATTACCAACCAAAGGATTTCCATGTTTTGGATACTACATGCATTAAAAATCTCAAGTTTCAGTTGTGGAATGTAAAATCAATGTTTTAAATAATAATACGCATTTAAAATCTCATGCTTGAACCATAATTTCAGTTTTTTGTTTTGTTATTATTGTTGGATGAGTATGTTTTGGCCGTTAACACCACGTTTCCTAAATGTCTTGCAGGAAAGTTAAACCTTGAATTCAACTTGGATGTTGATGGTTCCACTGCAGTTCCGGAAACCCCAGCCGCATGTTCAACTCGGCCAAGTCGTTTAAGAAGACGAGTGAGACGTGAAGAGTATAGTTCTGACGAAGAAAACTCACCTGCCTCTCTGAGGTCTGTGGTTCCTACTATTCCTGTCACCATAGGCCCTCGCTCACAAAGGGCAAGCAAGACTGCAGCAATGACCAAGATAACCACAAGTAAAGCTGCAAGGATGGAAGAAGATTATGATGAAGATGAGGCCTCAAACGTGACGTCGGAGGATTCTCATGAATCAGATGAGTTGACTGAGTAATTTTGCTTATCTGAACCATTGCCATTTATGAGTTGGTGGCAGTTGTATGATCTTCTTGTCTAGTTCATCCCGAAGTTAAAATCAGGCTCTAGGACTAGTTTTTGTATAATACTTTTGCTCCAAAATGTTTCCAGGTTTGGGTTGGGCAAATCTGGTAGATTTACCATGAAACTGCATTTACTTTGATGCGTCTCATGAAGTTCTTTTCGTGAGTACAAAGTCTGATGTATGCATGATGATTGTAACTCGTAAAGTCCTAACAGATATTGTTGTAAGCCTCTTGGATTAAGCCTTGTTTGGATATTTTCGTTTATTTTTGTATGCATTATTTAAAGAAGTATTGTGTTTGAATTTTCACCAAATTAAATTTTTGTAGATCAACATCAATCACAAAGTGCGAGTTAAAATTAATTTCATATTCAATTGGCATAGAAATATTTTGTGGTATACATAAAAAAATATTTATCAGTATTTGTTTTTTTAATTATTTAATAAGCATGAAATATAGTGATGGTGTGAAAGAGAGTTAAAGAATTTGTCTTTTAATTTATTGAAAGATTGTGAAAGTAATATTTAATTTGTGAGTCATTTAAATTTAGGCTTAATATTCAAATATGTTTTTTATGTTTGTCATAAAATAAAATTAAGTCTTTAACATTCAATTGCATGAAAATTAGTCCTCAACGTTTTAAAATAATAGAATTAAGGACATTTTCGTTAAATTTTTTCATTTCCGTTACCATTGCACAGTAATAAAACTTAACGGCGTTAGAGGGAGTTAACGGAAATGTCTTTAATTTTATTATTTTGAAACGTTTAAGACTAATTTCCATGCAATTGAACGTTGATGACTTAATTCTATTTTGTAGTAAACGTGGAGGACATATTTGGGTATTAAGCCTTTAAATTTACCGATTAATTTTATATTTTTAGTAATTTTTGTCATATATTTTATAATTTATGTGTATAATCTATTATTATATACTATGATCATGTCATTTTTTTTAAAGTTTGTTTTAAATATTAAATTATGAGCTTGTCATTTTATTTCAGTATTTTACTTCCGTCTATAATTTACATTTTTTTTCATTTTGTAAATACAATAAAGCTTATTTTTTTATAAATGAATAAAATAAGATTAATTTGATCTCTTAATTAAACTCAATACCAATGATGATATTGTAATTGATTTATCAATGTTTCTAATATAAACTGGAACAAGAAAACATTGGCAAGGATCGGTAAGAAGTTCAATGTCTTTGAATTTTCACCATTTCATGAAAAAATTGGAAAAGAAAAATGAAGTGATCCATAAATTGGTTCATTATTCTCTTGACTTTATATTTGTTGTTACCTGTTTACAACAAATATTTTTGATGACGTACAAATCTCGATTTGCGTCTTAACCTATCTCTAAGAACTCTGTAAGAAAGAAAATTATCAGAGGACACAGGGGTTTTCCCCTGCGCGCGCACTTCGATGCTTAATCAGACAGGATCTAAGCAGGGTTTCAATAAGTCAATTGAGATTAGGGTTTTTAAATGATACCTCTGACCTATTTATAGGAGTAATATAGCGCGTAATTACGGTTAAGACCCGTAGCTTAAATGATAACCTAGTGGATCTTTCATGACCTTTTTTAGTCCTTTTTCCTCTTGGGCTTAGACTATCATTAGGCCCAATGTTTTTCAACATGACTTATATCAAGGCCCAATGACCTTTAGTAAGACTCTCATCAATTGCTCCTTACTCTTTCACAGGGTATACCTTGTGGAAGAGTATATAAAGTTTTTTTTTTTAATTTAAATCATGTCTATGCATAGCCAACTTTGTGCACTTTTTGCTTCAGGCCTTTTTCTTCTTGTGCGTGACTTATCTCGCGCATTTTTCGCTTCAAGCCCATTTGTTGCCTATTCGCGCATTTTTCGCTTATGGATTTTTATTTAATTCAAGGTTTACCTAGCGCATTTTTCGCTTCTAGCCATGTGTTTCCCATCTCGCGCATTTTCGCTTAGGGGCTTTTATTTCATTCACAGCTTACCTCACGCATTTTTCGCTTCAAGCCCATGTGTTACCCTTTTTGCGCATTTTTCGCTTCAGGTCTATGCGTAGCCTACATCGCGCATTTTTCGCTTCAGGTTTTTTCTTTGAGTGCATGGCCTATCTCGAGCATTTTTCGCTTCAAGCCCTTGCACTTTTTGCTTTCATTCATGACTTACGTCGCGCACTTTTAGCTTAAAGTCCATGCGTAGCCTATATCGCGCACTTTTCGCTTCAGGCTTTTTCCTTTGAGTGCGTGGCTTACCTCGCGCATTTTTCGCTTCAAGCTCTTGCACTTTTTGCTTTTATGCATGACTTACATTGCGCACTTTTCGCTTCAAGTTCATGTGTAGCTTACATCGCACATTTTTCGATTCAAACTTTTTTCTTTGAGTGCGTGGCTTACCTCGCGCATTTTTCGCTTTAAGCCCTTGCACTTTTTGCCTTCATGCATGATTTACATCGCACACTTTTCGCTTCAAGTACATGCGTAGCCTATATCGCGCACTTTTCGCTTTAGGCTTTTTCCTTTAAGTGCTGGCTTACCTCGTGCATTTTTCGCTTCAAGCCCTTGCGTTTTTTGCCTTTATGCATGATTTACATCGCGCACTCTTCGCTTCAAGTTCATGTGTAGCCTACATTGCGCATTTTTCGCTTCAAGCTTTTTGAATTTGCCTATCTCGTACCTTTTTGTGTTTAGGGACTTTTGATTCGCCCGTCTCGTGCATTTTTGCTTAGAGACTTTTAATTTGCTGGTCTCACACCTTCTGTGCTTAGGGACTTTTGATTTGCCCGTCTCGCACCTTCTGTGCTTAGGGACTTTTGATTATTCTATTCCTGTAATATGTCTATCATACATGTAAGATTATCATAGTATAGATAAAGATATGAATAACTGGCCTTCCATTTCATAACATGTAATATTTCCAATCAAATGGAACAAGTAACAAAATAATTGCAATAAATGTTAAAACAAAAATATCATGTGCTTACCACTAGTACGGTTTCAAGTGATTAGTGTTCCAAGTCTTTGGAATCTTCTTGCACTGTAAGGCCTTCAAAGGACAAGTGCTTGGTCTAATCACCTTTCTAATCTTTTAAGGTCTTTCCCAGTTCACTCGAGTTGGCTAGGAGTGAAGGCTTATTGACCCAAGGTGATCAAAAGTATGATCTCATTGCTCGAGCTCTGTCTTGAACCCTGCTGCAGCTTGCGTACCTGCCACCGAGGGGTACCCTGCCGCAACCTCGCACCATGCCGCCAAGGGGTACCCTGCTGCAGCCTTGCAACCTGCTTCAAGCTAAGGCATTCTGCTATATGCCTGTCGTGCACTTACCAAATGCCTGCCGCACGCCTGACGCGTTTTTAACCCTACCGCATGCCTGCTGCACGCCTGACGCCCATTGCACCATACTATGTGCCTACTATGTGTTGCAGCCTGTCGCGTGCTTGACGTGCGTTACACCTTGCCGCACACTGACTACATGCCTGCCATGCCTATCGCTCGCTGAGGCACCTTGCCGCATGCTGACCACATGCCTGCGGCTCCTATTGCTCGCTGAGGCACCCTGCCCCAGGTTTACCGCGCGTTGCACTCTGCCGCGTGCCTACTGTGTACTTGCCTAGGCTTACTCGGTCGTTGCATCCTGTCGCATGCCTGACGTGCGTTACACCCTGCCGCATGTGACCACATGCCTGTCGTGCCTATTACTCGCTGAGGCACCCTGCCGCAGGCCTACCACGCATTGCACCCTGCCGCAGGCCTATTGCGTTTTGCACCCCTGCCACAGGTCTCCTACCTCGGTTTGCCATCTAATCTACCATCAGCTTCCACATTCTACCACAGGCCTCTATACCTTTTCGCAGATCGTGTTCTCGCTATTTTTTATACTTGGCTTTTTTGTTTGTTTCTCACAGACGGCGCCAATTGTTATTGTCTGTTTACAACAAATATTTTTGATGACGTACGAACCTCGAACTGCATCTTAACTTATCTCCAAGAACTCTGCAAGAAAGAAAATGATTAGAGGGCGCAGAGGCTTTCCCTTGCGCATGCACTCCGATACTTAAGTCAAACAGGATCTAAGCAGGGTTTCAATAAGTCAATCAAGATTAGGGTTTTAAAATGATACATGTGACCTGTTTATAGGAGAAATATAGCGCGTAATTATGGTTAAGACCCATAGTTTAAATGATAACCTAGTGGATTTTTTATGGCCCTTCTTAGTCCTCTTTCCTCTTTGGCTTAGACTACCATTAAGCCCAATGTTCTTTAGCATGATTTACATCAAGGTCCAATGACTTTTAGTAAGACTCTCATCAATATTAATATTAATATAACCTTGTTATTAAATATTTCTTAATTCTTGCCAAATCTGATTCACATAACACGTGTTAGATGCTAAAAAATATCAAATAATAGCACACACAATGCATCAGTATAAAAAAAAGTTTTAATTGAATCCATTTAGTCCATGCCTGACAATATTACTTAATTTCACAAATATATTTCTTGCCAAATATCTCATATGCACTATACACATAGGATTTGTTTACAGTAATGTTGTAAAATATCAACTTTACTTTAAGGTAATGGGATCTTACGAGATATTCAATATCCCATAAGAAATTGAATAAATAATAAAATTAAAAATATATGTAAATAATTGTTTAACACGTCAACGTGTAAATTTTACTTTAATAAAATATAATATAAACTACATTTTTATCCATACTAGAAGTCAATAGGTTAACTTTATAATGTACATTACATTTTTATTCTTTCCAAAATCAACAAGATGTTGGAAATTATTTTTTTATTTATTCAAAAACAACAAGATAAATATCAATTTTTTTTAAAAAAAATTATGTGACATATTAATATTAAATTTTATTGTTTTTACCTTATAGTATAAAAATAAAAGTAGTTGACTGTCTTTTTATAGCAGTCAACTGCCAATGAATATAATTAGTTTAATTTTTTTTTAAATTGTGACAAATTAATATAAATTTTTATTGTTATTACCTTATAGTATAAAAATAAAAGTAGTCGATTGTCTTTTAATAGCAATCGACTGCCAATAAATATAATTATGTTTAGAATGTATTTTTAATCCAAGCAGTTGATTGCTATGCGTCTAATAAATTTTAAAATATGCAACTAATTAATTTTAGAATTATATATATAATAATAATTGTAGGCTTATGTATGGTGCTTTTACAATAGTTGTAATAGTTTTACATTAATTCCAATAATTTACACAAAAGATCATAGTTTTATGCATATTTTCATCAATTTTATGTTTAATTTAAGCTAATTATTATGGTTTTATGCTTAATAATCATACTTCTATGTTTATTCTCATCAATTTTGCAATTAATTATCGTAGTTTTATACTTATTCTAGTATTTTGCACTTATTCTTTTTAATTTAATTTTAATTATCATAGTTTTTATACTTATTCTAGTGTTTTTATATTTATTCTAATTAATTTTACAAGTAATTCTAATCAAATTTACGGTTAATTATTATAATTTTATGCTTATTTATGTGTTTTTACGCTTATTCTCATAAATTTTCGATTTTGCATCATAATTTTATGCTTATTTTAATATTTTTTTATGCTTATTCTTATCAATTTTTACGATGATTTGTATAATTGTTACGATTAATTATCGTAATTTTATGCTTATTCTTGTGTTTTACTTTTTCTAACAAATTTTACTGTTTATTATTATAGTTTGACGCTTATTCTAATTTATTTTACAATGCAAGTTTTAGTTTTTAAGCTTTTATTTACTGCATTTCATTTATTTTCTTGTTTTAAATTACTGCTTTAACTCATTAGACTTTGACAATTAGTTTAAGTTTCATGTAAAACAGGTAATTTATTTATTGAAGAATTCATAGCAGACTTTCCGTTTTATGCTTATAGCATATGTAGGTTCTGTTTTAATTTTCTATATCTAGTTTTTGCATGCATTCATGTTTTCATTTTTTGTTTTAAATAATAAATCTTAGTTCAAAAACTTTAATTCACTAGTTAGTTTACTTATTAAATCGTTTACTAGTTTTAAGGTTTTAGTTTTGGTAGGTTACTTATTTAGTGCTGCATTTTAAGGTTTTAGTTTCAATTACAAGTCTCGATTAGTTTTAAACATAATTTCGGTTTTATCTAAGTATGGTCTATAGTTTCTATTAGTCTAGGTTTATAGATCTGTTGACACCTAATTTTGTCCCCATTTTTGTTATTATTATCATTATTTTTTTCTTTATTATTATTATTATTATTATTATTATTTTTTATTATTCTTATTATTACTATTACTATTATTATTATTATTATTTTTATTAATTTTATTATTATTATTATTATTATTATTATTATTATTATTATTATTATTATTATTATTATTATTTTCTTTGTTTTTTGTCTAATCTGCCATCAGTCTCCTGTCACCCATCCCATCATCGCCGGCCACCAGCTACTCCTGCCAGCCATCCCTTCTACACCAGACCCCTATACCAGTCCCTCTAAAAAACCCCCCATTCGACCCACACAAAACCTAGCTCTGATCACTCCCACCAGAGGACCCAAAGAATCCAAACACTACCATCGAATCTCGAACCCCTAAACTTAGCCACCACTCACGCTCAGCCCCAACACCACCGCATCACCTCGCCATCGCTCAACCACCACACACCATCGAAAATCAAAACCCAAACCCACGACAGAAACCGAAACCCCAAACACCAACCACTACCCGAGACCCCTTCAAAAACCCTAGATCTAAGATCCAAATCCCCCACCTGCAAAAAACACAACAGATCCGCAAGCCAAAAAAATAGCCAAAACCATCAACAACAAGAAAAACAGAGAAACCAAAGCAAAAAAAAAAAGAGGGAAAAAGGGCTTTCGGTTTGGTCAGATTCGGAGGCTTAAGGTTACTTTTGGGCGTAACGGAAGCCAGATCCGGTAAGAGGAAGGTTAGATGAGTGTTTTAGGGCCGTCGGAAAGCTCACCGGTGACCGGAGCACGGCGACGCACGGCGGCCGGAAATCGCCCTGGGAAGGAGGGTTGAGAGAATTTCGGAGGTTTTCTAGGATTTTTTTTTGAGAAACCGGTGAAAATGAGGGATTAAAAAAAAAGGGAGGGCTTTTATAAGAGGCGAAACGGTGCGTTTTGGGAGCTGACCCGCGCGCTAACCCGAACCGGATCCGAGATCAGCGCGACTCGGCTCCACTCCGGCCTCACGCGACCCGCGCTCCAGCCCGACCCGCGACCCGTTCCGTGGACAGACCCAGGCCCCTACTGCTTGGGCTCGTTTTTGGGCCCCATATTTGGGCTATTTTGGGGTATAATTTCTTCCTTTTTTTCAACTTTTTGTTTTATTATTATTATTATTATTATTATTATTATTATTATTATTATTGTTGTTGTTGTTGTTGTTGTTGTTGTTGTTGTTGTTGTTGTTGTTGTTGTTGTGCTTTTATTATTGTTTTTATTATCTTTATTATTATTATTATTAATAATTAATGTTGTAAAATAAGAAATTGAAAAATTTTCTTTTACTTGTATTTTCATTAATTATTATTATTGATTAGAAAATGTATCAAAAAAATTAATTAAAAATTAAAAAATAAAAATAAATAAGTTTTTTAAAAAGAAAATTGAAAAAGGAAATTAATAATAAAAATTAAATTTAAATAAATGTCCGATGATGGGATGTCATGAAACTCACAAGTAGTGATTTCTTGACTGATCCCTAGGTGAGAAGAGTCGTGCTAAGTGTTACCAGAGTATTGGGATACTTAGTATGATTTTTCAATAATTTAAATTTTTATTAAAAATAAAATAAATTAGTTTCTAAAAGAAAATAGAAAAAAGGAAATTAATAGTAAAGTCCGATGATGGGACGTTATGGAAGTCACAAGTAGTGATTCCTTAGCTGATCCCTAGGTGAGAAGAGTCGTACTAAATATTGTCAAAAGTATTGAGGTATTTAGTATGATTTTTCAATAATTTAAAATTTTGAAAATAAAATTGAATTTTTAAAATTAATAATAAAATTTTAAATTTAATTAAACAAAATGTCCGATGATGGGATGCTACGGAAGTCACAAGTAGTGATTCCTAGCTGATCCTTAGGTGAGAAGAGTCGTACTAAATGTTGCCAAAAGTATTGGAATATTTAGTATGATTTTTCAATAATTTAAATTTTTAATAAAAATGAAAATAAATAAGTTTTTTTTGGACAAAGAAACATAAGTAAATAAACAAATAAATAATGAAAATTAAAAATTAAAAATTAAAAATTCATTTGCATCATTTTTATCTGCTTACATCATATGCATTCATGATAATTTTCGAAATGGGTGTGAATCCTTCCGATGATGAGATTCTGTAGAAGTCACAAGTAGTGATTCTTAAGAAATCTCTAGGTGAGGAAAATTATTTCAAATGCTGCCAAAAGTATTGGAGTATTTGATTTAATTATTCAACACAAAAAGGTTCACATTCGAAAAATAAAGTTTAAACTTTTAAAATAAAACCAAAATAAAATTACAAATAAAAAAATGATTTTGAATAAAAAGATTGCAATAAAATAGGAATTGTTTTTAAATATTAAATTAAGACCATTTTATTGAAACCAAAGGATAACACATGATTATTATGGTACCGTTTTTTAACGGGCGTCGTGGGGGTGCTAATCCTTCCCCACGAGTAACCGTACTCCCGAACCCGATTTTTGTTTTCGCAGACCAAAAATTTGTCTTTTTAATAAAACTTAATTAATTTTGAGATTTTGTTAAAAAGATAAATATTTTTAGGTGGCCAATCACACCTAGTCAAAAAAGATTGGTGGCGACTCCCTTTTGTTTTTAAAATGTTTTTCAAAAATTCGTCGAGCGCGAAGCCGTTACGACAAGATCTATAGGTTCTTTTGTGTTCAATGCATGCATCATAGGTTAGGTTTAATTTTCTTTATTTATTATTTTTAGTTTAGGTTTTAATTTGATGATTTAAAACTTTATTATTAGGTAATAAAATTTAAGTCTTAATAAATTTATTTCATGATTAATTTAATATTTTAGTTTTTAATTAAAAATTTATAAAAATTTTATTGCTTGAATACACCTATAGTGAAATAATTTTAGTACTTAACTAAACAAATTTAAATAATCTTCGTCAGAACGATACCTTACCATTATATCACTTGTCAATGCGCTATCTCGACAATACAATAACCAAGAACTATTTAAGAACAAAAGTTTTGATGCACAGGATTCTACAATTAGCTTACAAGGTTTATCTTATTCCAATGGCTTCATTTCATTTAATGACTATAATTTCTATTATTATCGATCTAAATGGTGAAGAGGAACATTTATGTTATTTATCATAAGTAATCATATGTTGGTATGGTACCAGGCCTCATATTAAGTGAGTTGCTCTAAGGCATATACCAACAATATTTCCTTCCAGTAAATAATACATATTTATATTATTTACTTTTAAAATTAGGTTCTTAAATGTTCTTGGAATATAAGACTACAGTTATACAAAAACATGTAGTCATTTTTAAAGTATAATTTAACTCTAAAAAATAAAAAATAGAGGAAATATTACACATTTTTTATAAAACTAGAGTGTTTAATCTATATAGGCTACGTTTCTTTATAGGAAGCTTTAGCCATCAATTTTTGTCTAGGTTTAATTAGTTTGAAATTGTGAACCTTGAGCCCACTCGATATGTGTTCTTGAAATTGAGGATAAACTAGACTTATATTTGAATAATTGATAAATTTATTTTTTAATTATTATTAAACTTTTCATTATTTTATATTTTTATTTAATTATTTTCCATTATTTTATTATTAACTATCTTTATTTTTATTTTAAGTTCGATCTTTTTTTATTTATTTTATTATGTTTTATTTATATTATTCTAATTATTTTCATTTTTTTTATTTCTTTTTTATTTTTTTATTTTATTTCTATTTTACTTTCATTGTCATTTTTGTTTAAATTCTATTTTATTTTTTATTTATTTTATTAATTATTTTTTATTTTAATTTTCCTTTTTATCTTTTATTATTATTATTATTGTTATTATTATTATTATTATTATTATTTGTTTTATTTTAGATTTAATGATAATAATAAAAAGGAAAAAAATCTAAAGCCTGAAACCCTTAACAACAAATTATGAAACCGCAATCGAAACCCTTAACCTCAAATCTCCAATTCGCCCTAAATCAAACCCAAACCCTTAACCCAAATCACTCAAACCCTAATAGAAACCCAAATCACCTAAACTGGACCTTTGATCCGAGTTTTTTCCCAAATTAAGGTAATTTATAATTTTATTTATCTATTAAGTATACTTTTAAACTTTATTCTCAAATAAAGGCATTTTGGCTTAGCTGTACTCCACATCAACATTTCATTCCATATCAGTGTTCTTCTTTCAACTGAGCCAAAATAACCTCTGTTTTGTTTCTCTTCAGCAACTTCATTTCTATGTTTGTCAAAATAATCTCTCTTTTCCTTTCTTCAAAATCAATCTCAAAGAATCAAATGGTGGTCAACACCGTTTGAGTCATCTTCTCCTTCTATTGCACGACAAGCTGGCTTCGGGGGTTCTTAGGGATGAAACCGGGAATGTTTTGCCTCTGTTTTAAGGAAGATAGGTGTGGCTATGGCTGAACCTCATGCTATTAAGGAAGCTTTATCCATGTTCTGCAAATCTTCATGGATAAATTTGAAAGATCTCGTGGTGGAATCTGTTTTGTGGTTCTCTTTGTTTCTTAGGTTTCTAATGTGGATCTCAGACCTCGGAAAGACTGGATTCTCTCTAATGAAATTCATTAAACTTCATCCATGTTCTGCAAATCTTCATGGATAACTTTTGTTGTTAGAAGATCTTCCATGGTCTTCTTTTCCATTAATGAGTCATTCTTATTTGACAGAGAAAAAAAATAGAAATTAAGCATGAGCACAATCTGATTTTCATTTCTTAATCTATCTAAGGGATCCTGGTGAGTGTGATTGTATAATTTCATTTTTTTTATTGATAGGGAAAAAATTAATCTATTTAAAAAACAAACTTTCATTCACGCTTCGGCTTCCGTTGCTGCTGTTGCTTTGAGGTATAATTTCATTTCTTCAAGAAAGCGATTAATCAAAATCCCATACAAAAGAAGCAGTCAAAAGAAAGCCTTGCCTTCTATCTTATAGTCTTGAGAAAATCATTAAACCCAAATTCAAGATTTACTGAGATTTTAGAATTTTTTTTTAAAACAATGGTGTTGTTGATATTGTATTTGGTGATCTCCGAAGTTTGAATACAATCCTGGCTAAATTGCACTTTCAGTTTTCAAAATGATTTTTTTTCTTAGATTTGAGATCTATATATCAAAAGCAAAAATATTTGCTTCCGAGAATGATTTATACACTTATTGCTTAAGGAGAGAAAGAAAAGGTAGATAGATTACAGAAAGAAGAGGCTGAAGTAGAATATAAGATGGAATAGAAAGTGGAAAACTGACATGGCATTGATGACATGGATTAAAAATTTCTTACTTGACATTGATATGGTTTAAAATACCCTATTTAAGTAAATAAGTTTAAAAGTACTTTTAACAGGGAATAAAGTTTGGATTTAGATATGATGCACTGACAGCGTATAATTTCTATACACTGTCAATGCACTAGAGGTTGACACCTCATCAATAAACCCTAATATGTAAATATAAATAAATTTTTTAAATTTGCCCATAAGGGCCTATTCATGAGGTGTCAACCTCTAATGCATTGACAGTGTATAGAAACTATACACTGTCAGTGCATCATATATAAACTCATAAAATTTTTAAAATGCAGGTATGCGGGAAAAAACTCCCTTTGATCCGGTCACATAAGCCCTAATCTAGCCAAATTAGTTGAAATCCCAAAAAGGAAAGTGAATCAAATTAAAAAAATATTTAATTTAAAAAAAAAAAGAAAGAAATTGAAAGCTGAAAATCTGCAAAATACTTGGGAATCAAGCAATAAAAACGAAATCAGAATTGGATTTGAGATCCAATTTCTGACTTTCCTAAAAATTGAAATCAAGTTCCAATATAAAGTCAGACACAGAGAATCCGTCCCGTTTACATCTCTATCAAAGACTCCTTTTCTTCAAAGAGATGAGATCAAAAGTAGAAGAATCCCCAGGGTTTGACTCGTAGTTGTTTTCCAATTCAACAATTTCTCTATTTAAATTTTCAATATTGAAAAGGATTATATAGTTGCTGCGAAACAACGTCATTTTGGGATGACTCAACCCATGCATTGATTCGGCCTGAAACGTGATCAAATCATAGGTATTTTTTTCTTTTGATTTGAT
Source organism: Heritiera littoralis (assembly GCA_031772115.1). Classification (NCBI taxonomy): domain Eukaryota; kingdom Viridiplantae; phylum Streptophyta; class Magnoliopsida; order Malvales; family Malvaceae; genus Heritiera; species Heritiera littoralis. The sequence goes on from JAPDPK010000063.1 coordinate 2,865,235, forward strand.
TTTATTTTCTTGATTAGTTTTATTTATTTATTTAGTTTTTTAATTTGAAATTTTTATAGATATTAGATTGAATTCAAATAGTTAATTTAATTTAATTAATAGTTGATATGAAGATTTTTAATTTAATTTATATGATTTGCATGATATAATTAGATATGTTTTATTAGGATTTAAGTTGTATAATTAATTAATTATCATGATTAATTGGTTTAATATTAATTTGCATGATACAAGATTTAATTGGTATGATTGAGGTAATATTGGTAAAATTTATTTTATTAATTTAATTTACTTAGTTTGTATGATATATAATTTAATTGATATAGTAATGCCATATGTAGCCTAATTGATATGATGAATTGTATGACTTGATAATTTATTTGATTTAATTCAATTAATGTAATTTGGTATGTAATTTAGTTGGTGATTTAATTGGCATGATTTAATATGTAATTTATGTTCTATAGGATAATGTATAGTTATTCATTATGTTAAAATTAGGAAAATTAGGGAAATATTAAAAATATATAAATTTTAACAATAAAAGATAAAATAAGATAAAATAAAGATAATTAGTTATAAAATTAAAAGACATTAATAATTCATATTAATAGCAAGAAATAAAAATAAGGAGGAAATAAATAAAATAATAGGGATTAGATATTAAATAAGTAATTATGAGAATGATTATAAATTACTCCGATGGTGAAATATCAAGAGAATCATGTTTAAATAATCTTCTTGAGAATTTTTAGGTGAGAAAATTCTTTTAATTAAGACCTGACCAACTTAATGGATGGTCTACAGAGAGTTTTCAATAACAAGTGATTTATATTCATTTAAAAAGATAAAGTAAGACGTATTATGATATTAAAATTAAAATTAAATTATAAATGTAAAGAAATAATAATTCAATAATAAATAATAATAAATGGTAAAATAGGATGATAATAGTTAATGATAATTATTGAGAATGAGTATTGATTATTCAGTTGATAAAATTCCAAGGAGAGTTATGCTCAAATAATGCTTTGGAAATCTTTACGTAAGAAAATTTCTGTGAGGTCAGGCCAACTTATTGGATGATCTAAAATGAATTTTCTATAAAAGCAATTCATATTCATTGTCTAACAAAAATCAATAAGCTATATATAATAAATAAAATTGAGAATTAATAAATAATGGAAATAAAATAGTAAGAATAAATTAGGAATAGGAGTCAAAGTTAGGAATTTTTCATAAAAAAGTAAAATGAATCTGACAACAAAGCCTCTTCAAGCAAGTCACATAATACTACTTTAATTATCTTGAGTCGAGGAAGATTTTTTTTAAGTTGTCCCATCAGCTCAATGGAGGATGCATAAAAATATTTTTCAATATTAATTATATCGAAACTAAATATCAATATAAGCGAATTTAGAAGATAACCTAAGACCAAGCGATGCTATTTTAGGATGTGCATTGTGGGTGCCTAAAACCTTCTTCATTTGTATTCGTACTTTCAAACCTTAGGATCTTTAAATATAGACTAAGTCTTATCTATAATTTGAACAGGTAACTAATTATAGCTAGGTTAAGAATGGTTGGTGGCGACTTCTTAAATTTTGTGTTTAGCTATTAGGTTTTCAAAGCTTAATACCTTATGACAAAAGCATAACCATTATATATATATATATATATATATATATAAATGTCGACTTTGATCATGTTAGAATTTTGATTTATATTAATTATACTATGGTTGTATTATTAACTATAGTTTAATATCTCTGTAAGAGGAAAAAGTTCTAAACAATAGAGAGTTAATATAAAGACTACGCCTTCTTAAAGAAACAGTGGTGTTTTATAGACTCCATTTAGTAATAGAAACCGTAATCTTTTTTATCCTAAATGGCTATGGTTTTCATTGATTTTTAAACTACATTTATTTCTACAAAACCGTAATCTTTACAAGAATGGAATAATCCAAGGGAATACTTTCAATATCTTCACGAACAATACAACTCTAATTAAACAAGACCCTAGTATTCTATTATGCAAAAAATCACATCAATAATCCAAAACATTAAGTTTTTGTTCCTTTGATTGTGTTTTAGTTGCACATTTGTATTAAAAAGAGCATGATGCATGAATAATATAACTTTGTATTTTCTCAATCTTCCTAATTTATTCTTCTCTTCCTCTTTCAACCTTTGTTTTTGAAGGAAATCGAAACAAACATGCAGCGGAATTTAAATCATTCGGCCTCCACAAGGATCGATTCGGAGAGTTGCCTGATTAGGGTTTCAAGATTTTATCTAACGTTTTCTCTGATTTCTGTCGTTGGTCGAGTCACAAGCAACAACCTTTCGTTCCTGCATCTATGGTATCCACACGAACGGATCTCACGACTCTTGAACGTCTCACTATCAGAAGCCTTAAAGAGCGTTTTTGATTCTTATAATCGATTTGCTAGCTTCGATTAAAAGAATACCTTTTCTGTTTTAATTGTGCGGCTCTGTTTTAGAAAAACATCCTTTTATAGGCAGTAAATTTTACCCTAAAATTTGCTGCCAAACAGAACTCTAATCCTACTTAGAATAGGATTAACTATATCCTTAATCCAATTCAGAATAGGATTAGATATATCCTTAATCTAATTCAGAATAGGATTAATTAAGCTCCTCATTGATCCGTTCTAAGTGTGCGACCCAATAGGTTCTCAAAACAATGGCAATGACAAAATTGTCACAGGCAATGAGCGGTATCTAGCAACACATCATTGCTACCCATGTAACGAGAATGTCAATGACTCGATATAACCTTACTCGTGATAGATGTTACCGTGTAGTCTAATCCCTTTATCCTTTGATGTCTTGATTAGACACAAGTCATGGAATGTGTCACACTTGTATAGTCTAATCAGTGTTTCTTGATTCATGAGTAGACTAATTAAACAAATAAAATCAATATCTCATATTGACTTATTCGAGCACGGCCATGCATTTCTTAGTCTCACTCTATCAAAGGGCCCAAGACATCACTCTTGTTATATAAGAGGGATAAATCTTATCTTGATCACTCAACATCCCTCTACATGGATCAAGGCATATCCAATTACTACCTTTATAGTCCATCATTTTACAAATGACATCTAGCAGCATTAAAGTATGCAATTCTCTATGTTGGGATCTCTGATGATCTCAAGTCAAAGGATCACATACACCATCATCACTATGAGAATCGCTTATGACACTCATATAACAATCCATGTAGCGTTCTCATAGAGGGTCGATCCAGTACATAGTTCTCTAACATGTACCTATGTGATGACTTGATATCCTATATCCATGACAATGGTTATCAGTCAACCACATACTAGTCTTATCGTACATTGTTATCATTGTTCACAATAATACTTGACTAGGGATATTTTAAGAATAGTGTGTTATTACTATTCTAAGGACATGATCATATAAGATTACATTACGCAGTTATAAGACAAATATAATAATGAGCTATAATAAATAAAATGTCATGATACATAAAAAAATGCCAAAGTCAATCATCTAATGAATGGTTCTAAGGGCATAATCCAACAGTTTTGTGAATAGTCATTCATACTCGAGACTTGTAATTCTCAAACCTCAAGTTTCTTCCAAGTGATTACTCCCGGTTCTTACTAAAAGCACCTACAACATTGAAGCTGCTTTGGATCAAAAAACATACATCTAATCAATAAAGATGAAAAGCAGATGAAAAGCGTGGCAAATTCCATACACTCATAGTTAAGGCTGAATCGTTTAAAATAGACGGCTTTGTAGCTATTTTAAATAATTAGCCTTAATTGAGTATATGGAATTGGTTACGCTATTATCATCATGAAAAGTTTTATCAAGCAATTATCATCCAATTCTGTTTAGATTATTTTATTTTTGTAAAATTTTATGTTCGTTATCTTTGATGCTTTTGATAACTTTTTTATCCTTTTGAAAGGTTGTGACTTTACCTCAATATAAAATATGTGCTCTTGAAAGTCAATTTGTAACTATCGAAGCATCAAACTGAATAACAAAAGGTCACTCGCCCAATTGAGCATTGTCTTGATGCTTCACTAGTTACAAATGGGCTTTCAAAACCATTTCTTAATTAAGCACGGTCACCTCCTTTGAAAATAATGAAAGGGGAAGAGAAAGAGAAAGAAAGAGAAAGAGTTCATAATCAAATGATCAGTTGGTTGAAATTTAAAGGCAAAGAGAGTGAATTTAATGAGTGAATTTTGGAAGACGAAACAATATCAAAGTAAAAAAAAACTGCATTTTAACTCATAATCGTAGTTTATTTTACTTATAAAACTAACTTTAATCATTAAATATTACAGTCTTTCCATCATCGATAATTAATATATTTTATTGTACAATTAATAATTTAATTTACCGATGAACTGTAATCTTTTGCTGTAATAACTTTTATGAAAGTGTAAATTATATGACTTTATGGAGTGGATTTGTTGGTTTCAACAGTTGTTGGATGTTAAAAGACATGTGTGAATCACTTTGTGATGTTGGTTGGTAGGGGTAGTGTCTTTAGGTGAAAGCTTTTATCGTTGTATCATGGGGATTGGTTCATGCTTCAAGCTCCCCTGTTTAGGGTAATGCTTGTTAGGTGTTTAATAAAAGTCATCCTTGGAGTTTCTACAACATAAAGGATTGGTAGAAGTTGAAAAGATGTTTCACTGTCCGTGTTTTGGTTTGGTTAAGATGATTGAGGCAGGATTTTTTATTTACTGGTGTTATGGTTTTAGAATCAGTGTTTTAGTTTGTCTTTATGTTATGCTGCTTTTATTTACTGGGTTGAGCTATATTTAAAGTGTGTTTCTCATTTTCATTGAGTTTGTTGTCAATCGTTGGCTCCTCTTCTGATGAAAACTAAAGGATCTCTACAACTTGGAGTTTAAGGGCGGTTATGCTTAGATGTGGTTTGTGGAGGTTTATGGGAATTTTGCTTTACTGTTTAGATTTTTTTTTTGAGTTAATTGATTTGGTTCAAATTTTGTATAGCATCTTTGATACTTTATTGAGTCCTTGTGACTACCTTCCCTCTTAATGAAATTATCTTGACTTAGCAAAATAAAAGAAGAAAATGTAAATTTATAAACTTTTAGACTATGGTTTAACAATAATTGTAGTATTTTTTATAATTATTTAAAGACAATGGTTTTTTAATTATCCGCAATTTTGGTGTAAATTAAACTACAATTTTAATAGAAATATGATTAGACCTATGAAGAAAAATGTACAATAACTACTCTTTCTATAATATCATAATCATAAAATCATTTTACAAATATATTTCTATAATATCCAAAATCTAAAAGTTCAATAGTTAAAACTTGACATGACGATTGCTATCTTTCTTTAGAAGAGATTAGATTCAAAATTCGATTTCAAAAATCTTGTTAATTAACTCGGATCAACAAACTATAATTAACATTTCCAATTATGCAAAGACAAGCTCTTAGCGGGTGAAAGTAGAAATTAACATGAAATTAACATATGGTAACCCTAGTAAGCATTAAATGCACCATTGCAATCAGAAATCTGTGGTTGCAATAAACCTCCATGCTTGTTAATTACATATTTTTTTCTTTGACAAAAAAAAGACCTGATAGAAGTGGTGGGGTTGCCGCCCCACGTGCGAGTTTATTGTCTCCGGTGGAGGCATTTATGGCAAAGGGTTGATTCTAATACAAACAAGATAATGCTAACTTGGTTTAGCCTAGGGTTTGGCAAACCTAATTACAGAGCGCGGGTTAGTCAATGAGGATACTTTTTGGAGTTCCGCGTGCAGAAAGACACAGTAAAATCCATGAATGCCGGACAAGTTTAGAAGGGAATATTGGGACGAATTACAAAGAGAAAATGAATAGATTTAGGGTTTACGAAGAAAACACATGAAAACCGACAAAAACAACTTTTGTGTGGGTCTCTCATCTCTAAGGTCAATGTGCTCGCTCTAACATTATCTTTATATATAAAATAAAAATAAGAAAATGATTTCGTACAGTACTCCTATGAATTTATAATATTTATTGGAACAAAAGGATTGACAACTACTGTTCAAGTGTACTATATTTAAAACATTTAAGAAATTAAAAAAAACATGTCTCAACTCTTTTATTCATTGAATGGAATAAAAATAGTAATAAATAATATATAATTAATTAATAAAGAATTTATGTTTTAAATATAGTCCGTACAATTTTGAATTTAAAAAATAATATTAAAATATTATATCAATTGTTATTGTTTTAATATATCCTAATTTAATATATCAATAAGCAGTTAAAAAAATAAAAATTTTTTTCAAATATTTAAATATAATTCAAATTTTAAAATTATTATTGTTAAAAAAATTTTATTATTTATTATTCTCAATTCAAATAAGATTAATTTTAAATAATAATATATGTAGATACACAAAAAAATACCTAATTAAGTTTATAAATTTGATTGATCGGTTGTAATATTTCATTATTATTATTATTATTACTATCTTTTAACTTAAAAAAAATCATTTATACTCTAATCCCATGATAAGGATACATAGCCTTATTACTTGTCTAGTCTGGTCTAGTCTAACCTAGCCTCTGCCCTCTGGCCATTCGAACTTAAATGAAACCACATTAAATTCTCGTGTGAAAAAAGTCGCCTTGGGATAAACAAAAGAGCGATGAGGAATCATTCTCTCTCTCTCTCTCGAATATTTTATCCCGTCGTCTCCGGGGAAGGAAGCCGAAGGCTAGGGCCTCCCTCAATATTATTTTCCTGAGCTCTTTATTTGTTTGGGTTTGTTTTGACCAGAGAGACAGAGAGAGATCAGAGCTTGAGCTTTGCTCCTATACTGTCACTTTCCCAGATCCTCTCTCTTCTCCTTTGGCTTTTCCCTTCGCTACCTTTCTGATTTTCTTTTCTTTCTTTTGCTGTCTCTTTCCCTACCCATGCATCATTTGTTTCTCCAATTCCATGTTTGTTTGTTCAAGAAGACTCTTTTCTTTCCTTTCTTCAGCAAACACAACCCAAGGTGAACTTTCAGAGCTTTCCATCTCTTCCACACCACAAGTTTCTTACAACATATCTACCAAACCCTTTAAACATATTTATTTATATCCTCGGGAAAGAAGAGATCGAAAACCATGCACTTGTCTCATTTTCTTGGAACTCAGTTTTTGACTTATTAGCAGTGAAAAGAAAGTAACTATTTGGAAAGAAACCTAGCCTTGAAGCATGCCCTTGGAAGGGGTTTTCATTGAACACTCTTCCAACCCAATTCCTGATCTTTCGCTTCACATTAGCCCGCCTATTGCTTCCGCTTCTTCAATTAATGGCCCAAGCTTCAATCAAGTCAGCAAATCCAACAGCAGCAGCTCCATGGCCATGACAAGAGATTCACAAGCTTGCACAGAGCTGTCTCTTGCACATCCAGCTGCTGCCATGGAGCAGGAGATCAGGCACTGCAGAAGAAATTCAGCTGGTGGAGCTGAACAACCATCGCATATTCCTCGTCTTCACCAAACCAATACACACCTGAATCACATACATCATGGGGTTTCCGTACTTGATGTATCTGGTGGTGTAAGGCCAATCAGAGGGATTCCAGTGTATCAAAACCGTTCATTCCCTTTCGCCTCATTACAAAACCCTTCAAGAGAGAGGGATCCAAAGATGTGCTTCTACCAAAAACCTAATTATCCCTCTTCTTCTCCATCTCTTTCTGCTCCGCCATACTTTGCAGGAGGATTAGATCCCATCTCCATCTTACGCTCAGCCTCAGGGCCTAATCAATCTTCTCCAGCTGCTTATCGGTCACTGTTAGCAACTAGATTTAATGGGATTTCCATGGATGCAATCAAATCCACCCGTTTGCACCATCACCCCCAACATAACCACTTCGGAGTTGGACCTTCTGATGCTTCTCATGGACTGATTAGATCTAGATTTTTGGGTAAACTTCCCAGTAAAAGAAACTCGAGAGCACCAAGGATGCGTTGGACTAGCACACTTCACTCTAGATTCGTTCACGCTGTTGAGCTACTCGGTGGTCATGAAAGTAAGATTTCATAATTTGTTTTTGTCATAGCTTCAACTTCGTTGATAGTTATTCTGGGATTATTTTGAAAACAATCTCTTTAATTTGATGGATGGGGTTTATCAGGAGCTACTCCCAAGTCAGTTCTTGAGCTGATGGATGTCAAAGATCTCACATTAGCTCATGTGAAAAGCCATTTACAGGTATGCCCAAGAACAGAAAGAAAGGCAGAAGCTACATTCTCCTTTTTTTTTTTTTTTAATTTTCATGGAAGAATGCAATGGTTTGAAATTGAATGTGAAATAAAGAGCCAGGAGTCTGAAATCTCTGAAGCAAAAGAGACAGCTTCTGCTTTAACAGAGAAAAAGAGAATGATAAGAGACAAAAGTAGTCATCATTTCCTAATAATACGCAACCTTATCAAACATCAACCTCGTGATTAATGATGAATCCGAGACAAACCCCACTTATGGGGAGAAAAAAGAAGAAGAGGTATCTTTTTTTTTTTTTTTTCATTTCAAATGGCCTTACTTTGCTTTGCAGATGTATCGGACTCTTAAGACAACTGACAAGCCAGCAGCCTCCTCAGGTAATTCATATTTCGTATTTGATTAGCCTCGATTTTCTTTCCTTTCTCTATGAGACCAGCTTACTCATTTTATGAAGAGTCTCTCTCTCTCTTCTGATTCTATTTCTTTATTACCTTTCTTTTTAATAAATCTATAGTTCATCTCCAATTCTAATTTAACATTATATAGTATTCTATGTTTGAAGGTCAGTCAGATGGATCTGGAGAAGAAGATGTATCCACTGCTGTTAGCGGCAGTAATTCCTCAAGGTATCAAGTATCATGCTCCCTCCCTCCCCCCCTCTCTCTCTCTCTCTCTCTCTCTCTTTAAAAAACACAAGGTGTTCTCATATCACATTAGGTATGAAATTAATTCTTATTTGCATTGCGTAACTAACGCTGCCCAAAAGAATTTGATCCGGTGAGAATTCAAAGACCTCCTGCTATAAATCGTCATTACTCAAAAATTCAATGAGATTTTATACTATTGAGGGGTGAATTCTACCATTAAGATCATAAATTTTGAACTTATTGTAAGATTAACGTGAAAAACACATGATTAAGAGTAAATTTAAAGTCATTAGACATAAAATATGTTAGAAGTATCGTAAACACTTGATAATTAACTTTAGGTTAATGTAAATCATATACGATTAAGCATAAATCTAAAATTATTTGATATAAAATATGTTAGAAGTATAAAACACAAGATACTTAACATAAACATATATTGGAGCAAAATTATCATGTGTTTAAATCTATTGACACCAATGTTTATATTAATAATCATATTTTTACGATACTTCTAACATTTTTTACGTCTAATTATATTTTTTTACATTGATCTTACAATAAAATCAAATTTTAACATTGTAAAAATTCCTGTTGAGTCAATCCTTTGAGTTTGCTCCCTCTCTCTCTTTAATTACATATACCTATATATAATATTAATATATGAATGTATGTATTTGAATAGTGACTTCCTGATGGATGCAGTGCTAGCAAATGACTTTGCTTTTTCTTTTGCATGGTACAATCCTTTTTTTAGCTTGGAAATGCAAACCCACGTCCACCGTTTTTGAAGATAAAAGGAGTTGTCGTTTGTGCCAGCTTTTGCTTTATTTTTTTTCTTTTCTTTTCCTTTCTTTTTAAATAATAATTGGGTTCTGCTGAACTAAGATTTGAGGTTTTGATTGGTTTGAGAGCTGAGACAAAAGCTAAAATTAATTTGGAAAAGGGTTGAAACTATACTTTTCCTTTTCCTTTTTCATAATTGGCAGACTGAGGCTATGACAATAATCAATTTTTAACACCCCTTCTTATTTTATCCCCAGCATATAAGTACTGTATAAAAATTGCAAACTACAAAAATGACATGCTTTGGTAGAAACCCTGTCAAAACATAAAAGAAAAAAAATGAAACATTGAGATCTTTTTTGGGTAGGTCAGTTTAACTCTCTTGCAAATGAATTCAAGCTTCTTCCTTCTTCTTCTTCCTCTTTTTTTTTTTTTTTTAATATCTCTGTGTTTCAGTTTTAACAGCTACATTCATAAAGTTGATGTTTGGGTTAACTGAATTCCACACAAGCAGTTAACCCAAACATCAATATTTGGATGCATTGCATTTCTCAATCAATGGTAATTTGTGCTTATATGTAGATTCAAACAAAAATCAAATATGACTTTACTTGATAAAAAGAAAAAAAAGGACAATAAAATAAGAAAGTAGTTATGAAACTTTACTATTAGATGATTGATTTTTTTTTTCACACTTTTTCTTTTTTTCCTATCAAGCAAAAGTTTCTAACAATATTTACTAGAACAGAATATTAACTATTAAAGTTCTTTTATCTGCATTTGATTTGGTTGCAGAGAAGCATGGCCGCGAGCGAACGATGTAGATGCGCTCAGTACCCCACTACCATCCTTGCGATCTAACAAAACTGAGGTAATCCTACCTTGAAAAAGGCTTTTCATATTCAAATTCAACCTTTGTGGGAAATATTTTGGAAGTAAAATATTGAATATACTAAAATAAAATTTTAAATATTTTGGAAGTAAAATGTGATTTTGCTGTGTGATCTTTGGTTTTGCTGGTTTTGGTACTGTCTATTTTTTTTGGTCACTCTTCTTGGGATTTATTCTAATTGATTAAATCTTTGCATATATATATATATATATATATATGATGCACTAATAGTATAATCTTTATACATTACCAATGCATCAGAGGTTGATACTTCATCAATAAACTCTTATAAGTAAATTGAAAAAATTAATTATATTTATTTTTAAGGACTAACTATTTTTTTAGTTTACTTATTGATGAGGTATCAATTTTTGATATATTAACAGTGTATAGCAACTATACATTGTTAATATATTACATACAAACCCTATATATAGGTCGAAGTATGTTTTCAAAATCTTCTAAAAAATTAAGATAAAATAAATTTAGGAAAAACCCTGATTCAGATTGTATTTTATATATGAGTTTGTATATGATGCACTGACAGTGTATAGTTTCTATACACTATCAATGCACCAGAAGTTAACACCTCATCAATAGGCCCTTAAAAGCAAATATAAATAATTTTTTTTATTTGCTTATAAGGACCTATTGATGAGTTGTCAACCTCTGATACATTGACAGTGTATAAAAACTATACACTGTCAGTGCATCATATATAAATCCTTTATATATATATATATATCATAAATGTTTTAATTTTTTGTAATTCAGAATGAATAGTAAAAACCCAAGCTTTGAACTGCTGCAGGAATATTGTGATTCAAGTCCATTGTTGAACTGCAAAAACCCAATCTTGGAGTTTACATTAGGCAGACCGGACTGGCATGGCAGACGGTAGAAGTAATTAATATACCATCATATAGACATTTGATGTTGTGTGCTTTGCTGGTTCTTTCGTTATTAGATATCTAAATTTTTGGGGAGATTGTTTTTAGTGGATAAAGGTTTTTTTTTTTTTCAAGTAATTTTAGTGGCTAAAGTTGATCCTTTGTTAAGGAAAATGATCAAATTTCATTATATATAGTTTTGATAAACAACGCCCCTTTAACAAAAGGACGATCGATGTCTAGTCCACGTTTAGAAAATGTTTATATTTCAAATTTAATCAAATTAATCAATCTTATCAATTTAATTCGATTAATCGATCGGTTATTAACTTAGATTTGATGAATTAAAAAATTATTTTTAAAAAATTTTGGTTTTTAACTAAATCGGTTTTTAAATCAAACTAACCAAAATTTTAACTAAAATACCAAACTATAAAGATAAAACTAAACTGGATTATTATCTTATCCACTACCAGTGGAATTTTTTAACTCCACAAGCAGGATTAGGATGATGACACATATCCCATTTTGTTTATTTTTTATTTTTTTAATATTTTTAAAAAACACATGTCATTATCCAAATTCCGCTTGTGGAGTTAAAAAACTTCACTGACAGTAGATAGAATAATAATCCAAACTAAAAATATATGAAACCAATAGATATATATTTAATGTTGTCAGTTTGAATAAAGTTTTAAATTTAATGTTGTTTGAGTTCTTAAATTAATATTTTGGTATTTGAATATTTTATTGGATAATTTTATTTAGTTTGTTTAAAATAAAAAAAATTAAAATTTTAAAACATAATCATGTATTTTATGGTGCGGTTAAATAAAAAATTAATGGAATTAACCAAACTAAATTTGGCCAGTTAGATTTTGAAATTAAAAAAAATTGTTCGATTAATGAAAATAGGCAAAAATACTAAATAAGCTCTTCTACTTTAATACTTTATTTAAATATGCCATTATACTTTGATATACCTAAATAAGCTCTCATATTATAATTTATACTCATTCAAACCCTTACTTCTAATAGAAAGTTAACACCATTAACTTAATTATCAGTTGGAATTTAATATCAATGTGGATGATTATGTGACATAATAATATTGCCAAATGGAATTGACTTAGAATTAGATAATTGACAAAAAAATTATTTAATTATAAAATTAAAACCCAACCCAATTTTAGCACATCTAAAAAAAAGAGCGACGTTGGCTTTGACTAGAACTACTGGCCACTGGACGATTACCTCGCCTCCTTTGTTTTGGTTTTGTCCGAATCCCTCCACAAATAGAACAAGAAATCTCAATTTAACCAAGGAATTCTTAACGTTCAACCGAGAATCTAACCTATCAACAGAAAAAACAAGCGGGGTTGATTCATTTGCAACAGGTACTCGTTTGTTTACGGGTAGTAAATGGGTTCACTCTTCTCCTTAACTTCAGAGTTTTCGTAGCTTTCTTTCACTCCTGGTAATCATACTAAAAGGCTAGCTCGATAAAATAAAGGGATATTTAAGGGGCTATTTTATCATGCTTTCTAACTTGTTTATCCATGAATCCAAAGCGTAAACTTGTCAAATAGCAAAGCTTCAAATTCAAATACATAAAACAGTGGAAAAGCCAAATTTTACACTACATTATTCAGGATTTTCGGTTGGGCTTTAGGACATAAGGAACATTCAAAGAAAGCAATTCAAAGAGATGATAAAAATTACTTAATTTCAGTTTGAACACCAATCACAATCTGTCATTAACAAGAACATAAATACGGAAAAAATCCAAAAGATGTTATCTTCTCTACAATTGAAAGTTTAAGGGTTTTCTTTTTATCCGATTCGAGTGAAAGCCCAAAGGAAGAGGCGACAATAAATACAAACAGAATAAGGGCCATTGGTTGTCATCCGATGGCCGGCAGTTTTTCTAATCAAAGCCACCGTTGCTCTTTTTTTCTTCTTTGAAAATAACATGTGCTAAAATTGGGTTGGGTTTTAATTTTGTAATTAAATAATTTTTTTCCAATTATCTAATTCCAGCTCAATCCCTTTTGGCAATATTAAAATGCCACATAATCATCCACATGGATGTTAAATTCCATCTGGCAATTAAGTTAACGGTGTTAACTTTTTATTAGAAGTAAGGGCTTGAATGAGTATAAATTGAGGTTTGAGGGCTTATTTAGGTACAATTAGAGTATGAGGGCTTATTTAAATAAAACATGAAAGTACATGGGCTTATTTAGTATTTTTGCCATGAAAATAAAAAAAATAATTCAATTACTTCGATTTTGAGTAATTCAATTCTATATTAACTGAAACAATCGTATAAACATTCTATCCACGTTCTTTAGAGTAAACCTTATTTTTGTATTGTAATTTATATCATTGAATTAAGGGTATTGTTCTTAAACTACTACAACACATAATTTGTTAAAGAGCACAACTAGTCACACCTTAAAGAAATAAATAATATTTTCTCTTTACAAATAAAACCTTGGACAACATTACTATTATACCCTCATCCATTCACACACCCTAAAATTTCATCTAACTTCTCATTCTCTTCTTCCCTTCACACACCCTAAACAATCAAATTTCATCCAAAAATCTAGTCCATGGAGTATTTTGATGATGATTCAAGTAAGAATTCATTTATGGATGAAGATGTAGATAAAATGTGCCAGACTCTTGCAGAGGCATGTTATTATTAGTAATTTTTTGTAATTTTTTATAATTTTTTCTATTTAAGATTTAGGAAATAATATGATTTCCAACACTCCTGGTAATGAATTGCCGGGAGTTACAATGTACTCCTAGCATTGAATTACTGGGAGTACATTATAACTCCCAGCAATTCATTGCTAGGAGGTATAAAACTGTTTCGGCAGGCTATTGTCGAGACCTTATGAAGGGATTCGATAGTCGCCTGCTAAGACTATATGAAAGGGCTCGACAGTGTCCTGTCAAGGCCAATAATAACTACTCAATAGGAAGGCTTGGCAAGGCATTGCCAAGAGGTACGAGTAGCTCCCAGCAATGGGCTGCTGGGAGCCTTTAGAAAGTCTTGGCAATAAACTGCCAGGACTCTTTATATTGAAAACAATTCAAAATTTTTCTATTCATTTAGTTATTTAGTTAATTGTTATGTGATAAACTAATAATTTGTTGAATATTTGTAGGATGACAGAAGATTAGTGGTTTATCAACAAGAAGTAGAGTCTTCTCAATTTGATTGCATCGAGTCATTTATGACGGACAAGGTATGATAATTTAAACTTAATATTATCTTTAGTACAAGTAAAGTCAATCATTTCTTATTATTAGTATACTTGTGTAGGTTTTTCTACTCGAGAATAATTAATCACATGAGCAAGGGAGATGGGTAGAAATGTAGGATTTATAGTTGTTATTAAAGGATTTGAACCAACAAATTTTTGAAGAAAACCTAGATTACGACTCACTTGTGAACGAAGTGTAAGATTTAGATAGTCGAAAAAGAAGAAGGTAGAAATAGATAAAGCAACTCAAAAGGGCGTTGGAACGAAAAAATGTGTCGTCTATTTGAGCTAGTGGGTGTGAAATTAGAAAGGGATGATGAGTGGCGAGTTAGAGTAGTAAGTGGGATGCACAATCATGAGCTTGCGAGGCATTTTGAGGGTCATCCATTTGTCGCAAGATTTTCAGTTGAAGAGAAGGAAGTTGTGTCTAGTATGACTAAGAATATGGTCAAACCATGAAATATAGCCATAACATTGAAAAACAAGAATGAGAAGAACGTAAACACTGTGAAGACCATTTACAATGCACGACAAGCTTACAGATTGATTGAGAAAGCTGGTAGTTCACAAATGCAACAACTGATGAAATGGTTGAATGAGTGTAAATACGTTGAGTGGCATTAGAATGATGAGTCAACAGATGTTGTGAAAGATTTGTTTTGGGCACATCCTACCTCGTTAGATTTGTTGCATGATTTCCCATATGTGTTGATTATGGATTGCACATATAAAAAGAATAGATATCAGATGCCACTCCTTAAGATCGTTGGTGTCACATCAACGAATTTGACTTTTTCAATTGCATTTGTGTACATAGAGGCTGAGTGTCAAGAGAACTACACGTGGGTGTTGCAGAAGTTAAAAAGTTCAACAACAGGTGTTGCATCACCATGTGTTATTATCACAGATCAAGATTTGGCATTGATAAATGCAGTTCAAGTAGTACTTCCCTCCACAACCAATCTCTTATGCAGATAGCACATATCAAAGAATTTGTTTGTTAACTGTAAAAATTTATTTGAGCACAAAGAGAGGCGAGATGCATTCATGGCATCATGGAGTGTTCTTATGTTCTCATATACAGAGGAGGATTATAAAAGGTATTTAAGCTCAATGCACTTGGATTACCATAATTATCCAAAAGCGCTGCAATATGTAAAGGACACTTAGTTGAATAAGTATAAGGGGCAATTTGTTGTACCTTAGATGGATAAACTAATGTATGTCGGCAATATGACAACTAATAGTTACATTCATTGTCATCTTTTAAGTTTACATTTGTTTTCAATAATTTTTTGAATTTATAATTAATAAATGTTCTAATTTATATTGTAGAGCAGAAAGTACGAATGCAAAGTTGAAACGACACCTTGGATCATCTCAAGGTGATTTTGAAACATCTTGGAACATTATCAACTCCTTAATTGAGTTGCAACATACGAATATAAAGGCTTCATTTAAAGAAAGCCTTATGGTTGTTGAACACAACTTCAGGCCATCATTATTCAAGGAGTTACGGGGAGTTGGTGTTAAGGACAGCTTTGTATATGATACTGAAGGAGGCGGAGCGAGTAAAGGATGTAGATATTGATATTCACTATTGTAGCTGTGTAATGAGAATGACACATGGGTTGCTGTATGCTCATGAAATTGCTGAATATGCACGATTTTGACAATCAATCCCCTTATCTGCCGTGCGTTCACATTGGTCGAAATTAGACTTTACAAAGTCCACAAATGAAGACATGCAGCAGTTGACATTAAATGTTGAGTGGGAGATAATTGTGAAACGGTTCGATGCATGTGATAATTTAAGAAAACTAGCCATGAAAAAAAGTTGAGAGAACTTGGTGATCCGACAACAACATTCCTAGTTCCTCTAGTTGAAAAAGGCTAAGACAAAGAGTCGTATTTGAGAATTGAAGATGGACACATCAACTCGATGGGAGCCTTCTTATTTTTTTATTATCGAGTCTGGTCATGACAGCACCATTTCACCCACAGTGGCAAGTTCAACAACACTATTGAAGAGGAGGAAGAAATTACCTGTGTATCATAAAGGTGCCAAGATTCGATATATGGATTCTTTTCTAGTTGAGATATGTCTATTCATTCACAATGTTGTTGATGTTGAGTCTGATGGACACTGTGGATTTAGAGCTGTCATAGGGTTATTGGGTATGAGTGTAGATGCATGGCCACAAGTGTGACGAGATTTGATGGATGAGTTAAGTAGAAACTGAGAGGATTATGTGCGTCTCCATGGATGTCAAGAGTGTGTTTATGAATTGATGCAATCCTTGGTGTGTTTCAACACGGTAGCTTATAAGGATAATTGATTAACCTTACCAGACATGGATCATTTGATATCCTCAAGGTATGACGTTGTGCTTGTCCATTTATCTTCAAGACAGTGCCTGACATATCTTTCGCTCAGATCTATTGCATCTCCTCCACTGCAACATAAATTAATTGCTATTGGATTTGTGAGTAACTGTTATTTTGCTCTGGTATGGATCACGGTAAAAGTTTATATTATTTTTTGTTCACTTAAATTTAATTCATATAATACATTGTTGCAGGTCTTGTTGGATTCGAGAGAACCGATACCTCAATTGTACGCAACTAGCGTAGGTATCAATATAAATGCGCTCGAGAGTAGGAGCTTCCATATGTATCTCGGATTGAGGATTTCAAATTATTATTCTCATTAAACACAGTTGTTGCAACTCAATAAATAATCAATCTAGATGAACCATGATGTATTATGCAACTGAATATAATGCATTGCTGCAGGCATTACTTGTTGTATTATGTAACTTAAACATTATCGTGTTTTATTAGATTGGATTAAGCCTAGTTTATTTATGAAAATTTAACTGATTTACCGAATCTACAATTTATTTATGATTCTGTGTTAGTTATAAATAAATGCTAATTTTGAAGTTTATTATTAAAATACTAATTATTTAATTATTTTAGTTATAAATAAATACTAATTTAATTGATAAAGGATTTAATAATTTATTAATATAATTTTTAGTTTAAAAATTTATGAAAAATATAATTAATAATTTATTTATTATTTTAATAATTTATTTATTATTTTAATAATATATTATAATAATTTATTAATATTATAATTATTATTTAAAGTAATAATAAATAGTTGTTTCAAATATTTAATAATATAATATGATGGATGGAGTAATGAGACAAAATTAACCTTAATATATATAAATACTATTTCTTACAAAAGTATAAGTCAAACTATAAAATACAATATCTACTCTTTTTTCCTCTTCTTATGCCTAATACATACTGATGGTGCTGGAGCTATACTATTTCTTACAAAAGTATAAGTCAAACTATAAAATATAATATCTACTCTTTTCTCCTCTTATGCCTAACACATACTGACGGTGTTGGAGGTGGCGAAGCTAAAGCTGGTGCTGCTGGAGATGGTAATGGTGCTGTTGATGGAGCTGGAGGTAGTGGTGCTCCTGCTGGTGGAGTTGGAGGTGATGTTGATATTGGCAAACGAATGAGGAGCTGCTGAGATGAAGATGGGGCTGCTGAGGATAGAGATGAATGTGGAGGTCGAGATGAAGATATTGTAAGTGGAGGTGATGATGCTGTTGGACGTGTAGGTGTTGGTGCAGCCTTGACAATCTCACTACCATGGCGTACACATCATGCATAGCTTGTAGCCAAACATTCACATCTTGATTGTCTCCATCCAACTCCACTATCTCAAGGTGATCTTGTATATGCTCCACAATACGCTACGAAATAAGAACAATATAAATACATCAAATTCGAGATAACAAGGCATTATAAACAAGTTTTTCAATAACCTAAGAACTTACCTCGTAGTCGATCGCTCTATGCTATTTTGTCGATCTATATGTAGGATTTTAAACATACCGATGAGAAATGGTGATATACAAAATCAGATAGTTTGCTGTGCACTATTCAAAGGTCTTGCATCGCAGACTTCTCTTGTCCTTTGTGATCAAATGGTAGTCCCAACTATCCCGGTAACCAAGCTGAAAGCTATAGTGCATGTCATAGTTAACTGGCTTGGCTCTTCATTTCGCACGATATGGGGTGAGAGGTGGCCATAGAATGCTCTACACATAACCCCACTGTCATAGAACTCTATCCGGATGGTAAGGCCCCACGATCTAATCAAACTTAATGTATCCCCAAAAGAAAGTAATCTTCGGCAAAGGATGATGCTGTCTACTATCTACGCACGAATCCCAACTAACTTGATGATACTGAAGGTCATCAAATCGCTTCCTCAGTATCTGTAGTTGTATATTGTAGCTGAGTGGCTTCCACCGATGATCATGTGGCTACCTCTCTTTGTATGACACATCTTGCACTAGATCTGATGAGAGAAAATGCTTGTAGATCCATGCCTGCATAAAACAAAAGGAACACTTATAATTAAACATAAGCTAATAAATATTTAAAAAATCAATATGACTTTATTAAATAAATATTAATTACATAAATTAGTATCATATAACCAGCTATTGAATGACACTCAGCTCTGCTAGCAAGGCCTAACCATCTGTATGTGTAAGCAAGGTAAGCTGTACCCAGCATAATCTCACCAAAGGTCGTAAGATCTTCTAGAAATGATAAATAAGAACACAATCGATAGTCATGTTGCACTCTTATCAGCAAAAAGAGTGCAACCAGATAAGAGTGCAACCAAGAAGAAATAATAAGAACGTGTAAGCCACATACTCTATCCTCTCAATGCTATCAGAGTCAGTCACCTTGAAGAACGTATCTCTCAACCACTACATCCTAACCTATGGTCCTTTAGTGGCAGTCATCTCTTCCCTTGCCTTTTTTGCGTCGATCCCAAGTAGCCGCACTAGCATCTCATTTGCCTCGTTAACTTAGATAGTGTCATATCATATCATCCTCCCAACCACTGGGATGCCAAGCAGCATAGACACATAATCTAAAGTGATGGTCATCTCTTCAAAAAGCATATGAAATGTATTTGTTTCTAGTTGCCACCTCTTCGTAAATGCGGTAATTATTGCATGTGAGATAACTACACTGCATGAGTGGAGCCAATCCTGACCACTCAATCAAAGCTAGGATACATGACCGACTTGTATCTAATGACCATGTAAAAACTTTAATATCGTGATTAAGAACTTTCAACTCTCCTCACTCCAAGATGAAAACTAAAAAAAATAATGAGAATATATATTATTAAGTCTAATTTACATTACAATAAATAAGTAATAACATTCAAATATACCTTTCGTTGACAAATAGTTGCAGCAACATGCGTTCGATAACTGATAAAAAGGGATGGATCAAATGGACCAACAGGATATGGTCTAATAGTAGTTGCTACCTTAGTAGATGTGTTCGCCTGTTACCTATTTGTCACAGCTGGTGCCTAAGTAGATGCACTGGTTTGCTTCCTATCCACTGCAGCTGGTGCCTCAACAGATGCACTGGCTTGCAGCCTCTCCTCCACAACTATTGCCTCAACATGCTGCATCTCCTTGGAAAGTGGTGTGACACCAACTATAGTCGCAAGTAGGCTCTCCTTTGCTATGTCTTCCTCAGATAATGCCTCTGTCGCAATGTGTCTCCTCCTCTTAGCTGCAGTGGGTCGCCCCCTCAATGCATCAGCGGGTGAACGGCTATGATCATGTCTATGTTTACGTGGTGGCATCTATATCAACATACAATAAAATCATTTCACATGTAAGAAACCAATTCTCATGCCATTAGCGAATCCACTTCAAATGAACTAATTCAAATGCCCTTAACCAATTCACATGTACCAAACAAATCCACATACACATCAAATAACCAAATCACATATAAAGAGGACAATCTTAAGTTGCTTAAAAGTATCCAAACTATTACTAAAATTGCAATAAAGACACTATCACACTCAAATAAAACGTTGCACAAATTAATTTTAATATAAAATATAATTTAACCTTATTTAAAAAACAAATACTAGTAAAACAAAAAAAGAGACATTTTAAAATTATTGGATAATTTTATTTAGTTTGTTTAAAATAAAAAAAAAATTGAAAGTATAATCTTGTATTTTATAGTTTGGTTAATTCAAAAATTAATAGAATTAACTGAACTAAATTTGGCCAATTAGATTTTGAAATTAAAAAAATTTGTTTGATTAATGAATAAAATAACATAATTCAATTAATTCAATTTTGAGTAATTCAATTTTAAATTAACTGAAACAAGTGAATAAACATCCTATCCACACTCTTTAGAGTAAACCCTATTTTTGTATTGTAATTTATATCATTGAATTAAGGGTATTTTCCTTAAACCAATACAACACAGAATTTGTTAAATACAAAGGTAAATTACATGTTTCATTATTCAGATTTAAATAATTTTCTATTGTGATTATCTAACTACGAAAAGTTGCGATTTTTCTTTTTCTGAGAAGATGAAAAATTACAATTTGATCACTAACGTTTACGCTTTTTTATTTATTTATTTATTTTATCACCTAGTCATTAAAGCCTAATAGCATGCTTATGTGGCTAGCATTACCACGTCATCTATCAAATTTCACATAGCATTGTCACGTCATTTGACAAGCCACGTAATATTATCAAATTAATATTATACTAAAAATAAATAAAATTTTGAAATTGAATAAAAAAATAAAATCACATAAATTTTTGCTCACTTAGGGGTTGTTTAGTATCGTTTTTGTTTTCTGTTTTTGTTTTGAGTTTTTTTGGAAACAGAAATAGAAAATATGTTTGGCAACATATTTCCGTTTTCAAAAAATGAAAACGAAAATAAGAATTTCCAAAATTGTTGGAAACAAGAATTTCTTGTTTCCATTGTTTTCGAAAATATGTTTTCATTTCTATTACTGTTAATAAGTAAGTGAACATAGTTTATTTATTAATATAATATTAATATTTTTTATAATAAAAATATAAATAAATATAAATAATTTTTTAAATAAAATAATATTAAATTTTAATATAAATTATTATTTAATATTTTAAAATTAATATATTTATTTTAATGTAGAAAAGGTGAAAACATAAAAAGCAATTAAATATAAGTTACATTGAACTATAATATTATTTAGTTTAAATTTTTATAATAATTTATTGAATATATTAAATATTTTAAGTAATATCATTTATTATAATTTTGATATGTTAATATTTAATATTATTATCTAATATAATTAATTTTTATTTTACTAAACAATATTATTATTTAATATTATATTCTATCTTAAATTTAAAATATATCACTACTACATTTAAATAATTTAATATTATTAAATAAGTAAATACTTAACATTAAATAATATTATTTATATTAAATATAACATATTTTAATAACTATATAATTTATTATAAATTAATTAGTTAAATATTTTATTTAATAATGTAATATTATTATTACAATTAAATAAAAAAATTATTATTAAATATACTTTATGATTATTACAATTAAATTAAATAATATTATTTTATTTAATATTATATTTAATTATAATATTATTTAAATTATATTAAATTTTTATATGATTGAATGAAAATATTTAATATTAGTATTAAATAATATAAAATAATATTATTTAATATTATCTACATATTATTATTTAATAAATATATTATTTTTTATTTAATTTTTAAAATTTTATTTTGTGAATTGAATTATTATATTTGAATCAGTTTAGATATTTGTTTTCAAAACATAACAGTATTAAACAAACATGTTTTCTGTTTTTCAGAAATTAAAAACAAAACAAAAACAAAATTTTCAAAAACAGAAAACAGAAAACGATACCGAACAACTCCTTAATTTTTTGAAAGCTTTTTATTTTGATCATTGGACTTTAAATATTTAACAATTTGATCACCGGTATTTGTAAAATTATTGATATTTTGACTTGCATTATTAGCATTTCACTATTAATGTGTTTGTATAACGATTTAATCACCAAAGTTTTGTAAAATTCAATAGTATAAACTTTCATTATAATCAGAACCATGGCGTTAAGGAGGGAAGAAACGCAGAATAGTTTGGGAAAGGGCGGAAGAAAGCCGAGACACTTTAAGGAGGGAAGAAAGGGAGCCGGTGATATGAATGGGCTGGATTTTTGGCACGAAACAGAGGCTTCGTCTCGGTTGCTTGGAAATTGGCTTTTAGTGGCTCTGTAGGAGTGATAACAACAGTTGTACAGCAGCTGATCTGTAGGTGTAGACAGCAGGGTATTAGCTCGGTTTGGAAGGTTTACAAGGGGTAAGACTACCTTTTTTTTTAGTTTGGGACTAATGTAGGTGTAATAGGAACAAATGCCAAGGCAATGCATGACTATAGGATGGCTGGAAACTTGGCTGTTGTTTTGGAGTTTCACAGCAGCTAAATTTCCTGGTTTAAAAATAGCACCAAGCCACTGTATCTTGGAGATTTAGGGTAAGGTTTATATAACTTAGTTAAATAATATATATAATATAAATATATTGATAATATAATGTTATGAGAGTGATATTAAGCATGGTGTGGATATGGTGTGGATGTAGGTGTGTAGGAAAACACAAGGAATTTCTTCTGAGAACAATAGACCAAGGTGTGCAAGTGAGGTGTTACAAAAGACTAGTGTGGTGCAATATTGATAAGTATATGCTAAGTTGTTTGCTAGTGCCATATATATATATATATATATATATATATATATATAAAACTTGATCATTGAGAATTTATGAATGTTGTGGATGAATATATATATATATATATATATTCATCCACAACATTCATAAATTCTCAATGATCAAGTTTTATATATATATATATATATATATATATATATATTATATATATTATATATATATATATATATATATATATATATTATATAACGTGAAGTGAATGTGTGGACTAGAGGATTAGTTGGATATGTTACGGTGGAATTGCATTGAGTTGAATAGTGTATATTATAGATGTTGTGAGCATGGAATTGGTTTAATGACTTGAAAGTGAGAATGTGTGGATGATAGGTTTAGTAGCCATGGCGACTTCATAAAAGGATGATATTTCTTGTGATGCAATAATGATGTAATGTATATATAGTGTGTGCCCTACTGCCTAATGAGGAAATATCAGCCCATGTGATGCCTGAGGTTGATTTTGTTGGCTCTATCGAGACGAGGTGAATTGGTTTAACTATTAAATTCGAGTTTTTTTAAGAACTTAGCTAACAAGTAAAACAATTTATGCAATAATATAACAAAGGCAATAAATAAAGATAAGTGAGAAAAAGCGAACACAATATTTATAGAGGTTTGGCCAATCTCTTGCCTACATCTTCTCTCCTTGATCCTTTTGTCAAGGGATTGATTTCACTTTTCTTGTGAATCAGTACAAGCCACTTCAAGGTGTGGAGAGACCTCTTACACTTCCTTTTGTAGGCTTAGGAATACCCTCTTAATCTATCTCCTTGCAAAACTACTCACACTCTTACAAGTCAATCTTACAAGGCTTCCACTCCCTTTTGAATCACAGAGATTAATATAAGTGGGATTGTGTACAAGGTAGAATTTCACAAATCAAGTACAAAGAATGATTTTTGAGCTTTGAATTCTTTCTTGAGGCTTAGAGAAGTTGCTGAGTCAGACTGTGCTGCGCATTGTCTCAATAGTACCATGTGTGTAAGAACTAGATACCTAAGGGTCCTGAGTTTGAACCCCTGGGGATGCGAATTGTGAGTGAACAGGCTGGGCCTCACGACAAAACCTTGAGGGGGCCATGTGGGCTCGCCAAAGAAGACAGTATGGATGAGTAATGGTGGACGGCGGACGGGCAGGGGCCTTACATGCTGAGTGCTTGTTCTACCTTTAATCTTCATAAATGCTTGTATTTATAGTCCACCAAGAGCTGAGAACGGTTGTTGGAGCATTTAATGCAATTCTTCCCATTAAAATCCTAAAAAACTAGCCGTTTGGCATTGTTCTCGTGATAGGGGATCGATCCCAAAGTTCCAGAATCACTTTGAACACATTCTGCCTGTCACGACCCGAAGGCCATGACGTATACTTAACACTCAGACTTTATTTCCCATTTATCAATTTTACGAACTAACTTTTTCTTTTTACTTTAGGGTTTGTATTCGGTGTCAGTGTCTTCTCTCAATTACTTTCGAATTCTTATCTGATTTACATTCATCATTTAATTTACCATTTCTTATAATCATTTTAACTTACTTAATATTCTCATTTGTTACTAGACTAAAAAAAAAAAGAAAAACGTCGAAAACTCCCCCTTATATAAAATCGACTTTCCCCAGCTCAATAACCTGCAATAAAACGCAACTATATCCAGCCACATTTTACCAATCCATAGTTTCCAATTCAATTCATTATATACTCCCCAAACTTCCAAGGTCATCATATATATATGTATAGCAGTTAACAACTCAAAATCGACAAATTTTACTTCTCAGATCATCCACGACATAAGCATGGCATTTCGTATCTTATAGTCTTTACAATTCTTTTCTCGGATCGTACTCGATAACCATAGATGACTACAATAATCTAGAACGATCCTAAGTTACATCCCAAAAATATCTATAAACATGTACTGCGCAATTTAAAATGTCATACATGGATGCCATCATAATCCTTTTTCATACCTCAAGAGCAACAAAAACAACACTCAGAGGACTCAAGCTAGTATCGCTACTTTAGGTCGTCCTCGAGGCCTTGCTCCAAAAACTCCAAGCGGGAGTCTTAACTCGTATGATCTGCGATGTTATTAATAAGGGGTGAGCAAAACCACGGCTCAGTAAGTAGCTTAAGTAAACAGATACTAGGCTCATGTCGGTCTATATGCACATGGTTGCATGGTAGTAGATGACATGTTATATATATACATGACATAGTATGCTATACACTATTGTATCAACATGAAACATTCAAATATTGAAAATATTATGATCACAAACGGATTTCGAATGCACTTACTTCGAAGCAGAGAAATATTTCTAAAACTGATAATCAAATCACTGTAGGCACGAGGCCTTAAAATACTGAAAACTCATGCAGATATCAAAACAGAATTCTGATGTAATTTCCTCAAATCGATGACTTTACAGAAAATTGATACTTTATCCGAATTAGGTATAAAGTCTTAAGGTACTGAAAACAAATACGAATAGAGTTTAGGCACGAATCCTTGATAACTGAAACTGATACTGATATCCATCCTAGCTAGTGATGGAGTAGGTGTCGCAAGCAACACAATAACTATGGCCATAGACTATGCTCCAGTCTCGCTGATCAGTCGAGAGCTGGAACTTGCCTGTTAAATTCTCAGACAAGCCTGATAATGCCTAGAGCTCGAGGCTCGTAAGGCGCAGATACTGATACTGATTGTCTAGAGCACAAAGCTCAATAGACGGGTAATAGAACCTAGAGCAAGGCTCAATAGGCTCAAGTGACCCGAAGGTCAATGGATTTGCCCGCACTCAAAAACATATCGGAAAACAGTTCTTTCGTGTAACTCTTCACTTTCATAATTTCAAAATACTGACAAGAAACATTTCGAGCTTTAACTATACAAAATTTGGGTTTTATTTCAAAGTTAGCTCAAACCAGAAAAGTCTTCTGAGTTAAATAGCATACAAATCGTTATACATAGAAAGAATTCATGCATAAGATAGCTTGCATTAAAACATATTAAGTGTAAATGCATGTACGCATTCGTAAAAGTCTCTTGGTGTACAATGCATTGCTACTACGTGTAGTCTATTATGCACTATGCATACATGTACTTCTAGCACAACAATAATTTCGTATTAAGGTCTCAGAACTAACGTTTTTCATGTTATTTAACAAGTGACTTGACCGGCTACAACATACAACATAGAAAATATTTAAAATTCCAGTCAAAGGAGCATTCTTTTCCAATTTATACATTAAGTCCTTTACATCTTACCTTAGTAGCTCGGTCAACGATGTTTCGTCCCTTAATTCATAAATTAACTCAATCGATAAAGGGATTTAATTGTTCCTACGAGATGGTACTAGTAAAGCTTACTTAACCCACTTACCTCGTGGCTTAAAATTTCCTTCCTCGAGCTTCAGAATCCGTACTCAAGTCTCCACACCGCTCCAATGCACTACACAAATTTTTTATCAACACTTTTCAGTAACCCTTGTCATTATACTTAATTATGCACCCACACAAGTCTCTTAGAACTTCAGTTTATTTTAGTTTACTACTAAATCCAAAACCGACTCCTTATCCTCATTCAAGATGTACCAATAGATCCTCATCCTTATTCATATATATATATATATGTAAACATATATACATATATATATGTATATATATATATGCTTGCATATATGTGTAAGGTCCAATATATAAATATATGTGTTCATCCTCTTCTTTTTCCATATAAATATTTACTATATATATATGTGTGTGTGTATACATATATATTTGCTAATATATAAATGTGTATATATGTATACACATTAATCTCAACCAATACACAACTTTTCCTTCTTGAAGATCTTCTCTTGGTTAAGGTTTCATCTCCCCATTTCTCTCCTTCACCATATTCACAAAATCAATTACCAAGTTCGTCTAAGATTTATCCTTCATTTTCATACTTACAATATATATATATATATATATATATACATATATATATATTTGTATATGTATATGTATATGTATATATATACATATATATATTTTGTGTATATCATTATACATCACCCCACTTCATCCTACTAGTGGCCTTACTACATTCACACAAGATTTATATGAATTCACATATATTTTCAGCTTAGTTTTCCTCACCTAGTCACGCAGAACAGCTTTCAATTTCCAGTCTGAATCAACCTCCCACGTCTGGCACTTGAAGATTCACCAAGTTGTCACCGGAACTTGCTCATCAACTGAACTTTCTTGCCTTCTCCTTCAGTCATCGAAAACCCCTGTTTGGGCACCAACAATTTCAGTTCTAAACCCCTCACAAAATGCTGAACCATGCAGAAAATTTTCCTAATCTAGCTCTATTATTCAAACACCACTCAAGTCAGTTTTTATTTACCTTGTTACTGCCTTAGGAGCTGTTCTGTTTTGAGTAGCAGAATGTGTCCTTGGTTAGTTCGGTTGACTCATATTTCTTGCCTCCTTCACAGCCAAGTCAATCCCAAGTTGCAGCTGGTTTGTGAGCCACCAAACGACCTCCTCTATAGCCTCCCAACCGATCCAAATGCAGCCACAGACTAGCTCTTCTTCACGCATCCAACAGGTTCTTCGAACCCCTTTTCTTTTTCCCACGCAAGTAGCTGCAGTTTTGGGTCTTCTTCTTCTTCTTTTGTTTCCTCTCGGCACTTCCAGCCCCAACCGAACCACACCACTCTCTTTCCTTTCGTTTTTTTTCCCTGATTTCTCTTCCTTTCTATTCTCTTTTCTTGGTCCCTCTCTTTTCCTTTTCTTTCTCGTTCGAACCCTTACTGTAGCTTTCTTCTTTTTCGTTTTTGTTTTCCCCTTTTTTTTCTTGTCTTTCTCGTTGAGCCCTTCTCCTTTCCTTTCCTCTTCTCTTCTCCCTTTTCTTCTTTTCCTTTCCCGGTCGAGATCTCCCTCTCTCTTCTCTCGTTTCTTTCCTTCTTTTCCTTCTCCTTTGTAATCGGGTTTTTCTTTCTGTTTTGGCTTTTGGCAAAAGCTTGCTTCTGCCTTTTTCTTTTGTTTCACAGACCTGCTCCCACGATAGTGGGAGCAGGTCACGTTTTATTTATTTATTTTTTTTATATCTTATTTAATATTTATATATATATATACATTTACTTTTAATGTGTTTCTAATATTAACATATTTTTATCATTTCATGTAGGTATATATATATATATATATATCTATATTTTTCATACATCTTGCTATATTTTATTCATTTCATTAGTATTATATCTTATATTATTAAATCACATTTTCCCTTCTAGTTTTATATGCATATACATATATATTTTATATGGTATATTCATCCATTTCATATATATATGCATATATCAATAATGTCCTTGATTTAAATTTATTTTCTTCATTAATTTAACGCATGTCTTGAACTTAATTATATAAATTTTAATTTATGCTAGCACTCATAATTCATTGATAATTGCTCCTAAGAAAAATATTTGTCTCCATTACTAAAGGAAATTAGAAGTACACTAAATTCCAATACTATACTCATTTGATGCCTCTTATTTATTTACAAAAATATTAGTACAATTTGCAATCTTCACAACCTCCCCACCTTAGGAAATTTGGTCCTCCAAATTTTCCATGTCCATCTAAAAAAGGTGAGGATACTTCTCCTTCATCAAACTCTCTAACTCCCACGTAGCTTCTTCTGAAGAGTGATGCTGCCAAAGTACTTTCACTAGAGGAATCGTCTTCGACCTCGATATCTTATCTTTCCTATCCAAGATACGAATAGGTCTCTCAACATAGCTCAAGTCCTCCCTAATCTCTAAAGGTTCATACTCAATGATATGGGAGGGGTCCGGATGATACTTTCTGAGCATCGACACATGGAAGATGTTATGCACGCTTGCCAGCTCTGGCGGTAATGCTAGTCGGTATGCCACGTCACCAATTCTCTCTAGTATCTCAAACGGACCGATATATCGGGAGCTCAACTTCCCTTTCTTACCAAATCTCATTATACCTTTAGATGGAGAGATCTTCAAGAATACTCTATCCCCAACTTGAAATTCTAAAGGCCTTCTCCGACTATCCGCATAGCTCTTCTGTCTACTTTGAGCTGTCCTCAACCTATCACATATCAATTTCACGTCTTCAGAAGCTTTTTCTACCAATTTCGGAGTAAATATCTTTCTTTCACCTACCTCTTCCCAGCCAATAGGGGATCTACACTTCCGTCCATACAACGCCTCGTAAGGTGCCATCCCAATGCTAGAGTGAAAGCTATTATTATACGCAAATTCAGCTAGTGCCAGATGATCATCCCACGAGCCTTGAAAATCTATGACACAAGCCCTCAACATGTCCTTAAGAGTCTGTATTGTCCTCTCTGACTGCCCATCGGTTTGAGGATGGAAGGCTGTGCTAAAGCTCAGTTTAGTTCCCAAAGCATCCTGGAAGTGTCCCCAGAAATGGGAAGTAAACCGAGAATCTCTATCCGAAACTATGCTCACTGGGACCCCGTGTAACCTCACTATTTCTTTGACATACAAATTTGCTAGGGCACTAAGTGAATCGGTAGCCTTCATAGCTAAGAAGTGAGCGGACTTTGTCAATCGATCAACTATCACCCAAATGGCATCATGATTCCTACGAGTCCTCGGAAGCCCCATGATAAAGTCCATAGTTACGTGCTCCCATTTCCACGTAGGTATAGATAAAGGCTTTAGTAAGCCCGCTGGTCTCTGATGTTCAATCTTAACCTTTTGGCACACTAAACACTTGGACACAAAGGTCGCTATATCCTTCTTCATACCAGCCCACCAATACACCTTGCGTAAGTTCTGATACATCTTTGTATTACCTGGATGCATTGTGTATTTGGAGCTGTGTGTCTCTTCCATAATCTGTCTCTTCAAGATTTCACTATCCGGAATACAAATTCTGCCCTTATATCTCAACAGTCCATCATCTCCGATCTCGAAATCTGAGCCCTGATCCGATTGTATATTACTAGTAGTCTCCACAAGTCGAGGATCTTCTTTCTGAGCTTGTCTGATCTGATCAATAATACTAGGCTCTATCCTCAAGCTAGCCATTAAACATTCACCTTCTCGCTCTAGGTTCAGATTCAATTCTGAAAATTTCTCCATCAAATCCCACTCTTTGACCATCATGTAGCTGATCAAACCCATGCTCTTCCTACTCAATGCATCAGCAACTCGATTTGCTTTACCCGGATGGTAGAGAATCTCGCAGTCATAATCCTTCAATAGCTCCATCCATCGTCTCTGTCTCATGTTTAGCTTTTTCTGCGAGAATAAATATTTTAAACTCTTGTGATCTGTGTAAATCTGAAATCGTTCACCATACAAGTAGTGGCGCCATATCTTTAGCGCAAACACTACCGCTGCCAACTCTAGGTCATGTGTGGGATAGTTCCTCTCATGGTCCTTCAATTGTCTCGAACCATAGGCCACTACTTTACTATTCTGCATCAATACACACCCTAGACCTTGTAGAGAGGCATCACTATACACTGCAAATCCCCCGGATCCACTCGGAATTGTCAGAATAGGAGCTGTAGTCAATCGCTGCTTCAATTCTAGAAAGCTGCGCTCACATGCATCATTCCACTCAAACTTGACATTCTTGTGTGTGAGTCGGGTTAGAGGAGCAGCCAACTTAGAAAATCCTTCTACAAATCTCCTATAGTATCCCGCAAGCCCTAAAAAGCTGCGAATTTCGGTTACTGTCTTAGGCCTCTCCCAATTAATTACAGCCTTTATCTTAGCTGGGTCAACCGACACAGCATCCTTTGACACTACATGCCCCAGAAAACTGATTTGCTCTAACCAAAATTCGCACTTACTGAGCTTGGCATAGAGCTCTTTCTCTCGAAGAGTTTGAAGCACAATATGTAGGTGGTGTTCATGCTCTTCTCGAGATCGAGAATATACTAGTATGTCATCGATGAAAACAATGACGAACTTGTCCAAGTAGGGCTTAAACACTTCATTCATCAGTCCCATGAACGCTGCAGGGGCGTTTGTTAAACCAAATGGCATGACCAAGAACTCATAGTGGCCATAACGAGTCGTGAAGGCTGTTTTCGATACATCTTCCTTTCTGATTCTTAGCTGATGGTACCCAGACCTCAAATCAATCTTGAAAAATATCTGAGCACCCTTCAACTGATCCAACAAGTCGTTAATTCTAGGCAGTGGATACTTATTCTTCACCGTCACTTGATTCAACTGCCTATAGTCTATACACAGCCTCAAACTACCATCCTTCTTTTTCACAAATAACACTGGAGCCCCCCAGGGAGACACACTTGGTCTTATAAAACCTTTATCTAGCAGCTCTTGCAACTGCTTTTTCAGTTCTTCTAACTCAACCAAGGCCATTCGGTATGGAGGCTTTGATACCGGTTGAGTGCCTGGGAGTAGCTCTATAGCGAACTCCGTCTCCCTTTCCGGAGGTAGCCCTGGTAGCTCATCCGGAAAAACATCAGAGAACTCCTTGACAATTGGAATGTCGAACAGTTCCGGATGGCTCCTTTCAGCATCCTCGACAAATGCGAGATAGCCTTCATAAACAATTAATCTCATATTAGTGAGACATCAACAAAATCAAAATCATTCTATTTATCCTTCCCAAAGCGTAGTACAAGCTTTTCAGGTAGGGAGAGAGTTACAATCTTCCTATAGCAATCTACACTAGCACGATGGTTGGTTAACCAATCCATGCCTAGTATTACATCAAAGTCATACATATTCAATAAGATCAAATCTACTGTTAAGTACTCATCTCCCACCTTGACCTTACACTGACGATAGACATATTCAGTTGTTTGAGATTCCCTAAAAGGAGTAGTAATATGTAACAGATGGCCTAGAGGTTCTGACTCTATATGCAATCTACTAGCAAATGCAGGTGAGATGAATGAGTGAGTTGCACCTGAATCTATAAGTACAATAGCTTCCAAGTCACAGATAGTGAGCTTACCCCTGATAACTGAGCCGGAAGCATCAGCTGCCTCCTGATCGAGTGCAAATACTCTACCCTGCACCATTGGCCCCTTGCCCTTATCTTGGGCCTTCTTCTGTTGCGGCACGTTTTGTTTCTCAACTTGCCTCTCTGTGGCCTTAAGCAAAGGACAATCTCTGATCATGTGACCTGTCTTGCCACACCTGAAACAAGCCCCAGTAAGTCTATGACAAGGTCGATCACCATGCTTGTGGCCGCAAATAGTACAAGGCTGAGATGTAGGAGTAGCACTAGGGATGATGGTCAAGGCTCTGTTAGGAGGAGTAGTAGTAGCTGTAGGCCTAGTAGCCTGTGATCGAGGCGCAACAAACCTCTGCCTCTTATTTTGTCCCTGTGATCTACTCGGCTCAAACCTCCTCTTCTTATTTCTCCTATCTATGAATGGTTTAGCTCTAGGAGGTTTCCTTGTCCCATACTCAGCTTGAGTAATCTCCAATTCTTGCTCAACAGTCTGAGCCTTTCTAACCACTGCCTCATACTCTGTGAGCTCAAATGGAGTGACTCAGCTTCGGATGATAGGTCTCAATCCCGAAGCAAATCTCTCTGCCTTCTTTTCATCATTAGCAGCATAATCTGTATCATACTTAACCAAGGCAGTGAAACGGGTCTCGTACTCATCAACCCTCATCAATCCTTAAGTAAGTTCCATAAATTCCTTCTTTTTTTGTCTCCTGGCAGCTTTGGAGATATAGTGGTTCATGAAAGCCTCTACAAGTCTCTCCCATGTAATGACCGGATCCTTGGCCAATAAGAATGTCTCATGGGTCTTCCACCACTTCTGTGCATCACCCCTCATCATATACACAGCTAAGGAAACCCTTTCAGTAGTACTGCAACCCATATACTTGAAAAGGAACTCCATCTCCTCTATCCATTCCTCAGCCTTCGCCGGATCCTTCTCCCCCTTAAACTGTGATGGGTTCATCTTCTGGAATTGTCGGAGGAGTGTCATGTTTCTATCCACCGATTCCCAGCCTCAGGTACGGCTGGTGGAGGCACAGCTGGCAAAGGTGCGACCTGTGGCACCACGGAGTGGCGGAGGTGGTGCCTGTTGCGGTGGTGGTGGAGGCTGTGGCATAGCAGGTGCAGTAGGGGTGGCACAGGAGGTGTAGGAGGTGGTGGTGTAGCCTGTTGTGTACCAGCTTGGTTGGCCACCAATTGTTGTAATAGGGCCGTCATGGTCTCATGACTTTGTTCTATTCTAGCCATCCTTGCCTCAATACTATCTGGTGGTGGAGGTGTGGGGTGTGAGGATGATGGAGGCAGTGGATGGGGTCGAACGTGTAATCGGAAACCTTCGAGCCAACCCCCTAGGTCTGCCTCCAATTCTCCTCATCGTATTTCGATTAACAGAAATACCTATACCAAGAGCAGATCAATCTTAGTATAAGTTAGTAACAGTGGTTACATGCAGACATTACACAGTACATGGGATGTAACACTAATAACGACCTCTATGACACTGACACGTACTAGACAAACCGGGCTCTGATACCATTTAATCTGTCACGACCCGAAGGCCATGACGTATACTTAACACTTAGACTTTATTTCCCATTTATCAATTTTACGAACTAACTTTTTCTTTTTACTTTAGGGTTTGTATTCGGTGTCAGTGTCTTCTCTCAATTACTTTCGAATTCTTATATCTGATTTACATTCATCATTTAATTTACCATTTCTTATAATCATTTAAACTTACTAATATTCTCATTTGTTACTAGACTAAAAAAAAAAAAAAAAAACTCGAAAACTCCCCCTTATATAAAATCGACTTTCCCAGCTCAATAACCTGCAATAAACGCAACTATATCCAGCCACATTTTACCAATCCAAGTTTCCAATTCAATTCATTATATACTCCCCAAACTATCCAAGGTCATCATATATATATGTATAGCAGTTAACAACTCAAAATCGATAAATTTACTTCTCAGATCATCCACGACATAAGCATGGCAATTTCGTATCTTATAGTCTTTACAATTCTTTCTCGGATCGTACTCGATAAACCATAGATGACTACAATAATCTAGAACGATCCTAAGTTACATCCCAAAAATATCTATAAACATGTACTGCGCAATTTAAAATGTCATACATGGATGCCATCATAATCCTTTTTCATACCTCAAGAGCAACAAAAACAGCACTCAGAGGACTCAACTAGTATCGCTACTTTTAGGTCGTCCTCGAGGCCTTGCTCCAAAAACTCCAAGCGGGAGTCTTAACTCGTATGATCTGCGATGTTATTAATAAGGGGTAGCAAAACCACGGCTCAGTAAGTAGCTTAAGTAAACAGATACTAGGCTCATGTCGGTCTATATGCACATGGTTGCATGGTAGTAGATGACATGTTATATATATACATGACATAGTATGCTATACACTATTGTATCAACATGAAACATTCAAATATGAAAATATTATGATCACAAAACGGATTTCGAATGCACTTACTTTCGAAGCAGAGAAATATTTCTAAAACTGATAATCAAATCACTGTAGGCACGAGGCCATTAAAATACTGAAAACTCATGCAATATCAAAACAGAATTCTGATGTAATTTCCTCAAATCGATGACTTTACAGAAAATTGATACTTTATTCCGAATTAGGTATAAAGTCTTAAGGTACTGAAAACAAATACGAATAGAGTTTAGGCACGAATCCTTGATAACTGAAACTGATACTGATATCCATCCTAGCTAGTGATGGAGTAGGTGTCCGCAAGCAACACAATAACATGGCCATAGACTATGCTCCAGTCTCGCTGATCAAGTCGAGAGCTGGAACTTGCCTGTTAAATTCTCAACAAGCCTGATAATGCCTAGAGCTCGAGGCTCGTAAGGCGCAGATACTGATACTGATTGTCTAGAGCACAAAGTCAATAGACGGGTAATAGAACCTAGAGCAAGGCTCAATAGGCTCAAGTGACCCGAAGGTCAATGATTTGCCCGCACTCAAAAACATATCGGAAACAGTTCTTTCGTGTAACTCTTCACTTCATAATTCAAAATACTGACAAGAAACATTTCGAGCTTTAACTATACAAAATTTGGGTTTTATTTCAAAGTTAGCTCAAACCAAAAGTCTTCTGAGTTAAATAGCATACAAATCGTTATACATAGAAAGAATTCATGCATAAGATAGCTTGCATTAAAACATATTAAGTGTAAATGCATGTACGCATTCGTAAAGTCTCTTGGTGTACAATGCATTGCTACTACGTGTAGTCCTATTATGCACTATGCATAACATGTACTTCTAGCACAACAATATTTCGTATTAAGGTCTCAGAACTAACGTTTTTTCATGTTATTTAACAAGTGACTTGACACGGCTACAACATACAACATAGAAAATGATATTTAAAATTCCAGTCAAAGGAGCATTCTTTTCCAATTTATACATTAAGTCCTTTACATCTTACCTTAGTAGCTCGGTCAACGATGTTTCGTCCCTTAATTCATAAATTAACTCAATCGATAAAGGGATTTAATTGTTCCTACGAGATGGTACTAGTAAAGCTTACTTAACCCACTTACCTCGTGGCTTAAAATTTCCTTCCTCGAGCTTCAGAATCCGTACTCAAGTCTCCACACCGCTCCAATGCACTACACAAATTTTTTATCAACACTTTTCAGTAACCCTTGTCATTATACTTAATTATGCACCCACACAAGTCTCTTAGAACTTCAGTTTATTTTAGTTTACTACTAAATCCAAAACCGACTCCTTATCCTCATTCAAGATGTACCAATAGATCCTCATCCTTATTCATATATATATATATATATATATGTAAACATATATACATATATATATATATATATATATATATGCTTGCATATATGTGTAAGGTCCAATATATAAATATATGTGTTCATCCTCTTCTTTTTCCATATAAATATTTACTATATATATGTGTGTGTGTATACATATATATTTGCTAATATATAAATGTGTATATATGTATACACATTAATCTCAACCAATACACAACTTTTCCTTCTTGAAGATCTTCTCTTGGTTAAGGTTTCATCTCCCCATTTCTCTCCTTCACCATATTCACAAAATCAATTACCAAGTTCGTCTAAGATTTATCCTTCATTTTCATACTTACATATATATATATACATATATATATATTTGTATATGTATATGTATATGTATATATATACATATATATATTTGTGTATATCATTATACATCACCCCACTTCATCCTACTAGTGGCCTTACTACATTCACACAAGATTTATATGAATTCACATATATTTTCAGCTTAGTTTTCCTCACCTAGTCACGCAGAACAGCTTTCAATTTCCAGTCTGAATCAACCTCCCACGTCTGGCACTTGAAGATTCACCAAGTTGTCACCGGAACTTGCTCATCAACTGAACTTTCTTGCCTTCTCCTTCAGTCATCGAAAACCCCTGTTTGGGCACCAACAATTTCAGTTCTAAACCCCTCACAAAATGCTGAACCATGCAGAAAATTTTCCTAATCTAGCTCTATTATTCAAACACCACTCAAGTCAGTTTTTATTTACCTTGTTACTGCCTTAGGAGCTGTTCTGTTTTGAGTAGCAGAATGTGTCCTTGGTTAGTTCGGTTGACTCATATTTCTTGCCTCCTTCACAGCCAAGTCAATCCCAAGTTGCAGCTGGTTCGTGAGCCACCAAACGACCTCCTCTATAGCCTCCCAACCGATCCAAATGCAGCCACAGACTAGCTCTTCTTCACGCATCCAACAGGTTCTTCGAACCCCTTTTCTTTTTCCCACGCAAGTAGCTGCAGTTTTTGGTCTTCTTCTTCTTCTTCTTTTGTTTCCTCTCGGCACTTCCAGCCCCAACCGAACCACACCACTCTCTTTCCTTTCGTTTTTTTCCCTGATTTCTCTTCCTTTCTATTCTCTTTTCTTGGTCCCTCTCTTTTCCTTTTCTTTCTCGTTCGAACCCTTACTGTAGCTTTCTTCTTTTCCGTTTTTGTTTTCCCCTTTTTTTTCTTGTCTTTCTTGTTGAGCCCTTCTCCTTTCCTTTCCTCTTCTCTTCTCCCTTTTCTTCTTTTCCTTTCCCGGTCGAGATCTCCCTCTCTCTTCTCTCCTTTCTTTCCTTCTTTTCCTTCTCCTTTGTAATCGGGTTTTTCTTTCTGTTTTGGCTGCTTCTGCCTTTTTCTTCTGCCTTTTTCTTTTGTTTCAGGAGCAGGTCACGTTTTATTTATTTATTTATTTATTTATTTATTTATTTTATATCTTATTTAATATTTATATATATATACATTTACTTTTAATGTGTTTCTAATATTAACATATTTTTATCATTTCATGTAGGTATATATATATATATATCTATATTTTTCATACATCTTGCTATATTTTATTCATTTCATTAGTATTATATCTTATATTATTAAATCACATTTTCCCTTCTAGTTTTATATGCATATACATATATATTTTATATGGTATATTCATCCATTTCATATATATATGCATATATCAATAATGTCCTTGATTTAAATTTATTTTCTTCATTAATTTAACGCATGTCTTGAACTTAATTATATAAATTTTAATTTATGCTAGCACTCATAATTCATTGATAATTGCTCCTAAGCAAAATATTTGTCTTCATTACTAAAGGAAATTAGAAGTACACTAAATTCCAATACTATACTCATTTGATGCCTCTTATTTATTTACAAAAATATTAGTACAATTTGCAATCTTCACACTGCCAAATGGGGATCGATCCCTTCCCTGGGGGGATCGATCCTCTCCTTTGATTTTTGCCTTTGGGACCATTCTGCCAATACAGGATAGATCCCTCATCATGGGAGATCGATCCCTCACGTCTTTCCTGCACTTTTGTGAGTTGTTTCGGGATAGAAATGATGTGTTTTGTGATTTCAATTCAGTTCAAAACATTTTTCAATTTTATAAGAATATTTCTTGACTTTCTCAATTGAAAACTTAGTCCAAAACCTTGTTAAGTGATTTTCTATCATTGTGTTTATCTTAAGCAAATTTACAATATAGAGTAAGACATTTAGCATCACTTAAGTTTTTGTCATTTCAAAATACTTGTTAATTTAAAGCTAACAGATATATATATATATATTTATATATAATGTTATTGAAGGCTAAGTCACCTTGTAGGGTTAGCCTATGTCAGCATTATACATCGTAGCTATCATGCATGGCATGAATAAATTATGCATTGAGATACATAAACTTTTGAATATGACAAGTGTTGTTTTAAAAAAGTTTCAAAATCCTTTGTGTCTACGTGATAACTTGATTACTTTGACAACTTTATTTTCATGATTTTGTACATCTTGACGAGCTGTTCAAAGCGTGTGCTACTTTGTGCTTTGTCATTTAATTATATATTTTCAAAGGACATAATGCTTTGATCATGTGACTATATTTTAAAAATTTGTCTTTAAAGGGATTTTGATACGTGAGACTTATGGGACCCTGTTATTATGCCTACGTGGCATTTATTATGTTTGTGTGGCATTTTACACACTTGTGTAGCATTTAGACGCATATATATATACATCATGGACTTTGTATGTGTGACAATGGATATATATGTATGTATGTATATGTGTATATATATATATAGGACTATGAGTTGTTCAATATAGCTACAGTGGATGCTCGTAGAAAAGTTCCTTGGTTATATTTCTAAAACCTTGTTTCTATTGCTAAATCTCGAGAATAATGC
This sequence comes from Heritiera littoralis, assembly GCA_031772115.1. Classification (NCBI taxonomy): domain Eukaryota; kingdom Viridiplantae; phylum Streptophyta; class Magnoliopsida; order Malvales; family Malvaceae; genus Heritiera; species Heritiera littoralis. The sequence goes on from JAPDPK010000063.1 coordinate 2,904,520, forward strand.
CTATCTCTTAGTTAATGTTGTTAATTATGCATTGTAGATTTGTTTAAGGAAAAGAATGAATTTCTTATTCTTTTTTGTACAGGATCTCGGTTTTGTTAACTGTTATGAACACTAATATGAATTTATGTTTTCTGCATTATTATTTTATGCTTCGTGAATATATTTAAATTGAGATTCCAGTATTCTTTGTATATTGCACCTAATAAATAGATTTTAATGCATTTGTTCATGCACGGTGTAGACACCATTTTTATCCGGGTATTTTTTAAACATTTTTAATTAATTAGTTTTTATATATATTTTTATTTTAATTTAGAAATAAATTTTGATTTTGATTTTTTTTATTTTAGATAAAAAAATATAAAAAAAAGAAAGGAAATCAGAATTAATTTTGATAGGAAAGCAAAATTAAATGAGACTATTAAAAGATAAAAAATTAATTTGGTGGAAAGAAAAATAAGAATTAATATCGGATTTAATATCCAATTCTTCAAATATAAAATTTCTTAAAATATTGGTTCTTGATTTTTATGTATTACCTAAAATAAAAGGAGACCTAGGTCTATTTAAAGAAGATACAAAAAAATATACGGAGGGGGGGGGGGGCAGTTCATGAGTGGATCGAAAACAACCGCATCAATAATCATCTTCAACCCAGCTGTGCAATACCATCATCGTCCCCTGCACTGCCCTTCACCATCTTCACCGCTATTGCGTCCCTACTCATTGTTCAAACCACACCGCCGTTTTGCTGTTGCTTGAACCTCCTCGCCATCCTTGCTCCTTATTGCATCATCATTCATCACCTCGCCAATTGAGAATGAAAGAAGGAACAGAGGAAAAGAAGTGAGACTGGTTTGAAAAGAAAGAAAAGGATTTTTTTTATATAAAAAAACAAAGCTGCAACGTTTCGTCTATTGTAAAAGAGGTAAGCCTTATGCTTTAAAGTGGAATTCTATCCACTGTACGTTACTGCCATGATGATCTTTGTATTATTTATTATTTTTTTTAATTGATTTGGCTTTATGGTCATATGTTTGGTTTATATTAGTCATATTAATTTGTTAAATAATTTTATTAATAGGGATCGATTTCGTAAATAAATTAGTTTAAAGAGTTTAATAGAAATAATTAAAATAATTTGATATGATTAATATTCGGTGTATATTTATATATAATATGATCATTATTTTCTTTCTTTCATATGCTATTATTACTATTATTATTTTTTAAAAGTAAACTTATTAAGAATGGAAATCTTAGAACTACGAATTGGGAACTCATAATAGAACAGAATTTCAAAGTATTAGCAAATTAATGCCTTAGAAGAATATAATAATAAACATTTTAAAATAGAATAAATATGTATAATTCCGACGATGGAACTCTATAAGGATTACGCTTAAGTAATACTTTTAGAGATCTTGAGGTGAGAAAAATTCTATCCAAGGCCTCACCAGCTTAATGGAGGGTCTAAATAGTATTTTCAATAACAAATAATTTATATTCATAAAATAAATATATTATAAAATTAAAATAAATCTATTATAAACTAAAATAAAATAAATCTATTATAAAATTAAAACAAAAATAATTATTTATATGATTAGAAAGGATATTAATAATTTGTAATAATATAATAAAAATAATAATAGCAAGTAACAAAATAAGGAGGGAAAATAAATGAAGTAATTAGAATTAGATATTAAAATAATAATGAATATGAATATGAATCAAGAGAATCACGCTTAAGTAATTCTCTTGAAAATTTCTAGGTTAGAAAATTCTCTCAAGGCCTCACCAGCTTAATGGATGGTATAAGAGGGTTTTTGATAACAAGTGATTTATATTTCATCTAAAAATAAAATAAGATGTATTAAAAACTAAAATTAAAGTAATTAGTCAAAAAGATAAAATAATAATTATAAACAAATATTAATAATTCAATAACAATAATAAATAATAATGATAATAGTTAATAATAATTATTGAGATTGAATATTGATTGCTCCGATGATAAGATTCCAAAAGAGATTACGCTTAAGTAATATTTTGGAAATCTTTAAGTAAAAAATTTTCTTTCAAGGTCTAATGGAAGATCTAAAAGGAATTTTTGATAAGAGTAATTCATGTTCATTTTTTAAAATAAATAAATAATAAATAATATATAAATTAAGAATTAATAAATGAAAATAATAAAAGTAATAAAAACAATATAATAAGAATAAATTAGATAGAAGGAGTCAATGTTAGGATATTTCATAAAACGTTAAAATGAATCCGACGACGGAGCCTCTTCAAGCAAGTCGCATAATACTACTTGAATACTCTTGAGGTGCGAAAAATTTTTTATGTTGTCCCACCAGCTTAATGGAGGATGCTTAGAAATATTTTCCAATATTTAATTATTAAACTTAAGATTAACTAAGGCAAATTTGAAATATCCTAAAGCTAGTTGGTACCATTTTAGGATAGGCGTTGTGAGGGTGCCAATCCTTCCTCACGCGTAACCGTACTTCCGAACCCTAAATTTGAGATGTAGACCAGTCCTTATCCATAGTTTGAATAGGTGACCAATCACACCTAGGTAGAATGGTTGGTGGAGACTCCTTAGATTTTGTGTCTGGCTATTAGGTTTTTTTTTTTTCTAAAACTTAATACGTTATAACACACGGCACATGAATTTTGCTACAAGTGGGGACCACATAAGATAGGTGTTAGAGTTGGAGCATGGGAAAATGAGGAGTTTTAAAGTATCACTCTAATTAATACCCCTAAAAGCCCTAACACAAGATCGTAAATATTAAGGTTAGCTAGGACTACTCACCATGAATGCATAAAGCATGTTTTTACGATTAAAACTCGGTTTTAAACATGCATATACATGTATTTAGTACAATGTGAGCCTAGCATCTCTTGATATATATTTTCTTACTAGGCTTTAGCTCACTTCCTTTTATTCTTCTAGTTTACTTCTGTTAGACTCAAACACAAAAGTGGTGCACCAAGTGATTGATTCACGTATTTCAGAGTTTATTCCTTTTTGTTGAGGTATAACCTCTTCTTATTTTATTTATATTCTAGACTGAGATTCTTTTTTGTATACGCAGTATATAGGATTGGGATGTAAGTAATAGGATTGAAACCTATGAACTCTTGTAAATGTTCCCTGTGATGGAAATCAAATAAATATTATGCTTTAAGTAATATGTAATATTTTGAGTTGCTTAATGAGATGATATTTATGCAGTAGGTTGATATAATTCTTTGATGTTATCTAAGGATGAAAAATAGATGTATTATAGGTTGAAAATTTTCTTATGTAAAATGGCATGTATCATGAGGTAATTAGATGGGATTTTAGACAATTAATCTTAAATATTTAAAATAAGTAGTAATCTACTTGTTAAGTGAAAACTACACTAAGCGAGTGACAAACGTATTAAGTAAAGGAAAAAGTTAGCTCGAATTTCCTAACTTCCAAAGGCATTACATTGCTTCTTGTTAGGCTTACCCTCTCATCTTTGAAATTGTAGTTTCTTTGAACAAGGCTTGTCACCTTTGGTGTGATGCCTTTTCCTTTCTAAATTATTGTTCCATGCTTTTTGTGAGTTCTAGCTTACCTAACTTTTGATTTACTCATTCTTTGCTTTGTGCCCTATCATGACTACTTTGATTCTCTTTTCATGTTTTGAGCTTTAATTTTATTTTATCTTCCACTTTCATGTAGCATTAACCCATACATATTTTGAGCCTTAACTTAATAGCTTCAACTTTTGCAAGAACTTAGCTTTCTTGCGTGCCTTGAGCCCTAACTTGATAGCTTTTGCTCTTATGATGACTTAGATTCCTTGTGTGCCTCGAGTCTTAGCTTGATAGCTTTCAATCTTGTAAGTTTTAGATTCCTTATGTGTCTCAAGCCCTAGCCTGATCGCTTCTGCTCTTATGAGGACTTAGATTGATTCGCATGTCACGAGCTCTAGCATGATCACTTCTATTCCTCTAAGGACTTAGACGGATTCACATGCCTCAAGATCTAGCATGATCGTTTATGCTCCTTTAAGGACTTAGATGGGTTCACATGCCCCGAGCTCTAGCATCATTACTTATGCTCTTTTGAGTACTTAGATGGATTTCGACCTAGAGGATGTCATGTCTTTGTCGTTCACACAACTTTAATCATGTTAAGCCCTATATACTCAAGATTGTCTAAGAGAATGTTACATCCTTATCATCTGTGGTCTTGCATTTGTGCTAAAAATCAGCCAACAAAATGTTACTTGTTGGGAATTTAAGCATACAATTAACATACATAGCGCAACGAAAATTTAAAATTTTTCTTAAATTCTCTTCTTTGGATCACTTTGATATTAATAAAATAAACATATAATGAGAAGACTAAAAGATTACCTTTTTCAAGTGAATGTTGATAACTTGTGCACTAAAGGTCGATCACCACCACTAAAGCTATCCAAACGTCCAGCATCTAATAGTATCCATACAAATCGCAAAGAATAAATTTTTTTTGTTAGTATTTTTCCTTACACTAAACACAAAAGAGAGAAATGTTCTAGACCAAAAACCATTCAGGGTGGGTTAAGGTAACGTGTTAAAAAGTTTCAGCTTTGAACTTAGAAGAATAGAATTGTTCCTTATTTAAGTAATTTATTGTAATAAACATTAAAATAAAAAATAATAAAAATGAACTGGATACCTAAATTATCTAATTCTATCTTTATTTACTTAATTTATTCGAATAAACATTAAAATAAAAATTGAATAAAAATGAAATACCTAAAGGGTGTTTCTAACCACAACCTATTTCTAACTAGGCACATCCTAAGTAAATTCTTTTTTTTCTTTCCAAAATTAACCATTTGGAATATTACAATTATACCCTAAACCTATCTCAGCACACCCAAAACACACCCTAAATCACTCAACCCCCCTCCCGTTCACATTCTCAAAGCAAATCAAACCCACTTAAAAACTGAAGTCATGGAGTATTTTGACGATAATACAAGCAAGGAATCATTTACGGATGAAGATTTAGAAGAAATGTATCATAATGCTGAAGAGGTATGTTATTATACTTGGAGAACGTTGTAATTTTTTCATTTTTCGATTCAACTACTGGAAATTCAACACTCCCGGTAATGAATTACTGGGAGGTATGTAGTCTCGAGGAACTTTACTGCCGCGCATATGCTAGAATCGTGGCACAATAGTGCCGTGATACAGATCATATCGTAGGCACCCTCATGCCCCAAGCCTTATGGTCTCGCGGTACCCTAGTGCCCTGAGATTGTGAGGCTCGTGGCACCAAGGTACCGCGAGACTGAAAATTAAATAATTAATTTTTTTAGTTTAGATTAAATTTAAGTTATTTTATTTTTAGTTTAGATTATATCTGAAATGGATTAAATTTAACTTATATGTGAAATGGCTGTTGAGACCATGTTCTTGGCTGTCGAGACCACATATGTTGTCTTGAGAAGATTAATAGTTTTTTATTTAATTATTTAGTTAACTGATACGTAAAAAAACTAATAATTTGTTGAATATTTGTAAGATGACAGAAGATTAATAATTTATCAGCATGCAGTGGAGTCTTCTCAATTTGATTGCACTGAGTCATTTACTATGGACAAGGTTTTTTCTACTCGAGAAGAGTTAATAACATGGGCAAGGGAGATGGGCAGAAATGTAGGATTCGTAGTTGTGATTAGAGGATCTGAACCAACAATTTTTTCAAGAAAACCTAGATTACGACTCTATTGTGAACGAAATGAAAGATTTAGAGAGTCGAAAAAGAAGAAAGCTCAATGCACTAATAAACCAACTCGTAAGGGTGTTAGAACAAAGAAATGTGGCTGTCCATTCGAGCTACTGGGTGTGAAATTAGAAAAAGATGATAAGTGGCAAGTTCAAGTAGTAAACGGGATACATAATCATGCGCTTGCGAGACATTTTGAGGGTCATCCATTTGTCGCAAGATTATCAATTGAGGAGAAGGAAGTTGTAGCTGATATGACCAAGAACATGATCAAACCATGAAATATTCTCATTGTAGACACCGAATTTTGTCCAAATCAATAGGACTACATTCGATTAAGCTTTCAAAATCCGAATTGAAATGTTGGGCATCCAAGCCCGGTAAAGTGGGCCAGGTTTGATTTTGTTGTTGTAGACACCAAATTTTGTCCAAATTGATAGTTTTAAACTCAATCGGACTTTCAAAATCCAAAATAAAACATTGGGCTCAAGGCCCATTAAAATGAGTAAATTTATTTTTATTAGTATTTTATTTGCATCTATTTGTTTTATTTTTATTTTTATTATTTTTATTGTTATTTTTGTTTTCATTTTTATTATTTTTATTTTTATATATTTGTTTTTATTTTTATTTTTATTATTTGTTTTGTTATTATGTATGTTATTATTGTTATTGTTTTTTATCACATGTGTTTGTTTTATTATTTATTATTATTATTATTATTACTGTTTTTTATTATTAGTATTATTATCTTTTCTATTATTATTATCTTTTCTTTTTTATTATTATTATTATTATTATTATTATCTTTTCTTTTATTATTATTATTATTATTATTATTATTATTATTATTATTATTATTATCTTTTCTTTTTACTATTATCTTTCTTTTCTTTTCTACTATTATTATTATTATTATTATTATTATTATTATTATTATTATCTTTTCTTTTTATTATTATTATTATTATTTTTTCTTTTTTTCTTATTATTATTATTATTATTATTATTATTATTATTATTATTATTATTATTATTATTATTATTATTTTATTTTTGTTCTGTCTTTCCCAGCCGCCGGCGGTTCCGATCCTTCCCCCTAGGTCTCGGCTGCCACAAATTCATCTTCCCCAGGCATCAATCCCATCTCTGACCACTGCCTTGGAGATCTGGAAAACAATAAGGAGAACCCAGATAGGTTCTAACCCACCGGATCAAAGGGAGACTCGGAATGGTGTTTAAAAGACTTGAATAATTCAAGCAGCGTTTTTTTCTAGGGAGGACAGACTCAAAAACAAAAGATATCAAAAAAAAAAAACCCTAAGACACCGCCACCACCGAAACCACCCCTGCACCCTACGCTAAACCTACCAACAGAAGCCCTAAGCCACCACCGTAGCCACTACTCACCGTCACCGAGCTATCATCACCAGATCCCAACCACCATTCATCACTGTCACCACCATCACCTACCCAAAACCTAACCAAAAACGAACCCCAAACCCTAGAACCGAGACCCTTAGGATCTCGGATCTAGAAACCCTAAATCTAAAACCTGCAAGAAAGACAAAAAGACAAGCAACCATAACCAGATCCAACCGGATAAAAACAAATACAACAAAAAAAACCACAAACAGAGGAAAAAGCTTTCGGAAAAGCTAGATCCGGGAGGTCGGAGTGTTTTTGGGGTTAAACGGAGCTCAGATCGGAGTTGGGAGGGAAGGAGTAGGGTATTTTTGGGGTATCGGGAAGATCACCGGCGACGACGAACGGCGGCGCACGACGGCCGGCGGTCGTCCGGAGAAGGGGAGGCTGAGAGGATTTTGGTGGGTTTTTGAAGTTTTTTTTGGGAAGATCGGTAACAAATGAAACAAGAAAAAAAATGGGATCTTTTATAAACGGTCAAAACGGTGCGTTTTGAGCCAGAGGACCCGCGCATCGCCCCTGACCCGACCCGAAGTCCGCGCAACCCGCTACCGTGATCCGCGTGCCGACCCGCTCGCGACCCGCACGCTGAACCGCTCCCCCGACCCGCTCGTCGACCCGCTTCGGCCCGTCTCCCTTAACAGACTTGGGCCTCTGCTGCTTGGGCTCGATTTTCGGCCCATTTTTGGACTGGGGTATATTTTTTTTTTCATTTTATTTATTTGTTTTATAAATTAATTTGTCTTAGGTGTTTTCTTATGCATTATCATGGCAAAAAATAATAGATAAATAATAAATAAATAAGTGGAATAATATAATATATAAAAATAAAATAAACATATAGTTTTAAATAAATAATGTAAAATATGTAAAAAGCATAGTTTTAAAATATATAAGTTTTATGTACATGAAAGGTATATATTAATAAATATAAAGAAATGTATATATATATATATATATATATATATATATAGTTCAAAATGTAAAACAAATATGTATAAAGTGTATAAAATAGATATAGAAATACAATACATATGTAGATGTATAAATAAAAATACATAAAATAGGTACATGAATTACACATAACCATATAGTTATTTATGTATAATAAATGTTTTTTATTTTTTTATTATTTTTTTATGTTTTTCACAATTTAATATAAAAATCTTTTTAGGAAGTTAGGAAATCTACATAATTTTAAAATGTACAAAGGATATATAAAATGTGTAAATAAATAAAATATTTAATTTGTTTTTATATATATATAATTTTCTTTTTATTAAACAATTTACCATAAAAGAATATTTTAAAAAGCTAAAAGATAAAATAAAAATACAAAAGTAAAATAAATAAATAAAGTAAGCATGAATTCCGATGATGAGATATCGTAGAAGTCACAAGTAGTGATTCTTCGAATATCTCTAGGTGAGAGGAATTTATCGAACGTCGCCAAAAGTATTGGGATATTCGATTTAATTTCTCAATATCCAAATTCATGTTTATTTTAAAAATATGTAATAATATATTTTGTAATAAGGAATGTTGAGAAAAATACTAATTAAATGAAAATTAATAAAAACAAAAGAAGTAATGGAGGTAGCTAGAAAGGATTAATAAGAATGTAGATTTTAGGAATATATAAATACCAAAACAATCAAACCAATAAAAATTGAGAATAATAAAATTTCAAAAGTGATTGAATTAACCAAAAAATGGAATAGAATTTTAATAAAAGATGATAACAAAAGGGATTAAGCTAATAAATCTAAATAAATAAAGACAAGAATTAGTGGAAATAAAATAATTCATGAGAGGTAAAAGCTAATGCCCGATGATGGGATGTTACGGAAGTCACAAGTAGTGATTCCTAACTGATCCCTAGGTAAGAGAAATTTCACTAAATGTTGCCAAAAGTATTAGAACATTTAGAGAGGTTTTTCAATACATAAGCTTTTATCTTAAAAATATCTAACAATAAATATAAAAAAAAATATATAAAAAAAATAAGGTCAACAAAAATAACAAAATAAATAATGAAAAATAACAAAATAAAGATAAACAATGAATATGTTAAATAAGAAAGTAAAAATCTATATGCATTATATATTACACGTTTGCATCATATGCTTCAATGTTAATATTAAAGAATGGAGTTCGTCCGATGATGGGATGTTACGGAAGTCACAAGTAGTGATTCCTAACTGATCCCTAGGTGAGAAGAGTCCTACTAAATGTTGCCAAAAGTATTGGAATATTTAGTATGATTTTTCAATATACGTATCTTCATTTTTTTTAAAAAAATAAAAAATAAATAATGTAAAAAATAAAGGAATGATAAATACGTTAAATAGACATGCATTGCGCATCATTTATTATCTGTTTACATCACATGCCTTCACGCGAATCAAAAAATGTGAATCCTCCAAGGATGAGATTCTATAGAAGTCACAAGTAGTGATTCTTTAGAAATCTCTAGGTGAGGAGAATTATTTCAAATGTTGCCAAAAGTATTGGAATATTTGATTTAATTCTTCAATAAAAGGGGTTCATGTTTATTTTCAAAATAAAACTTATTTTAAAATATATAATAACTTTTTATTCAATTACACAAAAAATGTGAATCCTCCGAGGATGAGATTCTATAGAAGTCACAAGTAGTGATTCTTTAGAAATCTCTAGGTGAGGAGAATTATTTCAAATGTTGCCAAAAGTATTGGAATATTTGATTTAATTTTTCAATAAATGGGGTCCATGTTAATTTTCAAAGGAAGTTTTTAAACATACATGCAATAGTAATTTTTAAGCCAATGCACGAGTTTTCTAAATAAGCAAATTAGTGTTAAACCAAGACTCTCTTATTAAAATCAAAAGATACCACGTAGTTAAGATGGTACCGTTTTCTAACGGGCGTTGTGAGGGTGCTAACCCTTCCTTACACGTAACCGTACCCCCGAACCCGATTTTTGTTTTCGCAGACCAAAATTATCTTTTTAATAAAACTTAATTAATTTTGAGATTTTGTTGAAAAGATAAATATTTTAGGTGGCCAATCACACCTAGTCAAAAAAGATTGGTGGCGACTCCTTTTGTTTTTAAACGTTTTTCAAAATCGTCGAGCGCGAAAACCGTTACGACAGTTGTATAATGTTATTATTATTTGTGTTATTTATTTTTATTTTTATTATTATGTTTATTATTTGTCTTTGTTAGTTATAAATATTATTTTGTTTATTTTTGTTATTATTATTATCAGTTTTTATTTTTTATTTATTATTATTATTATTATTATTATGGTTACTTTTATGTTATTATTGTTATCTTTCATATATTATTTATTTTTTTTATCTTTTTTTTACTTGTATTATTATTATATAGTATTATTAACTTTTTATTATTATTATTATTAACAGCCCCTTTTTTCCCATCACATTTAATGCTTCAAATCTACCCAAATCTGCCGCTCAGACTCCCTGCCCAGCCGCCGGCGAGCAAATCTTCTCCCCTGTCTCAAGCCTCACCCGCCTCACCCAGTGTTCACCTTCCCCATGCCGTAAATCCCGCTCCAATAGTAACCTATTGATTCTATGATTCTAAAAGGCTAAAAGGAGGTTCCAAAACTGGTTTAAGAAGACAACCAAGCAAAGGGAACAGGAGGAGCTGGGCAGAGAAAAAGAGAGAAACCCTAAGCCATTACTCGTCCCAACACTGTAGCCACTACTCACCACCACCGAATCCATTATTCATCCTACCACCAACCCAAGCCTCATTCTCACCATCACCGAGACATCTCATCGTCATCGCCACTGCCGATACCACACAACACCGAAGCCACCATCATCACCACCACCACCGAAACCCCCAAATCCCAAAAACCCCTAAACCGAAAACCCTGGAACCGAGACCCCCTAAAACTTTGAACCTAAAGCCTAAAACCAAAACCGATATTCAAATACCTGCAAGAAAAACAACAACAGCAACCACAACAAAACACAACCAGATCCAACGCCAGAAATAACACAACAAAACAAAATAAAAAAAAGGGGTAAGGAGACTTTCGAAAATAGTCAGATATGTGAGGTTAGGAGCGTTTTCAGGAAAACGAGCCCCAGATCTGAGAAGAGGAAGTTGAGTGGGGTGTTTTAAGGCTGTCGGGTATACTTCCGGTGTACGGCGACGGCAGTCATCCGGAGAAGAAGGGGCTGAGAGGATTTTGAGTTTTTGAGTTTTTTTTTGCGTGAAATCTGATAAAAAAAGGGTTTTAAAAAAAGGGGGTTGCCTTTTATAGCTAAGGAGAAAAGAAGAGTACAGGAGATGACCCGCGTGTGGACTTGACCCAACCGAAATCTGTGAGTTCGCCCGCCCGCGGGAAGGGAAGCCGGATCTGCGTGTTGTTCCCACTAGAAGAGATCGATCCACGAGCTTGCCCGCCCATGAAAAGCGGAGCAGGATCCATGAGTTGACTCTCCCGTTCAAGGAGCTCGCCCGCCCGCCAAAAGGAAAAAGGAAGATTTGCGCGCTGTTTGCCCGAAGGGATAGGAGAAGCACGCTCGCCCGCCCACCAAAAGGAAAAAGGAAGATCTGCACGTTGACCGCCCGAGAAGACAGGATAAGCACGCTCGCCCGCCCGCTAAAAGAAAGAAAAGCGAGATCACCCGTCCGAGGAGAAGGAAAAGCCGCGCGCTCGCCCCTTCAAGGAGCTCGCCCTCCCAAAGAAGGTATATTTCCTTTTTCGTTTATTCAGTCATGTGTTTCATAGTAATATTTGTTTAGGTATTTTTAGTGTATAATCATGGCAAAAATAATAAGTAAATAAATAAATAGAATAATAAACAATAATATAATGAAATAAAATAAGTATGAAATCCCGATGATAAGTCCTCGTAGAACTCGCAAGTAGCGATTCTTCGAGAAACTTTAGGTGAGGGGAATTATATCGAATGTTACCAGAGTATTAGGATATTCGATATTATTTCTCAATATTCAATTTCATGCTTATTTTTGAAAATATATATAATAATAAAAATAAGAATAAAAAATGAAATTCTTCCGATGATGGGATGTCATGAAACTCACAAGTAGTGATTTCTTGACTGATCCCTAGGTGAGAGGAATTAGCTAAATGTTACCAGAGTATTGGGATATTTAGTTAAATTTTTCAATATTAAGAGTTTCATTAATAAAAATCAAAATAAAGCTCTTTTAATCTCATGTGCATCATGTGCTATGTACTTACATCATATGCATAAAAATCAAAAAACGAAAATAAAATGGAATTCTTCCGATGATGGGATGTCATGAAACTCACAAGTAGTGATTTCTTGACTGATCCCTAGGTGAGAGGAATTAGCTAAATGTTACCAGAGTATTGGGATATTTAGTTAAATTTTTCGATATCGAGAATTTCATATAAAAAATCAAAATAAAGGCTTTTTTATAAATCCATACGCATCATGTTCTCTTTATCAATGTCACATGCATCCTTGATCAATCATACAAATAACATGAGCTCCACCGAGGATGAGATTCTATAGAACTCACAAGTAGTAATTCTTAAGAGATCTCTAGGTGAGGAAAATTATTTCAAATGTTACCAGAGTATTGGGATATTTGATTTAATTTTTCAATAAATGGTGTTCATGTTGATTTTCACAATGAAATTTTTTTAAAAAACATTTAAGTAAATGCACAAATTTTTTGTCATATATAATAAACGAATTAAGCTTAAACCAAGACTATTTTGTTAAAACTAAAGGATACCATGTGGTTAGGATGGCACTGTTTTTTTAACGAGCGTTGTGGGGGTGCTACTCCTTCCCCACGCGTAACCGTACTCCCGAACTCAAATTTTGTTTTTGCATACCAAAATTGTCTTTTTAATAAAACTTAATTAATTTTGAGATTTTGATAAGAAGATAAATATTTTAGGTGACCAATCACACCTAGTCAAAAAAGATTGGTGGCGACTCCTTTGTTTTTAAATGTTTTTCAAAATCGTCAAGCATGAAGCCGTTACGACAGCTTGGCGACTCCACTGGGGACACTGTTTGAGGGTCAAGCCATTGAATAATCATATGGTATCTTAAATTTTAATTTGATAGTCTTGGTTGGCATTTAGATTTAATCTTTTTATTAAAAAAATTGAAATAGAAATAAATTCTACATAGAACTCAAAATAAATAAAAAAATAAATAAATAAAAACTTCATTTCATCCATTTTGATCATTTGATTCATTACATTTTTTGTGTATGAAATTGTTGTTGAATAAATAAAGTAGAACATATACTCATTTACTGTTGCATACATTTATCCATTCACATGCATGAGCCCTACACCCGGGTTCCGTCCTCTTTAGGAGGGGGTAAAATAGCTATGCTCTCGTGAGGTAATCACCTCCGCAATGGCAAGTGAAATACTCCCACTCAGATCTGTTCCTTACTAGTCCAGTGTGGACAACAGTATGAAATGATTTGGGAACTTTTTAGATATGTGAAACCTTAAACCAGCATATAGTGTGTTATGTGTAGACCAACCTAAGTTAGAGCCATTCCTTCCCTTTTATGAGAGTGACCCTTGATAAGACATAAATAAACATCACATCCTTTATTTGCCTTTTTATTTCTTTGTTCATATTTTATACACATACTGATTTGTATTTGTTTTCTTGTTCTTTTTGCATGAATTTTCTTGCATCGCATAGTCACATAAGGGGGTATTTTAACCATGGCTCTCTTCAACGAGGAACTTTTCACTGAATCCATAGAAAGGCTAGCTTGTTCATCATCTGTGAACGTTCCATGTGATTCCTACCGGGAGGTACAAATTTGGTCTTAAAAAAATTCAACAAGTAAAAGGGGATTGCTTGACTAGGAATTTCATGACCTCGCTCCCACAAGAAGTGAATCTGAACCTCCAGCAAAATAACCTAATAGATTTAGCCAACTTATGGGATCAAATCACTGAAGGAGGGAAGAGGGATTTCCATGAAAAGTACGGCCAAATAGAGTCTTTGATTGCTGTAAAAGTTGAAGAACCACTGATCAGAGCTGTTATTCAGTTTTGGGACCCCTCCTATAGGTGCTTCTCTTTCAATGGAATGGACTTGACACCCACAGTAGAGTAGTACTCCGTCCTGTTAGGTATTGACTTGTAAAGTCCGGACAAAATATATGTTCGAAAGCCAAAATCTGGATACCGCAAAAAGTTAGACAAGCTTATGGGAGTCAGACCGGAAGACATAGACTCCCATAAAAAGGAGAAGGGATCTAATATCTGTATGCCCTAGGATTTTCTTCATGAATTCATCAAGGGTCATCTTAGTGACTAGCAAGGGTTGACGGGTTTTGCTTTGGCGATTTATGGTTTGGTTATCTTTCTGAAGGTGTTAGGGCACATTGAAGTAGCAGTGATAGACTTTTTTGAGCAAATTGAGAATAATGGGAACCCATCACTGCCATACTAGCCGAAACCTTCAGGTCATTGAATTATTGTAGAAGGAACGGAGAAGGGCGATTTGTGGGATGTGCACAGTTACTGCATGTTTGGGCTAAAAGTCACTTTAAATGTGTGGAAAAGGCTTTCAAGAGAACTTTCCTACATGATCGTACTCCGGTTAAAGAGTTCTGCAACTGTAAGTGGCCAATAGAGGTGCTTATTGGGCCGGGTTGGCCCGACCCAGTTCGCAACCGGATCGGGTCAATCTGGCCCAATATCCGAACCGGTACTGTACCGGTTCGGAACCGGCCTAGCCCGATATGTTACCGGGCTGGGCCGGTTTTAAAATTTTAGAACCGGCCCTCATAACCGGACCGGTTCGAACCAGTCCGGTTAAAAAAAATAAAAAAAATTATTTTGACTACAGTTGCACTGCAGTGCAACTGTAGTCTGCAACAGAGGCAAGTCACGGACTTGCCTCTGCATTTTGATGGTTTGACCATTGCCCACCAATCTTTTTTTTTTTAAATTTTTTTTTAATTTTTAATTTTAATTAAATTAAAAAAAAAATTGGCTTGGCTGCCACTGCGCAGTAGCCTCTTGGAGTTGCACTGCAGTGCAACTGCAATATGCAGAGGCAAGTCACAGACTTGCCTCTGCTCTGTGTTTGAAATGGCCGTTGCTCATCAATCCTTTTTTTTTTAATTTTTATTTATTTTTTTATTCTAATTTTTTTTATAAATACCTCTATAATCTTTTATTTTCATTTATATTTCTTCTATATTTTCTCTCAAATCTACTATCTATATTCATCTACTCTTATTCTCTTCACTCATATACTCTCTCAATATTCACTCAAACTCTCTCAAATTCACTTAAATTCCCTTATTCCAAATTTATAATATCATCATTTCCTTTCTAAATTTCAATTTTCTTTTTATTTTATAATTTTACAAATTTTACTTTTAATTTTCAAATTCTAATATATTATATATATTCCTTATTCCAAATTTATAATATCATCATTTTCTTTATAAATTTCATTTTTCTTTTTATTTTATAATTTTGCAAATTTTACTTTTAATTTTCAAGTTTCAATTTTCAAATTCCAATATATTATATATATCATACATCTATTTTTTTTTAATTTTTAACATATATTTATTTTCAAAAAAAAATATAAAAATGTCAAATTTCTTTCGTCGTTCATGCTCTGTTTCTCGACCTTTTGGTTCCACTGAAATTCCTAATTTTGGTGACGAATCATTTAATGAAATCGAACCCGATATTCATCCGGAGGAGGAGCTTCCTTTGGCACCATCGTTTGGTCGTGGTCGTGGTCGTGAAGGAAGTCATGCTCAAACACAATCATCAGCTGCCACCGCTGCTGCTACATCATCAAGACCGAAGTTTAGTCGAAAAAAAACAAGCAGGGTATGGGAGTATTTCGACATTGTAGCAAAAGAAGATGAGACGAATAAATATTGTACCATCTGTAAATTGTGCAAAGGCGTTTACTCTTATAACTCCGGTGGAGGTGGTGGCGGTACAGGTACGTATAAAAGACATTTAATTGCTATACATAAAATTAATCCTGATGCCGAAGAAAATGAAATTTTAGAAGGTAAACAATCTCAAATTAATACGCATGATGGTGGAAAAAATTTTAATTTTGATAATGTTCAAGCTAGACGTGGTTTAGTTAGATTTGTAGTTAGGACTGAACAACCATTCACAATTTGTGAAAAAACAGGATATTTAGAATTTGTTTGTAAATATTTACAACCCGCATATAAATTTGTTTCTAGACATACATTAAAAAGAGATTGCATGGATATGTTTAAAGAATATAAACAAGCTTTAATTGATAAACTTAGTAATATTTCATCTAGGGTTAGTTTAACTAGTGATATATGGACTAGTACTAATGGTATAAGTTATCTTGTTATAACTTGTCATTGGATAGATGAAGATTTGTCTATGCAAAAACGAATTTTATCTTTAGATGTAATAGAAGAAGCACATAATTTATATACTATTCATAAATATATTACTAAAGTTTGTAAATTATATGGACTAGAAAATAATAAAGTTTTTGCTATTACTTTTGATAATGCTTCAAGTAATACTGCAGCTATTCCTCATTTAATTAAAAGTTTAAACCCTGTTATGCAAGGCATATTTTTTCATGCAAGATGTGCATGTCATATTATAAATTTATGTGTTCAAAGTGGTTTTAGTTTTAGTGGTACTGGTACTGGCATAGGTCCAATTGATAAAATTAAAATTTTAGCAAAATGGATTCGCACACCAAGTAATAAACGTGAATGGAAGCAAATTTGTATAACAAATAATATACCTGTTAAAGCATTTCCACTTCCCGTGGAAACAAGATGGAATTCACTTCATCGTTTGCTTTCTTCTATTTTACCTTATAAAGAACTTGTTACTCTTTTTTATAACAATTATACAAGTAGCACATATTTAGTACTTTTTGAAGAAGATTGGACTTTTATTGAATATTGTGTTGATTTATTATCTACTTTTAAAGATGCAACCGAAAGATTTTCAACTCAATTTTATCCAACTACACCGTATTTTGTTCCTATTATCTACACAATGTTTGACAAATTTGTAAAATTTAGGAATCATGAAACTTTAATTTTTTTTGTATATGATATGGAGGAAAATTTTAAAAAATATTAGGAAATAATTCCTCCTATTTATTGTATTGCAACTTTACTAGATCCTAGTCAAGGTAAGGTAAATATAGAAATTTTTTTTGATTGTTATAAAGAATTTCTTGGTCTTGATTCTATTGAGGATCAAAAGTCCTCAATTAACAATCTTTTTCGAGAATTGTTTAATGTTTATGAAACAGAAAGGGAGCAATTCAACTTTAATCGAGAAGAAGAAGATTCATACGAAGAAACCGAAAGTAGCAAAAAAGGAAAAGGAATTTTAAACGCAATTAAGGAAGCAGCAAAGAAGAGAATGAAGCTAAAAGGAAAAGCGAGCGGATCGGGATCGGGATCAACAACTCGACGAAGTTCTAGCTTCAATGAGTTAGGATTTTTCTTAAGTCAAGATTTTTCTGTAGATGATAACTTTAATCTTCTCCAATGGTGGAAAGAAAACCAAAAACAATTTCCAGTTTTAGCTTCCATGGCCCGAGATGTTTTTGCGGTGCAAGTTTCTTCTGTTGCTTCGGAATCCGCATTCTCGACATGTGGAAGAATTATTGGAGACCATCGAACCACTCTTAATCTGGATTCATTGTGCATGTTAACATGCCTTAAAGATTGGTTTGATGCGGAATCGCGCAATGTTGAACTTGGAATGGCCAATGAATTTGTTGATAATATTTCAGAAGAGGAGGAAGAAATTTCCAAGGCAATCCGTATAAATTATGAAAAGTAGAGAATAATCTTTTTTTTTGTAAATTGTATGTAAAATTGTAAATAAGTTTAGTCATAGTGAATATTTTTATGGACTACGGTCCCGTGGTTTTTACCCTTCTAACTTTTGAAGGGGTTTTCCACGTAAAAAATCTTTGGTCTCCTACTCTCTCCTTTTTCTCCTTTGTTGTTGTTGTTGTTGTTGTTGTTGTTGTTATTATTATTATTATTATTATTATTATTATTATTATTATTATTATTATTATTATTATTATTATTATTATTATTATTATTATTACATACCAAATTAATTAATGTTATACTTATCTATGTTTAAAATAAATAAATATTTAAAATAAAAAATGAATTAATATTTTAAAAACATATTAAATAAATAAATAAATGAATAAATATTAAGTAAATGATATTTCAAATATAATAAATTATTTTAAATGCAAAATGAATATAATAAATAAATATAAATAAAGATATGCAAAATGAATATAATAATAATATTCATAATATCATTATTTGTATTTTGAATCAAATATCATTTTATCATAATATTATATTCATAATATAACTTTAATTTATTATAACAATAATTTTATTAGATAATTTTATAATAGTTTATTTTTACATTATTGTTACATTAATTAAATAAATTATAATATAACTTTATAATAAATTATTGTTAAATTAAACTATTAACATTATTTATTATAAAAATAAATTTATTAGATTAAATTATTAAAATATATTAAAATATATTAATATAAATTTTTAAAAATAAAAATTTTAAAAAGAAAAAAAAAATGAACCGAACCGGTCCAACGAACCGGGCCGGTTTGCCTCTTATAACAGATAGAATCGGTCCGAACCGGACCGGTTTACTACCGGTTCGAACCGGTTCTCTTTTGGTTAGGGCCGGAACCGGTGAAAACCGGCCCGAAACCGACTCGGTCCGGCCTGTAACCAGCTCTAGTGGCCAAAACCGAAGAGTAAGGAAGAATGGGTGGATTTTTTGCAAAGACTTGGAGAAAAACAGATTGTATGGATGACGCCTTGGATGCCTCATGTACCGGTCTTGTATCGATGTGGAGAAGAATCGTGGGTGCAACTTCTAGGACCATGGGGAGTGGTAAGCTACGCGCCACTCATGGTACTAAGATAGTTTGGAGCAAAACAGTTCATTCCACTAACACAGGGGCTTAGTGATTTGGAGTTTTCTTATGGTGAGCCCAAGGCAATGAAAAAGGGCGAGCAAGTGGTTCGATCATGGAAGCAAGCACGAAGAATCAACCTTGGGCCTCTCTCTGATAGAGCTACCCCGGAATACTTGGTGTGGAGAACAAAGCAAATGAGGGAGGTAGTTTTCCTCCTAAGTGAATGCAGCATGCCTTTTAACCGGAAGTAGAAGTATCCGAGGCTGAAATCGCTAGGCAGCAGTTCAAGATAGATGAGGAAAGGTGGAAGCAAGAGAATTTGAGGCTTCGGAAAGAGATGGAACAACTCAGGTATGAGGCAGAAATGCGAGAAGCCAAGCTTAAGAAGGTCCAACAAGAACATAACGTCGCTAGCAAGGATCTCAGAAATCTGCACCTAAAGAACAAGAAGTTGAGATCCGAAATGAGGGTCGGAGGAATTATGTAAACTTCAAATGAAAGGAAAAGAGAATTAGAAGACTTGCACAAAAGGGTTGAACAGTGGGCACACAAAGCGAAGAAAAGTGAAGAAGAAGGTGTCTATTTGTCCCAAGAACGACAAAATTGGGAAGGCATGTACTCAGCAAGTGCAAAGAAGTTAGCCCAATGTCAGAAAGAAAATGAGGAACTAAGGGAGAAGTTGAAAAAAGGAACGCAAGTCGAGGTAGATAATGAAAAAGCTACACTACAACAGAAGGTTCAAATGTTAGAAGAGCAGCTACAAGAACATAAGAACCACATTAAAGTGATAATAGAAGATTGGGAACAAAGTGAAAACAACTGGAGCTATGGATATGACTTGGCACAAGATGCAAGCATGACATGGAGAGTGGAAAGTCTGGGGAGACAGTAATATATAGAGCACTTGGCCACTCAAGTTTGCAAGGCCGTGACAAAGGCAAAGGAGATGGTTGATAAAGCCGAAGCTTTGAGACAAGAAGTCCTCCCAACAGAAAAATACCGGCAAAGGCTGCTGAACTTTTTGGATGAAGCTAAGGATCAATATCAGCAAGTTAGTCGTTTTTATGGATTTAATCGGAACATGATCGGAATGTAACAAGTGACCTCTTGAATGAATGAAAGTTCTTTTTTGTCGAAATTGTTATGGTTTAAATATCCCTCAAAGTATCATTCATTTAGCATCACATTCATTCATTACATAGTTTAAATAAAACGTAATATTTCACAGATTGCATCATGTAGTAATTAGTTCCTTAATTGTGGTAATCAAGATTCAAGGGTAGCTTCAACATTCAAGATTCCAGCCCAAATTCCTAAACACTCATACAATACTCGGTCACGTTCAAGAGCGATGGAGGAAGAACATGATAATAGGATGGATAGAATGGAAAAAGCACAAGAAGAAATCCGAGGTCAGTTAGCCGCTTTAATGGAAATGATGACAAGGACGAACCGAGAAAAGGAAGTGGCTAGAGAAACGCCTAACCCAGGGACTGATCAGCCTCAGGGAGATGACAACCCTCAATACCCTCCGGGGTTTACCCCTTTTCATGCCCAACCTTCATAAGGCATACCTCCACCTCCACCTCCACCACAGCTTATAGGCAATTACTCCTACATGTATCCAGGAGCACTGAGCGCCTCAGCACAACCTCATATCACAGTGCCTATACCTCCTGCTCAAGGGACAAGACCCGCGGATCCAATTCAAGTCCCTGACTTAATGATCCGAGAGAGCAAGAAAAATTAAGGGGCAGCGTGTCAAAGATAAAAGGCGATTCAGACTCTAAAAAGTTCAGTATTATAGAGGAAAGGTTAAGGGCCATCGAGGGCAGTGATTTCTATGGGTCAATGGATGCAATGGGATTGTGCTCAGTTCCGGATGTGGTAATCCCTCCTAAGTTTAAAACTCCTGAGTTCGAGAAGTATGATGGGACCAAATGCCCTATTACTCATGTGACAATGTACTGTCGTAAAATGGCTGCTTATAATCACGATGACAAGTTGTTGATGCACATGTTCCAAGACAGCCTCACCGGGTCCGCTGCTAGGTGGTATATGCAATTAGATCGTACACGCATCCACAATTGGAGTGACCTAGCTAGAGCATTTATTGCTCAGTATAATCATGTTACGGATATGGCCCCAGACAGGTTGTCTCTGCAAAACATAGAAAAGAAGGCCAATGAGAGCTTCAAGGAGTATGCTCAGCGTTGGAGAGACTCGGTAGCACAAGTCCAGCCGCCTTTAACTGAAAAGGAAATTACAATGCTATTTGTCAACACGCTGAAAGCACCATATTATGAGCGCATGATAGGGAATGCAACGAAGAATTTTGCTGACATGGTCATCACCGGTGAAATAATCGAAAATGCAATTAAGAGCGAGAAGTTGGAAGGCAGTGATTCAAAGAAAGGTGGGTTATCCAAGAAGAAAGAAGTTGAAACCCAGGCAGTCACCCATACAACACCTCGGCATAGAGGACGTGCGCCATATTTACCCCGGTTTCAGCCACAACCTCAACCGTACCCAAATTACCAACCCTGTTTCTCGACCACAAACAATGTCTCGTACGCTCCCTACCAAAATTCATTCCAACCACAGATGTTTCAACCAAATCTTCGCCCTCCAGCACCTTACTATACACCAACGCCTACAACCCACCCCTACCAACCGAATAGTAACCCAACTGCTAACCAAAGGCCTCCCTGAAGAAGTATTGAAAGGCCTCCTATTGATCCTATCCCCATGTCATACACAGACTTATTCCCACAACTGGTGAAAGGTCACATGATCGCACCTCTTTACATGGAGCCAATGAGACCACCTTTTCCAAGATGGTATGATCCTAGTGCTCGATGTGACTATCATAATGGAAACCCGGGTCATTCAACGGAGAATTGCACAGCTCTAAAGAATAAGGTGCAAGATCTAATCAAGTCAGGGAGATTGACTTTTTCCAAGGAGGTGGAGTCCAGTATCGATGCTAACCCACTGCCAAGCCACAGTGGAGGATCAATTAGTACAGTTGAAGTTCGGGGGAAGTGTTGCGTAAAGAAACACATGGAGGAGGTTAAGACTCCAATGAGCCTAGTATTCGATGTTCTAACCAAGGCCAAGATGGTTCAGCCTGCACCATTGGAGTTGAAAGTTCATCGGGATGAATTCGACCTAGATCAAATTTGTGAATATCATATGGGATTTGTAGGCCATTCTATCCAAAACTGTCATCAATTTCGACAAGCGGTCCAATCAATGATGAATTCATTCTTAATAGAGTTCCATACGAAAGAGGAGGAAGATGTAGTGAGTACTGCTTCAGGTGAATCTTCAGAAGATGATTATCCATGGGGAAAGCCAATGACAGTGTTTTACAAGGAAAAGCCCAGTCCCAAGACGGAACAATCTAGCTTTGTCACTCCTCCGACCATGACAATCAAAGTTCTAAGTTCTTTCCCTTACAAGAGTAATAAAGCTGTCCCTTGGAAATATGAGTTCAAAGCAGTGATTGAAGGATCAGGCAACGTGGGCTCAGACAAGTCAGCTTTGCTAGATAATGCAAACATAAGTGGGGTAGGAGGAATTACGCGAAGCGGAAGATGCTACACACCAGAAATGTTAGAGAAGGCCCGAAAAGGAAAAGCAAAGGAAGGAGAAGAGGATTATCAGATGGAAAAGGGAGAAGAGCAAGTCTTGCTTTCCAAAGACCAAGAGGAAAAACTGCAAAAGCCAGTGTCAGAAGAGGATGCAAGGGAGTTTTTAAAGTTGATCAAGCACAGCGAATACAGTGTAGTCGAGCAACTGAATAAGATGCCTGCTCGGATTTCACTATTATCTTTGCTACTGAATTCAGAATCACACCGGAATGCCTTAATAAAAGTGCTGAATCAAGCTTATGTGCCTCATGACATTCCAGTTGACACTATGGACTAGTTAGCGGGGAATATCACAGCGGCAAACTTCATATCTTTCACCGATGATGAAATTTCGTCGGAAGGGCGAAGGAGTATTAAGGCCTTGAACATCACTATAAGCTGCAAGGGTCACACAATTGCCAAGGTTTTGATTGACAATGGCTCATCAATCAACATCATGCCTATGGCCAAGTTAGAAAGGATGCCTGTTGACCTGTCTTACATGCAACCGAGTAACATGGTTGTGAGGGCTTTCGATGGTTCTAGAAGGGATGTTGTAGGTGATATTGAAATTCCAATTGAAATTGGGCCGGTTACTTTTAATATCCAGTTTCAAGTAATGGATATTTCCCCGTCATACAGTTTCTTACTGGGGAGACCATGGATCCATACGGTGGACGCTGTTCCTTCGTCACTGCACCAGAAGGTGAAGTTTGTCGTTGGTGATAAACAAGTATCTGTTTCTGGAGAAGAAGACCTCTTGATCACCAAACCTTTGTCTATACCCTACATAGAGGCAGCCGAGGAAGCGTTAGAGTGTTCTTTCAGGGCCTTTGAGATAGTGAATGCAACATATGTGGGAGAAGGATCAAGAATACCCACCCCTCGGTTGTCAACCAATATCAAGATGATTGTTAAACAGACACTACAAAAGGGCTGGCGTGTCGAAAGAGGTTTAAGGAGAAATCTCCAAGGACAAAGGAAACCTATAAAGGTCGTGGAGAACAAAGACAGGTTTGGCCTCGGATACAAGGGCACTAATTCGGAGAGGAGAAAGATCCTGGAAGAAAAAAGGAAGAGAAGAATAGCTCGCTGATGAACAAAAAGTTATATTCTCGCAAGTGCACGAATCAAGGTAGTATAGCGTGCAAAAACAAGAGTCGATCCCACAGAGATTTGCTAAATTTATTCAATTAAAATCTAACTACTTATGCCCAAAAAAAAATTATGAAAGCCAATAAAAATAATTATCTAAGTATCTAATTAACTAATGAAATTAATTAACCTAAAATAATCAAGAAATTAACCAATAGAGAAAAGCCTAGGAATTTGATTTCACCAATACATTGCAATTTTATGTCTTCAATCCTAAAAATCTCAATTCAATTCTAGGGTTCATTCTTCCTAATATATGATTACTCTGTTTGATGGCAGTTATAATCAAGTATTTTTAATCATTAACTATCTATGATGTGTAGCATAATTAATGACTAAAAACCCATTAAGAATAGAAGAACATATAACAAGAACCAAATAAATATTCTAGCTTGATGTATGCATCAAATATTTATTCAATCATTCAAGAGAGCTATACATGGCTTAGCATATGATGTGTACCCTTACCATGTCTCAACCAATCAATTAATTTATATTAAAGGTGGCCAATCAATAACACAAATCAAAGATTGAATTAATCACAATGAATGATACTAGAATTTAAGAATTAATCAATTAATCATAAAGACATAAAATATGCAAGTAGGCTCAATCAAATTCCTAGTAAATAAATTAGTTCATGTTTAATTTAGCAAAACAAAATTTCAAATTAATAAATGTCATACTTATTCAACTAATTAAATATAAATATATCTATATAACTTAATAGAGTATTAAAATTAAAATAATATTAAAACTCCCTTTTTGACCACTTCAAACATGTGCAATGGAATCAACAACAATAGCAGAGGAATTGACGTGGGACAGCCACACATTCCTTGGTTCCACTCCTCTAGCTAACGTTTTAGCTCTTCCACGTCTAGGTCCTATTCAATTTCCAGATTCAGTAGCTCTTCCACGTCTAGGTCCTATTCAATCAATTAATCATAAAGACATAAAATATGCAAGTAGGCTCAATCAAATTCCTAGTAAATAAATTAGTTCATGTTTAATTTAGCAAAACAAAATTTCAAATTAATAAATGTCATACTTATTCAACTAATTAAATATAAATATATCTATATAACTTAATAGAGTATTAAAATTAAAATAATATTAAAACTCCCTTTTTGACCACTTCAAACATGTGCAATGGAATCAACAACAATAGCAGAGGAATTGACGTGGGACAGCCACACATTCCTTGGTTCCACTCCTCTAGCTAACGTTTTAGCTCTTCCACGTCTATGTCCTATTCAATTTCCAGATTCAGTTGCTCCTCACGTTTCAGCTCACGAGTTTCAACAATATCCGACCATAATTCCACAGCTTCAACGGGTCAATAGCAGCAGCTCAAGATACAGCAGTAACTTACGGTTCCACAAGTGGCTTCACTACTGTTCAGCACGACACAACAGACCAAGGCTTTGAGGTGGCGGCTACTAACTTCGAAACAGCTCACGATTTCAACCCCAACTTCAAGATTCGGGTTCAGCTGCTGCCTTCAAAGCTTGAGTCCTCTCTCTTTTTATCTGGTTCTGCAAAATAAAGAGAAGCACACAGCAGAAGAAAAAACAAAAACCAATTCTCTCTCAATTCCTCTCTGTTTCTTTGCTCTCTGTTTCTCTAATTTTCTCCTTGTCTTTTCTACAATTGCTCCCTATGCTTTCTCTGTGTCCCCTTACTGCCGCCCTTCTCCTCTCTTTATAATTTGTTTTCTTTCCTTAAAAATTTCTAGGGTTTCTTTTTAATCAGGCAATAAATCTCAGCCCTTTATTTTATTTTAATCCTATGGTCCAAAAGTCTTTAAAACAATTTAGAATTTAATTACAACTTTACAAAATCAAACAATGTATATTTCAAAAATTTATTCCAATCACAAAATTTATTGTTTGATTTTATGCCATAATTTTCAAAAATTAATTCCAAATCACTTTCTCTAAATTAATTTAAAAGATACATTGAACAATTAATTTTACACAAGAATATAGCAATAAATGTGGTAATAAATAAGAAAATAATATAACAAATATATTATTATCACTCGCCTTCGAGGTTACGAAGAAGAATCAGAGAAGATGGTGATCCCGTACCTCTATGACACTTTTCGCTTTGCCGGATGTTATCACCCTGATTTATTAGAGGCAGTGGAAGGGAAACTTATGAAAGGATCCTCTCGTGGGTTCTTAGTCTAAAGGGGTGCATTGAGAAATGACAGCTTTTGTTATAGAAATGATCATGTTGTTGGGGCGCAGAGCTGAAAGACTGAATTGTTGAAAGAATACCTTCTATCTTTTTTGTTTTTCCTTTTGTAATGTAGTAAGGTAGACCATCAACATCTCGGTCTAGAAAGCTCTAGAAGATTCTTTTGTAAACTTGATCTTCATCATCATTTTAATAAATTAACAAGTTCAATGCATTTCGAGTACTTTCTTTTCATCATCATTTCTATAATTGTTCTCTCTTTTCATTCACTACCATTGGCATGAAAAACCAACCATATATGTCAAAATTTTTTACTTTTTCAGGAAAACGAATAATGAATGTGAAGATAACCACAACAGCTATCCGGGGTTTGATTTTGAAAATTCTATGAATGTTGGTGAACTCGATAACAATGTGGATTCAGACGATGATGTTTTGTCTCCAGATCTATTGAAAATAGTTGAGCAAGAGAAAAAACCAATTGAACCCCACAAGGAAGTTATTGATGTGGTCAACTTAGGGGATGATGAGAATGTCAAAGAAGTCAAAGTGGGTACAACACTTCCATTGGTTGAGAGGCAAAGACTAGAGGAATTGCTTTGTGAATATCTGGATGTTTTTGCTTGGTCTTATCAAGACATGCCTGGGTTAAACACTGATGTTGTGGAGCACCGTCTGCCCTTGAAAACAGAATGTAAGCCAGTACAATAGAAGCTTAGGCGTATGAAGCCTGAGATGTTGTTGAAAGTGAAGGAAGAAGTGAAAAAGCAATTCGATGCAGGGTACTAAAGGTAGCCAAGTATCCGAAATGGGTGGCTAACATAGTTTCAGTACCGAAAAAAGATGGGAAAGTAAGGATGTGTATGGATTATCGGGACCTAAACCGAGCTAGCCCTAAGGATAATTTCCCGTCATATCGATACCCTAGTGGATAATACAGCCCAACACTACATATTTTCGTTCATGGATGGTTTCTCAGGCTACAATCAGATTAAAATGGCCGAGGATGCATGGAGAAAACCACTTTTGTGATAGTTTGGGGCACATTTTGCTACAAAGTTATGCCTTTGGGTCTAAAGAATGTCGGGGCCACCTACCAAAGGGCAATGGTAACCCTCTTTCATGACATGATGCATAAGGAGATAGAGGTGTATGTGGATGACATGATTGCCAAGTCCCGGGCAGAAGAGAATCATGTAGCGAACCTCCGAAAGCTGTTCGAAAGGCTACAGAAGTTCCAGCTCAAGTTGAATCCTGCCAAATGCACTTTTGGTGTTAAATCAGGAAAGTTGTTGGGGTTTGTAGTCAGTGAAAAAGGGATCGAAGTGGACCCGGATAAGATCAGCGCAATACAAAATCTGTCGCCTCCACGCACACAGAAGGAAGTAAGAGGCTTTTTGGGAAGATTGAATTTTATTTCCCGTTTCATCTCGCAACTTACGCTTAAATGCAATCCTATTTTTAAGTTGCTTCAGAAACAAGATCCGGGTGAATGGAATGAGGCATGCCAAGAGGCTTTTGAAAAATTGAAAGGATACTTGTCAAATCCACCTGTTCTAGTACCACCGGTTGTTGGAAGGCCCTTGTTGCTATACATGACTGTTAATGAACACTCAATTGGATGTGTACTGGGACAACATGATGACACAGGCAAGAAAGAATGGGCTATCTACTACTTAAGCAAGAAGTTCACTGATTACGAGGCCAAGTACACTACAATAGAAAAAATATGTTGCGCATTGGTTTGGGTTGCTCGTAGATTGAGGCAGTATATGTTGTACCATTCGACTTGGTTGATAGCTAGATTGGATCCCCTCAAGTACATCTTCTAGAAACCATCATTGCCAGGAAGACTAGCTAGGTGGCAAGTTATGCTTTCTGAATATGACATTGTGTACGTATCTCAAAAAGCAAGTAAAGGTGGGGCAATAGTTGACTTCCTTGCAGATCGTGCTACCGATGAGTATGAGCCTATCAAGTTAGATTTTCCAGATGAAGATATAATGTCTGTCTTTCCAGCGGAGAAGGAGGAGCCCGATAGCAAACCATGAAAAATGTTCTTCGATGGCGCATCCAACGCCTTAGGACATGGGATAGGAGCAGTTTAATATCTCCAAATGGAAAATATTACCCGTCCACAGCCAGATTAAATTTCAACTGCACCAACAACATGGCTGAATACGAAGCTTGTGCAATGGGCTTAGAAGCTGCAATCGGGAGGGGAATCAAGAACTTGGAAGTTTATGGGGATTCAACACTAGCTATTTATCAGTTACGAGGTGAATGGGAAACGAGAGATTAGAAGTTAATTCGATACCAGAAGTACATAGCTAACCTTGTACAACAATTCGATGACATCGTCTTCCAACACTTATCTCGAGAAGAAAACTAGGTCGCTGATGCCTTAGCAACAATAGATGCAATGTTTAAAATGGAGGTGGAAGCAGAGGTCTCACCTATCAAACTACGGATGAGAGACTCTTCGGTCCACTGTTCTAGCATTGAAGAGGAAGCAGACGGACGACCTTGCTACTATGATATCATGCAGTACCTTGAAAATCAATAATACCCAGAGAATGCATCGGAGAATGATAAAAAGATCCTCAAAAGACTGGCAATGGGATTCCTTGTTGATAGAGACGTTTTGTATAAAAGGGGTCGAGATCAGATGTTGTTGAGATGTGTAAAAGCGTCTGAAGCCAAAAGGATTTTGGAAGAGGTACACGATGGAACTTGTGGGGCACATGCAAATGGTCATTTCATGGCAGACAAATTATGAGGGCAGGCTATTATTGGACTACACTAGAAAGAGATTGCATAGATTATGCTAGAAAATGCCACAAGTGTCAAATCTATGCTGACAAGATTCAAGTTCCCCCGACATCACTGAACATCATGGCACCACTGTGGCCTTTTTCTATGTGTAGAATGGATGTGATTGGACCCATCTCTCCCAAGGCATCAAATGGGCACAGATTCATTTTCGTGATCATAGATTACTTTACAAAATGGGTTGAAGCTGCCTCTTATGCGAATGTGACTAAGTCTACTGTTTGTAAGTTTCTAAAGAAGGAGATAATATATCGGTACGGGCTCCCAGAAAGGATCATATCAGACAATGCTCTCAACTTGAACAATGACATGATGAAGAAAGTATGTGCACAGTTCAAGATCAAGCATCACAACTCAGCCCTGTATCGCTTGAAGATGAATGGAGCCGTTAAGGCTACCAACAAGAATCTTAAGAGGATTGTGGGGAAGATGACCAGCACATACAAAGACTGGAGCGAAAAGCTACCATTCGCTTTGCATGCTTATAGAACGTCAATGCGCACTTCTACTGGGGCAACTCCTTTTTCTTTGGTTTACGGCATAGAAGTGGTACTGCCTGTTGAGGCAGAAATCCCCTCCCTAAGAGTCTTAATGGAATTAGACTTGGACGAGACTGAATGGGTTCGAAGTCGCTTTGAACAATTGAATCTTATAGAAGAGAAAAGGCTTACAGCATTATGTCATGGTCAGATGTACCAGAAGAGAATGATGCGGGCCCATGATAAAAAGGTTCGACCCAGGCATTTCTGTGAAGGGGAATTGGTGTTGAAAAAGATCCTCCCAAATCACCACGATAATCGGGGCAAATGGACACCAAATTGGGAAGGACCATATGTGGTGAAAAGAGCGTTCTCAGGTCGAGCGTTGATCTTGACAGAGATGGATGGGAATGATCTGCCTAATCCGATAAATTCTGATGCTGTGAAGAAATACTATGCTTGAAGAAGAAAAAAGAAGACAAAAAAAAGAGAGAAAAAAGAAAAGAAAAAAAAGAAAAAGAAGAAAAAGACATTTCAAAAAAAAAAGAAAGGAAAATGAAAGGAGAATTCAAACTGAAAACCCAAAAAGGGCAGTTGGATTAAAGAGGGATATCTAAGTTGAAAACCTGAAAAGGCGGCTTAGATGCGGAAAAGATCAACACCCGGGGATCGAAATCATAGGGAGCATGGCATCAGATGGATGAACTCAGTGTGACAAGGGCATCAACGGATTAGTTTTTTTCCAAAGAAAGCACCGGTTTGGTTCGTGAAGGGTTATCTAGACATTCATTATTTGTTTTGGTCACCATTCCTTAAACTTCACCACTTGACCCTTGTGGCATTAGTTACCCAACTATACTTTTGTTGTCATTGTCTCTTGTCAAGCCCAATAACAAATGCCTTTCTTCTAAAATTGGTTGTTCTTTTAGTCATTCTACAACTAACCGATAAAGTGCAAGAATGCATGGCGTTTGTTAACCAAATTGAAAGGAAGATGATGATTAAAATGATAATCTACCTGCTAACATTACTAAAGAAAAATAAAAAGGGGAAGAAATAAAAAGGGGGGAAGAAAGGAGGAAAAGAGAGAAATAAGGGAATGAAACAAAGGAAATTGAGAATCGTGACAAGTGCATGTTATGAACCAGCTCCGATTCAAAATTGGTGACAACTATTTTCTGAAACACGGTTGAAAAGATCAAAGGACACAAAGGACAGTTCTGAGAATTTGATTACCACAATAGGAATTGCATGACTTTGTCAATACATGCATTTGCATTACATTCACATTACGAGAATTCAAGCACCAAAACAAAACCAAAAAAAAAAATCATTAACATCATTGATAAAGAAATTGGCATTGGCATTGTTGATATTGCATTTGTATTTGCATCAGTGATCATTGCATCTGCCAAACATTGAAAAATGTGAATATCAGAGATTTTGGATTAAAGAAAGTTAAAAGAAGAAGAAGAAGAAGAAGAAGAAGAAGAAGAAGAAGAAAAGAAGAAAGAGAAGGAAAAGAAAGAAAGAAAAGAAAGAAGAGAAAGAAAAAAGAAAAAAAGAAAAAAGGAAAGATTCTAAAGTTTCATCGCCTCTACTACAAAAGGGGCACATTTCAGAAAAAAAATAGACAAAAGATAAAAAAAAAAAAAGATAATTAACATCATTGATAAAGAAATTGGCATTGGCATTGTTGGTATTGCATTTGTCTTTGCATCAGTGATCATTGCATTTGCCAAACATTGAAAAATGTGAATATCGGAGATTTTGGATTAAAGAAAGTCAAAAAAAGAAGAAGAAGAAAAAGAAAATAAGAAAGAGAAGGAAAAGAAAGAAAGAAAAGAAAGAAGAGAAAGAAAAAAGAAAAAAAGAAAAAAGGAAAGAATTTAAAGTTTCATCGCCTCTGCTGCAAGAGGAGCACATTCTCAGAAAAAGATTTTAAAGTTTCATCGCCTCTGCTGCAAGAGGAGCACATTTCAGAAAAAGATTTTAAAGTTTCATCGCCTTGCTGCAAGAGGAGCACATTCTCAGAAAAAGATTTAAAGTTTCACCTCTGTTGCAAGGAGCACATTTAGAAAAGATTTTAAAGTTTTATCGCCTCTGCTGCAAGAGGAGCACATTCTCAGAAAAAGAATTTAAAGTTTCATCGCCTCTGCTGCAAGAGGAGCACATTTCAGAAAAGAATTTAAAGTTTCATTGCCTCTGCTGCAAGAGGAGCACATTTCAGAAAAGATTTAAAGTTTCATCGCTTGCTGCAAGAGGATCACAAAAACGAATTTAAAGTCATTGCCTCTGCTGCAAGAGGAGCACATTTCAGAAAAGATTTTAAAGTTTCATCGCCTCTGCTGCAAGAGGAGCACATTTCAGAAAAAAATTTAAAGTTTCATCACCTCTGCTGCAAGAGGAGCACATTTCAGAAAAGATTTTAAAGTTTCATCGCCTCTGCTGCAAGAGGAGCACATTCTCAGAAAAAGAATTTAAAGTTTCATTGCCTTTGTTGCAAGAGAAGCAGATTTTAGAAAAGATTTTAAAGTTTTATCCCCTCTACTGCAAGAGGAGCACATTCTCAGAAAAAGAATTTAAAGTTTCATCGCCTCTGCTGCAAGAGGAGCACATTTCAGAAAAGAATTTAAAGTTTCATTGCCTCTGCTGCAAGAGGAGCACATTTCAGAAAAGATTTTAAAGTTTCATCGCCTCTGCTACAAGAGGAGCACATTTCAGAAAAAGATTTTAAAGTTTCATCGCCTCTGCTGCAAGAGGAGCACATTTCAGAAAAAGATTTTAAAGTTTCATCGCCTCTGCTGCAAGAGGAGCACATTTCAGAAAAAGATTTTAAAGTTTCATCGCCTCTGCTGCAAGAGGAGCACATTCTCAGAAAAAGATTTTAAAGTTTCATCGCCTCTGCTGCAAGAGGAGCACATTCTCAGAAAAAGATTTTAAAGTTTCATCGCCTCTGCTGCAAGAGGAGCACATTTCAGAAAAAGATTTTAAAGTTTCATCGCCTCTGCTGCAAGAGGAGCACATTTCAGAAAAAGATTTTAAAGTTTCATCGCCTCTGCTGCAAGAGGAGCACATTCTCAGAAAAAGATTTTAAAGTTTCATCGCCTCTGCTGCAAGAGGAGCACATTCTCAGAAAAAGATTTTAAAGTTTCATCGCCTCTGCTGCAAGAGGAGCACATTTCAGAAAAAGATTTTAAAGTTTCATCGCCTCTGCTGCAAGAGGAGCACATTCTCAGAAAAAGAATTTAAAGTTTCATCGCCTCTGCTGCAAGAGGAGCACATTCTCAGAAAAAGAATTTAAAGTTTCATTGCCTCTGTTGCAAGAAAAGCACATTTTAGAAAAGATTTTAAAGTTTTATCGCCTCTGCTGCAAGAGGAGCACATTCTCAAAAAAAGAATTTAAAGTTTCATCGCCTCTGCTGCAAGAGGAGAACATTTCAGAAAAGAATTTAAAGTTTCATTGCCTCTGTTGCAAGAGGAGCACATTTCAGAAAAGATTTTAAAGTTTCATCGCCTCTGCTGCAAGAGGAGCACATTTCAGAAAAGAATTTAAAGTTTCATTGCCTCTACTGCAAGAGGAGCACATTTTAGAAAAGATTTTAAAGTTTCATCGCCTCTGTTGCAAGAGGAGCACATTCTCAGAAAAAGAATTTAAAGTTTCATTGCCTCTGTTGCAAGAGAAGCACATTTTAGAAAAGATTTTAAAGTTTTATCGCCTCTGCTGCAAGAGGAGCACATTCTCAGAAAAAGATTTTAAAGTTTCATCGCCTCTGCTGCAAGAGGAGCACATTCTCAGAAAAAGAATTTAAAGTTTCATCGCCTCTGCTGCAAGAGGAGCACATTCTCAGAAAAAGAATTTAAAGTTTCATTGCCTCTGTTGCAAGAAAAGCACATTTTAGAAAAGATTTTAAAGTTTTATCGCCTCTGCTGCAAGAGGAGCACATTCTCAAAAAAGGAATTTAAAGTTTCATCGCCTCTGCTGCAAGAGGAGAACATTTCAGAAAAGAATTTAAAGTTTCATTGCCTCTGCTGCAAGAGGAGCACATTTCAGAAAAGATTTTAAAGTTTCATCGCCTCTGCTGCAAGAGGAGCACATTTCAGAAAAGAATTTAAAGTTTCATTGCCTCTGCTGCAAGAGGAGCACATTTTAGAAAAGATTTTAAAGTTTCATCGCCTCTGTTGCAAGAGGAGCACATTCTCAGAAAAAGAATTTAAAGTTTCATTGCCTCTGTTGCAAGAGAAGCACATTTTAGAAAAGATTTTAAAGTTTTATCGCCTCTGCTGCAAGAGGAGCACATTCTCAGAAAAAGAATTTAAAGTTTCATTGCCTCTGTTGCAAGAAGAGCACATTTCAGAAAAGATTTTAAAGTTTCATCACCTCTGCTGCAAGAGGAGCACATTCTCAAAAAAAGAATTTAAAGTTTCATTGCCTCTGCTGCAAGAGGAGCACATTTCAGAAAAGAATTTAAAGTTTCATTGCCTCTGCTGCAAGAGGAGCACATTCCAAGAAAAATTTTAAAGTTTCATCGCCTCTGCTGCAAGAGGAGCTTCCTCGAAAAAAAAAAAGAGATTAGGTCTTGAGTTGGAAAAAATTGTTGTCTATTGTCTTTGCTCTATTCCTGATCCTCAGCAATGAGCAAAGAGGGGTAGCTGTAGACACCGAATTTTGTCCAAATCAATAGGACTACATTCGAATAGGCTTTCAAAATCCGAATTGAAATGTTGGGTGTCCAAGCTCGCTAAAGTGGGCCAGGTTTGATTTTGTTGTATAATGTTTTATTATTTGTGTTATTTGTTTTTATTTTTATTATTATGTTTATTATTTGTCTTTGTTAGTTATAAATATTATTTTGTTTATTTTTGTTATTATTATTATCAGTTATTATTATTATTAGTATTATTATTATTATTATTATTATTATTATTATTATTATTGTTATCTTTCATATATTATTTATTTATTATTTATCTTTTTTTTACTTGTATTATTATTATATAGTATTATTAACTTTTTATTATTATTATTATTATTATTATTAACAGCCCTTTTTTTCCCATCACATTTAATGCTTCAAATCTACCCAAATCTGCCGCTCAGACTCCCTGCCCAGCCGCCAGTGACCAAATCTTCTCCCCTGTCTCGAGCCTCACCCAGTGTTCACCTTCCCCATGCCGTAAATCTCGCTCCAACAGTAACCTATTGATTCTATGATTCTGAAAGGCGAAAAGGAGGTTCCAAAACTGGTTTAAGAAGACAACCAAGCAAAGGGAACAAGAGGAGCTGGGCAGAGAAAAAGAGAGAAACCCTAAGCCACTACTCGTCCTAACACCGTAGCCACTACTCACCACCACCGAATCCATCACTCGTCCTACCACCAACCTAAGCCTCATTCTCACCATCACCGAGACATCTCATCGTCATCGCCACTGCCGACACCACACAACACCGAAGCCACCATCATCACCACCACCACCGAAACCCCAGATCCTAAAAACCCCTAAACCAAAAACTCTGGAACCGAGACCCCCTAAAACTCTGAACCTAAATCCTAAAAGCAAAATCGATCTTCAAATACCTGCAAGAAAAACAACAACAGCAACCACAACAAAACACAACTAGATCCAACGCCAGAAATAACAAAACAAAACAAAAAAGGGGTAAGGAGACTTTCGAAAATAGTCAGATCCGTGAGGTTGGGAGCGTTTTCGGGAAAACGAGCCCCAGATCTGAGAAGAGGAAGTTGAGTGGGGTGTTTTAAGGCTGTCGGGTATACTTTCGGCGCACGGCGACTGGCAGTCATCCGGAGAAGGAGGGGCTGAGAGGATTTTGAGTTTTTTTTAGCGTGAAATCTGATGAAAAAAGGGTTTTAAAAAAAGAGGGTTGCCTTTTATAGCTAAGGAGAAAAGAAGAGTACAGGAGGCGACCCGCGTGTGGATTTGACCCAACCGAAATCCGCGAGTTCGCCCTCCCTCGGAAAGGGAAGTCGGATCTGCGTGTTGTTCCCACTAGAAGAGACTGATCCACGAGCTCGCCCGCCCGTGAAAAGAGGAGTAGGATCCATGAGTTCACTCTCCCGTTCAAGGAGCTCGCCTGCCTGCCAAAAGGAAAAAGGAAGATCCGCGCGCTGTTCGCCCGAGGGGACAGGAGAAGCACGCTCGCCCGCCCACTAAAAGGAAAAAGGAAGATCCGCGTGCTGACCGCCCGAGAAGACAGGATAAGCACGCTCTCCCGCCCGCTAAAAGAAAGAAAAGCGAGATCGCCCGCCTGAGGAGAAGGAAAAGCCGCGCGCTCACCCCTTCAAGGAGCTCGCCCGCCCAAGGAGGGTATATTTCCTTTTTCGTTTATTCAGTCATGTGTTTCATAGAAATATTTGTTTAGGTATTTTTAGTGTATAATCATGGCAAAAATAATAAGTAAATAAATAAATAGAATAATAAACAATAATATAATGAAATAAAATAAGTATGAAATCCCAATGATATGTCCTCGTAAAACTCGCAAGTAGCGATACTTCGAGAAACTTTAGGTGAGGGAAATTATATCGAATGTTACCAGAGTATTGGGATATTCGATATTATTTCTCAATATTCAATTTCATGCTTATTTTTGAAAATATATATAACAATAAAAATATATAAAAAATAACAAATCAATAAAAATAAGAATAAAAAACGAAATTCTTCCGATGATGGGATGTCATGAAACTCACAAGTAGTGATTTCTTGACTGATCCCTAGGTGAGAGGAATTAGCTAAATGTTACCAGAGTATTGGGATATTTAGTTAAATTTTTCAATATTAAGAGTTTCATTAATAAAAATCAAAATAAAGCTCTTTTAATCTCATGTGCATCATGTGCATCATGTGCTATGTACTTACATCATATGCATAAAAATCAAAAAACGAAAATAAAATGAAATTCTTCCGATGATGGGATGTCATGAAACTCACAAGTAGTGATTTCTTGACTGATCCTTAGGTGAGAGGAATTAGCTAAATGTTACCAGAGTATTGGGATATTTAGTTAAATTTTTTGATATCGAGAATTTCATATAAAAAATCAAAATAAAGGCTTTTTTTATAAATCCATACGCATCATGATCTCTTTATCAATGTCACATGCATCCTTGATCAATCATACAAATAACATGAGCTCCACCGAAGATGAGATTCTATAGAACTCACAAGTAGGGATTCTTAAGAGATCTCTAAGTGAGAAAAATTATTTCAAATGTTACCAGAGTATTGGGATATTTGATTTAATTTTTCAATAAATGGTGTTCATGTTGATTTTCACAATGAAATTTTTTTTAAAAAACATTTAAGTAAATGCACAAATTTTTTGTCATATATAATAAACGAATTAAGCTTAAACTAAGACTATTTTGTTAAAACTAAAGGATACCATGTGGTTAGAATGGTACTGTTTTTTTAACGAGCGTTGTGGGGGTGCTACTTCTTCCCCACGCATAACCGTACTCCCAAACCCAAATTTTGTTTTCGCAGACCAAAATTGTCTTTTTAATAAAACTTAATTAATTTTGAGATTTTGTTAAGAAGATAAATATTTTAGGTGACCAATCACACCTAGTCAAAAAAGATTGTGGCGACTCCTTTGTTTTTAAATGTTTTTCAAAATCGTCGAGCGCGAAGCCGTTACGACACTCATGACGTTGAAAAACAAGAATGAGAAAATGTAAGTGTTATGAAGACCCTTTACAATGCACGAAAAGCTTACAAATTGATTGAGAAAGCTGGTAGGTCACAAATGCAACAACTAATGAAAATGTTGAATAAGTGTAGATACATTAAGTGGCATCAGAGTGATGAGCCAATAGATGTTGTGAAAGACTTGTTTTGGGCACATTCTACCTCGGTAGACTTGTTGCATGCTTTCCCACATGTGTTGATTATGTATTGCACATATAAAACGAATAGATATCGGATGCCACTCCTCAAGATCGTTGGTGTCACATCAACGAATTTGACTTTTTCGGTTGCATTTGTGTACATGGAGGCGGAGCGTCAAGAGAATTACACGTGGGCATTGCAAATGTTAAAAAGTTTAATGGTAGCTATTGCATCACCTTCTGTTATTGCCACAGATCGAGAATTGGCATTAATGAATACAGTTCAAGCAATATTTCCCTCTACAACCAACTTGTTATGCATATGACATATATCGAAGAATGTGCTTGCGAACTGCAAAAAGTTATTTGAGAGCAAGGAGAGGTGGGATGGATTCATGGCATCATGGAGTCTTCTTACATTCTCAATGACAGAGGAAGAGTACGATAGGCATTTAAGCTCAATGCACTTAGATTATTATAGTTATCCAAAAGCACTGCAATATGTGAAGGAGACTTGGTTGGATAAGTATAAGGAGTGATTTGTTGCGGCTTGGACAGATAAAGTAATGCATTTCGACAATGTAACAACTAATAGGTACGTTTATTGTAATCTTTTAAGTTTACATTCATTTTCCTCAGTTATATTTTAATTGATAAGAAATATATGTCCTAATTTCTATTGTAGAGCGGAGAGTGCGCATGCAAAGTTGAAACAACATCTCGAATCGTCGCAAGGTGATTTTGAATCATCTTGGAACGTGATCAACTCCTTGATTGAGCTGCAACATACGAACATAAAGGCTTTATTTGAGGCAAGCCTTATTGTTGTTGAACACAACTTCAGGCCATCTTTATTCAAGGAGTTACGGGGGTTGGTGTCGAGGTCAGCTTTGCATATGATATTGATGGAGGTTGAGAGAGCAACGAATGGAGATATTGATATTCACACTTATGACTGTGTAATAAGAATGACACATGGGTTGCCATGTGCTCATGAAATTACTGAGTATATACAGTTTGGATGATCAGTACCCTTATCTACCGTGTATCCACATTGGTCAAAATTAGATTTGACAAAGTCCACGAATGATGACGTGCAATAGTTGACATTGGATGCTGAGTGGGAGATAATAGTGAAACGATTCGATGCATGTAATATTGATGGAAAACTAGACTTGAAAAAAAGTTGAGAGAATTAGGTGATCTGGCAACAACATTCCTTGTTCCTCCAATTGAAAAGGCTAAGACAAAGGGTCGTACTCGAGCATTAAAGATGGACACATCAACTTGACGGGAACCTTCTTATTTTGAGATTGTCGAGTCTGGTCATGACAGTACCATTTCACCCATAACAATAACTTTAGTAAAATTGGCGAAGAAGAGGCAGAAATTACCCGTATATGGTAAAGGTGCCAAGATTCGATATATGGATTCTTTTCCCATCGAGATTTGTCCATTCATTCATGATGTTGTGGATGTTGAGTCTGATGGACATTGCGGATTTAGAGCTATAGCAGGGTTGTTGGGTATGACTGCAGATGCATGGCCACAAGTGCAATGAGATTTGATGGATGAGTTAAATAGACACAAAGATGAATATATATATATATATATATCTATGGATCTCAAGAGCGTGTTGATGAATTGATGCAATCGTTGGTGTGTTTCAACACTATGGCGTATAAGGATAATTGGATGACCTTACCAGACATGGGTCGTTTGATATCCTCACGGTATGATGTTGTGCTTGTCCATTTATCTCCAAGACAATGCTTGACATATCTTCCGCTCAGATCTATTACACCTCCCCCGCTGCAACGTAAGTTAATAACTATTGGATTTGTAAGCAACTATCATTTTGTTCAGGTATAGATCACGGTAAAAGTTTATTATTGTTTATTGTTTTCACTTGGATTTAATTAAATAGAATGCATTGTTGCAGGTATTATTGGATCCAAGAGCACCGATACCTCCGATCGCAAGCAACTGGCATAGGTATTGATATGAATGCGCTCAAGAGTAGGAGCTTCCATACGTCTCTCGGATCGAGGATTTCAAATTATTATTCTCATCAAACACAGATGTTGCAACCCAAGAGACAATCAATCTAGATGAACTATGATGTATTAAGTAACTAAGTATAATACATTGTTGTAAGCATTATTTATTATACTATGTAACTCAAACATAATCATGTTTTCTTGAATTAAGTCTATTTTATTCATTTTATGATATTTACTATTTTAATAATTTATTACTAATATATAAAAATAATAATAATTATTATTATTATA
Organism: Heritiera littoralis; assembly: GCA_031772115.1. Taxonomy (NCBI): domain Eukaryota; kingdom Viridiplantae; phylum Streptophyta; class Magnoliopsida; order Malvales; family Malvaceae; genus Heritiera; species Heritiera littoralis. The sequence goes on from JAPDPK010000063.1 coordinate 2,944,170, forward strand.
TTATTATTATTTTAAGTTGAAAAAAATGATTGCCTCAAATGGTTGGATAAATAAAAGATGGCACATATCGAAGTAATGAAACAAAAGAAATCTAAATATATACATAAATATTTCCACAATTTCTTACAAAATTTTAAGTCAACTATAAAATACAAAATCTACTATTTTCTCCTCTTTTGTCTAACATATACGAAAGGAGATGTAGGAGGTGGTAGGGAAGATGCAGGTGGTGCAGCTGCTGCTGAAGGTGGCGGTGCTGAAGCTGCCGGTGCTGATGGAAAACGCAGTGGTCATGCTGAGGAAAAAGGTGGAGCAGCTGAGGATGGAGGGGGACGTGGAGGTTGTGATGAAGATGCTGTCTGTGGAGGATGTCGAGGCACTACAATATGCCTGAGCAATCTCGCTACCATGGCATAAACATCATGCACAGCCTGCTGCCAAACATCCAAGTCTTGATCATCTCCACCCACCTCCACTGTGTGAAGTCTGTCATATATGTGTCCCACGACGTGCTACAAAATCATGAAAAAATAAATATATCAATTTCAAGATATGTAAGTTTTAATAACATTAAATCAGAAATGACTAACCTCCTAATCAATCACTCTGTGCTGGTCCGTCGATCTATGTGAAGGATCCTGGATATAACGATGTGAAATGGTCATATACCAAATCATGTAATCCACTATAGACTCTCCAAGAGTCCTGCCTCGCGCACCTCTCCTATCCTCATTAATCACATGATAATCCCAACTATCCCAGTACCCAAGTTGAAAGCTATACTTCACGACATAATTAGCTGGCTTCGGTCCTCGTCTCGCGTGAGATGGAGTGAGAGGTGGACGTGGAATGCTCTGCGCATAGCCCCACTATCGAAGAACTCTATCCAGATGGTATGGCTTCACGATGTCATTGAACTTGATGCATCCGCAAAAAAATGAAATATCTGGCAATGGATGTCTCTCTCTACTGTTTGCATATGGATCCCAGCAGACCTGATGATACTGAAGGTCATCAAGTTACTCCCTCAATATCTATAGAGAAATACTGCAACTAAGTGGCTTCCATCGTCGAGCATGCGACTGCTGCTCTCTATATGACATCTCTCGTACTGGATTTAGCGATGGAAAATGCTCGTACATCCACGCGTACATAAAACAAAACAGATTTTCATAATCAAATCATAAGCTAATAAATATCAAACAAATCAATATTATTATTATTAAATAAATATTATATACCTGAAGCAATGCCATATAACTAGCTATCGAATGTCACTCCGCTCTACTGGCCTCGCCCAACTGTCTATACATATAAGCCAGGCAAGCTGTACCCCATGCAATCTCACCAACGGTAGTAAGAACCTCCAAAAAAGATAAGTACGTGACTGGTACTCGTGTTGCACTCTTATCAGCAAATAGAGTGCAACCAAGTAAAAATAATAACAATGCGTGAGTCGCGTACTCTATCTACTCCTCACTATCAAAGTCGGAAACCATCTCAAACATATCCCTCAGGCACTGCATCTTAACTTGTAGTCCTCTAGTGGCGATCGTCTCTTCCTTTGCCTTTTCTTCACTCACTCCAAGCAACCGCACTAACATTCTATTTGCCTCGTCAATAGAGACGGTATCGAAAGATATAGTCCTCCCGACCACGGGGATGCCAAGCAATGAAGACACATCATCTAGAGTGATGGTCATCTCTCTAAAAGGCATGTGAAATGTGTTCGTCTTTGGATACCACCTCTCAGTAAATGCGGTAAAAATGGTCTTGTTGCACGTAACATAACTACACTGCAATAATGGATCCAACCTTGACCGTGCGATCGTGGAAAGGATGCGTGACCGACTCTGATCCAACAGCCATGTACCAATTTTAGAATCGTGATTAATAACTTTTAGCTCCCCTCGCTCCTGAAACAATACCAAATAAAATAATGGTCATATTATTAATTCTAATTTACATTACAATAAATATATAATAAAGTTCACTTCTACCTTTTGCTGCCAAATAGCTGCAGCAACATGTGATCCATAACTAACTAGCAGAGATGTATCAACTGGATCACCAGGATAAGATCCAGTAGAAGCAGCTGCCTGACTAGATGTACTGGCTTGCTCAGCAGCTGGTGTCACGCCAGATGTACTCAGCTGCTCCCTCTTCGTCATAGTTGGTGCCTCACTAGATGTATTCCGCAGTTGCCTCTGCGCCGCAACTTGTGTCTCGCCAGATGTACTTCGCCGTTGCCTATGCGCCGCAACTGGTGCCTCGCCAGATGTATTCCGCTACTGCCTTGACGCCGCAACTACTGCCTCGCTAGAGGTACTCCGTTGCTGCCTCTGCGCCACATCTGGTGCATCACTAGATGTACTCGACTCCTGTCTCTCATCAACAGCTGCTGCCTCAAGAGCTCGTCTCCTTCTTTCAGACACAATGGGTACCCATCTTGGATCCACTAACGTTGCAGCACGTCTCCTCCTCTCACCTCTAGATAACCCCGCTCCTTGTGTACATGGTGGCATCTATATAAACACAGAAGAAAACTATTTTAATTTTGATTAACCAATTTACATATAATTTAAACTAATAATGCAAAATAATTTAAATTTAATCTAAACTAAAAAAATAAAAACAAAAGTTAAATTTCATCTAATTCACATATAATCTAAACTAAAAAAATTAATTATTTAATTTTCGGTCTTGCGGCACCTTGGTGCCACGAGCCTCACAATCTCACTGCACCAGAGTGCTGCGAGACCACAAGGCTCGCGGCACGAATGTACCACCAGACTGAAATGCTCGCGGTACCCTGGAGCCGCGATATAGATCATATCGCGGCATGATATGTATCGCGACACTATTGTGCCGCAATACCAGCATACCCGCGGCAGCCACGAGACTACCATGGTCGCGGCAACTTTAGTGCCGCGAATGATGCCTATGCACGGCACCGAGGTGCGGCACAATCTAGTTGCTCGCTGCAATTCATTGCCGCAAGCTGCGCACCTAAAGGCCCCTATCTTTTTTTATCAAAATTTTCACATTTATATCGTTTAAATGAAAAAAAATATGAAACAGATAACATCTGTAATTGAAAATAGAAGCCATACTTACCTTATTTGCTTCAAAAACTCAACAATTTGGGAAAGACTTGAGGAAATGTGAGAGTTTGAAAAATGTTTTTAGAGTGAAATGTTAGGTGTGCCTTGGGTTTGGGAGAGGTAAAATGGGATGAAATGTTGAGATGTTGGGTGTGAGTAGTAAAATGTTTGTGGGGCTTGAGTGAGGATAGAAAATAGGATACGGGTAGTTAATAATAAGGTGTGACTAGAAAAACCCATACCTAAAATCAAACTTTAATAAAAAAAATATCCATTAAAACCTAAAATTTACTGGAGTTCATATTTCAATTGAGGTCTAATTTACATGTAAACTCAAAATGATTCAATATGATTCCATCCCTTATGTCAAAGGCTCTTATTTGAACCCAAAACCTACAATTTTGATAATCACCAAGTCCTTTTAACTCATTTTTAAAATCAATTTAAAAGAATATGAGCAAAATTACTTCACTAATTTGGTTAAACCAGACTTACCTCGCATTATCAGAACATCCACATTGTTAATCATACTCTACAAAAAAAAATGCATTTTAGAAATAAAGATGAGATCACTCTAAACTCCATCCAGTTTGATATACAATAGATTATAGATCCATCCCTTCATGGTTTCTGCTACAAGCTAAGCATCCATCAATCTAGAGGAACAAGTACACAACACTATTCATCCATAAGGGAATCGACTCCAAATACTCTGGACACTTTTGACACTAAAGTTTTGTAACCCAAGACAGGCTAACTAAAATGAAAGCCAACATAAACAGGAAATTCGAACATCATATTGCAAGCAGATTCCATAAACAAACGGTAATACTACCTATTATTGTGGAACTATTGCTAAATTGGTAAACACCTTCACGTGCTTCCCATCTACAAACAAGCAACAGCATCTGACAACATGCATATATATGTCCAGAAGCAGTCAGAAACACAAGCAAAAGCAGGAAACTTGTATAAGCATCAAAAGCATCTAGGCTTTGAAGAGAAGACTGGGGCTTATGTTCACAAAGGTATTTCAATCTGAAACTTTGTCCAGTTCCTGGTAGCGACGAGCACGCCGGCCAGAAGAATAAGCTGAAAGAGCGGATCCAGTCATGCTCAATGAATGCCTAGCGAGTTCCGTGCTTTTCTTAGTACCCAACCATACAGCCCAAAAGAATCCAACCCAACCTGATTCATAAGGAAATATCAATTGGAAAGCACTAGTCTAGAAAATTAAGTTGCATAATAAAAGCCTAAAACAAATTTCACTATGAAGAATCTCAAGCTTCGTGTTGAAACAGCTTGAGATAGAAATTAGGAGGGATATTGAACACCATGATCACTTCACATTATCACATTAACATAAAAATGGTTAACAGTGCCACAGAAAGAGCGATAGGAGCAAAAGAGACAGAAACAGTGCAAATACACTGAATAACAAAACTACCAGAATGTGATTAGGAAGTCTCAACTTTGGCATTGAAACATCTTATCCCATTCCAATTGGGAGGACACGGAACACCGAATAGCATGAATTAGAAATGCCAAAAACACACAGCAACAATTGTGAGAGGATGCAAACTCACACACACAGACGTAACCAGTCACACTGTTTAGCGAACATGATAAAAGGCATATTGGTTATTATTTTTGTGCTTGTAGCCAGCCAAAGCCATACAGCATGAGAGAGAGAGAGAGATCAGTGAACATACTCATGGTGATGATTGGAACTACGACCAGGTCAGCAGAGTAGAAAGTTTATATTAAGTTCTCCAGTTATAGGCTATGAAAAATTTATTTTTCAATTTTGCTACATCCTAGTTTTCCATCATATTTTTTTCCTATCAATTTTCTGTCTTTGGAACACTGAAGGACCACACAGATACTTCAAGGAGAAAATCATGGAAATGATTTGCCCCAAAAGACTGTATACAGCAGCTTCTTGCAACTTTATTTAGCTTATCATCTATAAAATGACCCACAGTATCTCCATAGGACTGATATCCATTCAGGGTCGTAGGTTCCAGCAAAAATTTATAAAGAAAGAAAAGGTTCAACCCTAAATAAAGAAATAGACCAAAGGGCTTCATCTTCTAGTTCAAAAGCCAAGCATGAAAACTGGATGTTATAAAGAGAAAGAACAAAATCATAAAAATAAGAATGAAACAAAGTAAAAACTAAAATAGATGCTTAGAGAGATATACCTGTAGCTACAAGAACAGCTACAATTGCTGAAATTGCTGCAGTTGAAATAACAAAAGCAGCAACTGATAAGGCCCCAATATAAATAGCTGTTACACAGGCGAAGAAAAGAGCCAAGAAGCCTCCAGCAGCAGCCAAAGAGATGAGGAGAGAGATGATGATGACATTGACAGTTGCAGCCAGAAAGAAAAGCATAAATACAAGTAACCCTGTCAAGGTAAGAAGAGTAATAGTCCCAACCTACAGAAATGTTGGTAAAAGAAAAAGTCAGGAATCCAGAAGAATGTGATTAAGGGAGGTAGCAGAAAAGAGGCAAGAGTACAGGCAAGAGAAGCACACTTATACATGTGATAAAAAGCCAAGGTCTGTTATTTAAATCATTAACTAGATATCAATATAAGCTGCAAGAAAGAAGAGCGGCCCGGGGTATAAGAGATACACAAAGAAGTTGGAAGGACAAACGTAGAAAGTCCAGAAGGCACAAAAGCAATTCCAAACTCAAACCACAATATGTCACTCAGCTATAAAATAAGATGCGACCATTCTGAATTTATGTTTTCCATGTCACTTAGTCAAAATCAAGCTAAGAAAAAGGCTTATTAGGACGAGAGATTTGGCAGGGAAAGTGTATGTTACTATATCCAATTTATAAAGAAAAAATTTGCAGCAGGGAAGTTGAATTAAGTTTAGGTGTAAGTATACAGAAATTTGAAGCTCAAGAAAGAAACCGGTAGTGAAATTTCGTATATCATTGAGCTTTCAAACGCTAGAGGAGATTCAACCCATCAATACTTTATCGTCATCGACATCAACTGCCAAGGTTCATCTTGGCCATTCAACTTTAACCATTATCCCACATTAAAATACGGGTCCTTTGCATCCTTCCAAATCACAAGTCAAACATTCTTTGTGATTCCACTTTTCATGGTAATGTGTCTGACGACAAAAACAAGACTCATTTAAGCTTCTAATATGATGGGTTTTCAATATACGTCTTAGAATAGTCTTAAATGAACTCTAGAAGAAACTGTTCACTTGATCTTTGCAACTGTAACCCTTTGGAGGATATCATCTCCAAAGCACATTTCCTCAAGAGCACATGACAAAGTAAACAAACACTCATTAATAGGATGTTCTATCATTAACTATTTGACTTAAAACTACTCTCTCAATTGTACTCTTTATTTCATATTATTGTTTCATATAGCATATTCTAATATGGGGATACGAACTCTGATATTATGCTGATGATATCCTTGCTTTTGCCTATTCAAGAGAAATACACACACAAGGTTTGTATATAATGCACTAACAGTGTATAATTTCTATATACTGTCAATGCACTAGAAGTTGACACCTCATTAATAAGCAAACTTAAAAAAATCAAGCCATTAAAAATAAATACAAATCATTTTTTTCATTTTTTTTTCAATTTGCTCATAAGGGCTTATTAATGAGGTGTCAACCTCTGATACATTGACAGTATATAGAGATTTACATTGTCAGTGCATCATATACATATATATATAGGATTATTATTTTATAGACTAACACGATAAAGAAAACTAACACACGTCCAACTTTTTTTAATTTTTTAATACTTGTCACATGTTAACCCTATTTGTATAGTCTAAAAATTTCACTGACAATACATGGAATAATAATCCATACGTAGAGAGAGAAAGAGAGAGGAGGGTCTATTTACATTAGCATAAAACTAATTATGTTACACATTTGTTATAACTTCATATAGAATTAATATTTTTGTAAACAAACCATTATTCATATTTATCATGCACGTAAATTTTTGAGTTAATTGGCCTATGTGATGTGTGAATAGAACATAAAATTCAATGGTTGAATTAAAAAAATATAAATCATATAAAAAATATAAAAGTACATAACACAACACTAATGTAAGTAAATCACTCTTCATATATATATATATATATATATATATATATATCATCAATCATTGAAAAAAAAAATAGCTTCGTCTCTTCAAGCCTCTCTCTCCACCCAGGCCACGCATATGCACTAACGCACACACAAAGAACACAACGCTAGCATGGAGGATGTTTTTCTCAAAATCAAAACTAGTCCGTTGTGTTTGAAATCTGTCAACTTAACCATCTATATCTCACCCCAAAATATCAAAATCCTCCACAACCCAGCAAAACCATACTCATTAAGGCTTAATTAAATTGTTGCTCTAGCTGCTTGCTTATTTAAAAGTTGCTGTAAAGAAATCGTATTTGATTAAAAACGAAACAAAAAAAGTTAAATTTGAAATTTGAAAATAAAAATAAAAGCAACAAATAGGTGAAGGTTCACACTTCGACATTAGGCTTAGAGGGGTTCTCCCATAGTTTGCTTGTGTAAGAAAATCAAATCAAATAGATGGAAAAAAAAATTAGAGAACAAGGAATTTTACAAACTTCACATAATTTTGGTCAAGCAAAGCAACGATTAAGTATGCATTTTTTTAAAAATAATTTATCAATTCTAAAACAGAAGAAAGCCCGCAAGAAATTATTTAATTAAAAAATTAAGAGAAAAAACTCACAGAAATGACGAGAAGAGCACGAAGGAAGCTGCCTCTACGAGTCCACAGCAGAACAGTCTGGCCAGTGTTTCTGGAGGCTTCGCCGAGATGAGGCCCATTCTCTGAAACAGAGATCTTGATTCGCTGCAGCAGCGGAGTTGATGCCGATGATGATGCATCGGGGCAGATGATCATCGAAATCAAACGGTGAAGAACGACGTAGAGAGTTTCCTCCCCATGACTGCACTTGTTTTCATCTATGGTGTCGCCGTTGATTTGCTCCGCCATTGCTAATGTATTATTACTTACTGTAAGTTGAAGATTTGAAGATCGAAGATCAAAGATTGAAGACGAGCTCAGCTCCAGCGACACGTAGAATAGAATTAAATGAGATAAAGATTAGAAAATCAGCACGAAGTCATCATTTCCATAAGGATATCAAGAATTTTTGTAGATAAGATCCATTATCGATTAGACTGACTATTAACTTATATGGGAGTCTTTCACTTCGGCTCTGTTCAACTGCCTGGTTGACGTGGATGTAAATGGAAGGCTGATCAACCATTTCAGCATTAAAAAACATAGGGACCGTAACTTTTTATATTTTCAGTATTTTTACTTAAAAAAATTTTAATTTTCAAAATTTTTTTTTATCAAATTTATATGTATTTAAGGAAATGCAATTTTGAGGAGGAACAATTTTTGTCAAATATTGAGTCATTTTTTAAAATAATTTAAAATTTTTTAATTTAATTAATTTTCATATTTTATTATATAAAAATGACCTATTCAAAGCTAACATGGTAATACATTAAATAATATATCTAATTTTATTTTATAAATTTTCACATGTGAATTAATTTTTTTCTTTTTATGTTAAAATAATCATAAATATATTAAAATAAAAAATATAACTAACAACCAAATTCTAGTCATTTCTTCCGAGTAAAAAATGAAGTGTGCATTCTTTGAAAGGATTGATTCAATTTACCAACATTGGTTGGCGTGAGTGGTAGCGGCTCTCGTCCTTTAACCAATTGTCTAGGGTTCGATTCCTGGTCTTGGGTATGGAGCAAACTATGCTGAGAGGGGACTACTCACTTCATGTGCGCTCAGGATCCCCGACGAAGATTAGTTACTGTTACCGACGGAGATTAGTCACTGTTACCGACGGTGGACACTTCGTACCAATATCATGGTTAACAAAAAAAAAAAGGATTGATTCAATTTCATCTAAAGGTTTCGTCATTGGTCCTCTTTGAAAATCATACTATAATAATATATCAAATAATGTATGAATGTATTAAAATTCAATTTGATATTGCGATTTTTATTTTTACCATGACCATTCCAATTACAATTTAGAATGAATAAAAATAATTTAATTTTTATTAAAAATAATTTAATAAATATAATTTATTGTTGAGTAAGTGAAAAGAGCTTGGTGTTCATTAAGAAAGGTTTCGAGTTTGAGTCTTATAAATAAAAAAAATAAACAACGTCAGAATAGCTTCTCATTTAAAGTCTGACAGTAATTCGACTATGGATTAGTCAAAGCCTAAAGTAACCTTCAAATACAGGAGAGTTTAGATAAAAAAATTTTAATTTTCTTCTGAATACTTTTTATTTATTTATTATAAACTAAAATTTAATGATTGAGGTTAATAATTATGAATTAATTTTTTTACCTAATCAATCATCGAAAATATTCGCAAAAAAATGTTATTGATGGCAAAAAAGTATTATTTCAAAATTAATTTTTTTTACCGAATCAATCATTATAAATATAATGACTGAATAGGTTAAAAAAAATTGATTCACAAATATCAACAGCAATCATTAATTTCGTAAAATTCAAATATTAACTTATATATAGTAGTTTTTCACTTCGACTCTGATCAACTATCTAGTTGACGTGGATGTAAATGGACGGTTGATCAATCATTTCAACTTTAAGAAACAATGGGACCTTAACTTTTTTCATTTTCAGCATTTTTACTTAAAAAATAATTTTTAATTTCCAAAAATTACTTTTATCAAATTTATATATATTCAAGGGAATGCAATTTTGAGGAGGAACAATTTTTGTCAAATATTTAGTAATTTTTAAAATAATTTAAATTTTTTTAATTTAATTAATTTAATTATTTTCTTTTATAAAAAATGATCTATTCAAAGCTAACATGGTAATTCATTAAATAATATGTAGACACTTAATTTTATCTGGGTTAAAATGTTATTTATGTAAATAAGAATAAGATTCTTATTGAATTTTTCAAATTGAATTATTTCATTTTAGTTTAAGTCTGAATATGATCAGGATTGCAAAGGTCAAAATCAATTCAACGCTATGTCTGTTCTTTGTTAATTGGCCTTTCTTTTTCCTTTACTTTATTCTTTTTTTATTTTTTTATTTTTATCTTATTTTTATTATTTATTTATAATTTATTTAGTTTAATATAAAAATAAAAATAAAATTAGAAACCACCAAAAAATTAAAAAAATACAAATACTAAAATAATAAAAGAGAAAACTCAACAACTTGTTGCTGCCATCATCACCACTGCCCAAATTCATTAATGCCACCGCCCAATCCCATCATATAAGAATTGGAGTTAGGGGTGCATTCGGATCGGTTCAAATCGGAATTTCGGTTATTTTTTATCTGATCCGAACCTATTCGGATATTAGCCAACCAATCCGTATTTGTATCCGTATCTGACACTCCTAATATCCGGATATATCCGATCCGCACTAAATCGGATCGGATCGGATCGGATACCGCGGGTTTTTTTTTCAGCACCACTGTTTTGAGCTTCTTGCAAAACAGAAAATTAATTTTCAAATTATGTTTGCTGATTAATGTAAGAAGACCATTTTAGAAAACGAAAACCAAAATATACTGAATTTAGAGAAGGATTTATTGTTCTTGGCTTCAATGAAACTATTCCATTTTAGTTTTTACTTACAAAAATTGTCATAATGCCGATAATTTCTTAATCAAATGATTAAGAAATAGTTATAACGTATTATGAGATTTCAGTTTCAATCTAAACAATTTCGACTCCCAACTGCAATTAGAGAAACTAAAAAATTGGTTAATTATTTCACCAACCAATTTTTCGGCTTGATAAATAAGGGCTAAGCAAGGCAACTGCTCCACAGCAAGGAATTATGAAAGCCACAAAGAGCAAAAAGCACTTGAAATTCGATAGCAAGAAAAAGAAACTGAAAAGAAGGTACAGAGAAGGAAAAAGAAATGGGAAAAAGTAACTCTCCAATCTTCTATTTCAAGCAGAAAAAGTTAACATTTCATCTTCTTTTATCTCTTCCGTACATATAATATATATGCATATAATTAAAAAGGGAAGATTCCATCTCTTTGTCACAGTGTAACATGTACTTGTCTTCATCTCCGAAATTTCTCTAAGAGCCTGAAAAGTTTAGCATGTTGTTAGTGACATCAAGTGGGGAATCATCTTCATCATGACTGTTGTCTGAGGTATGAGTCAACCATGCCAATGCCTCTATAGCAGCATCCCGCTCTGCAAGCTGCTTGTTTTTCTTAGGTTTTCCCAATTCCCACAAACTGCATTCCTTTGAATTCTACTAGTGCCCTAAACTCATTTGTCTTTAGACGCTTCGTTTTGTATTTCAGAGGCGAGTGTCACGATCCGGAGGCCATGACGTACACTTAACACTCACACTTGGATACAATTTACTAATTTTACGGACCAAATTTTTCTTTCACTTTAATGTTTGTATTCGGTGTCAGTGTCGCTTCTAAACTGAATTTGCATTCTTAATTTGATTTACATTCACCCTTTAATTTGCCATCTCTTAAGACCAATCAACTTACTTAATACTCTAATTCAATATTAGACTAAAAAAAAAAGTCGAAAACTCCCCCTTATATAAAATCGATTTTCCTCAACTTAATAACCTGCAAAATAATCAACTATTTCCAACAGCATATTTTCAATCCACAATTCTCAGTCTATTTCACTATATACTACACATATTTCCCAAAATCATCAATTACATATATATGGCATTTCACAACTCATAGTTGTCACAATTCACTTCTCGGATCGCACTCGATAATCATATGAGTCTATAATAATCTAGAACGATCCTAAGTTACATCCCAAAATAATTCCACAAGCATGTACTGTGCATCTTAAATGTCATGCATGATAAACAAAATAACTAATTTTAATACCTTAAGCGAGACAAGAACAGCACTCGGAGGACTTAGACCAGTGTTGCTAATAAAGATCATCCCCAAGGCCTTACACCAAAACTCTGAGTGTGGAGTCTAGCTCGTATGATCTGCGATGTTGTTAGAAAGGGGTGAGCAAAACCACGGCTCAGTAAGTAGTTTATGTAAGTGAGCAAAACCACGGCTCAGTAAGTAGTTTATGTAAATGCATGTTAAACTCATGTCGATTTACATGCACGTGTAGAAAACAATGTTGAAGTAACCAAGTAAGCAGGTGTTTTAAAGCACAGTCTTAAATCAAATACTTTCTTCGTGCACTTCCGTTCTAAAACGCTTTCAATATGCACTTTATTTAATTCAAACTCACCATGCATTTCAACTAAATCAATTCATTATACATTCGTTTAAATTCAGTATGGTATGCACTTTGAATAAACGATTAGTACACTTCGATAAATCAATCAATATACACTTTGATAAAACAATCAATAAACACTTTGATTAAACAATCAATATACGCTGCGATCATTTCAATCAATATAGACTTCAATAAACCCATAAGTCATGAAACAAGAAATCAATAACTATTAGGCATATCGCCTTTATTCACTGAAAACAATATTGATAATGAAACAATAGTAAGTAGAGTTTAGGCAATGATCCTCAATCAATCAATCAGTCAATATACATCGTAGCTAGCGATGGAATGGTGTCGCAAGCAACACTAAATCTATGGCCATAGAACAATATTCAGTCGAGAGCTGGAACTTGCCTGCTGGTTTTCCAGACAAGTAACAATCTACCTAGAGCACTAGGCTCGATAGGTATAATACAATAGTCTAGAGCACAAAGCTCGATAGACGGGCAATAAGGCCTAAAGCTAAGCTTGATAGGCTAGAAATGACCCGAAGGTCATAGGACATGCATGTACTCAAAAACAGTTCGAAAACAATTTCCTTGTGTAGCACTTGGCTTCCACGGATTTCAAAACACTTATTAAATCAAATTTGAGTTCCAAATATGCGAAGATTTCGATTTATTTCAAAGGGGTAGCTCAAACGAAAACTTTACAATTGAAAACATGATGCAATTCGTCAAAATATAGACATTAAATAGCTCATCTCAAAATATGCAATATGAGAATGCACATATGCATCAATTCGGTTAATCCAACGTGCACGTTTGGCTGGTTACAACACACAAGGTAGGAAATGAGTTTTTGTCCAGTCCAAACATAAACCAAATTTGTAAGCCAAGTATACTTTATTATACAGTCATAACTTTTGTATTTTCTTAACGTAAGAATAAACTGAAATACTTGTCAAATTTAAAATCATTCTACGAGATGATGCTAGCATACGTTACTTAACCCACTTACCTCGATGCTTAAGAGCTTCTTCCTTGAGCCTTGAGATCAAAGTTCAGTTTCTACTCCGCTCCAAATTCACTACAAACCAATTCAATATCGTCTCAATCACATGTCTTCATAAGCTTAATCACTCACCAAAAACACATATTCAAGAACCATGATTCTTTAAGTCATTTCTTTACTAAGAATTTCCTTTTTATTATCCCACAATTCTATATATATATATATATATAAATATATTGGTGTGTATATTCATATATTCATATACACACATCAATCTTAGTCAAATGTATACTTTCTTACTCTTGTAAATATTCCTTCCACTAAATTTCATATCACTCATACTCCTCAAATATCTAGTTAAATCCTTTACAATGAATTTATCCTTATAATTCATAAGTGACCTATAGTCATACGAATATATATGCATTTGTAGCCTAGTGATATCACACGAGCTACTTATATGTATATATACACATTTCCCATACTCATCATATCATTGATACTCATATATCTCTCTGTGTGTGTGTGTGTGTGTGTATATTTATTTATATATGTATATATAAACACATCGATCTTAAATCACTTGAATTGTTTTCTCACCTATTATAATACTTAAAAAAAAATCCTTCAATCTACAATTTACATCACACACATATCTATATTCTCTTTCTCCACAATTTCATGAATTCTTAATGTTTACACAAACAATCATTTCAGAATAATTCCAACATATCAATATATTAAGCTTAACTCGAGATATAAACCTCTTACCTGAAAATCCTTCAAGGCCCGACCATTCTTTTCATTTTCATTTTTCATTCATTTTTTTTTCTCGGCTTTCTCCTTCTTAACGTTTTCCCTTATTTTGATCAGTGTTGCTTTTTTTTTTTGTTTTTCAGCAAGCCACACGTTCATCCCCATATGTGACCTTAAAATCCAACTACAAAACTCTGTTTTTTTTTCCACCCCCTTGTCACCCTTGTTTTCGCCTTCTTCCAGCACCTCTTAGCCTCTAAACTCAACTTAAAATAGCACCAGAAGGCCACTATGACCAGCTTCAAAATCAGCCCTTAACAGCAACTAAAGATTGCCCAAAAGTCATCTCTGTCTAGCCTCTTTGGTTCCTCTCCGTTTCCAGCCGAATGTCATATAAACAATAGTCCAAAGATGAAGAAAAAGCTGGGGTGTGAACCTGATCAGTAGCTCAAACACTCCCCATGTTTGTTTCTTCTCACCTTTGTTTAAGCTTTAAATCACATTCTTGATTAGCCACCAAACTGTAACCTAAACCCAGCCTCAACACCATTGTTCTAAGCCCTTGTTCGGCCCCTGAACCATGCCTAAAAACCTAAGCCTCAGCCTACAATAGCTTCTCAAGCTAGTTGAGAATCAACCTTCACAGTTAGTAAAACGCCAGGCGTCAGCAACACTAATGCTTCAGCTTTTCTTCCTCGGGTTCAGCTGCTCTTCACGCCTCAATTTCAGCTCCAAAAGAAAAACCTGAACGGAAGCCCCATAAATAACATCTTGTGCCACTACTTTGGACCAAAAATGCCATTGAAAACCAGCCACCATTCTGTTCTCCACTTCTCACGAAAACCCTTCCTTGCCGAATGCACTATTCTTTCTCTCCTTTCTTTTTCCTTTTTCTCCTCTCACATTCTCTTTCTTTGCTGAACTTCCTTAGTCCTTCTCTTTTCTCCTTCAACCAGCTTCCTTTCCTTTCACTGTAGCTCACACTCTCTCTTTCTCGTTCAAGTTGCTGCTACTTCATCCTCTTTCTTCTCTTCTCCCCGGATGGGTATACCTCTTTTCTTGTCGAGATTTCTTCTCATTTTCTCTCTGGTTTGCTGTTTCGTTGAGCAAAGGTTAAGACACAAATCTGCTCTTTCTTTCTTTTCTCCTCTCTTTTTTCTTTCTCTCTTTTTTTTCCCTTGTTTTTAATTTGGTTTGGTTTTGTTTTTGGCAGAGGACCTTACTGGTCCTCTACCATTTCTTTTGTTTTTAGTTTGGCTTCCTAAGGAAGCCTCGGTTTTTCCCTCTATTTTCTTTTTTTTTTATTTTATATATATATATATAGTTATATATATGTATCTTATATTATATAGTCACATTTCCTATTCTTATTTTTATATATATATATATATATATCTTATATGGTGGATTTATCTATATTCATATATATATATATATTTATATGTTTCTTTTATCTCAATTATATATGATATATATATATATATTTAACACTATATATATATACACATCATGGAAATATCCATATATTCTATTTTCTTTTATTTTAATTTTTACCTACATATATATATTTAATACATATATATATATATATTTAATACTTAATTTGTATTTATTTTTATATATTCTTTATTTAATTTCTACTTAAATGTATATATATATTATTTAACACTCATGTATCACATTTTATTTAGTATACTCATACCCTTAATGTATATTATTTCGGTTTGTTTTCTCTATTGGATTCAATATCAATATCTATCTCTAATTTATTTATACAATATCCAAATTATATTAGCATTAATCACCTATTGCTAATACCACAAAATAAAATATTCGTTTCCATTACTTGAAACAATTAGAAATACAAACTACATTCCTATACTTAGTTCATTTGATGTATTTTATTTATTTACATAATGGGTACAGAATTTGTAGTCTTCACATTCTCCCCATCTTAAGAAATTTGGTCCTCCAAATTTCTTTTGGTCCAATTGAAAAAGGTGTGGGTACTTATCCTTCTTCAAACTCTTGAGCTCCCTTGTAGCTCTTTCTAAGGAGTGATGTTGCCAAAACACTTCCACCAAGGGAATTGTTTTAGACCTCAGTACCTCATTCTTTTGTTCCAAAATCCGATACGGTCTTTCAATATAGCTTACATCCACCCTAATCTCCAAGGGCTTATACTCAATCACATGAGAGGGATCTGGATGATATTTTCTAAGCATGAAATTGTGGAAGACGTGGTGCACTCCCGATAGTTCTGGGGTAGCGCTAATTGGTATGCTATGTCATCCACTCTCAATTATCTTGAATGACTTAACGTGTAGATGACTCAACTTTCCTTTCTTACTAAACCTCATTATAACTTTAGATGGAGAGATCTTCAAGAAACTCAATCCCAAACCTGAAACTCTAAGTGTCTTCTCCAATTCTCGGCATAACACTTTTGTCTCTAAACAATCACACGTCGACTTTATATTCTCAGAAACTCTCTATCATACTTCTCTACTAGGGCCCTAAGTGAATTAGTAGCCTTCATAGCTAGGGAGCGTGCGGATTTTGTCAATCCATCAACAATAACCCAGATTTCGTCATGATTTCTACGGTCCTAAGGTGCCTCATGGTGAGGCCCATAATCACGTGCCTCCATTTACAAGTTGGCACATGTAAAGGATTGAGCAACCTTACTGGTTTCTGGTGCTAAATCTTAACTTTTTGGTACACTAAGCATCTGGACACAAAGGTTGTTATTTAGTTATTTTATTTATTATTTTTTTTAGCCCAATGGTACACTTCGTGCAATTTTTGGTACATCTTCGTACTCCTTGGGTGCATCATGTACCTGGAGTTGTGTGCCTCTTCCATTATTTGTCTCTTTAGGGCCTTACCGTCTAGAATGCACATCTTGTCCTTAAACCTTAGTAAACCATCTCAATTGATTCATAAATATGGAATTAACCATGATACCAGTCACCACTATAATCATCTATCTCAAATCACCTCAACATGGTTTCCACATTATGCTAAATACATTCGTCACATGTTATATCAATAAAGTCAACAATTTACATCTTGTATCCACATTTCTTATGCACTACACAGGCTAATATATGCTCATTAGTCAATGAACGCACACAGTGTTTATAAACATATACTTTTACATTACCATCCTACATAGCAAGATTCACAAAATGTCATAATTCAATATTCTCTCAATCTTGTTACTACAACAATTATCAAAATTAACAACTCTCCATGGCCTCAATGAATCTATCACACATCAATTAACTATCTCTCAACAATACCTCAAGACATAATATCACCTTACAACGATCATTATACATAGTGAACACATGACATTCCTCATGTGTATCATAGAGAATATTTGCAAGACATCATTATCGTAGTGTCAAAGTAACTAACCTATGTAGCCTATTTCTACAAGGTCACACTCTAAATTTTCCCACTTAATTTACTCTATGTGTCATAATTCACTTTTCCACAATCATTGATTATGTTCGCTTATGATCAGATTCCAACTTTCTTACAAACAATTCATTTGCACCAACCATTGCATAGCATTATAAAATCATACGCATCAATTCCAGTCCATCCCCACATGAGTCTTTCACTTCCTCAACAATCCACATAAAAGCATAATTGTAATTCTTACCTTCGCAATACACGATAGCATATGTATAGAATTACATAAGCAAATGTACTCTCAGTGTATATAACATCACAAGCATAATTTCTTACCCTTACCATCTCAATCACAACACCAAGGTGAATCCTTCATCCTTTTCTACTTCAGAAGCTATTAGAGTGGGCCAACATCAATATCATAAAAGATGATCTTGAGGTTCTTATCTCATACAATCTTAACTTTCACATCAATTTGTTATCTTGCACAACATGCACTAACAATCCCCAATTTCCATTCAAAGACCTCTTTGTATAACCTGTTGTCTTCACTTCGACTCTAATTAGGAGAAATCTGAAGAGCCTTGTAGGTTCTAAATCCACATAGTTCAAAATCATAAGGTTCAATTCATTAGACTTTCAAAATTCACGTAGCTCAAACTGTATATTTCCAAAGGTCGAATACTTTCCTAAGTCCATGTACATTACAAATCATATACCTTTCAAATCATATAGTTTCTGAAATCCATACACTTTTCAAAATATACAAGATCAAATACATTTTTCAAGTCCACAAAGATGTTAGGCAGTTATTTCTCTTAAGGCATCATAATAAAGTCCACTTCCTATCACACATGGTGGACAGATTTGAATAAATTTCCTGCCACTATCATTGTTAGGCCCAAAATCCTACTGATCCACTCCAATAGAACTAATCTAAACATTCTTTATTGAAGTTCATTAAAGATGCCTAATCTCTCAAAATCCAAAACTTTTGTATTTTGACATCATTTTCTAATTCCAATAGTTTTCAATACTAATATGGATTTTGCTTTCAATCAAATCCTATACCCTTTAGGTATAATAAGTTCATTAACATAATGCGGTTCAATCCTATCTTTTATTCAAACCTGAGGTTTTATAGAGCAATACTTGCCAAAGGCTAAATATACAGTTTAAACTTTAGGATATCGTATAATCTATTTCTTAGGCCAACAATGTAAGGTCACTCCATTGTCATTTCCATCAAACACAATCCTATGCATTATTCATGAGCCCGGGGCAAGTATATCATATCAGTCCCTATGCCACAATGTTCTTAAATCTTGCACTTAACAGTCATTAGTTCTAACTAAGTTTCTTTCTTGTCTCTAGATCAAAAGATTCAAACCACCAACAAATCTTTTGGTGTTTCTTGCCTCATTCATTACTATATTGGGTTCATAGCGACATAAGGAGATAAAGTAAGACTTATATCAGTTCACGGTTATAGTGCCTTGGATTGGCTTAGGAACTCCTCTTATTTCTTTTGTTGGGCATTTTCTAAAAGTACTACTCATTGAGAGTTTCAAGAAATGCTTTTCATGTGATGGTGGGATTTCCGATTCCACAACACTATCTTGGCTGAACCCCACCAATGTTTGGTCTCATTCTCGAATATATAGGTAACCAATGTCACCTACTCTTTTGAACTAAACCCTATGATTTCAAACACTTTCTCCATCCTTAATAGCCATATCTCAGTTACCTCTGGATCTTTCACCCCCCTTAAACTTCATAGGGCTCATCCTTTGGAATGCCTTGGATCAAGCCATTTGGCAGCCCATATCATGCAACAGTAGTAGAGGTGCTACATATTGTGAAGGTGCATTTAGAGGTTATGGAGCCAATTGGTTGATCAATGGAGACAAGGTAGCTTGCAGCTACTGTGTGCCTCAACCACATCCAAATTGTCTTTCACACAAGCAGCAAAGTTGACTTTTGCTTCCAATGCTCGAACCTAGTGTCTAGACTTAGAAGCTGTGGAGAAGATGGATGCGACTAAGCTTAGCTTGCTCGTAGGAGTCATCCATAACCTCTTTTTAGGTTTCTATCTTGTATCCCATAAGGGAAACATATGCATTCAAAACAGCTCTCGTATTTATTGAGCACTTTATATTCAAGCAAAGATAGTATCATGGATAACTATCCAGTCCATACCCAAAATGAAACGAATGTCGTAAATGTGCAACAATATCGAATCTACTATTAGGTTTCTATCTCTTACCTTCATTTTACACTGACGATACACACTCTTTCATCCAAGATTTTCAGGAGTGCTAATAAACAATAGATAATATAGAGGTTTTAAGTCTATGTGCAACCTACTAACAAATGCAGTTGATGAAGGTGATGGAGTTGGAAGAGGAAATTGACTGTTTTCGAGCTAACTCCCAAGCTTACTTTTATGCCCAATCTCCTCATTTTTGAATTAAATCAGAATAGAAACTTATACTAAGAGCAGATCAATCATAATATAAGTTGATAACGGCAAGCTACATGCAGACATTACACAGTACATGGGATGTAACGGTAATAACGATATCTATGACACTGACACGTACTAGACAAATCTTGCTCTAATACCAGTAAATCTGTCACGACCCGGAGGACGTGACGTACACTTAACACTCACACTTGGATACAATTTACCAATTTTACGGACTAAATTTTTCTTTCACTTTAAGGTTTGTATTCAGTGTCAGTGTCACTTCTAAACTGAATTCGCATTCTTAATTTGATTTACATTCACCCTTTAATTTGCCATCTCTTAAGACCAATCAACTTACTTAATACTCTAATTCAATATTAGACTAAAAAAAAAAGTCGAAAACTCCCCCTTATATAAAATCGATTTTCCCCAGCTTAATAACCTGCAAAATAATCAACTATTTCTAACAGCATATTTCCAATCCAAAATCCTCAGTCTATTTCACTATATACTACACATATTTCCCAAAATCATCAATTACATATATATGGCATTTCACAACTCATAGTTGTCACAATTCACTTCTCGGATCGCACTCGATAATCATATGAGTCTATAATAATCTAGAACGATCCTAAGTTACATCCCAAAATAATTCCACAAGCATGTACTGTGCATCTTAAATGTCATGCATGATAAACAAAATAACTAATTTTTATACCTTAAGCGAGACAAGAACAGCACTAGGAGGACTTAGACCAGTGTTGCTAATAAAGATCATCCCCAAGGCCTTACACCAAAACTCTGAGTGTGGAGTCTAGCTCGTATGATCTGCGATGTTGTTAGAAAGGGGTGAGCAAAACCACGGCTCAGTAAGTAGTTTAAGTAAATGCATATTACACTCATGTCGATATACATGCACGTGTAGAAAACAATGTTGAAGTAACCAAGTAAGCATGGTGTTTTAAAGCACGGTCTTCAATCAAATACTTTCTTCGTGCACTTCAATTCTAAAACGCTTTCAATATGCACTTTATTTAATTCAAACTCACCGTGCATTTCAACTAAATCAATTCATTATGCATTCGTTTAAATTCAGTACGCTATGCACTTTGAATAAACGATTAGTACACTTCGATAAATCAATCAATATTCACTTTGATAAAACAATCAATAAACACTTTGATTAAACGATCAATATACCCTGCGATCATTTCAATCAATATGGACTTCAATAAACCCATAAGTCATGAAACAAGAAATCAAAAACTATTAGGCATATCGCCTTTATTCACTGAAAACAATATTGATAATGAAACAATAGTAAGTAGAGTTTAGACAATGATCCTCAATCAATCAATCAGTCGATATCCATCGTAGCTGGCGATGGAATGGTGTCGCAAGCAACACTAAATCTATGGCCAGAGAACAATATTCAGTCGAGAGCTGGAACTTGCCTGCTGGTTTTCCAGACAAGTAACAATCTACCTAGAGCACTAGGCTCAATAGGTACAATACAGTAGTCTAGAGCACAAAGCTCAATAGACGGGCAATAAGGCCTAGAGCTAAGCTCAATAGGCTAGAAATGACCCGAAGGTCATAGGACATGCCTGTACTAAAAAATAGTTCGAAAACAATTTCCTTGTGTAGCACTTGGCTTCCACGGATTTCAAAACACTTATTAAATTAAATTTGAGTTCCAAATATGCGAAGATTTCGATTTTTTTCAAAGGGGTAGCTCAAACCAAAACTTTACAATTGAAAACATGATGCAATTCGTCAAAATATAGACATTAAATAGCTCATCTCAAAATATGCAATATGAGAATGCACATATGCATCAATTCGGTTAATCCAACGTGCACATTTGGCTGGTTACAACACACAAGGTAGGAAATGAGTTTTTGTCCAGTCCAAACATAAACCAAATTTGTAAGCCAAGTATACTTTATTGTACAGTCATAACTTTTGTATTTTCTTAACGTAAGAATAAACTGAAATACTTGTCAAATTTAAAATCATTCTACGAGATGATGCTAACATACGTTACTTAACCCACTTACCTCGATGCTTAAGAGCTTCTTCCTTGAGCCCTGAGATCAAAGTTCGGTTTCTACTCCGCTCCAAATTCACTACAAACCAATTCAATATCGTCCCAATCACATGTCTTCATAAGCTTAATCACGCACCAAAAACACATATTCAAGAACCATGATTCTTTAAGTCATTTCTTTACTAAGAATTTACTTTTTATTATCCCACAATTCTATATATATATATATATATAAATATATTGGTGTGTATATTCATATATTCATATACACACATCAATCTTAGTCAAATGTATACTTTCTTACTCTTGTAAATATTCCTTCAACTAAATTTCATATCACTCATACTCCTCAAATATCTAGTTAAATCCTTTACAATGAATTTATCCTTATAATTCATAAGTGACCTATAGTCATACGAATATATATGCATTTGTAGCCTAGTGATATCACACGAGCTACTTATATGTATATATACACATTTCCCATACTCATCATATCATTGATACTCATATATCTCTCTCTATGTGTGTGTGTGTATATATATATATATTTATATATGTATATATAAACACGTCGATCTTAAATCACTTGAATTGTTTTCTCACCCATTGTAATACTTAAAAAAAATCCTTCAATCTACAATTTACATCACACACATATCTATATTCTCTTTCTCCACAATTTCATGAATTCTTAATGTTTACACAAACAATCATTTCAGAATAATTCCAACATATCAATATATTAAGCTTAACTCGAGATATAAACCTCTTACCTGAAAATCCTTCAAGGCCCGACCATTCTTTTCATTTTCATTTTTCATTCATTTTTTTTCTCGGCTTTCTCCTTTTTAACGTTTTCCCTTATTTTGATCAGTGTTGCTTTTTTTTTGTTTTTCAGCAAGCCACATGTTCAGCCCCATATGTGACCTTAAAATCCAACTACAAAACTCTATTTTTTTTCACCCCCTTGTCACCCTTGTTTTCGCCTTCTTCCAGCACCTCTCAGCCCCTAAACTCAACTTAAAATAGCACCAGAAGGCCACTATGACCAGCTTCAAAATCAGCCCTTAACAGCAACTAAAGATTGCCCAAAAGTCATCTCTGTCTAGCCTCTTTAGTTCCTCTCAGTTTCCAGCCGAATGTCACATAAACAATAGTCCAAAGATGAAGAAAAAGCTGGGGTGCGAACCTGATCAGTAGCTCAAACACTCCCCATGTTTGTTTCTTCTCACCTTTGTTTAAGCTTTAAATCACATTCTTGATTAGCTACCAAACCGTAACCTAAACCCAGCCTCAACACCATTGTTCTGAGCCCTTGTTCGGCCCCTGAACCATGCCTAAAAACCTAAGCCTCAGCCTACAACAACTTCTCAAGCTAGTTGAGAATCAACCTTCACAGTTAGTAAAACGCCAGGCTTCAGCAACACTAATGCTTCAGCTTTTCTTCCTCGGGTTCAGCTGCTCTTCACGCCTCTATTTCAGCTCCAAAAGAAAAACCTGAATGGAAGTCCCATAAATAACATCTTGTGCCACTACTTTGGACCAAAAATGCCATTGAAAACCAGCCACCATTCTGTTCTCCACTTCTCACGAAAACCTTTCCTTGCCGAATGCACTATTCTTTCTCTCCTTTCTTTTTCCTTTTTCTCCTCTCACATTCTCTTTCTTTGCTGAACTTCCTTAGTCCTTCTCTTTTCTCCTTCAACTAGCTTCCTTTCCTTTCACTGTAGCTCACACTCTCTCTTTCTCGTTCAAGTTGCTGCTACTTCATCCTCTTTCTTCTCTTCTCCCCGGATGGGTATACCTTTTTTCTTGTCGAGATTTCCTCTCATTTTCTCTCTGGTTTGCTGTTTCGTTGAGCAGAGGTTAAGACACAAATCTGCTCTTTCTTTCTTTTCTCCTCTCTTCTTTCTTTCTCTCTTTTTTTTTCCTAGTTTTTAATTTGGTTTGGTTTTGTTTTTGGCATAGGACCGAATCCTCTACCATTTCTTTTGTGTTTAGTTTCCTGCTCCTACGATAGTGGGAGCAGGTGAGGGAGCCGGTGGCTTCCTAAGGAAGCCTCGGTTTTTCCCTTTATTTTCTTTTTTATTTATTTTATATATATATTTATATATATGTATCTTATATTATATAGTCACATTTCCTATTCTTTTATATATATATATACACACACACACACACACACACACACACACACACACACACATCATGGAAATATCCATATATTCTATTTTCTTTTATTTTAATTTTTACCTACATATATATATATATATATATTTAATACTTAATTTGTATTTATTTTTATATATTCTTTATTTAATTTCTACTTAAATATATATTTATTTAACACTCATGTATCACATTTTATTTAGTATACTTATACCCTTAATGTATATTATTTCGGTTTATTTTCTCTATTGAATTCAATATCAATATCTATCTCTAATTTATTTATACAATATCTAAATTATATTAACATTAATCACCTATTGCTAATACCACAAAATAAAATATTCGTTTCCATTACTTGAAACAATTAGAAATACAAACTACATTCCTATACTTAGTTCATTTGATGTATTTTATTTATTTAGATAATGGGTACAGAATTTGTAGTCTTCACAGCGAGTGCCCAGCCATCATCAAAAAAGTTTGTAGCAAGCTCTTTAGATTTGTCCCATCCTTTGTAAATTTGCTGTTGTCAGTGGAATCCTTAGGCTTCTTGCAGTCGCAGCCAAAAACAAATCTCCCTTCACATAGATCTCCTGACACTAGCTTTTGAACTACGAGCATGAGGTACTTTCCTTCCTTGTGTTGTGAATATCAATACTAGGATCTTGAAGTTGCATTTGAAACAAAAGATAGATCAAACAGCAAAATACAAAAACCTAAACCTAGTAAGCTGTTCTTATACAGTGCACCTCACAATAGAGCTGAAGTAATCAAATTCCATCAATGCTATATTTGAACT
Organism: Heritiera littoralis; assembly: GCA_031772115.1. Lineage (NCBI taxonomy): Eukaryota > Viridiplantae > Streptophyta > Magnoliopsida > Malvales > Malvaceae > Heritiera > Heritiera littoralis. The sequence goes on from JAPDPK010000063.1 coordinate 2,969,291, forward strand.
CAGTCCTAAAATCCAGCAATCATAATAAACATATATTAACAATCCTGAATTATTGAAATCTTAAGTTTGTCAATGGCTCATACTTTGCAGCATTCAGAAAAAAATGAAAACAATAATACCAATAGAGAGGCAAGAATGAAAACAAAATTGCCAATAGAGAGCATATGAAAGGATAGATACACTCATACACATTTGCATGCAAAGGTAAGAAATTGCTTTCTTGTCCCTGTTAACCCTTTTTGTTAAAGAACTTAACCACTTTTACACTACCTAGAGTCAAACATACCCATTCTCACCCCATTTGCCATCCAAGAAAGCTTATGCAATCTTGTTCTTTTACCATTTTACAGAAGGATCAGTGTCTTTTATCAAAATTTCCATGTTGTTGCTCAAATGTAATAAACAGCACATATGGTATAATCCTGTCACTGGAGTATTACACTCAATCATTCTTCAATCAACAACTTTGTAGTCTCATAAGAATGGATAATTTTGTAGTAAAGATAAGAAATCATACAATAATCAAATTCCACTAGTGTAGGAGACACTCAGATACTGAAAACCATACATAGTAAAAAGGTTAAATAATACTTACAGCCAATGGTTCTGGTGCTTGCAAAGTTGCCGACAGGAATTCTCCAATGCTTTCAACCTGCAAACTTTTTATTTGCAAGCAGAGAGAGTTCAAAGGAGTTCTCAAAAGTTCAGGAAGTTGATACCAGAAAAAGCTTCATAAACGCATCTGAGATATACGTGGTAGCATTCACCTGGTTGCACACGACCAGCCCTACCCCTTCTCTGCAAACCAAAATATCACCCAAAACCACTTATATCAGCCATGACAAGAGAAAAGTTGCAACATAGACATCCCCACCCCTAAAATATTCAAATAGTGTCTGAAATAACAGAGTCAACAACAGAGTGTTAACTCTTTTAATCATCCCAATAGTTGTTAAAAACACGCACTCATCTTTGAAATGGTCTCAGATTGAACAAGTCCTAGAAAAATCAAATTTACAAACAACCAAACTAGGTTATATATATTTAATCAAAAAATTAATCTTTCCTTACTTTTTCTTTGAAATCAATCAAAGTTTATACTCACTAAGAATAATATCAAATGACAAACATATACTTTCTCTTTGTAACTCAATCTAAAACATTAAGGCAATAAAAATTAAGAAACTTATCAACCAGCAAATCACATTCATCAAAGTTCATGAAATACTAAAACATCAGAAGAGAAGAAAAGATTAATCTTTTCTCTGCCAAATAACGGCTAGACAATAACTACTTTCAACTTTCTATTTGCACTCATTCCTAAACACTTTTTGGTGACCAATTAGAATATTGAAAATGAAATATCAAATTCATGAAGTCTTAAAAAGTTTTTTTTTTCATTTCATACACTTTCTCAACAACCAAACAGTTAAAAAAAAGAAGAAGCAAAACTGAAGAATAAATCTCATCAAATTCATTACATTCCACATTTTCTCTTCTTTTCTTGCATGTAATCGACAACCAAATGCATTATACTTGTAACTAACTTAGCACTCAAATACCAAAGCTAGAAAAAGAAAATCAAGAAAACAACTAATCAAACTTTTAACAGTTACAAGAACTTAACAAAAGTAAATACAGAACACTAAAACTTACGATCACAAAATATTTAAGAAATATCTTAAAAATAAACATAGAACAAAAAAAAAGAAATATCTAAACTCTAATTAACTCATATTCAGATTATGGAATCTGTCGTTGCATTCCATATAAAATGAACATCATCTGTATGTTAGATGTCATATTCAAGGAAAAATTCACCAAATGCTAGACAAAAAACCATTTAAACAATAATTGAATTGTGCATGGTGTAACAATGAATATAGTTGAAAAAGGGTTACTATGCAACTGACCTGAGGGATACTTGCATATAGTGCTACAGCAGTGGATCCACTGGTTTCCATTGAAGACAAGCAATACAACCTATAAATCAGATTTAATGACTTAGTGAATTTAACTGAAATAAAATATCCTCTTAAAGAAAATGAATTAAGATAGAAAACTATCACCTCCCTCCATGATGAATTGCAGGTACACATCTTGGGAATAGCCAATTCAATTTTATGATATCATACTAATTAAATGACAAGAAGAGAAGCAACCAAAGTTCTTTTAATGGTCAACATAAAGAACAATGGTACATTCCAAGATAGATCAATAACGATTATAGAATTTCTTTTAAACATCACAAATAAGCTACATTCCAAGAGCCAAACTATATCAACCTACTAGGTTACTAGTTCTAGATATAATAATTCAAAGTCAAGTTCAAATCAAAATAACTATCCAAAAATATAACTACAACATCCCAATTTCCATATATGAAATAAATGACAAAAAATTGCAAATTGAATTTCATATGCAATGGAATTGTAGTTGTCAAATCCCTTCCATATTCAATTTCCTAAAAAAAATACAAAGAATTTTCTCAATATAAAAGAGAAAAAAAAGAATTATAATGAAATAATAGAAAATGAAATCAAATTACCTTCCAGCTTCCACTCTTCAAGTCAATCATCAATGACCATCCTTGTTTCATTAAGGACAATCTCCTTAAAATCTACAAATATATACATAAAAAAATTCATAAAATCACTTAAAGGAATGAAAGATAATGAGCAAAATAGTATAAATATATCCAATTAAGTTATAAATACTTACTGCATTCCATGTCTTCCCAAACATCCAAATTTTCTTCATCAGATCACTCGGCACAGGAGTAGATTTTATCCAATTTTGTGTGCATATAAGAGCCTCAACCTTTTTCGGAGTTAGAGAACTACGAAATGGGTCAAGGATACGCCCTCCAGTGCTAAAAGCAGACTCGGAGGCAACAGTAGACACAGGAACAGCTAATATATCTCTCGCAATCGCAGCAAGAACTAGATATTTGCAACCGTTTACCTTCCACCAAAGCAAAATGTCAAAGTTCTTAACATCTTGCTCATATGCATCTTCTAAGTACCTTTCCAATTCTGACTTTCCTTCTTTAGATTGTGATTCTGCCCTTCTCCTTTTGTATTTTGACAAGGCGTATGCCTCTACATCATTAACATCAACAACTTCCTCCAATCTCATTAGTGCTTGAGCACTAGCACTTGCTCCTTCACTAGAATTACCAACAATAGAAGCATAATGCTCAAACAAAGCATTTAAAGTGACTTTCACCCAGTTACCCAATTCAGTAGCCTTTTCTTCATCATAAACCTCATCAATGACAAACATAGCATAATCCATCTGGCTTCTAGGATCTAAAATGACAGCAATGAATAATAAGGGATTGAGTTTCTTTACATTTCCCCAATATTTCTCAAACTTCTGTTTCATTCTAGAAGCCATTAACTTGATATTTGGATTTGGATCATTTAATTTTTCATTAATTTGCATACCAACACCAAACACCACATGAAAATAATTATTACTAGTGACATACAAAGAACCGGAGACACGCAAGGTAGAATCATAAAAGTTTTCAAAAAAGGCAACAATCCACGAACATAACCCAATCATCTCCAGTAGGCAAACCCTTATTTTTTTTTTTTGCAATAAGCTCGGCTTTATATCTGTCATCTTGTTCCTCTAATCTATCAAAAGTTGTTTGAAACTTCAAAGCAGCTTCTAACATCAAAAAAGTTGAATTCCACCTAGTTTTAACATCTAAACGAACAAGGCTCTTACTTGTTATTTTTTCTTGCTCCACACAAATCTTGAATCTTTGTAATCTACCGAGAGATGACCTCACATACCTCACAGCAGAACGGATTCGAAAAATTGAATCATCTAAATCTTTCAAACCCTCTTTCACAACAAGACTAAAAATGTGTGCACAACACCTCATATGCAAATGCTCACTCTTTAAAACACTACCCTTCCAATTATTAAGTCTTCTTTTTACATATTGGATAGCAAGATCATTAGCATTTGCATTATCTACTGTGATAGTGAGAACTTTATCTATTCCCCATTCAAGCAAATGCTTCTCAATGCATTTTCCAATTACCTCACCGAAATGGTTAGGAATTGGAGTGAAACTCAAGATTCGCTTATGTAGTTTCCACTCTTGATCAATGAAATGTACCGTAAGGCACATATAACTAAGATTTTGCCTAGATGTCCAAATGTCAGTAGTAAGACAAACTCTTAGCTGTGATCTTTTTAAGTACATGAAAAGCTTCTCTTTCTCACTCAAAAACAAGTCATAACAATCATTAGCTGTGGTGAACCTCGAAGGAACTTGAAATCGAGGTTGCATAATATTACAAAACTCTTAAAATCCCTCACGCTCAACCATCCTAAACGGTAACTCATCTGAAACGATCATCCTAGCACAATATTTTCTACAAGCTTCTTGATCAAATTTCCATGTGACAATTGAAGAACCACTACCACTCCTTAAGTCATCACCAGATAAAGCTTTAAACATTAAGGTCTTTTGGTTCTGATCAAGCTTGTTCAAAGGGTATTTTGGACATCTATTTGTATGGTTACGCAAGATTGTAGTACCATTTATACTAGGACACTTCATGATTTTACCACAATAATTGCATGAGGCTTTTTGATCAACTTTATTGCTACAAGGCAACTTGGTGAAATTTTCCCATACCTTGGATGTCATGGATCCCAATTTTTCACTAAGTGGTTTCTTAGCATTAGATGGGACATTGGGAGTGGCATTTGCTTCATCATTTGTCCTTGTTGTTGCTTGTCCAGCAATTGGAGTTTCACCACTTTGACTCTCAAGTGGAGTATTGCTATCGGTGGGAATGCTTGATGCTAGTGATTCCATCCAAGTATGAGCTACCTAGACAATAGCCAAATATAACATATTACATGACATATTAATTATAAAAAAGTTTTGTAACAAAAAAAAATAAATAAAAAAGTTATATTTATGTAGTGACTAGTGTTATTAAACTAATCTTTTGAAGAACACATACAAGAACAAAGTAATGATAAACTAGTATATTAATTTACATTTATGATTGAAACTACAAAACAAGGCAAACATCAACTCAATCATGCAAACTCCTAACTAAGCAAGATCATATCCAACAATATGATGCAGTAAATTTATAGAAACGTAAATTTCTGTAATGTTGCAGTAAATTATCTTAATTTGGCTCAAACTGAACCCAAAAAAGAAAAAAGAAAAGAAAAGAAATGTTTGCTAAAAAATTTTTAAAAAAAAGTGAAAGAAATGTTTGCTCAAAAGAAGTTAATAGCAAAATCTAAACCTCTACTTTGTCTTCGTTTATTTAGGTAAGTTTAGTGTTAATGAATCATGCATCATTGGCTACGCAGAATATTCATTCATCTTTGAAAGCCATACCTTTGATTATATAAAATGAATAAATCTCATTGCTGACATGCAACACTCAGATCTTATTGATTGGTTGTATTATAGGCATCAAAAGATGCAAAAAAGTAACACAACATTCCAGCAAAAAAGAAATACCAGGAAAAGACCTTTGTAAAAATAGAATCCAAAAACAGCAAAAGACCACCTAAATCCATCTAGCTGTCTAGCTGATGCAAAAATAGCCAGCCCAAGGACAGCAAAGCAGCCGACCACCAAATAACACTACAAGCTTAAATCACCTAAAAATACCCAAATAAAAATAACACCAGCCACTGTAACCATTCAAACAAATCAAACCCCATCTTTCAACTTAGAGTCTATAAATAGTAAATGAAACCATTCAATGCCAGATAAAAAAACCAGCTTCACCAAATCGACAACACTAAAGCATTTCTGAAACAAAAAACATTCATTGCCAAAGCGACCCTACTACCTTAAATCTCTGAATAAATGTAATTACCTTTAAGATCTATTGTTGCTTGGAAGGAGAAAGCTATATCTGTCGATTTGAAAACTATAGGGGACGAACAACGCTGCTACTGGGTGATCGCTGATGGGTCTGGGATGAGTGATGCTGTCAGTGTCACATTGTTGCTGGGCGATGGGTGATGGCCGATGAGTCTGGGATGTTGCGGATGAGCGACACTGCTACTGGAGTGTTGGGCGATGTCCGATTGATGAATGTGCTACTGCTAAAATTGAGAGTAGACTGAGAGAGTGAGGGGACTGAGGGTGAGGGGTGAGTGAGTGGTTGATTGTGTCGATTGTGAGACTTGAGAAAAGAGATCTGAGAAGTTTGAGAGAGTGAGAGACTAAGATAGTTTTGCTGCTTGAGGTTGAGGTGCGTCTCATCGATCGGTTCTGTGACTGTGTAAGGCTCAGAGGCTATGAGAGTGTGAGGGTTTTTTCTTTTTTTTTTTTAGTCTCAAAAACTAAAGTTGGCCTGGCTACCGAAAGGGCTATTGTGATTTGGGTGTGAGTGAGAGGCCAGTGGACCAGCTGGCTAGCAGCAGCAGTATTTTCTTGTGGGCTTTAGTCATAGTTTAAAAATGGGCTTTTTAATTCGGGTTAATTCGGATTTTCGGAGCCCATTTGGAAAAACCCGATCCGATTCGAATTTATGTTATTTGTATTACGTCATGTATCCGAATCCGATCCGAATTATCGAAAAATCGATCCAATTCGAACATCCCAGTTTGAATCAATTTTTCTGTTTTTACGATTTTTTTTCTCAGCCCTAATCGGAGTGTTCACAACAGAGGGAGGCCAACGGGGAGACAACCTCGATAGCAACCATGGCCACCAAATTTCGACAGTCCCAAAGCCTTAAAGTTCAACTCAATCTCTCTAATAGTCAAAAAACACAAACCCTCTTTGCCTCCCATTCCAAATTGAGATCTCCTCCTCAAACAGAATCCATTGGCCTCTTCGTTGCCTACCTATACCTTCCTGCTACCCCTATTCCGCCGCCATACCCAATGCCCCTTCCCTTCACACATTCTAAACAATTAAAACTCATCCAAAAATCTAATTCATGGAGTATTTTGATGATGATTCAAGCAAGAATTCATTTATGGATTGTTAGCTTTAAATTGCCATATATATTTTGAAATGACAAAAACTTAAGTAAGCTTTAATGTTTTAATTCATATTGTAAATTTGCCTTATCACACATGATTTTCTCAATACATTTCAAGTGATCATATCAAACATTAAGACCATGATTTAATGATGCATACTCTTATTGGTCTTAATACTTTGTAAATGTTTTGAATATTTTAGAAAATCACTTAATGAATTTTTTGACCATGTTTTCATCAGAGAAAGTCAAGAAAAACTCCCACAAAAATGTCAAAATGTTTTAGGTTGGATTAAGATCAAAGGTCATATCATTTCTAACCCAAAAGTATAGGAAAAATGCCCTTTGGAAGCAAAGGATCGATCCCATAGGAAAAGGGATCGATCCCTTTTTGACAGAATGCCCCGGAAGGCTAGATTGAAGAAAAGGATCAATCCCTTTGGTGAAAGGATCGATCCCTTTATGCCAGAAAGCCCCCAACGGCTAGTTTCTGTGAGATACACCGGCTAGTTTCTGTGAGATACACCGGCTAGTTTCTGTTTTTGCTCCAACCAACATCCACAAACCATCCAAGGGACTATAAATAGAGGCTTAGAAGCTAAAGGAAGCAAGAGGAACTACTCAGCAACTCCAAAACACATATTCCTCAAATCCTCAAGCCTCAATAATAAATCAAGAGCTACAAAGTCTTCATCATCTATCATTCTCTTATTCCTTGTAGTGCTTAGCACAAATCTTGTATAGGTTTTCATTGTGCTTAATTTCTGTAATCATTTGCCTACTTAGAGGCCTTCTTTGATTACACAATTGTAAACACATTCAATCCTTGTAAAAGGGGAGGTTTCTCTTTAACCTAAGAAAAAGAGGGAGGTTACTCTTTATCCTAAGAAAAAGAGGGAGGTTTCTCTTGAGCCTAGAAAAAGAGGGAGGTTTCTCTTTAGCCTAGAAAAAGAGTGAGTGTAACAAATTCAAGGATAGTGAATTTGGGGAAATCCTTGGGAGCGTCTCAAGGTAGAGGACGTAGGCAAGGTTGCCGAACCTCTATAAATCACTTGCGTACATTTCTCTATCCTTACTCTCTTTACTTATTTGCAATTATATTTGTGTTTATTGTATTGAATTTATATTGTATAATTGCCTAACTTAGAGAACTTAGAAATCACTCAAATAGGCTAGAGAATTTAGAGGAATCGAAAAACGAACCTAAGGTTATCGAAAAACTGATTCACCCCCCTCTCGGTATAGCCTATAAAGCCAACAATTGGTATCAGAGCTTGGGCTCGAGATTGATTTAGACTAACCTCTATCGAGCAAAACGATCTTAAATGGCTCACTTGAATGTAGGCATACCCCTAGGAGAAGAGGGACACTCATTAGTTAGACCTCCACTTTTTAATGGTGAGAATTACTCTTATTGGAAAATTAAGATGATGTTATTTGTGCAATCCAATGACTATGAAGTATGGAGAATAATAGTTAATGGCCCTAGAATCCCAATAAAGAAAGTAGATGGAAAAAATGTCCCTAAGAGTGAAGATGTGTGGGACACCATTGACATGAGATTGGCACAATTGAATGCCAAGGCTATGCACATCCTCTTTTGTGCTTTAGGTCCCAATGAGTATAATAGAGTATCATTATGTGAGAATGCCAAGCAAATATGGCACAAATTAGCCATCACACATGAAGGGACCAATCAAGTTAGAGAGACCAAAGTAGGAATGCTCACACATGATTATGAGCTATTTAGGATGAAAGAAAATGAGTCCATTAGTGAAATGTTCACTAGGTTTAATGATATAATTAATGGACTTAAGGCTCTAGGCAAGGCTTATTCCAATGTTGAAATGGTTAAGAAAATTTTGAATAGCTTGCCTAAGTCTTGGGAGGCAAAGGTAACCGCAATAGAAGAGTCTAAGGATCCAAATACCTTGTCTCTAGATGAGCTTATGGGCTCCCTACTTACATATGAAATGAAAATGAAAAGAAATGAAGTGCCTTCAAAGAAAGTAGGGGTAGCACTTAAGTTTTCCACTCATGAGGTCCTTGAATATGATAGTGATGAAAGTGGAAATGAGTAAGAAAAGGAAATGGCAATGTTTGCCAAAAGATTCAATAGATTTATGAGAATGAAAGAGTGAGAGAGTAATAGGAGACATCAAAGGGAAGAGTCAAGTAGAAGAGAAAAGGACCCCTTAGTATGTTATGAGTGTAATGAACCGGGTCATACTAAATTAGATTGCCCCTTACTTAGGAAGGAAAAGGATAGGAAGCCTAGGAAGAAAGCATTAGTGGCTGCATGGAGCGATAGTGATAGCTCCGATGAGGAAAATGTAGATGAAGAGGTAGCCTACTCATGCTTTATGGCTATTAGTGATGATGAGGCTAGTAGTAGTTCTAGTGAAGATAATGATTATACCTTTAGTGAACTACAAAATGCCTTTAATGATTTAGCAAATGAATTTCAATGCATGAACTCCAAAAATAAGAAAATCATTGCTAAATTAAAAATAGAAAATGAAGCCTTGATAAATGCTAAGCTAGAATTTGAAAAGAAATTAGAAGAGGCTAACTTAGAAATAAATGAGTTGAATAAAAAGAACTTAAATTTGCATAACTCATTTACTAGGTTTTATATGGGTCAACAAAAGCTAGATCATATGTTAGAGACCAGATGGGTTAGGCTATAATGCTAAACAAAAAGAAACTCATCTTAAGAATTTTCTAGTGAGCAAAAATACTATGCATGATTTATCTCTTACATGCTCACTATGCAATAGAATAGGACACTCTTCACAAGCATGCACATAAAGGAAAACCACATTTAGAGGAAGAGTAGTTAGAAAAATGTGGGTGCCAAAGCATGCAATAAATAATGATGATTTGTGCTTGAAATGGATCCCAAAAGGATCAAAAATTATTTGCACTAACTCTCATGGACCCAAGAAAATTTGGGTACCAAAGCATGTTTGAAATTGTTTGATGTAGGAGTGTTAGAGCATAAGAATACAAAGAAACAATGGAGTTCGCTCTACACACCCCCCATGGAGATTGCTTATGCCAATGAGAAAAAGGAAAAGCTTGAGGATCCATCACAACAATTCTTCAAAGAATGGCTCAAGGTGGATTCAACTATTCAAGGCAAAGCATTCTCTAGCAAAGGATTATTGTAAGCTTAATTCCTTACTCTTTAAACTTTTTGTGCTTTGATGAGAAAATTGGTTAATGATTAATGATGCATTGTGATTGAGCAAAAGGCATGATTGTTGAGTGCTTGATACATTGAATGAAAGGCACGTTTAGTGACTTTTAAATGATTTTTGGTTTTCTACATCTTGAGCAAGTTTGATATGTCTAGATAATATATTTACTTGCCTCAAATTGCCAAATATGTCAATATGCAAAATGCCATGTCATGTGCATTAATGAAGAACTTGTATGTTGGAAATCATGGCATAATGTTCACAAGTATGATGATTTGATGTTATATGTGCTTAAAATCTATGTGAACAAGTTTGTTTTGGCATATTTGTGGTTTCTAATGCTTTAGTTTTGTCAAAATATGCTTAACTCTCAAAATGACCTCCTTTGAGGCCAAAAATGCATTTTATTGTGTAAATTCTTCCAAAATTGCAAAATCTTTTGTAAAATGGTTTTTCATTCATGTTTTTCATTCACACAAGTCCAAAATCATGTTTTACAAATGTTTAAACCCTTCCTTGGACTTAAATTACTCAAAAACGGAGTCTTGGCACCTCACAAGTTGGATTTTCTGTCAAAACAATTGCAGAATATGCAGGAAACATATAAGGGATCGATCCCCCTCCTAAAGGGATAGATCCCCCCAGGCCAGAAAAGGCTCTCCTGCATGTTTTCAACTGAAATTGAGAAGAACTTTTCATTGTTTTGATACTTTCTCTCTTCTCAACTTAAAATTCATTGTTTTAACTTCTTTTTTATGATCTTTAAACTATGAAAATTCATTTTTCATTGATATCATGCCTCAACTTCATCAATTAATATCATTTCTAACAAATAGTATCACTTTCAACAATCAATAGCATTTTTATTGAACTCACAAGTGCAAAATCATTTTTCTTGTTGAAAACATTCATGATTTGCATAACTTTTGAAATAATCTTGAAACATACTTTCAATGAATGCTTAAACATAATTTTGAGAATTATTTCAAGAATTTATGGATATATTTGAGAATTTGATGAACTTGTGCATAATGAATATTCTTCATTCCTTTTGTTCATCTTAGTCAAGCATGCTTATAGGATTATGTCTCTTAGCTTGACTTATCATTCCACACTAGGTTTCATGATAATTATACATCTAGTGGATTGATTTCAAATGTAAATTCAATAATTGGTAATGGTCATTGGCCTATAATGTGTGAGGATAAATGGATCCTAAATGTTCAAATGCATGAAACGTTATCATCCATGTACTTAAATTTTTCTTATGGCCAAACTATTAAAGAACTTGGGCTTTAATGACAACACCAACATTCAAAGATAAATGCAAACTTGAACATATGTATTATCCATGCATTTAGTATTTGAATCTTTCCTTGCTCATAATTGGTTAAGGACTTGAATTAGAAAATGAGCATAGGATTTGTGTGCTTGAAACCATGGAAGAAAATGTGTTTGCTTGAATTCCTTGATGTTTTGAATCTTCCATATGGTATCAATTTGTGAATATGAATATGGATTAATATTTTATGATAATGTGCTAATGTTTAATTGATCCATATGCATATTTGATGATGTGTGATTGTGTTCTTGCATATTTAGAATGTTTATTTTCTTGACATGAACACACTACACATAGATATTGGATTCATGCAAAATGCCTAAGTCAACCATTAGTAACAATTGGTATTTAGATTGAAATAACAATTAGTATCATAGGGAACCATATTTTCAATAATTGATAAGCCAAATCTAAATTGCCAATTGGTATGAGTTTTAAATTGACAATTCTTCTCATGCTCTTTAGTTTGAAATGACAAATAGAGAAGAATTCTCTTAGGATATTTTTGCATGAAACTCTTGTGTGCTAGAATTTGAAGTTAATTGCTATATATTTTGATTCTATGCACACTCTTGCTTGAACATGATTTATGAGCTCATGCATATGATATGTCATCTAATTTTAGCTCATAATCATAATGTATTGCCATGCACCTTAGTTAGACTTAAGAGAACAATTGATATACTTAGGTGCTTGCTTAATTTCTTACCAATTGAGACCTTATTGCAAAATTATTTATAAACAATTGGTTTAGGATCATAAGTCATATTCTTTGCTGAATATTTCATACTCTTTGTGAATATTGACTTATTTATTTGTGCTATGAGTCCCATGTACTAACATGTTTGCTGTTGGATGGAGCATATTTTTTTCTCTTCTCACATAGCCATGATTTTAAGGGGAGCATATTTTTTTTATTATTTTTCCTTCTTTTTGCTATGACAAAAAGGGGGAGAGATAGATATTAAAAGAGAGAGATATTAAGGGGGAGAGATAATGGGAGAAATAGTTTGAAAATTCATTTTCAAAACCCATGCTTATATTAAGGGAGAGCTTTATAAAATCCTGCTTTATTTGAGGGGGAGTATTTTATGAAAGAATTTTCAAAGCAAATTTACATTAAGTTTTGTCATATCAAAAAGGGGGAGATTGTTAGCTTTAAATTGTCATATATATTTTGAAATGACAAAAACTTAAGTAAGCTCTAATGTTTTAATTCATATTGTAAATTTGCCTTATCACATATGATTTTCTCAATACATTTCAAGTGATCATATCAAACATTAAGACCATGATTTAATGATGCATACTCTTATTGGTCTTAATACTTTGTAAATGTTTTGAATATTTTAGAAAAACACTTAATGAATTTTGGATCATGTTTTCATCAGAGAAAGTCAAGAAAAACTCCCACAAAAATGTCAAAATGTTTTGAGTTGGATTAGGATCAAAGGTCATATCATTTCTAACCCAAAAGTGCAGGAAAAATGCCCTTTGGAAGCATGGGATCGATCCCATAGGAAAAGGGATCGATCCCTTTTTGACAGAATGCCCCGGAAGGCTAGATTGAAGAAAAGGATCGATCCCTTTGGTGAAAGGATCGATCCCTTTATGCCAGAAAGCCCCCAACGGCTAGTTTCTGTGAGATACAACGGCTAGTTTCTGTTTTGGCTCCAACCAACGTCAACAAACCATCCAAGGGACTATAAATAGAGGCTTAGAAGCTAAAGGAAGCAAGAGGAACTACTCAACAACTCCAAAACACATATTCCTCAAATCCTCAAGCCTCAACAACAAATCAAGAGCTACAAAGTCTTCATCATCTATCATTCTCTTATTCCTTGTAGTGCTTAGCACAAATCTTGTATAGGTTTTCATTGTGCTTAATTTCTGTAATCATTTGCCTACTTAGAGGCTTTCTTTGATTACACAATTGTAAACACATTCAATCCTTGTAAAAGGGGAGGTTTCTCTTTAACCTAAGAAAAAGAGGGAGGTTACTCTTTAGCCTAAGAAAAAGAGGGAGGTTTCTCTTGAGCCTAGAAAAAGAGGGAGGTTTCTCTTGAGCCTAGAAAAAGAGGGAGGTTTCTCTTGAGCCTAGAAAAAGAGTGAGGTTTCTCTTTAGCCTAGAAAAAGAGGGAGTGTAACAAATTCAAGGATAGTGAATTTGGGGAAATCCTTGGGAGCGTCTCAAGGTAGAGGACGTAGGCAAGGTTGCCGAACCTCTATAAATCACTTGCGTACATTTCTCTATCCTTACTCTCTTTACTTATTTGCAATTATATTTGTGTTTATTGTATTGAATTTATATTATATAATTGCCTAACTTAGAGAACTTAGAAATCACTCAAATAGGCTAGAGAATTTAGAGGAATCGAAAAACGAACCTAAGGTTATCGAAAAACCGATTCACCCCTCCTCTCGGTATAGCCTATAGAGCCAACATGGACGAAAATGTAGATAAAATGTGTCAGATTCCTGAAGAGGTATGTTCTTATTAGTAAATTTTGAAAATTTTTTTCTCATTTTTCCAGTTTAGGGTTAGAAAAAATGAATTTTGATGTCTCGTTAATGAATTACCGAGAGTTGCAATGTACTCCCAGCAGTGAATTACCAGGAGTGCATTATATCTCTCGATAATTCATTGTAGGAAGACATTGAGTGTTTTTAATGGTCACGGTAAACAGCTACTAGGACCCTTTATAGGGTCCCAGCAACTGCCTATCGAGACTCATAAACAAGTCTCGGCACTCAACTGTCGAGACTTGCTATATAGGCTTGGCACTTAGACTCATAAACAAGTCTCGGCACTCAACTGTCGAGACTTGCTATATAGGCTTGGCAACCAAGTGCCAAGCCTTGTTTTATGATCTCGACAGTCTTCTGCTGAGCATCATATTAAAGGCCAACAGGATGGCACTTGGCTACCGAACCTTGTTTTATGATCTCAGCAGTCTTTTACCGAGCATCATATTAAAGGCTCGGCAGTGTCCTGTCAAGTATTATTTTAAAGGTACAAATTTGCTATTTATTTAATTATTTAGTTAACTGTTACATAATAAAACTAATAATTTGTTGAATATTTGAAGGATGATAGAAGATTAGTGGTTTATCAGTAAGAAGCAGAGTCTTCTCAATTTGATTGCACCGAATCATTTACGACAAACAAGGTTTTTTCTACTTGAGAAAAGTTAATCACATGGGCAAGGGAGATGGGCAGAAATATAGGATTCATAGTTATGATTAGAGGATCTGAACTAGCAATTTTTTCAAGAAAACCTAGATTACAACTCTATTGTGAACGAAGTGGGAGATTTAGAAAGTCGAAAAAAAAGAAAGCAAAATTAGATAAAGCAACTCGTAAGGGTGTTGGAACGAAGAAATGTGCGTGTCCATTCGAGCTACTAGGTGTGAAATTAGAAAAGAATGATGAGTGGCAAGTTCAAGTAGTAAGTGAGATGCACAATCATGCGCCTGCAAGGCATTTTGAGGGTAATCCATTTGCTACAAGTTTGTTAGTTGAGGAAAAGGAAGTTGTGGCTGATATGACCAAGAACTCGATCAAACCACAAAATATTCTCATGACGTTGAAAAACAAGAATGAGAAGAATGTAAGTACTATGAAGACCATTTATAATACACGGTAAGCTTACAAATTAAATGAGAAAGCTGGTAGGTCACAAATACAATAACTGATGAAATGGTTGAATGAGTGTAAATACGTTGAGTGGCATCGGAGTGATGAGCCAATCAATGTTGTGAAAGACTTGTTTTAGGCGCATCATACCTCGGTAGATTTGTTGCATGCTTTCCTATATGTGTTGATTATGGATTGCACATATAAAATGAATAGATATCGATTGCCACTCCTCAAGATCATTGGTGTCACATCAATGAATTTGACTTTTTCGGTTGCATTTGTGTACATGGAGGTCGAACGTTAAGAGAACTACACGTAGGCGTTGCAAAAGTTAAAAAGTTTAATGACAAGTGTTGCATCACCATCTATTATTATCACAGATCGAGATTTGGCATTGATGAATGCAGTTCAAGTAGTATTTTCCTCCACAACTAATTTGTTATACAAATGACACATATCGAAGAATGTGCTTGCGAACCGCAAAAAGTTATTTGAGCACAAGGAGAGGTGGGATGCATTCATGGCATATGGAGTGTTCTTATGTTCTCAATGATGGAGGAGTATGATAGGCATTTAAGCTCAATGTGTAAAAACTACAAATTTTGTACCATGTTAGTGAATAAATAAGAGACATAGAATAAGCTTGGTACTATGATGCAACTTGTAGTTAGCATTTTTTTCAAGTAATGAGAATGAAGTTGCAAGTTTAGTAAATTTAGCAACAAATGATCCTTAGATTATTTAGAAATCTTATATAAGTTCAAAAATCATATGAGAACAAATAAGTGCATGTATTCCACAATATAGAAGTGTATTTGTTTTAATAAAACAAGGACACAAGTATACTAAAGGAAATGTAGTATACTTGAATATTAAAATGGTTAAAATAAAATAAACAAGGAATATATATATATATATTTTATATATACGTATACATTTTGAGCGTTGAATATCTGTGTGTGTGTGTGTATATATATATATATATATATATATATATATATATAAAAGTAAGTTTAAAGAAAGGAGGAATATACATAAGTGTGTGTCTATACACACACACACACACACACACACTTACACTAAGAATATACTAGACATGAAAATATATATTATATATATGTGGATGTGTGTGTGTGTGTGTGTATATATATCAATTATAATTAAGATTTTAAATGTAAATACATATACTTATTTTATGTAAAGAATATGATAAAATAAATAAATACATAATTCATGTAATCAATAAAACAAATAAATATATATAAATATATTAGTACATATATGAACATTAATCATGCAACTATGATTATAAAATATATATATATATATATTATAGATAATTAAAAAGGGAATAGAAAATTGAAATAAAAACAAGATTAAATTAATAAAAGAAGACTTAGTGGAGTTTGATGGGATTTTCTCCCATCAAACTCCACTCACATTCTCGGCAGCCAAGGCAACCAAAGCTTCTTAAGAAAGCTCGGAAAAACCAAAGAAAAGAAAGTGTAGCCGAAGAGAGGGAGGCTGGGTCGTGAACCAGAAAAGAAGAAAAGGAAACTCAGCTGAGAAGGAAAGGAAGAAGAGAAAGGTGAAGCCGAGAAAGAAAGGAAGAAGTGGGGCACGAGAATGAAGGCTGAAAACTGAAGCCGAAAAGGAAGAAAGGAGAGGCATTAACCAAAGAGAGGAGAAGGGGTAGGTTCTGTTTTGAAGGAAATCAAAGACAAGTTTTGAAATGAGAGCTACTGCTTCAGAGAAATAAAGAAGAGTTGCTGAAAAATTTGGGTAAATGAGATATTCTTCTAACCTTATAATGTTTATTTATTAAGTATGAAAATGAAATCATGATAAATTGAACCAAATGGGCACTCTATGGATGAAGGATTGATTTAATTCCAACTTGATGTTCAAATCTGGAATCTATGTTTTGTTTTAGGTTGCAATTAAAACATTCAGTTTAATTGTTATACAGAGAGAAAAATTCTGGAAAAATTATGGTGGATAGCCTTTTAAGTTAGGAGAAAGTCAGTTTTGGAATTTCTTGATTTGGATTTCTATAACTTGAGATATGTACAAATGAGTACAAGGTACTCTGTCAGAAAAACGCGAATTCCAGTCTTAACTTTGAAAAATTGTAGAAAATAGCCTAAATTGAGTTAAGTTTCAAGCATTACATTTCCAGAAAGGTAGTGGAGTTAGGATTATTATGGTTTTAAGTTTGCACCAATTGGATATGCTGATAATTAAATATGGAGTATTTTGTGCAAGTAGGTCAGTGTAACACTGTGCCTGAATACTGCTGGAAGATAGTGCAAATTTGGAAAATTGCTAATGTTGATCTAGGAAAAATTAAATCATGAACCTTACATTTCTAGATAGGGAAATGAGTTAGCTTTCATTTAGTTTTGGAATTTGTGGATTTGGAATTATGTAGCTTAAGCTATGTACATATGAATGCAGGATACTCACTGCAAGGTACAAACAGCCTAGTGTCAACTTCAAAAATTCCTAGAAAATAATTCAGATGGAGTTGATTTCAAACTCTACATTTTCAGAAAGGTAAATGAGTCAGGATTGATATGGTTTTGGGTTTGTACAAATTACATATCCCTATAATTACTAATATAAATTTTAATGAACAGAGGACAGGAAACTATCCTACCTAATGTGCCAGATTTGGACCAAAGTTTGGAAAATTATTGGAAATGACACAAGATGAATTAAGAAGTAAGCCTTATACTTCCGAATAGGGAACTGAGTTAGAAGTAATGTAAAATTTACGGCTTGACGATTAGATTCTGAAATTTTTACAAAAAGCTAATAAGGATGCTTTAAAGGGTTTTCAAGGTAAAGTAAGGCTTTGTAATGTTTTGTTTAAAATCTAAGTACATATATATATATGTGTGTGTGTGTGTGTGTGTGTGTCTAAATGCATATGCTCATGCATAATGTATATTTGTACGAAGAAAAAAAATGGGATGAGCATAGATAAACAAATATATATCTATAATATATATATTGGAATATACATATAGATATAAACACAAAGATGCTTAAAACATATATATATATATATATATATATGTGTGTATATAAGGACTCGTACCATGGGTACGTCGTAATTGACGATAAGGAGGTAGCTTTAGATTAATAGGTACTCGAAATTAATAGCGTTTAAGGTCTTTATTTTAAGTACGTGATTAAGCACGATGATGTAAACTTATCGAAATGTTAATGGATTATGTGTAGCGAAGCGGAACGGTGTAGAGGTTTGAGTACAGACTCGGAAGCGCAAGGAGGATAATTACTAAGCCTCGAGGTAAGTGGGTTAAGTAAGCCTTACTAGTGTCATCTCGTAAGAGATGAAAGAAATCTTAATAAATACTTATTTAAATTCATATCATACTTGGTGGGACATTACGGATAAGACTAATAGAGTAAGTATTGTAGACACCTAATTTTGACCGAATAATTTTTAAATGAATAAAAAAAATTTTTTTTGAATGACTCGAAGATTGATCATCAAAAATAAAATGGAAATGAATAAAAGCAAAAGAAGGAAAGTCAAAGAAAATAAATGAAAAAATAAAGGCCTTTGATTTAGATGTAAAAGGGGAGCCGAATTTTACATTCACACACCATGACCATTTAAAGAGTTGACTTGGTTGATTTGTTGCCAAAAAATGAAGATAATAATTTGCAATATAAAGGAAATAAATCAAGAATATGAATTTCATGATGACAGCCATGGTTTAAGCATTAAAAGGGGGAAGTTTGTTTCCTTCCCTAAAGGTTTAGGGCTAGAAATGGCTATAAAAGCCAATGAAAAGGAGAAATAAAGGGGGGATACGGGAGAGGAAAAAGAAAAAACCTAGTTGGAAAAAAAAAAGATACGAGAAGGAAAAAGAAAACCTAGGAAATTTTTCTACTACTCTTAGCTAGAAGGTGGCCATCGGGATTTTCCACTTCCACAGCCGCTACTTTATCCTTCATCTCTAGTCTATCAAACAGAGCACGACTTTGGCGTCCATCTTGATCCATATTCGTTGCAACCGCTTCTGCTTGTTACAAAACCACTATCGTTCCCTGCTGTACCGAGGCTTATTCCTTGTTACTATCAAAGGAAGACCGACCATTGAAAGAGTGAGAGCAGTAGAACCGTTTGCTGTTGAACCAGTGCAAACCGCAAGAGTGACGATGGCAAAAGCAATCCAAAACATTCCCGATTTGAATTGACAAGCGGCTTTGGATATGATAGCACGCGTTTCTTACCTAGTCCTACTCCCATCCAGTGTGAGTTGCTGGTCTAGCAACATGAAAACCACGTGAATGACAGAGATCCAAAAGAAAGAACGTGAGACAAGAAAACAAAGAAAGAAACTAGCTGTGCTTGTGAACGTGAAACGAAAGGAGAGCAATTGAAGCTGTCTTTGGCGCCGCCCAGCCAACATGGGTATTTCCAGGGATTCGATGCACAAGAGACGTGACTGGTGGCAAGAAGAAGGCTTGGAGAAAAAGGCTAGTGGTTGTCCTCATGGTCTCCTGTTTCGTGGCCACCATCATTAACCAAACAGAGAGCTTTACTGCACCCTACATCTTACTTGCCAAACCGTGTCCTGCTTCACCAATAAAATCCGCGGCTTGAGTCTTCATCGTGGCACCATCTTCACCATCTTCACCGTCAAGCCTGCACCGCTCCTGTTCGACCCCTGCAATCATCAAGGCTGGCTCCATTACGCCACGTCCTGGTCACCTTGCGCCCAATATCCCTGTTGCATCTTCATCAGCGAGCCACTGTTGCAGCTGTCATCGTTGATACCGGCCCTTACATCATCTCTACAGCGTTTCTGCTTGTATTTGTCCATTATATTGCTGCACCATTATCGTTACTGTTGAAGCCACACGCCACTTGCTTCTGTTTGAGGAAGGTGCAAGTCAGGTTAAAGGTTTTTAAGGTAAGCTTGTTAGTGCTCTTTCTCTACGTGTCTTGTATTTTTTTTTTAAGTAAAATATATATTATCTTCCTTTAAAGAATTATACATGGTAAAAAATATTGTATGAATTGAAATAAAAGTTAGGAATATTCCTTTTAAATAAACATCAAAAGTGATTTTCTAATATTTTTTTTTTTAAATCCCAAGTATATATATATATTCCAAATTGATGAAAAGTTATTCAATAAAATAATAAAAACCTGTAAAGATAAATAATAAAAACGAAATATTTATAAATGTTAATTCCGATGATGGGATTTCTTAGAAATCGCAAGTAGCGATTCTTTGATAATCCTTAGGATCGGGATAAAATCTTTAATGTCACCAGCGTATTGGGACATTTAAGTGATTTTATTTCGATATAAAGAAAATATTAATAAGATTTCTTAGTATAAAAAAAATTTAAATATAAAGATGGTTATAAAAAATAATAAAATAAGGAATAACTAAATATGAGAAGATAGTAACCGAATAGAAATAAAAACAGATAAAAATTTAGGAACTAAAATAAATAAATGTAAATACACAGATAAATGCAAATATAAGAATATACATCTTAAATACAAAAGGATCCCCGATGATAGGATTTCTTAGAAATCACAAGTAGTGATTCTTTGATAATCCTTAGGGTCGAAATAAAATATTTGAATATTACCAGCGTATTGGGGTATTCAAATAATTTTAGTTCGATATTAAGATTTCTAATATAGTTAACTTGTATGAAATAAACTAACACTAAAAATAATAAATAAATAAAAATTTTAAACAAACAAATAAACAACACTTCAAAATAAAGAGTAAAACAAATTAAAAATAAATAACATATAAATATTCCGATGATGAGATGTTACGAAATTCACAAGTAGTGATTCCTAACTGATCTCTAGGTGAGAGAAATATGCTAAATGTTACCAGCGTATTGGAATATTTAGTATGATTTCTCAATAAAGACAAGATTTTATAAATATAAATAAATTACAAAATAACAATATAAGTATAAATGAATTAAAAAATAATAAAATGAAATAATGGATTTCTCATGTGCATCATCTATATTTTGATTGCATCATTTGCATCCATGAAATTTAAAATAAGTGTGAATCTCTCGAGGATGGGATTCTATAGAAATCGCAAGTAGCGATTCTTAAGAAATCTCTAGGTAAGTAAATTATCTGAAATGCTACCAAAAGTATTGGGGTACTTCGGAATAATTTTCAATACAAAAGATTTTCACTTATTTTAAATTAAAAAAATAAAACTTAAATATTCCAAAATAAAACAAATAATAAAAATGGTTTCAAATAAATGGAGTTCTTTTTAAGTGTTTAATTAAGATCATTTTATTAAGATTGAAAGATAAGACATGATTAAGTGGTACCGTTTTTTTTACGGGCGTTGTGGGGGTGCTAATCCTTCCCCACACGTAACCGAACTCCCGAACCCAAACTTTGTTTTCGCAGACCAAAGATTATTTTTTTGATAAAACTTAATTAATTTTAAGATTTTATTGAAAAGATAAATAATTTTAGGTGGCCAATCACACCTAGTCAAAAAAGATTGGTGGCGACTCCTCTTTATTGTGTTTATCCGAAATCATCTAGCGATCGAGTCCCCGGACGAAAATCGTTACGACAAGTATGATAAGATATAAATTGGACATGATGTGATCGTGAATAATACTTGTTTGCAGAGAAATTTTAGTTGTGACTTGCGTGCTATGTGTTATAGTTTATTTACGTTTTGATGTATTATGATACCTTGAGAATGAATATGTGAAATAGTGTGTAGTATATATGCTACTTACAATGTTGAATTCATGGACCTTGATTAATACCTAGTCGTGTTTGTCAAAAACTAGGAAAAAGACAACCCAAGTAAAGACTCGATCTTTTATACCGTATGAGCCACCTCTAGAGAACTCAAGGGAACTACGTGCTACGTAGATTCTTCGGAACTGTGGGAGCCACCTCTAGAGTCCTTTGAGAGCTAAGTGCTACACGAGTTCCAATGAAACATTAGAAAGTATGTGTCATAAAGACCAACCCGAGTAAAACTCAATCCTTTGTACCGTATGAGCCACCTCTAGAGAACTCAAAGGAACTACGTGCTACGCAGCTTTCTTTGTGAACTGTGGGAGCCACCTCTAGAGTCCTTTGAGAGCTAAGTGCTACACATGTATCGATGAACCATTTGAAAACATAAGCCATAGAGGCGAACCTGAGTAAAACTCGATCTTTTGTACCGTGTGAGCCACCTCTAGAGAACTCAAAGGAACTACGTGCTGCGCAGCTTTCTTCGTGAACTGTGGGAGCCACCTCTAGAGTCCTTTGAGAGCTAAGTGCTATACGTGTACTGATGAATTATGGAAATCATATGTCATTGAGATAATTAGAGGTGGCAAATGGGCGGGTCGGATCGGGTTTGGATTGGATCATTTTGGATTGGATCATTTTGGGTTAAGGAAAAATCGGATCATTTTGGATTCGGATCATTTCGAGTTCGGATAAGGTCGGGTTTGGGTCTAGGAAAAATCGGTTTATTTCGGGTTTGGATCATTTCGAGTTCGGATAAGGTCGGGTTTGGGTCAAGGAAAAATCGGTCTATTTCGGGTTTGGATCATTTCGGGTTTAGATAAGGTCGGGTTTGGGTTGTTAACTTTTTTAGTCAATTCGGGTTGGTCGGATTTGAATCAGAGTCGATTGGACAAATTTATTGGATTAAGCTTTGGTCATCTTGATGTGATTTATTTGGTATGAAAATCAACTGAAACCATATTTTTAAGAATTACAAAACTCATGAAAATAAAATTTTCTTCTTACATGACCTATAGTACAATTGAGATTGAAATAATCAAAATATTTAATAATCTATATGATTGTTTTCTTTATAATATATTTACCAATATTCATAAATTAATTACATTTTTTTCATTTTATTTTTATTATCCACAATAATTAATAACTTTTGAATCAAAGTGATTAATAATCCCTACTAAATATCATAAAACAGTACTATATATCTCTTTAATTTATTTTGATTTTTTATAGAATAATTGGAGACATTAGTGTAAATGATATAGCTTCTGTACTCTATTATAGATTAGCCATTAAATAATTATACATTAAGTTCAAATGAATGCAATATAAAAGTGAATATTTAAATTTAACTAGATTAAAAATATAAATAACACTCATATTATTGAAAAAAATTATATTGTTACTATATTAAAATACTTTGATATTTAATTTTAATATTTAAATATTTATTGATAATATTAAATTTAAGTTTGAATCTTTTCAAGTATGGCTAAATTTGGATTCGGATCAATTTGGATTCGGGTCAATTTGGGTTCGGGTCAATTCGGGTTTGGATCAATTCAGGTTCGGATTAATCTAAATTCGAATAAATTTGGATTTGGATCAATTCGGGTTCAGATTCGGTGGGGTTTGGATCAATGTAAATTCGGATAAATTTGGTTTCGGATCAATTCGAATTTGGATCGGGTTGGATTTGGGTTGTTGACTTTTTTAGTCAATTCGGATCGGTTGGGTTTGGATTCGAGTTAATTGGACGGATTTTTCGGGTCGGGTCAACTTTTTCCACCTCTAGAGATAATGGATAAACGATTGTGAACTGTGAATGTGACAACTATCATTAAATAGGATAAATACTATACATATGATAGAGAATTGAAACAATTATTGAACTTTACTTACATGTGCTATAGAATCATGTGCTACGTGAAATGGTTGTGTCCTTCCTGCCTAACCATATCGATAAAAGAGAAAAAAAGAATGATATTTTGTGAGTTAAAGAAGTAAAGAAAAGCAAGAACGGGCTTATGAAATCTGTTGTACATACAAGTTGGTAACTAATCTTGATTTAATGCATACATGCTATTATATAGAGTTCATGCATGTATGATCATGTTTCACGATATGAGCCTAGTATGTACTTATTTAAGCTACTTACTGAGCCGTGGATTTGCTCACCCCTTAAATTTAACATCTACAGATCATACGGGTTGATATCCAGCTCAGGCTTCGTATAGGCTCTCTCAGGAACTGTACCTAGCTGTGGTACTCGTCTACGTATTCCGAGCCTTGCTTTTGTGTTTTTGAGGTATACAATGGTATATTGTTTTGATAATTATGCAAACTTTATTTTCACAGTACTAGGAAGAAATATGGGATGTAACTTTGGATCGTACTAGATTATTATGTAAGTCTATGTGATTATCGAGTACGATCTGAGATTAGATAAATATTTTGAAGTATGTATAAAAAATGCAAAATGTAGAATTTCTAGTGAAATGAATCTTGAGAAATATGAAATGCATGATTGTGTGAATTGTGGGAAACAAAAGCTGGCTGTATTGTGAAGTTTAGAATGTGTTTTAATGCAGGTGATTTTAGGGAGGTTTTCGATCCGTTTCTTTTGAAATAGTGAAAATAAGGCTAAATGATTCAAATCACCTCGAGAAGTATGACATAGCTAGAGAGATAATATTAGTAAGGCAAGATTTGGTTTAGATACTACACTAACACCAAATACAAGCCATAAATAGAAAAAGAAAAATTTTGGTTCGTAATTTTCCAAAAGAAATAAGGTAAGAGTTGAGTGGACGTCAATGGCCTTCGGGTCGTGACACAATGCGTTTGGATTACCATAGTTATAAAAAAGCACTGCAATATGTAAAGGAGACTTGGTTGGATAAGTATAAGGAGCAATTTGTTGCGACTTGGACAGATAAAGTAATGCATTTCGACAATATGACAACTAATAGGTACATTCATTGTCATCTTTTAAGTTTACGTTTGTTTTCAATAATTTTTTGAATTCATAATTAATACATGTTCTAATTTGTATTGTAGAGCAGAGAGTGCACATGCAAAGTTGAAACAACATCTCGAATCGTCTCAAGGTGATTTGAAACATCTTAGAACGTGATCAACTCCTTGATTGAGTTGCAACATACGAACATAAAGGTTTCATTTGAGGCAAGCCTTACTATTGTTAAACACAACTTTAGGCCATCATTGTTCAAGGAGTTACGAGGGTTGGTGTTGAAGATGACTTTGCATATGATATTGAGGGAGGCTGAGTGAGTAAAAGATGCAGATATTGATATTCACTCTTATGGCTGTGTAATGAGAATGACACTTGGGTTGCCGTGTGCTCATGAAATTGCTGAATATACACAGTTTGGATGAACACTCCCCTTATCTGCCGTGCATTCACATTGGTCAAAATTAGACTTGACGAAGTCCACAAATGATGATGTGCAGTAGTTGACATTGGTGTTGGATTATGCCCTTAGAACCATTCATTAGATGATTGACTTTGGCATTCTTTATGTATCATGACATTTTATTTATTATAGTTCATTATTATATTTGTCTTATAACTGCGTAAAGTAATCTTATATGATAATGTCCTTAGAATAGTAATAACACACTATTCTTAAAATATCCCTAGTCAAGTATTATTGTGAACAAGGATAACAATGTACGATAAGACTAGTATGTGGTTGACTGATGACCATTGTCATGGATATAGGATATCAAGTCATCACATAGGTACATGTTAGAGAACTATGTACTGGATCGACCCTCTATGAGAACGCTACATGGATTGTTATATGAGTGTCATAAGCGATTCTCATAGTGATGATGGTGTATGTGATCCTTTGACTTGAGATCATCAGAGATCCCAACATAGAGAATTGCATACTTTAATGCTGCTAGATGTCATTCGTAACAGGATAGACTATAAAGGTAGTAATTGGGTATGCCTTGATCTATGTAGAGGGATGTTGAGTGATCAAGATAGGATTTATCCCTCTTATATAACAAGAGTGATGTCTTGGGCCCTTTGATAGAGTGAGACTAAGAAATGCATGGCCGTGCTCGAATAAGTCAATATGAGATATTGATTTTATTTGTTTAATTAGTCTACTCAGGAATCAAGAAATGCTGATTAGACTATACAAGTGTGACACATTCCATGACTTGTGTCTAATCAAGACATCAAAGGATAAAGGGATTAGACTACACGGTAACATCTATCACGAGTAAGGTTATGTCGAGTCATTGACATTCTCGTTACATGGGTAGCAATGATGTGTTGCTAGATACCGCTCATTGCCTGTGACAATTTTGTCATTGCCATTGTTTTGAGAACCTATTGGGTCACACACTTAGAACGGATCAATGAGGAGCTTAATTAATCCTATTCTGAATTGGATTAAGGATATAACTAATCCTATTCTGAATTGGATTAGGGATATAACTAATCCTATTCTAAGTAGGATTAGAGTTCTGTTTGGCAGTAAATTTTAGGGTAAAATTTACTGCCTATAAAAGGATGTTTTCTGAAACATAGTCGTACAACAATTAAAAAACAGAAAAGTATTCTTTTAATCGAAGCTAGCAGTTCGGTTATAAAGAATCAAAAACGCTCCTTAAGGCTTCTGATCGTGAGACGTTCAAGAGTCGTGAGATCCGTTCGTGTGGATACCATAGAGGCAGGAACGAAAGGTTGTTGCTTGTGACTCGACCAACGACAGAAATCAGAGAAAAACATTAGGTAAAATCTCGAAACCCTAATCAGGCAACTCTCCGAATCGATCCTGGTGGAGGCCGAATGATTTAAATTCCGCTGCATGTTTGTTTCGGTTTCCTTCACTGGTATCCGAGCCAGATTCGGAGTCCCTGATTTGTTTTGATTATAGCATGATCTCTGGTTACTTTCTGTTTATGATTACATGCAATCGTTTCATGAGATTAATACGGATTAGAATGTATATGATATATTCAGAGGCTAGAAATCGAATTGTTGAAATTATATATATGATATATATCAATTTCGATTCAACTTATATGTGAGATATAATCTGTGATGCGAATTATTAATGGCGGTTTCTGTTCTGCATAAATGTTATGAAAGAAACAGAATAATGTCGAAAGCAGTCGGGTCATAATTCTTTTCAAATATGCCTCATTAATAAAATTAAAAGTTGAAATTGCATTACACTTGTTTGTATAAACACGGTGGTTGTTGTTTGAGCATGGTGCATAGTTATAGCCCTAGCCCAATATGATTGTATTTTGGTGGTTGTAAATTTTAATAAATACGACCTGCGTGTCGTGCCTTGTTCTTGAAAATCTAGTTGTACATTCTTTTCTCATCTTACTCCCCTCGAATGTAACTCGAGGTTTCTCTTAAACTATGTAATTGGAGCTGACAACCATGCAAAGGATGACCAAAGAGGCACTTGGAGAAGATGCTATTACCCTTAGGTTAACCCTTAAGGTTTCTCATTGGCTTGGGAAATCCATTTAGTTTGGGCTATAACTATGTCACGTTTATTTTATTGCTTAATTGCATGAGATGCATGGTTTATTTTGTACGTTTATGATATGAAAATCATATGATAATTTTAAAAGTAAAATTGGTGAGATCTTATTCAATAAACTAAGAAAAATCCCTCAAATTAAATTAAGTCAATAATATATGCCTACCAATGAATAGCACTCGTCAAGACTAGAATCGATTTTGTTATGTTTGCCAAAGCAAAATATCATATCTATCTTAGTAAGACGCGATGGGATAATAGTGATATCCAAAGGCTATAAATTGGGTTGACTTAACTAGATTTCTTCAATAGGATTGGGAATTTAGAGGTATAAAGTTGGGCTTCCATTCATGAGATGAATTAGAACAAGTGTTGTTCACCCAACTATCCAAGAGTTACATGAGATGTAATTGGTAAGTGTTGCCTACCTAAATAGCCAAATCTTGGACGATTAGCCAAAGCTAACTCTAGATAAGGTGAAATATGGATCTTGGCCCACTAGAGAAATTATGTGATGATTTTTCCGAATTAATAGTGAGGGTTGTTGATTCGATAAAAATAGTGGGAGCATCATTTAATAAATATTTAATTAAATGAATGCATTCATGATACTTATATTTTGCATATTTTTGTTGTAGATTACCATGGCATCAAACACAAATAACACACTTTCACTGCGATCTGTCCTTGAGAAGGACAAGTTGAATGGGACAAACTTCCTGGATTGGTACAGGAACCTGAAGATAGTCCTCAAGCAAGAAAAGAAGTTGTATGTCCTTGAGATTCCCTTACCTGAGGAACCACCCTCTAATGCTCCAAGGGCAGAAAGAGATGCTTATAAGAAGCATCAAGATGATGCATTGGATGTTAGTTGCCTTATGCTTGCCTCCATGAATCCTGAGCTTCAAAAGCAACATGAGGAAATGGATGCGTTCGATATGATCGAGCATCTCAAGCAACTCTATCAAGAGGAAGCTAGGCAAGAAAGGTACAATGTCTCTAAGGCATTGTTTCAGTGTAGGATGGCAGAGGGGACTCCCGTTGGTACTCATGTGCTCAAGATGATTGGGTACATTGAAAACCTTGAAAGATTGGGATTTCCTTTGGGCCAAGAGTTGGCCACTAATGTGATTATGCAATCGTTGCCAGACAGTTACAGTCAATTTGTTGTTAATTACAACATGAATGAAATTGACAAGACTCTGCCACAGTTACTTAGCATGTTGAAAACAGCTGAATCCAACATGAAAAAGGCCAAGCCCAAAGATGTCTTAATAGTTAAGAAAGCTAAAGGCAGGGCTAATGCAAAGGGCAAGAAAAAGGGTAATAAAGCCAATGGCAAGTTCAAGCCCAATGATACTGCACTGAAGCCTAAAGGTGGGGTTGCCAAAGAAGGGAAATGCTTCCATTGCGGTGAGACCGGACATTGGAAGAGGAATTGCAACAAATACTTGGAAGAACTAAAGAAGAAGAAAGGAAGTGAGACTACCACTTCAGGTATTTATGTTATAGAAGTTAATCTATCTACTTCTTCATCATGGGTATTAGATACTGGATGTGGTTCTCACATTTGTGTAAATGTGCAGGAACTCAAAAGGAGTAGATCGTTGACTAAGGGCGAGGTCGACCTACGAGTGGGAAATGGAGCAAGGGTTGCTGCATTAGCTGTAGGAACTTATATTTTGACATTGCCCACAGGGCTTGTTTTAGAGTTAGATGATTGTTATTATGTGCCTTCCATCACTAAAAACATTATTTCTATTTCTTGTTTGGACAAGAAGGGTTTTTCATTTATAATAAAGGACAACTGTTGCTCCATTTATTTAAATGATATCTTTTATGGTAGTGCACAACTAATTAATGGTCTTTACATTCTAAATCTTGATATGCCTATTTATAACATAAATGCTGAAAGGATTAAATCTAATGATCAAAATCCAACATATCTGGCATTGTCGCTTGGCACACATAAATGAGAATCGCATTTCCAAACTCCATAAAGATGGAATTTTGGACTCATTTGATTTTGAATCGTATGAGACATGTGAATCTTGTTTGATGGGTAAGATGACTAAAGCCCCTTTCAAAGGACATAGTGAAAGGGCAAGTGATTTATTGGGCTTAGTACATACAGATGTATGTGGACCTTTAAACACACAGGCCAGAGGTGGGTTTATGTACTTTATTACATTTACTGATGATTTCAGTAGATATGGCTATGTGTATCTTATGAGACACAAGTTAAAATCTTTTGAAAAGTTCAAAGAATTCAAGAATGAAGTACAAAACCAACTTGGCAAGAGCATTAAGGCACTTCGATCAGATTGCGGTGGTGAATACTTAAGCCAAGAATTTTATGACTATCTTAAAGAGTGTGGGATTGTCTCACAACTCACTCCTCCAGGTACACCACAATGGAATGGTGTATCTGAAAGGAGAAACCGAACTTTATTAGATATGGTTCGATCAATGATGAGTCATACAGATCTTCCAGAATCCTTTTGGGGACATGCATTAGAAACAGCTACTTTTACACTGAACCGTGTTCCATCTAAATCGGTTCCAAAGACACCATATGAGATATGGACTGGTAAACGTCTCAGTATGTCTTTTATGAAGATTTGGGGTTGTGAGGCTTATGTAAGACGTCAAGTCTCTAACAAACTTGCACCTAAATCTGATAAGTGCTATTTTGTGGGATATCCTAAACTAACTAAAGGATATTATTTTTACAATCCCACTGAGCGCAAAGTGTTTGTAGCTCGAACAGGTGTCTTTCTAGAAAGAGAATTCATTTCTAGAAGAACTAGTGGGAGAAAAGTAGAACTTGAAGAAATTCAAGAGCTACAAGATAGCGCACCCGATGTTAAGATGGAGCCTGAGCAAGCACCACAAGTTGTTGTGGAACCAGAACCACAAGATGTTGTGGAGCAACCGCCTGCTCAAGAGACACAAGCCTTGCGTAGATCAGTTAGAACACATCGTGAGCCACAGAGATATGGATTTCTAATGACTCATAATGGTGATGTATTGCTCATGGACCAAGATGAGCCAACTACCTATCAAGAGGCTATTACAGGGCCAGACTCTGAGAAATGGCTTGAAGCCATGAGATCTGAGATGGAATCCATGTATGCCAACCAAGTCTGGACCTTGGTTGACTTACCCGAAAGGGTAAAACCTATAGGGTGTAAATGGGTTTTTAAGAAGAAAACCGACATGAAAGGAAATGTTCATACCTATAAAGGGCGATTGGTTGCTAAAGGTTTTAAACAAATTCATGGTATTGACTATGATGAAACTTTTTCACCAGTCGCGATGATCAAATCCATTAGGATCTTGCTTGCGATAGCTGCATACCATGATTATCAAATCTGGCAAATGGACGTCAAGACCGCTTTTCTTAATGGAAAGCTACTCGAGGATGTGTACATGACACAACCTGAGGGTTTTGTTGATCCAAAGAATGCTGGAAAGGTTTGTAAGCTGCAACGTTCTATTTATGGACTAAAGCAAGCTTCTCGAAGTTGGAATCTTCGTTTTGATGATGCAATCAAAGAGTTTGGTTTCATCAAGAACGAAGATGAACCTTGTGTCTACAAGAAGGTCAGTGGGAGCACTATTGTCTTCCTGGTGTTGTATGTAGATGACATACTACTCATTGGGAATGACATCCCTACCCTTCAGTCTGTAAAGACTTGGTTAGGGAATTGCTTTTCAATGAAGGACTTGGGCAAAGCTACCTATGTACTGGGAATAAGGATCTATAGAGATAGATCAAGGAAATTAATTGGCCTAAGTCAAAGTGCATACATAGATAAAGTGCTAAAGAGGTTTAGCATGCAGGATTCCAAGAAAGGATTCTTGCCTATGACACATGGCATTACTCTCTCAAAAGAACAGTGTCCTACAACACAAGAAGAGAGAGAACGTATGAGTAAAGTTCCATATGCATCTGCTATTGGATCCATTATGTATGCCATGTTATGCACACGTCCCGATGTCTCGTATGCCTTGAGCATGACGAGTAGATATCAAGTTGATCCTGGTGAACGTCACTGGATCACTGTCAAGAATATTCTTAAGTACTTGAGAAAGACTAAGGATACATTCTTGATATATGGAGGTGAGGAAGAGCTCATTGTAACAGGTTACACTGATGCTAGCTTCCAAACTGATAAAGATGACTATAGATCGCAATCTGGTTATGTGTTTTGCCTTAATGGTGGTGCTGTGAGCTGGAAGAGTTCAAAGCAGGCGACAGTGGCCGATTCTACAACAGAGGCTGAGTATATAGCTGCCTCTGAAGCTGCTAAGGAGGCTGTTTGGATCAGGAAGTTCATTACTGAGCTTGAAGTTGTTCCTAGCATTATAGATCCGATTGAGCTCTATTGTGACAACAATGGAGCCATCGCACAAGCTAAGGAGCCTAGATCTCACCAACGATCCAAACATATACTACGGCGCTTCCATCTCATTCGAGATATCATCGAGAGAGGAGATGTGAGGATATGCAAAGTACCAAGTGACGATAACATCGCCGACCCACTGACGAAGCCTTTGACGCAGCAGAGACATGATCGTCACACTAGGTCACTAGGTATTAGATACATGAGTGAATGGTCTTAGTGCAAGTGGGAGATTGTTGGATTATGCCCTTAGAACCATTCATTAGATGATTGACTTTGGCATTATTTATGTATCATGACATTTTATTTATTATAGTTCATTATTATATTTGGCTTATAACTGCGTAAAGTAATCTTATATGATAATGTCCTTAGAATAGTAATAACACACTATTCTTAAAATATCCCTAGTCAAGTATTATTGTGAACAAGGATAACAATGTACGATAAGACTAGTATGTGGTTGACTGATGACCATTGTCATGGATATAGGATATCAAGTCATCACATAGGTACATGTTAGAGAACTATGTACTGGATCGACCCTCTATGAGAACGCTACATGGATTGTTATATGAGTGTCATAAGCGATTCTCATAGTGATGATGGTGTATGTGATCCTTTGACTTGAGATCATCAGAGATCCCAACATAGAGAATTGCATACTTTAATGCTGCTAGATGTCATTCGTAACAGGATGGACTATAAAGGTAGTAATTGGGTATGCCTTGATCTATGTAGAGGGATGTTGAGTGATCAAGATAGGATTTATCCCTCTTATATAACAAGAGTGATGTCTTGGGCCCTTTGATAGAGTGAGACTAAGAAATGCATGGTCGTGCTCGAATAAGTCAATTTGAGATATTGATTTTATTTGTTTAATTAGTCTACTCATGAATCAAGAAACGCTGATTAGACTATACAAGTGTGACACATTCCATGACTTGTGTCTAATCAAGACATCAAAGGATAAAGGGATTAGACTACACGGTAACATCTATCACGAGTAAGGTTATGTCGAGTCATTGACATTCTCGTTACATGGGTAGCAATGATGTGTTGCTAGATACCGCTCATTGCCTGTGACAATTTTGTCATTGCCATTGTTTTGAGAACCTATTGGGTCACACACTTAGAACGGATCAATGAGGAGCTTAATTAATCCTATTCTGAATTGGATTAAGGATATAACTAATCCTATTCTGAATTGGATTAGGGATATAACTAATCCTATTCTAAGTAGGATTAGAGTTCTGTTTGGCAGTAAATTTTAGGGTAAAATTTACTGCCTATAAAAGGATGTTTTCTGAAACATAGCCGTACAACAATTAAAAAACAGAAAAGTATTCTTTTAATCGAAGCTAGCAGTTCGGTTATAAAGAATCAAAAACGCTCCTTAAGGCTTCTGATCGTGAGACGTTCAAGAGTCGTGAGATCCGTTCATGTGGATACCATAGAGGCAGGAACGAAAGGTTGTTGCTTGTGACTCGACCAACGACAGAAATCAGAGAAAAATGTTAGGTAAAATCTCGAAACCCTAATCAGGCAACTCTCCGAATCGATCCTGGTGGAGGCCGAATGATTTAAATTCCGCTGCATGTTTGTTTCGGTTTCCTTCAATTGGATGTTGAGTGGGAAATAATTGTGAAACGGTTCGATGCGTGTGATATTTCAGGAAAACTAGCCTTGAAAAAAGGTTAAGAGAACTAGGTGATCCAGCAACAACATTCCTAGTTCCACCAATTTAAAAGGCTAAGACAAAGAGTCGTACTCGAGCATTGAAGATGGACGCATCAACTCCACGAGAACCTTCTTATTTTGAGATTGTCGAGTCTAGTCATGACAATACCATTTCACCCACAACAGCAAGTTCAGTGAAACTGGTGAAGAAGAGGAAGAAATTATCTGTGTATTGTAAAGGTGCCAAGATTCGATTTACGGATTCTTTTCTAGTCCAGATATGTCCGTTCATTCACAATGTTGTTGATGTCGAGTCTGATGGACACTACAAATTTAGAGCTATAGCAGGGTTGTTGGGTATGAGTGTAGATGCATGGCCACAAGTGCGACGAGATTTAATGGATGAGTTATGTAGATACCAAGATGATTATATGCATCTCTATGGATGGCAGGAGCGTGTTGATGAATTGATGCAATCGTTACCAATGTTTGTTAGGCCAAATGAAAGGAGCTTGGTGCTCCTTAAGCAATGTCTCAAGTTTGAACCTTGTGGATTGAGAAAACAGCATTGGGAGAGCTCTCCCTCCCTCCCTGAATGAGGTCTGACCTCGACTCCGGATTAGTCGGGGCCCAAAGTGGCCTTCGGATATCGAAGGGTTTATACCAAAAAAAGAATTGGTGCAATCGTTGGTGTGTTTCAACACGATAGCTTATAAAGATAATTGGATGACTTTATTGGACATGGGTCATTTGATATACTCACGATATGATGTCGTGTTTGTTTATTTATCTTCAAGACAATGCTCGACATATCTTCCACTCAGATTTATTGCACCTCCCCCACTGCAACATAGGTTAATTGTTTTTGGATTTGTGAGCAACTGTCATTTTGTTTAGGTATAGATCATGGCAAAAGTTAAATATTGTTTATTTTTATCACTTGAATTTAATTGAATATAATGCATTGTTGCAAGTATTGTTGGATCCAAGAGCACCGATACGTCCGATCACATGCAACTGGTGCAGGTTTCGATATGAATGTGCTCGAGAGTAGGAGCTTCCATACGTCTCTCGAATCGAAGATTTCAAATTATTATTCTCATCAAACATAGATGTTGCTACTTAAGAGATAATCAATCTAGATGAACCATGATGTATTAAGTAGCTAAATATAATACATTGTTGCAAGCGTTGTTTATTAGATTATGTAACTTAAACATCATCATGTTTTATTGGATTAAGTTTATTTTATTTATTAAAATCTAATTGATTTACCGAATCTACCATTTATTTATGATTATGTGTTAGTTATATATAAATATTATTAATATACTAATTTTTATTTTAATAATACATGAAAATATAATTAATAATATATTTATTAGTTTAATAATTTATTAATAATATATTATAATAATTTATTATTATAATTATTATTTTAAGTAAAAAGAAATAGTTGTTTCAAATGACTTGATAAATATAATATGATAAATGAAGTAATGAGACAAAATTAACCTAAATATATAAATAAATATATCTACCATTTCTTATAAAATTATAAGTCAAACTATAAAATACAATATCTACTATCTTTTCCTCCTCTTATGTCTAACATATACGGATGGAGATGTAGGAAGTGGAAAAGAAGATGCTAGTGGTGCGGCTGGTGCTGGTTAGCACTGTCAAAATGGACCAAGGCCCATTGGGCTGCCCAGCCTGGCTCATTTATTCATGGCTTGGACTTCATTTTTATAGCCCGTTTAAGAAAGAAGGCTTTTTAGCATGGCCCATTTAAGCCCGGGCCTAAATGGATTTGGCCCTGGCTTAAATGGGCCTGCCTGTTTAATTTTTTAATACTTTTAAATATATTAAAATTTTATTTTTATTTTAATTATTTATATGTTTAACATTTTAATCAAAGTAAAATATATAAAATTAATTCTATTTAGTATTACTAAATTACTTCAAGCCAACTTAATGACTCATAACCTCTTACACATGTTAGTTGGAAGGGAAAGAATACATATGCTTTGAGTAATGTAAGTCTATTTTTGTTTTTTAAGTATATACTTTATTTTAAATTCTCTTTTGCAATAACAATTAATTTATTTTAAAATGTCCAATAATATAGGCTTTTAAAAGATTTGAAACTATTCAAGTGGAAGAATCAAAATCTCATTTGGAAGAGCTAAAGATTATGGGTTGCATGGTTGAAGATTTAAATGTGTTGCAATTATGGAAAGATCATAAGACAAGATTTTCAGAGCTTGCAAGTATAACTTGTGATATCTTGAGCATTCCAATAACAATGGTGGTATCGGAGAGTTCTTTTAATATTTATTCTTGTGTTTTAAATAAATATCGAAGTTTTTTAGATCATGAGAACGTGAAAACTCTCATTTGCACTCAAAATTGGATTCTTGGTTTTGAAGGTAATGTTATTAATTAGTTGACAATTTTCAATCAATTCACAAGTTTAATTCTTATGAGTTCTTATATTGTTTTATTTATGTTTGTAGATAGCGAAGTTGAAAAAAAAATTGATTGAATGTGATTGACACTATGGAGGAGATGGATGGACATGGATCTGTTTATCATGCTTTTGATTTTTAATATTGTTGAGACATATTTTTCAGTATCTAGGTTTGTTAAAACAATTTATATTATGCTTG
The DNA here is from genome assembly GCA_031772115.1 of Heritiera littoralis. Lineage (NCBI taxonomy): Eukaryota > Viridiplantae > Streptophyta > Magnoliopsida > Malvales > Malvaceae > Heritiera > Heritiera littoralis. Next base: position 3,005,583 of record JAPDPK010000063.1, read on the forward strand.
TTAGACTATTAATATGTAATGTTCAAATGATATTAAAGACTTGATGGATTTGATATGAATTTATTTGATGTTGTTTAATATTTATTTCAAATTTTATTTTGTTTATATATTAAAAAATGAGATTTTAATTTTTTAATTTCTTATACGGGCTGGCCCATTTAAGCCCGTTAGCCTTTAGGGCCGGACATAGGCTTGCATTTTTAGGCCCATTTAACAAAAAAGGCTTTTTGGGCCAGATCGGGCTGGCCCATTTTGACAGCTCTAGTGCTGGTGGTGGTAAAGCTGCTGGTCGTGGTAAAGCTGCTAGTGTTGGTGGTGCAACTGGTGCTGAAGCTGGTGGTGCAACTGTTGCTGAAGGTGGTGAAGCTGGTGGTGCTAATGGTGAAGCTAGTAGAGCTGATGCTGCTGGCAAACACACAATGAGCTACTGAGATGAAGGTAGAGCAACTGAGGAAAAAAGAGAAGCAGCTGAGGATGGAGATGGAGCTGCTGAGGATGGAGATACACATGGAGGTCGAGATGAGGATGTTGTCTGTGGAGGCTATGAGGGCACTGCACTACGCCTAGACAATCTCGCTACCATGGCATAAACATTATACACAGCCAGCCGCCAAACATCCAAGTCTTGATCATCTCCACCCACCTCCACTGTGTGAAGTCTATCATATATGTGTCCCATGATGCACTACGAAATAGTGAAAATATAAATATATCAACTTCGAGATAAAAAGACATTATTAACAATAAATAAGAAATGAATAACTAACCTCTCAGTCAATCACTCTCTGTATGCAGAATTCTAGATATAACGATGTGAAATGATCGTATACCAAATCATGTAATTCGCTATGGACTCTTCAGGGGTCCTGCATCATATACCTCTCCTATCTTCATTAATCACATGATAGTCCTAGCTATCCCAGTACCCAGGCTGAAAGTTGTACTGCACGTGATAATTAGCTGGCTTCGATCCTCATCTCGCAAGAGATGGGGTGAGAGGTAGACGCAGAATGCTCTGCGCATTGCCCCACTGCTGAAGAACTCTATCCGGATGGTACGATTCCACGATGTTATTAAACTTAATGCATCCGCAAAAGAATAAAATCTCTGGCAATAGATGTCTCTCTCTACTATCTGTATATGGATTGTAACAAACCTGATGATATTGAAGGTCATCAAGTTGCTCCCTCAGTATATGTACAGAGATGCTGTAGCTAAGTGGCTTCTATCGTCTAGCACATGGCTGCCTTTCTCTGTATGACATTTCCCACACTGGATTTAACAATGGAAAATGCTAGTAAATCCACGCTTGCATAAAACAAAAGGAACATTTATAATCAAATCATAAGCTAATAAATATTAAAGAAATCAATATTATTCTTATTAAATAAACATTAAATACCTGAAGCAATGTCATATAACCAACTATTGAATGGCACTCCGCTCTGCTGGCTTCACCCAGCTGTCTGTACATCTGAACAAGGCAAGTTGTACCCCATGCAATCTCACCGAAGGTAGTAAGAGCCTCTAAAAAAGATAAGTACGCAACCGGTACTAGCGTTGCACTCTTATCAGCAAAAAGAATGCACCTAAGTAGAAATAATAAGAATGTGCAAGCCGTGTACTTTATCTGCTCCTCCCCATCAAAGTTGATAACCATGCAGAACATATCTTTCAACCACTGCATCCTAACTAGTGGTCCTCTAATGGCAGTCATCTCTTCCTTAGCCTTCTCTTCAGTCACTCCAAGCAACTGCACTAGCATCCTATTTGCCTCATTAATAAAGACAATATCGAAAGATATAGTCCTCCCAACCACTAGGATGCCAAGTAACATAGATACATCGTCTAGAGTGATGGTCATCTCTCTAAAAGGCATGTGAAATGTGTTCGTCTCTGGCTGTCACCTCTCGATAAATGCAGTAATAATAGTCTTGTTGCACGTGAGATAACTACACCGCAACAATGAAACCAACCATGATTGTGCAATCCTGGAAAAGATGTTGACCGACTCGAATCTAGCAGCCATATACCAACTTTAGGGCTGTGATTAATAACTTTCAACTTCCCTCGCTCTTGTAACAAGACCAAATAAATAATTAGAATATTATTAAGTCTAATTTACATTACAATAAATATGTAATAAAGTTCAATTATACCTTTCGCTACCAAATAGCTGCAGCAACGTGCAATCCATAACTAACTATAAGAGATGTATCAACTAGATGTATCAACTAGACCATTAGGATACGATCCAGTAGAAGCAGCTGCTTGAGTAGATGTACTAGCATGCTCAACAGTTGGTGCCTTGCCAGATCTACTTAACTGCTCCCTCTCCGTCGCAGCTAGTGCCTCGGTAGATGCACTGGCCTGCTGCCTCCCCTCAACATGATGCATGTCATCAGGTACTGCTGTATGATCAGTAGTCGCATGCATGCTCTGCTCAGCAACTGTTGCCTCTAGAGCTCGTCTTCTCCTCTCAGATGGAGTAGGTACCCATCTCATATCCACTGAAGCTTCAACGCATCTCCTCCTCTCACCTCTAGATGACCCCACTCCTTGTGTACGTGGTGGCATCTGTATAAACACACAAGCAAACCATTTCACATATAAGAAACTAATTCACATTTCAATTTAATTCAATAATCCATTTCACATGTAAAAAACAAATCATCCTAAACGAATTCACATCTTTAAACCAATTTAGATCAAATAACCAATTCATATTCAATTAACCTTATTTAAAATGTAATTTAACCTAAATTAAAAATAGAAAAAAAGTTAAAATTGTTTTTTTTATTTTTTCCTGTCTCATGGCACCTAAGTGTTGCGGTCTTCTTTGAACTCGCCGCACAAAAGGTGTCGCGAGTCCAAAGCAAGTCATAGCACTAAACCCTAAAAAGCTCGCGGCAATGAAGAATCGATTCCTAAACTCCCCACAAAGCCATTTTACTCAAATTCAACTATTATAATCATTTAAATGAGAAAGACATGAACATTAACAAATTTAATAGAACATGAAAGCTACACTCATCTTATTATATTGAACTTCTCAAGGATTTGAGGAAAATTTGAGGGAATGAGGGTTAGGGTATGGTTTTGGTGTGAGTTTTGTGGGTGTGCCGTGGGTGAAAGGGTAGATTCAAGTGAGAAGATTGGGTTTTAAGGTGTGAGTAGCAGAAAGGTTGAGACAAATAGGAGACTTAGGGTGTGGGTAGTAAATAGGGTGTGCCTAGAGTTGTTTAGGGTGTAAATAGTGCCTCTCTAGGAAGAATAAAAAAACAAAAGAAAGAGGAGTTAATAATCCAATGGACTTGATCCTATGTAAATTCTTATGACACCTTTAGTTTTGCTTTCGTTTTCGGTCTGAATCCATTTAATTGGTGTGCTTTGTTTATCTCACATATCAATCAATTTGTTTTTGTGACCATTTTTATATTATTATTTGTTTTATAATTTTGTTTATTATTATGATTATTTAACAATGATATTAATAAATTCTTGGAATATATATAAAATGATTTCTAAATATTTGTCCAAAATGGTGGACAAATATACAAATTTAATATGTAAAATAAAAGTGTCTTTTAAAAATTGTCCAAAATGTTGGACAAATGTACAAAGAATTTTCAAAATAAAATATATAAAAAAGGAAAACTTAATATTTTGTCCTAAATGATAGACAAATTTAATATTATAAATTAATTTTCTAAATAATATTTGAAAACCTTGTCCAAAATGGTGGACAAATTTAATTAATAATAAATAACTAATATTTTAAATTTTGTCTAACATAATAGACAATAAAAGTTTGTAAATTAAATAAATTTATGAATAGTTAAAGACTTTTGTTCAAAATAGTAATTAAATTTTTTTTTTAAATATAAATATAAATTAATAAATATTTCAAGAGTTGTTCAAAATGGTGGACAATTAAAATTTTATTTTGACTAGAATAATGGACAGTAAATCTTTTTTAAATGAATTAGTTTATAAATATTTCAGATTTTGTCCAAGATAATAGACAATAAAATTTCATAAATTAAATAAATAAGTTTATAAATATTTTAATATTTTGTCCGAAATGATGGACAACCTAGGTTTTGTAAATTAATAAGTTTCTTAAAACTTTGCCCAAAACTGTAAAAATTTTACAAATAAGTTTGTAAATATTTTAAGACTATTTGTCCTAAATGGTGGACAAATGAAATTTTAATTTAAATTAAAATTTAAAATTTAATTGTCCAAAATGTTGTACAGTTAAAAATTTTAATTAATAAAAATGTTAAATATTTTAAAGTTTACGAAAAATACGTTTTTAATAAATCTCTAAATATTTTAGGATTTCGTTTCGAATGATAATAAATAAAAATAAATATTCTAAGGTTTTGACAATAAAAGGTTTAATAAACTAAAGATTTTTTAAATAATTGTCCAAAATAATGAAAGATAAGGAATAAATTAAAATCTTAAAACAATATACAATATAACACATTTTAAATAATAATTATTAGGTTTTGTCCGAAACGGCAGATAATATAAGAATTAATTTCTTTAAATATCAGTCCAAAAAAGGCGGACTCTAAATAATTTAATAAATCAACATTAAAAAATATACATTTATGATAACAACAATAGTAAGTTTGAAATGGCGGACGATACCACTTCAGAGAAATAAAAGGGTTTCTTCGAATATTTTTAAAGAATACTAACGTTTCATTAGAATGGTGAAGAAACATATAAAAAAATATCTTTGATATAGATAAAAGACCACTAATTAAGACTAATATTAGGAAAACGCAAGATTAAATAGTACTATCCATCAGACGAGGGTCATGAAGGTGTTAATCCTTCCCCACGCGTAACTGTACTCCCGAATCCAGTCTCTGCAATGTAAACCAATTTTTATCATTGCAGTCAAAAAAATTGCCAATCACACCTATAAAGAAAAAAAATTAATGGCGACTCCTTCTCTTTTGAGTAATTAAATCTAGCGCTTAAGTCTTCAAACTTAAACCTTGCGACATAATATATCTATTTTTATTTTATAATTTTTCACATGTGGATTAATATTTTTTATTTTTATGTTAAAATAATCATAAATATATTAAAAAGAGAAAATGATCACTAACAATTTCAATTCAAGACTCGAAGAAATCAAAAGTGAAGTGTGCATTCTTTAAAATTGCAGTTGATATGTGTGAATTAATTCTCTTTTTTACTTAATCAATCATTATAAAGATACGCAAAAAATTGTATCGATGGTTAAAAAAATTTTCATTCAAAATTACATTTTGTAAAATGAAATTAAATTCAATGCACAAGACTTTTAAGTTTAAAAGTCATAAACCTCATTCTCACAATGTGAGAATCTTATGCACTAAATTTATTCTTTGTTTTATGAAAATTAATTTTCGAAGAATTATTTTTAAAGGTTAATGTGTAATTTAACCTTCGAATTATACCATTTTTTACACTTTGGTACCGAAAGAAATTTTTTTGTCACTTGCATACATAGATTTCATTTCCGTCAACTACTTTGCACCAAAGCTTAACACTGTTTAACAAAAAGCTGACGTGGTCGGATTGCCCAATAAAATTTTGACACGTGTCACGCCACATCAACTTTATTTATTTTTCTTTAGAAAATATTACAAAAATATTTTTAAAAATTTAAAAATATGTAAAATATTTAAAAAATATTTAAAATTATTTAAAAATACTTAAAAATATTTTAAAAATAAAAAATATTTAGAAATATTTCAAAATATTTAAAAATATAAAAAATATCTCAAAAATATAAAAAAATACTTAAAATATTTAAAATTATTTAAAAATGCTTAAAAATATTGAAAAGATATTTTAAATTTAGAAATATTTTTAAATATTTAAAAAATATTAAAAACATTTAGAAAAATAATTAGAAAAATATTTAAAACACTTACAAATATTTAAAAATATTAAAAAATACTTGAAAATATGTAAAAATATTTTTAAAAAATACTTGAAATATGTAAAAAATATTTCAAAAATGTTTTTAATATTATTATTTTAAAATATGTAAAAAATATTTAAAAATATGTAAAACTATTTTAAAATATATTTGAAAAATATTTAAAAATATTACTAAATATTTTAAAAAATTTTAAAATTATGTAAAATCATTTAAAAATATTTAAAAATATGTAAAATTATTGAAAAATATTTAAATGTTCTTAAAAATAAGTTAAAATATTTTTAAAATATTTAAAAATATCTAAAAATATTTCAAAATATACAAAAATATTAAAAAATATTTACAAAAACACTAATAGATTAACAAGTAAATAAAAATTAAAAATAAAAATATATTAAAAAACCTATTAGTCAGATCTTCTTTCTCTCCTTCATTTTCTTCTTCTTTCTTTTCTTTCCATTTCTTCTTTCTTTCTCATCTTTTTCTTCTATCTCCCACATCAGCCCTCTCCTTCTCGATTATTTTTCTTGCCTTTTCTTCCCCTTTTTTATTCTTCCCTTCTCCCTTTCCATTTTTCTTTTCTGATTTCCTCCTTTAATTTTGCTCCGTTCCGGGGTTGTTCACAAACGGGTAGATCCAAGCCCAAACAAGAGAGAAGACAGAAGCCAACAGCACTGACCATAGAACAACGATAGTTGGGGTTCTGTTTTGGCGACCCATGAGACCTTGAGGAATGGGTAGAGGTGGAGGATCACCCACAAGGAAAAGAACACTTTGCCAAAGAGTGGCCCCCAAGCTTCATACCCTTTGTTGAGTGCATCGGAGAATCCAGCAACAAAGCCAACCATGTTGACGATGAGAAGTGTTGTTGGGGGAATCAAAAGCGTTGTCCATTTGACAATGTAGAGCTCACCAAACTCTGCATCGTAGGCTGTTTTGGTAGTGACAGTGAAGTTTGTGTCAATGCCTGCCAGCATCTTCAGAAAACCTTGGAAGACAGCAAAGAGATGAGCTGAAACTCCTCCAATGACCCAAAACTGCTCATTGCGCCACAAGTCCTCGATGCCGACACCACTCCATCGGAGCTCTCCACCGCTAGTCTTAATATTTTTAGATATGTTTAGATATATTTTACATATTTTTTTAATATTTTTAAATATTTTATAAATATTTTTAAAATATTTTTACTTATTTTTAAATGTTTTTACTTATTTTTAAATATTTTTAAAATATTTTTAAAGAAAAATTAATAATGCTGACGTAGCACGCCACGTCAAAATTTAATTAGGCAGTCCAATCATGCCAATTTTTTCTAAATCGGCTTAACTTATGGAATAAAATGATTGACGAAAGTAAAATTCATGTATAATAGTGACAAAAAATTTTCTTTAAGTACCAAAGTAAAAAAATGATATAATTTGAAGGCTAAATTACACATTAACCCTATTTTAACCATCAATAACAATTTCTGCGAAAGTTTATAATGACTGAATAGGTAAAAAAATTGATTCACAAATATCAACGATTAAAATTTTGTAAAATTCAAATATTCACAAAAATTTGATTTGTAACCATCTTACTTACTGGTGAAATCCTTTTCTAGGAAGCATACAATAAGTGGCTACTAATATAGCCGAAGGTGCAATATAACAGCATTCTCTTTACAATTTCCTCCTTTCTCAAATACTTTTCTTCAACATAAAAATAAAATGGTTTATTGTTAAAAGAAATTTCTTACAATGGCTTTGATCCATTCATAGTACACAGACACAGTGATGCAAATCAAGATGTGAACATTTCCTTATCCATGGGCTATTCAGAGAAGAATGTTTGTATTGTGCTTACAATGGCTTGAGGGCTTAAAGTAGCATCAACCTTAAATATCCCCTCAGCATCATCTATGTGAAGCAAGTCTAATTGAGATTGCAGAAGTGTGACTGGCATGAAATGTTTCCCTTCTGCATCTCTTTTCTTAAGCCGAACGGCAAGAACCTCAGCCTTGGCATCTAATAGAACAAATTGCACTCTACTGGCATAGCTGCCATGCTCATAAGCAGCATCAGCAGATCTTAGAATTTCTCTGTAATGTTTCTGCAGAGAAGAACACCCAAGTATCACAGCTTTCCCACCTACTAAGTTCTCTTTTAGAATATACCGTAGCATTTCCAGCCATGGAATCCGATCCTCCTCCGAGAGAGGAATACCTTGGTGCATCTTTTCTGTGTGTTTAGATGAACATAAATATTATAAAATTTTTAACAAAATTAACCCTACAGATGAAAAATATAGAGAAAAACCGTGAATACATGCTCAATAACCATGTAAATATTAACCTTTGTTTGATAGTGGATGGAAATCATCAGCATCAATGAAGCTACAGTTCAAAACTTTGGCTAACATGTCACCTATTGTGCTGGTTAAAGACTCAAAGTCAGTAGAAGAGCAAGAACAGGGTCTTGGTGCTACCGTAAAAAAACAAAGAAAAACAAACTCTTTAACAGAACATTAAATGGGATCAACATTTACATAATCTAGTTTGCATTACAGTAGTACAACACAATAACTGAATCTCCATTATAGACTGATAGAATATATCAAAGCTCCATTTTGGATGATGCTTTTTCCACTGACTTTTTGCTATGTGCTTTCTGTTGAACAAAAAAACAAAAATGGGATTACAAATCTTGTCCACTTGGGGTACTATGAAGATGAAAAACTTGAACTTCTTCTTGGACTTCAACTTCTGGAATTGAACTTCTTTGATCACGAACAGTCACGAACTAAATGCAGAGAAAGACTTCAAGGCGTGCTGCTATAATGCCACTTTCCTTAAGACTTATTTCACCCCCACCAGTTATGGTATGCAACAGGGATTATGGAAATAGCCTCAGGATACAATGAAGTCAACTTGTTTAATATTACCTTGCACTTGTAATATTAAACCACTAAACACTTTAGACAAATACAAAAGTATTATGTCTTAGCCAAAGTTTTCTGCAGCAAACAATGTCTAAGAGACTTGTTTTCTATTTTGAGATTGGGAGAGAAAGAAGAATTTAGAATATTTTCGTTATATTTGTTCTGTTGTTCTCTTTTCTTGAATGAACATTGTCATCTCTTTTATAGAGATAATTTCAAGATATGTGATCTTTGGTTTGAATGATACAACCTTTCAATTGTGTTGTTTCATTTAAACAAACACATCATTCAGATTGTTCACAACCTCTCAAATTCAATGGTTATGTCCTTTAACCATTCTGTAGTGAAAAATTACCCTTTGAATGAGGTTGCACCTATTCAAAGAAAACTAGTCGTTACAATTCATTTTGCACTAGAGCAGTTGACTGCCATAAAAGGCAGTTGACTGCCTTTGGATTTCCAGGGAAGTCGGATGCCCGAAAATAGCATCCGAATGCCCTAGTGTATTTTTGAAACAATATGCAACTTCCAGGAAGGCAGTCGACTGCCTTCATATGGCAGTCGATTGCCTTAAAGTAACTTAAAATCCGAGTATTCACATTGTATAGGCAGTTGACTGCCCTATTTGGGCAGTTGACTGCCATCCCGGGGCATCCGACTGCCATCCCGGGGCATCTGACTGCCCTCCTAGGGCATCTGACTGCCCAAGTGCATTTTTCAAACAGAATGTTCACTGCGCAAGGGCAGTTGACTGCCCTATAAAATTAGTAAAAATCATTTTAACATGATTTTACTTCACCCGGAGTTATACCAAACACTAGTTTTACTTGTACATTGATTAAACAACATTTTAATCAATCTTTTCACTTTATATTTTGAAATTTTCTAACACTTTCTACTTCTTGAATAAATACTATAAAGCAAAAACAAAAGGTAAAAAGCAATATCATATTTATTTAAAATGGTAAACTACTCGCAATATAACACCAATTATAATATACTAGTCCATATAGAAGTTTGATATCTAAAAAATTAAATATTTCATGTATAATTACCCAAAAATTTTATTTTCTTTTCTGTCCAAACACGCTATTTGCTTTTTAAATTTCAGAACAAATAGAGCCTAATAAAATACATAGAGCACATGTAATTATCATCAAGTCAAACTAATTATCAGGAAAAAAAGAAAGAAGAGAATGAACAATTGATCAATTGGATCTTAATGACTTCATCAGAATCAAAGTGCTCTTTTGACGAAGATGTCTTCGAAAAAAAAGAAGACGTACAAGGAGGAGGAAGAAAAACATCACATTGAACATTATCCCAAAATCTAAATTTAAATAAGCCAGTAGCCTTCAGCCAACAGAATAAATTAGAGAGAGAACATGTACAGAGAGCTTACTCATGCCACTTCAATTTAACAACAAAATTAAATATGCATACATACCTGCATGCACATGTAAGAGAGTTTAAGTGCAAAGAAGAACAGTTATCACTAAATAATTACACAACTTTTAGGCAAGTTCTATTTGAAAGACAAAAAATTCACAGCAAGCAATTTTTATTATCTCAAATGATACTATGTCTTTCTCCATCAATACGTAGTTAGATGGTTTAGCATTTTTCCTCTAATTTCTGTTTACATGTTATGGACACATCTAGACACATTGTTTTAACTCTGTTCTCCATTTTTCTCTGGTACTTTGTAATTATGGGGATTCAGCTGCAAATTGTCACACCCCACCCTTTATTGGACAGAATGGCAATTTTAACAGTTTGAAAACCTAAACCTATTGAATATTCTTTGATATAGAATTCAATGGATATCAGTTGCTTTAGGTAAGGTACCTTAAGAGTTAATATAACATAGATTAGGCCTCTAAGACTTCAAAAGCCCATAATTACAAATAAAAGCACAAAGCATTTTCTTCAACTTTTATCAAAGATGCAAATATATATTTGTTCACCTCATATATGATTTAGTAATTAGGATATTTCAAATAGATATCATGAAATGCTCAATCTCCTTCAATGTGTGAGTTAGTCATATATGAGTTAGTCATTATGAGGATATATCCACGAATAACAAGAGTAAGTCTACTCTCTGTTCAATGCCCAATCTCCATATCTCATTTTTCCAAGTTACAGCAGAAACAAGCTTCAAATAAACCGTAAACTTTACCATCAAGAGGAAGAAACAAATTGTGACAGTATCATCGTCTCATGCAGGATCATAACAGCGATCATTATGAATGACAAATAACATAGCAAAAAACAAAGGGTGGAGAGGATAAAAAGTCTTACGATTTGCCAGCGCCACTAACACCCATAATCACAACAACTCTTCCTACAAACAGAACATAGAAGAAATATAAACAGGTTACAAAGATTAAATTAAGTCTCAATAATAGCAAATATCAGACAAAGATTACCTTTGTGATCAAAACCCATGACTCAGAAGTCAGAACAAAAAGATCAAAAGAATACCAAAGGAGGCTTTGATGATGTAAAGGTTAAGGCAGGGAAGAAATAAGAAAATGAAAGAGAAAGAAGAGGGGAAAGAAATAGAATAGAGACAAAGTACTCGTCCAACAAGAAAAATGTAGGACCAAGTCAGCGGCCCCATTCTCATCTCATTTCCGCAACTATATTGTACTATTCAAACTGAGGCCTATCTAGAGGGCGCGAGAACGTATTTATTAAAAAAATAAAAGAAAACAAAAAAAATAAAAACCTGTTGTGTAACAAAAATATTGGTTTATTGATGCCATCATATTTTTTTTTGGTTACATTATTGATGCCATCATGCAATATGAAAGAAAATGCAAAGTTATGAAATTAGCAATAAAAAATAATTATTCAAAAAAAAGTCATGAATACATGGCATCGCTTAACTTGCTTTAATGGCAAAATTAATTGCAATTGCTTTTAATTATTAACGAGATGGACGCCCGCATGTTTTGTGGCCCGATCATAATGATAAAAAAAAATCATAAAAATAAAATAGATGGAAGAAAGAAGTAAACATATTAAATTGATTTCAAGTTTTGAGATCAGTAAAAGTAATTTCTTTGAATGCATTAGATCAATATGGGAGTATTGTCTAGTTAAAAATTAGTTACTCACAAACTGATCTGAAAATTCCCTAACCATAAAAAAAAAAAATTGTGTATTCAATGTATTTGAACATTTTTGCAGTCAAACTACTTGCAAACTCATAAAGTATTATTTTGAGCACACTAAGCCATGTGATTACTCCCAAAATTTGGATGTAGGATGAATGATCTAATTTGTTGTTTTATGCATTTTTTCGTACAATTATCGGCATCCTCATCCGCTTTACAATCTGAGATTAAACTTGTTCGGGCTGAGATTGGTAAATAGTAAAACTCTTGGCTCGAATTGGATTAATTTCATATTGTAAAAAGAGATAAGGATACTTCTAATTATAACAAAAAAAATGCAAAAAACAACAAATTAAATCATTCAAACTCTGTCCATTTTATTTCATGAAAACTAGTCCTATTTCATGAAGGAGGAGGGTGGTAGTAGGTTCTAACAACCAATTATAAAAACTAGTCCAATTTCATGAAATGAACCAATATCAGAACACAGTTAAGGCGTCTCCCACTCAGTGATGTATTACACCAAAGCTCAGATGTAGGGCAAGGATTGCTAGGCCGTTGCCCAAAAGTGATGAGCCACATCGACGCCTGGATATGTGTCAGGCAATGTTTCCTACACCACAATGGACGGGGTGGGTAAAAATGTTAGTCCATAACCATAAGCTTAGGCTAGGATCTTGGAATATAGGTATGCTTAGTGGTAAACTAAATGAGATTTGTGAAGTTATGAGTAGGAGAAGGGTTAACATATTGTGTTTTCAAGAGACCAAATGGGTTGAGGAAAAAGCTAAGGAGATAGTATCTTGGCAACATAAGCTTTGGTATAAAAGGAAAGATAGAGATCAAAATGTTGTAGGTATCATCATAGATAAAGAATACCATAGGGGTGTTGAATAGGTTGGGAGACAAGGGAATAGGATTATTTTGGTTAAACTAGTTTTAGGAGGAGAGGTGTTGAATGTCATAAGTGCATGTGCACCCCGGATAGAACTTGATGAGGCTAGTAAATGAAAGTTTTGGGAGGATTTAGATAAGGTATTACAGGAAGTGCCTTTAGGAGAAAACATATTTATTGGTGGTGACCTTAATAGACATGTAAAAGCTCGTAGAAAGAGTTTTGAGAGCATTTAAAGGGGTCTTAGCTATGGTGTAAGAAACGAGGGTGGATGCTATCCTAGATTTTTTCTTATTCTATGACCTAACACTAGTGAACACATTGTTTAAGAAGAGAGATTCTCACATTATAACCTTTAGGAGTAGACCGAGAGCAAGTCCAATAGATATCTTTTTAACTAGGAGGGATAGACATAGATGTCTGGACTGTAAAGTTATCTTAAGTGAGAGTGTTACCATGCAACATAAACCTTTATTCTTAGATCGAAGGATACATAGACGACATTGAAGGAGCCAACAAAAGAAATTGAAAGGATTCGATGGTGGAAGCTAAAAGAAGATTGTCATGCAATATGTAGAGATAGTAGAATCCAAAAAGAGGACTGAACAACAGAAGAGAACCCAAATGTATTGTGGAATAAGATGGCAAAATACATTCAGTAGGTGGGTAAGGAGACACCAAGAGCATCAAACGGAAAAGTGCCAACTGGAAAGGATGCAACAGCAACATGGTGGATTGTAGCAATAAAAAATGCTATAAAGACTAAGCAAGAGTGTTACAATGCGTTGAAGAAGAACAACATAGAAGAGAGTTTTACAGAATATAAGTTAATTGGAAAAGAGGCAAATAAGGTGGTAGAAGCTAAGGCAAAGGTTGTGAAATAGATTTATGACAAGTTTGGCACAAAAGAGAGAGAGAAAAATATACACAAATTGGCGTGAGCAAGAGAAAGGAAGAGTTGCAACCTAAGAGCCGTGAAATGTATTAAGGATGAGCATCAAAGAACTTTCGTTAAGGATAATGACATTAAGGAAAGGTAGCATGATTATTTTGACAAATTATTTAATGATAGACAATCAAATTTTGGATAACATCTTGGTGCCTTTCGAGGATTTGAATCTGTGCTTTATGTGCTGAATCAAAGAGATAGAAGTAAAAGATGCACTAAAGATGATGAACATTGGCAAAAACTGTTGAACCTGATGACATTCCAATTGAAATTTGGAAATCTCTTGGAGATGTAGGAGTTAGGTCATTGACAAATCTTTTTAACAAGATTTGGCGCACTAACAAAATGCCTTAGGAATGGAGGAAAAGTATCTTGATACCTCTTTATAAAAATAATAGAGATATTCAAAGTTGTGCCAACTACCGAGGAAGAAAGCTAATAAGTCACATGATGAAATTATGAGAGAGAGTGATAGAATGGAGATTAAGAAAGACTGTAGAGATATCGAAGAATCAATTTGGTTTTATGTCTGGTTAGGGATAGCAATGGGTATCCTATAAACGGGTATCCGATACTACTCGACCTAATTAAGTAGGATTAGAGTAATATATAATCTGGTTTGGGTAGCAAAACTAGTAACTGTAACGAGTTCAGTTAAAGTTTGGATAGTTATTTTAGGGTACCTGCAACTTGAACCCGATTTTAAGTAATAATTGATTAATATGATATTTATATTTTTTATATATAAATTAGTTAATTAAATTAATTCATTAAATTTTATAATTACGATTTTTAACTTTAATTTATTTTTATGAGTTAAATTAAATTTATTAATTTAATTTTTTTAAATATTTTATTCCAAAATTGATTTTAAATTTAAATTTGAACGTTAAACTTTCACTTAATAAACGCGTATTTAACGAGCTTGGGTAGTTAATCAGTATTTTATATATTATAGGGTTGGGATTCAGGTAACACAAATAAATATAATCGAGTAATTAATCGGGTTTGGGTATTCCAAAAATAGCGAGTACTTGACTCGTTTACATTTCTATGCTTGATCGATCATTTATGGAGGCAATATAGTTGCTTAGACAATATATATAGCGTTCCTAAATATTGGGTAAAAATCTTCATATAGTCTTTATAGACTTGAAAAAAAACATGTGATAAAGTACCTAAGGAAGTACTATGGTGGTCCTTAATGAAGAAAAGAGTTCTTGTGAAATATATTGAACTAATTAAAGACATGTATGGAGATACAGGAACACATATGTGTACATGTGTAAGGTAGACAAGTAAGTTTCCTATCACAATGGGATTAAATTAGGGGTCAGCGCTAAGTTCATTCTTGTTTGCGGTATTAATAGACAAACTGACAAAATCCATCTAGGATAAGGTGCTTTGGTGTATGATGTTTGCAGATGATATTTTCTTGTATACTAAGACTAGAGTGGAGATTAAAGCAAAGTTGGAACTATGGATGCAAACGCTAGAATCAGAGGGTTCAAACTAAGTAGAGTGAATACTAAATACATGGAATGTAAATTCAATTCAAACAAAAGGAAAGAGCAGAATGTAGTGACATTAGATACAGAGGCGATACCTAAGCGGAACCATTTTTTATATCTAGGGTTGATAGTGTAGATGAATGGAGAGATTGATGGTGATGTGACTCATAGGATTTAGGCTGCATGGAGTGAGTGGAGAAGTGCTACAGGTATACTTTGCGATAAAAGAATTCCTATATGATTGAAAGGTAAGTTTTACAATACAGTTGTTAGACCAACTTGCTTTGCGCAATTGTGAATGCTGGGCAGCTAAGAGATTTCATACACAAAAGTTGAGTGTAGCAGAAACACGAATGTTGCAGTGGATGTGTGGATATACAAAAAAAGATAGAATGAGAAATAAAAACATTCGTAAGATGGTTGGAGTGATATATATCGAAGACAATATGTGTGAAAGTCATTTATGTTGATTTAGACATTTACGAGGTAGACCTGTAGATACTCTAATTAGAAGAGTCGAGACTATAAATGATTAAAGAAAAGCCAATGCTAGAGAAAGATCAAAAAAGACTTGGAGAAAGTAATTCGGAAAGATATAGAGATGTTAGAGTTGGACGAATGCATTACCTTAAATAGGAATGTGTGGAGGAGGATAATTCATATGTATGATTTAGCATGATTTCAAATATTAGTTCATGTAGCCTACTCCAATCTATTGTAATAAAAACTCTGATGATGATGAAAACACTTGTGTATGTTTTTGTTTGGTATTCAGTTATGGTATAAATAAATAAAAAATGTCACAATATCTCTATTGTTTTAGAAGTTAATTTTAAAAAAATATATCATTAATGATTTATAACCAAAACCAAAAATTTCATGTGATCATCTAGACCAAATGCAAGTATCTATCATTATCATTAACATTAAGAATATGGTAATTAATCTTATTAGAAAGAGAAATTAATTTCACCCAAAAAAAAGAGAAATTAATAAAAATAAACTCCCCTGAATGGAACGTCCATTAAAAGCTCAACTAAACCCCTTCCTCTGCTTCCGTATAAAATCTTGCAAATGGACAAGCTTCTGCTACGTGGCTATGTTAAAAACCATGATCCACGCTCTTCATCCTCGTTACTTGTCGAAATTTTCTTCACCGCTATCCACTTGCCGTTTCGCTGCCAAGAAAATCTCAGACTTTTCCATGGAAAAAGTGAAACACCCCGAAGGTTTCTTTTCTCTTGTTGTATATCTCTTGTCAAATATTCTTTCTTCTATTTTCATTTCGATTGTTTGCTCTTAATTTCTTCTGCTTACTGATATCTGATCGTGGTTTTTTGGTAATCAGAACGTGTGGGCAAAGAAGCCTGTGAATCAAATACAACGAAAATGAAGCGTCTTTCTGATGATATAATGCCTCACCTTCTTAACTTGTCAGTTTTCTTCTCTACTCACTTCAGCTTGATGGATTTTTCCTTTGAACTATATATATTTATAGACCTTAGTAAACAAAGATAGTTTGGGGATTGAGGATGTCCTTTTTTCTTTTTGTGTCTAAATTTTCTGGTCATTTAATTGTTTCATAGTAAGTTAAATTTGAAGCAAACATTATTCATTGGACTGAAGTAATATTTATCTGAATGTCATGTTTCTTCACTGTTAGTTAAGTGAAGCACAGTAGAAGTCCCTGTAATAAATTGCTAACTGGATTAGGAATCAATAAGTTTTCTTGCAAGTCGTGTTCTTGTCTTTCACTTCCAATTCTGTCTTTTCATTGTTGTTTGTGGTGCACAAGTTTTAAAGGTTTTGTTTTAACAAATAGAGGACCTGGTCATTGAAGCTAATCATGGCATTGAAGTTATTGTTTCAATGAATCAGTGGACTGTGGATAAGTTTTTTGGGGCTTTTGGCTCCAGTTGTTTTATTGATTTGATTCAATAAATTACAAATCCAATAATAAGAACGCTTGTTTAACCCTCGTTACATTTTATTAATTAGACTGCAAAATATAACATTCACATAGCTATTTATAGATAGACCCGGCAATCCTAAATACCACACAATTACACGATGCGAAAACGATATATATAGAAGACACGAAAATGAAATAGACTAAAATTGGGTAAAAATTAGATATGAATATGGAAAAAACTAAAAAAAAAAAAAAATGTTTTGTATCATGAATCTTGACACCAACTTTTCGTGCTTTAAAATGACACGAACACGGGCCGGGTCTATTTATAGGTGAATGGCATGACCATGTTGAATTGGACTATAGGACTCTGTTCTTATTTGTATTAGTTTTGGCTGCAAGTTATTAGTTCATTCCGGCAAAAGCACCTTATGCAATGCTCAGTGGCTTATGCAGATTTAATCTAGCTTTACTCATAAAATTGTGTTGGATACAGAATTAATGCATCTGGCTATCACTGCTGCATTAGTGGAAGTGAGTTGGCTTAAAATCCAACTCATATACCTTACACTGAAATTGAACAGTTTGTATGAATATTCTTACATGTTTTTAATGTTCATGAATTACATTTATGGTAGTTTACATGAAATGGACTTCCAAGAAATGGTAGATTCTCAATAGATGCAATACTTTAATTGTTTCTGGTTTCCATTTGATTTGCTAGATTTTTCCTGTCGAACAGTCATTTATCACATCATAGTGCTCATGACAACTTTGTTATGGATTGGTTCAGATATGGATCTCGTGCAACATCGCAGGACTTTGAAATATATCACGTGAATGCTTCTTTTGAAGACCCACTCATGTGTGCCCATGGGTAATTTTGACTGTATTGGTGACCATTCTTCTTGATAGTTGCCTTTGATGAGTCTTAAACATAGTTTATGGATTGTATTATACTTGGTTGTTTTCATCCATTTTAAGCAATCACAATTCTTGCATAACTTTTTCTAGGTTAAAATATCCAGTTAGAATTCAACCTTTATCTCTATCATATCATGGATTCTTAATTTAGGATATCAGCTTACCAAATTCGATGAACTAATGAAAACTAATTAAAGAATTTATTGACTGCCATTACTGTGATCAACGGCTGCCATGTTGCCAAAATTTTCCAAGTGGCTACTAAGTTGAATTTTAGTTTGTTTTATTGTTATCTCTTCTCTCCTTGTTTTTCCTTTTGTCCTTTTAGTTTCTCTTTTCTTTCCACCAATAGATGACACTAACGCATTCAATAACTTTAGGTATTGGTAAGAAAGTGAAGCATTCTACATATCTTTGTAAAGTGTGATTGTTAATGGGAATGCCAGGATCAGGCTAGTGGCATTGCTAAAATTTTATATTTGGTGTTTGTATGGAAAGACTTTAGTATCATTAAGGGTTAAAACCTTTCTTGGAGTTTCATGTAATACCTTAATTATTAATTTTTATGTTGACTAGTTTTTTAATAAGTTGTATGAGTAAAGATTACTTCTGGTATTTGTTGCTATTTTTGCAGTGTGCAGAATAGTGGTTCTCCCATTGTATTACAACAAATTGAGATTAGTAATAGCAGCTACAACCATGATTTCAGCACAAGTAATGTAAGCTGGATTTGTACTAAACATAATTAGGGCAGTTCTACCAAATCTTAATTACTTGAGTCCTTCTTTGGGCTTAAGTAGCATATCATTCTTCGAAAATCCTTTTAAAAGTGTGAGTGAAGTTTTGTTTTCTTAAACAATAAATTTTGGCTTTTTTCTTTTATAATATATTTTTTCCATTTATGCATACCCTAAAGATACAACATCATTTCTGTTATGCCATAGTTAACCAAAAAAAAAAATCTGCCTACAATTTTCAGTTTCCATTTGCTTCAAAGATATGTTTTGTACCTGGCTTGGGATTTGATATTGCAAAAAATAAAGAGTAGTGTTATATTTTCACAAAGCAGTGGCCTAAAAGTTGAAGGCAAGGTGGCATTTAATTTGTAGTTCCCTAATTTAGTAACTAAGCTTTAGCTTTGATGGCATGCATATTGGAGAAACTCCTAAAGGTTGCAAGTTCAAGAGGACTTTGGTGCATAATGTTCTCTTCAAGTTAGTTAAGTAGATAGACGTAGAGGGTTAAAAGGTAGATTTGGAATTTCAAAAAAAAATTTACAAAATTATTGTTCTTTTAGTCATGTCAATATGGTATTCTTGTGATCTTTATGAATTTTAATGTTATATTAAGCAGACACTGATTATGGATGACAAATTTAATATTGGTATATCTTTTTTTTTATTATTATTCATAGGAGGTATAAGGGGGGAATGGGGGGAATCCGAATCTTGAACCTAATCCCTCCTAAGGAAGGGTAACAACACTAGGCCAAGCCTTGGTTGTTATATTGGTATATCTTGTTAACTTTTAAATAATACTAATAGTATATATGAACTCAATGAAGTAATATATTCCTTGTTGGTGGACCATAAATATTTACTGCACGTTGATTTTTTGTTCACAAAATTACGTTGAAGGGTTATATGCCGTGTAATTTGTAATCTGTCTGCTCGATTATACGCCACCCCTTTGTTACATCATTTGACTTTTTCAGATTATAACACTAATTATCACTTCATTCTGCCTTACATAAATATTATATTTGTTTCTACAGAGTGAAGCAGATCAAATCAGCATTTTATTCACTTTCTAAGGTTTCATCACTCCTCTATCACCTATCATTTCTTGCTCTTTCATTATCTGAAAGATATTGAGCAAACAATTATCCCTTAAGCATCTGAGGCGTTTCAATTGAGTGCCAAGTATTTGAGACTTTCCCCTTTAAAATTGCTTATGACAATCATGCTATGAGGTCTTATAGATGAGGCTATTTGGCTAAATGCTTCAATAAATCCGCGGAATGAAAGCATTTTATTTTAGCATATTTAATTTGTTTCCTCCCCCTTGTTGCTAATATTCTTTTGTTTGATAGAGAGTAGTTTAAATTGGCTGAAAGCTTAGAATGCTGACAAAACGTGTACAAATAAGTGATTGCTATCAAAATTATTTCATCTTCACGATGTTTAATTACAAAAGTATTTAATTAGATTATTTAATGATGCTGTTTAATGTGATAGGCGAGGCTGCAAGTGTTTGTCAAAACTGTCTATTACCCATGTATCACTTTTCTTTTTTCCTATCTTTCATTTCTTTCTCAGTCCAATTCTAAATGCATGTGCTAACTGATCAATATTCATTACATTGTTGTTCTGAGATGCTGTGGAGAATGTATATATAAAAAGCCAATTATCTTCTTTTAAACAGTTTCATTTAATCCCTGTGATAACAAATTTTTGTTTCATCCTATCAGGTTTTTAGTGAATCAAGAATTGTTGAATATAGTGTCACAGAAAAAGTAATTTCAGCTGGAAAGCAAGAGGTCTGAAATTTATATGAAATTTTCTTTGATGTTTTCCCGTTTTCATTTCCTTTTATTTTGATTTGATTGTTGATATAGCTAGAGGTTTGAAGCTCTGCATATTGAATCCAGATATTAATTGACAACAAGCAACAATACAAGTTCTTGGGAAGAAATATCGATATGATATCACTGATCAGGCTGGATATTGAGGATGGGAAAGTTGTTCGCCATGAAGATTGGTATGCACCAAACTTCCAAACTTTGTGGTATTTCTTTCGGTTAACTAAATATTTCTATTTGGAAGTTGGGATGCATTTTGTTTTGCTACAAAACCAAAGGTGTTTAGAAAATAGAATACAGTTTACGTGATTTTGGGGGAATACATTGTCAGAATATACTTTGATTTTACACACAAGGCCAAAAATGGGCGGAAGAGACCTGTATGGTTTAATTTGCAGATAAGTGAGTACTTTTTCTAATTAATGAAATGAAGCTCCCCTAGGCAGTTGTTAGCACTCTAATGAATTTACATTTCTATAAATGCATAAAAGTAGTATGGAAGTCTCTGATATTTCAGGGGAACATTGATTCATGAGGTGCTGAAGCTGAACTTTGTTCAATGTGATTCTATCCTAAACTAGACTTCCTGCTTTGTGTAAACTTTTCAGTCCTATCTTGCTCGCTAATATTTTCCAGAAGAGTGCGTAAGAGAACTCTTTTCATAAGAGATGATGGCTTGACTCTTAAGTTCAGTTTTTAATAACTGTCAACAAATTTGACTACTAGTACTAACGCTCCAATGAGTATCATCCGTTATACATAGTAGTTTTTATGATAGATATCCTTTTTGATCGATGAATCAAACAGTGATAATTAATTCACATATTCTTTTCATCAGTTCTTATCAAAATTTTGATTTATGCATTGTTTGGCTCCATGAATTTTGAGAATTGCTTTTTATTTTTTTTTAAGCTTTGAGATTGTTTAGCTACCTTTACAGGGTATGTCCATATGATTTTGGGTTGATGTTGGATTGATGTTGGATTGCTCTTTGGTTTTGTCCCTGTAAGGGGACTTTGTGCGCTAGACGTGTTTGTCAAAATCTCTTACATATCATTGTTTTGTTGGGAGGATGTTAGATGCTCTGAAGGCTGGTTTAGTGTAGGTGGTTAATGTCAGGGCATTGGTATGGAAAATGGAGATAGGGCTCAGTTTATTATTTGGGTTGCTCTTCCTTTTGAAGAAACTTTGCAATTGATTCACATAAATAAAGTCTTTTCTAACTTTCAAAATAAACAGATTATATTAGTTCGGTAAATATATTTTGGTTTGTTGATCATGAAAAAATTTATGTATCATTTATAGGTGGGACAAGAAACCCCTTCGAAATAGAGAAACAGTTAAGCTTCCGTGTGTCGGCCGGTTGATGGAACTGACTCGCAGGGGTTCAATGCTAGCCACTCATGCTTTGATGGGGTTTGGGAAGGATCAAACAGGATAATATCACATCCAAGAATAGAAGAAATGTGTTATACGCTACAAGCCAAGTGCATATGTATGTCTTTATGTCATAGTCTTATTTCCATTTGAACACCATATGGTTCCCGGAGACTTACAAATTTGTGATCATTAGAGTAGAACATTGTATTTTGAAGATTGCTAGCTTGAGAATCCGTCTTTAGAGTGCATAGAAATTGTACTTTGCTTATGGGGAACGTATATAATAATAATACTTCGAAAGTTTTCTCTAACAAATTCTTAAAACATCTTAATCATTAAGAAAATTAGTAGCATGAGGTAAATCTAAGTCACTAAATCAAATCAAAGAGAGATTGTATTAAGAACACTAATCAAATCAATTACGTATTAACACAAGTCATTGAGTGCATATTTTTCAAATCAAATCCGTCATAGCACAAGTCATTGAGTGCATATTTTTCAACCGTGACACGCAATAGATAGCGTGTATTAAAAATAGTTTAAAGTTAAGATCAAGCAAACAAAAAAAATACCAAGTTTCAACAAGAGGAAGAGCATCCAATCTCCTTAGGGAAGTAGAATAGTTTAACTTTGTTTTTTAAATCTGGGTTCATTTTCTTTTGAAACGTTATTTTATTTTCAGCTTTCAAAGCTGTGTTTTTATACTGCATCAGTAATTTTTTTTTGAAAGCGCTATTTGAATTAAATATCCGAGCAATTTATGTTACTTCACCTCTTTGTCTACTTAGTTTTCACTTTTATTTTTAACATCTAGTTACTGTCCTATGGTTTTACCTCTTTGCATAATTCTGGCTTTCCAACATGGTAAGCATTATTTTAGTTGTTTAGTTGTTTTTAAGATGCAAAAGTTTTGGTCATTTGAATAAAATTAGGATGTAAAATTTTAGTACTTGGTAAAAACATTTCATAACTTTAATCCTCGTAAGATTTACATTCAATTCATCACTTTATTACTTGTTACGACCCATACACTTACGACATTCATTACAAAAGACAACAAATATTCCTTCCAACCTTGATTTGATAATCAAAGCAAAGATACCGTTTGTTTGGAAACTTTTACAAAAACAAATAGTTCAGTGTAAATTCAAATAAGTTGTGCTCAGCACTTATTGCCATTTAGCAGCTACTCAAAGGCGACCACAATCGTAACGGGCGTGGGCATTTTTGTCTCTAAAGAGGACAATCATGCAGATAATGCATAAGCCTTTTAGCAGCGCAGCTGAACCATCGAGCATGGTCCCAATCAGAAAAGTTTCCAATGACAACCAAAACACTCTCATTTTCCGCTCTTTAGCATATTGATCTAATGCTGCTGCCGCGTCCAACATCAACATTTTCCCTCCGTTTCTTCCTCTCGGATCCGTGTCGATGCGCATATTTCGTGATAAGCATCTTGCAAGCACAACTGCATCCTCTAGCGATGCTGAGCCACCCTGTGCCAGAAATGGGCCCATTGCATGCATGGCATCTCCGGCCACTGTCACAGTCCCTTTACGTAAATTAGCTCGAAGCAAATCCCAAGGTGCTCGATACCTCAATTCCGTCAGATGTAAAGAGTCTTCGTCGCTGTTTTTTATCATCTCCATTATGTGGTTTGGAAAGCCCCTTATTGCATCCACTGTTGACTCTTTGATGAGCCTCTGATGTTTTGAAACCATGGAATCTGGTAAATTAAAAATAGCCTTTAGCATCTTTTGTTAAAACAATATTTTTATTCCAGTGTGTGTTGCATGGTTGACATGTGAGGCTAAAATCTTACCTCGAGAACTTCGTTTCCGAGTTAGAAACCAGTAGACTAGGTTGTCGGTGACGGGCATTAGTCCAAGCTGAACATCGTGTTTGGTGAAAACAAGGAAGGCGGTGTCAAATTCATGAGGAGTTTGATAATTTGTGAAACCTCTGACAGCACACATGGAGAAAACCCTTGTGGAGTTTAGTCCAAGAATGTTTGCAGTGATAGAGTTGACACCATCACATCCGATGACAACCTGCAGTTCTTGCAATTTCAAATTCAAGATGCATATATAAATATATATATATATATATATTTATGAAAACTAATTAATAAAGATGGGATTTGTATATGGATTATTACATATATATATATATATATATATATGTATCATCATCATAACTTCGTTTATAGAATCAAAAAATTTTATTAATGGTCCAGTGAATAATTTTCCTTTATGTATTACCTTAGCCATTACCACACTTCCACCGTGCAGTTGAAGAATAGGATAAGAAGTCGAGGGATCTAATTTTACGGACAAGACTTTGGTTCCGAGGCGGATGGTATTGGCAGGCAGATTCGCAGCTAATGTCTTGATGAGGTCAGTGCGTCTCAAGCATCTAATTTCTCCATCTTCTCTGCCAACATCCGTATAATCAAACCTATCTTTCACTTCATTTTCATTTAATATTTTCATAAATATGCAAATTTATTTTAAGATATTATAATATAATAATGTAGTATTTTATTTTATTTTATTTTTATACAGAATGGGTAAGGCAAGCTCGGACTTGTTAATGCTAAAATTTGATATAAACATCTAATTGAAAATCAAACGAGCAATAGCTAGAAAGTAAAACTTACCCAACAGGCAAATCTTTGCGCTTACCATCCTCAACTGTAATGTATTGTCCCCTGCAAACAAAAATCATAGGTGAAATTCAGTAAGTGTTAGACTACTTTTTCATTGTCTTTTTTTAGTAAATTGAGTCAATTTAATGCATATATTGTTACATACACTGACATTTCTAAGATGTATAGAAAAAATGAATAAAAAATAATTATCTTACGATTGTATAGAAAGAGCAGTTTGCCTGAGTGGGGAGGCAATGCCAAGTTGATGAAGTGCACGCCACCCGTTTCGTTGCACTATAATGGCAGCTCCCGTAGCTCGTAAATTTTCTGATCTTTCCAGTACAATACTTCCAATACCTTTCCTGCATTATAAAGTTTTAATTTTTTTTTATTTTTTGTATAAATTAAATACATATATATATATATATATATATCAGCATATGAAAATTATTTTTTTATGTAATTTCAAATTTTAATATTTATATTTTTGTAAAGATACACGGCTACCGAGACATTATGGAACTTATAAATCCCATCAAATAAAAATTCCAAGTTTTGCTGGTATTATTTTGCAGGTACATAAAAACAATTAAGGTTGTAACAAAAAAAATAAAAAACAATTAAGGTGGGAGTTTGGCAGCTGGCACGCATCCTAATATAGAAGGTGAATAAATTTCTCACCTTACATAATAATTATGTGTTGAAACTTGAAATGACCTTGTAACAAAAAAAAAAAACTTGAATTGATTTAAACTCAAAAGAGGACTTCTAAATATACTCCATTTTTTACTGTTTATACCCCATTTTCTTCTATAATAAACAGTAATCTCGTGAAGAAATTGAGGTAGAAAGAGTAAATACAGGGGTAGGTTTAGAATTTCTCAACTCAAAATGTTCAATGCGTAGAATAATTCATTTTTTTTTATCTTACATGAGCGATCCAAACTGGTCCAATTTAATCCAAACTCAACTTGGTCTACAGTCTACACACTTATATATAAATATAAATATATACATAGGATAATTATTACATGTAATATCAGTAAAATTTTTTTTACTCAATAAACGATATTAGGATCATGACATATATCTTATAAAAATATTAAAAAATATTAAATAAATAAAATAAAATATATGTCATGATCTTAATTCTTCTAATAAAGTAAAAAATCTTCACCGATAATGCATAATATAATTATCTATACACACACGTGTGTATGAGAAATTCCATTTACATCTCCAATATTACTTTTTGCAATTTTTTAATTTACTACAAAAATACCCTTAAAAAAGACTTTATTAATCTCATTAAAATTATTAAATTATCCCTAATATTTTTTTCTCTTTTTTTTTTCTTCCTCTTCACTGTTTTGTCCAAAACTTGACCTTAGGCTTTCACCCTTTCCTTCGCTTGCTGATGATAGTTCGCTTCCGAAAATATATCCAATTTTTTGTCATTTCCTACTCTTTACATGTTTAGCCTTTGTTTTCTCAAAAAAAAAAAAGGCCCAAAACGCAATAGATTTAGAATTGAAACCACAAACTTAGATTTTAGATCGAAAATATTCTGTATGTATATATTTTTAGAAAAAGCTAATTAGATACAAAGAAAAAGGAAACAACAAATATAGTTTTGGTAAATTTTTGAGGCAAATGGCCGTTGATCATCAGTTACACCGCCAATTGCCAGTTACTGGAGGTGATTTGCTTAAAAAATACTGAGTTTTTGTCATTTCATCTTCTTTCTACTCTTAAGTTTCTTTTTTTTCAAAGATGCCCAAAACTTAAGACTAAATTGAATAAATGATGCGATTAGTTTCAGTGAAATTGAAATGAAAAAGTAAAATGATTATTAAAAATATATATTTTTTAATAAAATAATAAAAAATAAAAATGACAAAATGGTAATTTAAACTTCAAAATATTTTGTCTTTTTTACCGAGGGACCAAACTAAGCCATTGAAGTTGTTGATTTAGACATTAGACACTTCTTACACATTTTTTTAAAAGCTAAGTAGATGAAAAAGAAGAGGAAATCAAATGAAATTTTAAAGGGTTAAATGGAAAACTAATTTGCATTATATAATAGTTTGTAAATAAAAAATTTAATCTTTGGTTGGATTGTATTTAGTATTGGCTTGTAAAGAGAAAATTTGGATGATGTTTAAAATTTCTCTGTCTCTATATATAATTATATTGATGATTAAACTCCCGGTTTATATTTATATTTATATTTATATTTATATTTATATTTATATTTATATTTATATTTATATTTATATTTATATTTATATTTATATTTATATTTATATTTCAGCACTTGACTATTAGATCTCTTGTGGCTTTCAATTATTTTTGGTTCTTTTTCTTTGGATCAAAAGAGCAACTTTTATATTTAAAAAAAAAAATAGAACAACATTTAATGCTTGAAGCCTAGAGTTGTTAAATTATGTGATATTAAACAGAATAGAGATAAAAGATAATTTAGTATACAAGCAGTTTAGTAGCCTTTGGTTTTTCTTAAATTTCAAAAACAATATAAGAATCTTTTGCAAGTTCTCTAATATTTTTCAAAACAAATGTAGTTTAATTTGCAAAAGAAAGTAAGATAAAGAAATAGAAGAGAAGGTGATAAAAATGTTACTAAGACCTGTGAAGAGCAAGAGCCGTGGCAAGGCCGCATATTCCACCTCCAACAATCACTATTTTCTCTTCCTCAACCCTTTCCATTTCCAGCTTGAATTCTTTCTTCTTTCACTTGTCAACGCCACATATTGTGTATCTTTGGCTCGGGGGTGCAATTACTCATTGTCTCTTATTTATCTTGTTGGATTATTGCTAGATATGTAGAACCTGAAAACTTTCATGGACTTCTTGTGCATAAATTTTCACATTTCATATAGAAAATAAAACATTTGGAGACATTCAATCACTAATCTTGCTTGAATAATATCTTAATATATATGAAAAAATAAAGAAAAAAATTGGGACCAAAGAAGCATCAACACATTCATTCGTATGGTGAGATAATTCTTTTACAGATTTTTCGTAAAATTACATGAACTTTTCATTGTGTTTAGTTTTCAGGATTAATTACTTAATAATTAAGTAATGAATCATATAAAGATTATGGATGATGAATCACCTACAACTGATGAGCATCCTAACCGCCACCAAAAAAAAAAGAAGGTTTAAAGGTTGACTACCAAAATGGGCAAGTATCACTGTGACTCAGGGCTAGTTTGGCTCACCGGTGAGCCACCCGATTCATTTTTAAGCAAAAAGATAAAAAAATGACAATAAAATTACATTTTTATTTCTAATTTTAAAATTTTTTATTATTTTATTAAAAAAGATATTTTTTTAAGCGTCTTTTCATTATTTTTAATCTCACTTGAGCTAATTTTATTGTCTATCTAAATTAGTCGTTAGCCGCATTAATTTTTACTGTATGCATTTTAAGCATTGTTTGGTAAAGTAGAAATTTTTTAAAGATAATTTATTAAGGCATTTAAGTAAGATCTTAATATGGTTTCTAAACTTCAATCAACACGCTACTTATATATATTATTTATTTATTTATATGTGACGCAAAGATTAGTGAATATTTCTTTTTGTTATTTGCAACTGTCACTTAAACCTAATCACAGAAAATCAAAATGCTATATTTTATTAACAAATCATATTATTATAAATAATTAAAATTATTTTTTCTATTAATTAAAACTCCAGATTCAAATTATTTTTGCAAGCTCTTCTCTGTCTCTCTCTTATTTTATTAAATAATTTGCAAGTATAATAATTAACATTAGAAGTAATAATAATAATATGCATGAATTGATATGTGACGCCATGATTAGACAGAGCAAAACCGTGAACACAACTAAACTAAAATTTTAAGATTCTGGAATATTCATTTTTCAAACAATAATAAACAATAATAAACAAATATTGGGGCTTACCCCTTCGGCATAATCAAACTATAACTTTGGACCTTTTGTGTTACACAACCATTGTCAAACTTTTTTTTTTGTACTAAGTTTGGTGACGTGAAACACAAAGTCAAGCTACAATTATAATGCAGAAAAACTTTTTAGAGTGTAAATAAATTGAAAAAAATATACCGAGAATCTGTGGCTATGATGCAAAAGTCATGGGTCAACTATGCCGTAACGTCTCGAGTATTTTGTTCGAGAAAAACTTTTTTTCATTTTGCTTTTTTTTTTTGATGTAATTTCATTTTGCTTTTTGACTCTTTGGAGATGAGGAACAAAAGGGCGGTTGTTGGGAAATTAATGTTTGAGAGAGAATTATTTATAATATACTGAGAGTGGACTTTGAAAGGTTGTGATGAGTGATTGTGTTGGTTCTATTTTCATACTCAGAGGTAGATAGGTTTAAAGGTGAGTTATTAGTTTAAATTTGAAGATTTATTCCATATTAATATGATTGAATTTGAATAAAAATATTTGATATAATAATTGAGTTTGAGTAAAATTTTTAGATCCATTAAAAATCGAGCCGAGCCTCGAGCTTGACTTTCAAAGTCCAAGCCTAGCTCAAATTTATATTTTTTTATTTTTATATATTTTTTAATATTAATTAAATTTTTTTATATATTTAATAAGTATAATATAATTATATATATATAATATTATTAATTAATAAACATGATTATAAATATTTAATATGAAAATTGATATATAAATTTTAACAAATTAAATTAAATTTTAAAGGGTATAAAATAATAAAAAACAAATAAATAAAAAAATTAAAATATAAAAAATTATTTTCGAACCTAACTGAATCGAGCTCGAACTTGTAGTATAAAAATAAAAATAGACTTAGACAAAAAATCAAGCTCGAATTTTCAAGTCAGTCGAGCTTGAACACACAAATTATATTTTAATATATATCATGGGCCCGGCCCGACCCTGCTTATGACCAAGTCTACGTAAGAGGTGAATAAAATTATGTGAATTATGGGTTTAGATTTTTTTAAAAGAAAAATCGGAAATGTTTGTTGTAAATTTAAAAGGAATCAAGATTACAAAAGACTCTGGTAAGGAACTCCACCACACATTTTTTTCTCCCACTTCACATGAAAAAATAAACACGCTTTTAAAGTCAAAACGGCATTTACAATATCTCATTGATATTTGGCAAACAATCACTCTCATCATAGATGGAAGAAAATCTATTTTCTTTGGAATTGTTTGGTATTATTTTTATTTTCTGTTTTTTACTTTTGTTTTCAGTTTTTTTAAAACAAAAACAAAAAACATGTTTAACAACATGTTTTTGTTTTCAGAAAATGAAAACAGAAATAAAAATTTTCAAAATTATTGGAAACAAGAATTTTTTGTTTCTATTGTTTTTGAAAACATATTTTCATTTTTGTTACTATTCATAAGTAAGTGAATAGAGTTTATATATTAATATAAAATTAATCTTTTACTTTAAAAATATAATATAAAATTAATTAATTTTTTAAATAAATTAATATTAAATTTTAATATAAAATATTATTTAATTAAAAATAAATATTTTAAAATTAATATATTTATTTTAAAATAAAAAAAATTGAAAATGTAAAAAGTGATTAAATATAAATTATATTGAACTATATATATTATAATATTATTTAATTTAAATTTATATAATAATTTACTGAATATATTATATATTTTAAATAATATCATTTATTATAATTTTGATATGTTAATAATTGCTATTATTGCTAAGTACTATTATCTAATATAATTAATTATTATTTTACTAAACAATATTATTATTATTTAATATTATATTCTTTCAATTAAATTTAAAATATATCAATACTACTATTAATTAATTTAATATTATTAAAAAGTGAATACTTAACATTAAATAATATTATTCATATTAAATATAATATATTTTAATAACTATATAATTTATAATAAATTATTTAGTTAAATATTTTATTTAATAATGTAATATTATGATAATTAAATAAAATAATATTATTAATATAATTTATAATTATTAATTCATATTATTATTTAATATATAAATTTTGAATTCTACTAATCTCAATATTATCTAATAAAAAGTAATATTAAAAAATTATTTAATATTATTTTTAATTGAATTATTTATTTAATATTATATTTAATTATAATATCATTTAAATTATATTAAATTTTTATATCATTAAATGAAAATATTTAATATTACAATTAAATAGTATAAAATAATATTTTTTTAATATCATGTACATATTATTTTTTAATAAATATATTATTTTTATTTAAGTTTTAAAATTTTATTTTGAATTATTATATCTGAATCAATTTAAATATTTGTTTTCAAAATGTAATAGTATTAACCAAACATATTTTTTGTTTTTAGAATTTGAAAACAAAACAAAACAAAAACAAAATTTTCAAAAACAGGAAACAGAAAACATAAAACATGAAACGATGTCAAACGACCTCTTAACAACCAAAGCTTAAATGGCATTGCCATGAACTTAGCATGGACAAGGTTATCAACCAATTCTACCTTAGTCACCACTAGACCTGCTCATGGGCCGGGTCGGGCTCGGGCCGGGCCTATGATAGGTAATAAGAAGTTTAATTGATGCCCAAGCCCGGCCCAACCCGTAATTTGGACATGATTTTTTGTCTAAGCCCGTTTTTATTTTTGTGTTATAAGCCCGAGCCCGGCCCCCCCAAATATAATTTTATTTATTTATTTTAAATTTTTAATTATTTAATTATTTATTTTTTATTTCTTTTAAATTTTAATTTAATTTGTCAAAATTTATATGTCAATTTTCATATTAAATATTTATAATCATGTTTATTAATCAATAATGTTTTTTATATATATAAAATTATATTATGCTAAATAAATATATAAAAAATAATATAAAATAATATAATATATTAATATCGGGCCGGGTCGGGGCCGGGCTTTGAAAGGCTAAGCCTGGGCCCGAGCCCATTTTTAAAACGGGCCTAAAATTTTGTCCAAGCCGATT
The DNA here is from genome assembly GCA_031772115.1 of Heritiera littoralis. Lineage (NCBI taxonomy): Eukaryota > Viridiplantae > Streptophyta > Magnoliopsida > Malvales > Malvaceae > Heritiera > Heritiera littoralis. The sequence continues at coordinate 3,037,412 of JAPDPK010000063.1, forward strand.
ATTATATCAGATATTTTTGTCCAAGTCCGACCAATATCGGGCGGGCCTTCGCGCTTGAGCAGGTAGCCCGGCCCTTAAGCAGGTCTAGTCACCACACAGCAAACCCTCCCTGCATGATTTGGACCTATAGCGCCTAAAGACAATGGTAAAGCCAAAAAGTTTATTGGATGGGGGCCTCATTCAAATGTATTAAATTATTTTTAAAAATAATAACAATAATGATAATAGTGATAATAAAAAAATTTAAACTTTTGTATTTGGTCATAATTGTTAAAAAAAATTTCAATTGCCTTTAACACGATTTTATATTTTGAAAACTATGTATAATAATTTCGTTATCAATGATTTGGAGCATATTTTTTAAGGTACCGAACTAATCTATAATTCAACCATTCGATTACGCAAACGAATTTTCAATATATTTATTGCCAAAAATACATTTTCTATTGTGATAGTGACAATCGATAGAATTAATTTTAATTCAACAACAAATAAACTAATTGATAGAGTTTATCCTTTCCAATCTCAAAACATTCTTATACTGGAGTACATAAAATCGAACTTCATCTATCAAATGTTTCATTGAAAAAATAGAGTAAAATTTTTATTATTTTTTATTTTGTTAATATTTTAAAGGACATATGTCATTATCCTAACATCACTCGTAGAATCAAGAAACTCTACTGACAGTGTATTGAATACTAATTTATATTTTTATAAGAAACATATATTAAAGACTACATTTCTAACCATTAACATAGTCTAATGTATAAATAGACTACAAATTTTAGTATAAACGAATTTATTTCTCTTACATACTTAACTTCTAGCACATTATATTTTGAAGTCTCTCTCTCTCTCTATGCATTTCCCAAATATTTTTTTCCACTTTGGCCTTCCAAGCATAAATTGTCGTCTTTAGTTGTGGTCACTCTTTCTTCTCAGGTAATGTATTATTTTATTAAGAAATAAATCTCATCTGATGATAGATTTTGATCACCTTAGAGTTGAGGTTGATGTGGATCAATTAACTTTTATGGCATTGAACAACTATTTGAACCCTTATACTAACACCCTGTCATAATCTTTGAAATGTTGTTTTATTTACACAGATTTAGGTACAATATGTTTAGATTAGAGACAAAGAACAATTCTGAAGAACTTCATACAAAGAAGGTTAAACCAAGTAATGTTCAACCTAGTACTGCTGAACTAACTCCAAATAAAAAGCAAAAAACCAACGGTTGCACAACATACCTCGTTTGGTAAAGTTATGAGACAAACAACAAAAGTATGGGGTTGAGTTCAACAACAGAGGTCAGCATATTAATGATGCTACAAAATTGCTGGCCAGCATCATAAGAAGTCTTGTACGAAGTATAATCCCCATTACTCTTGAAAATTGAAAGGTCGTACTAGAAGAACTAAAGAATAAGATTTGGGAGACTTTGTTGGTAAGTTAAATTGACAATTTACATATAATAAGTGAATTTCATATATGTGTTTTACGAAATTAATTTTGGATGCCTTGGTAAGTAACAAATTTTATGTATTTTAGAAGAGAACTTTGATAAAGTCAGTCCATAAAAAGACCATCTTGCAATCATCTGGACTAAAATGGAGAGGCTTTAAGGGGAAATTAAAAAATAAGTGTATAATCTCCAACAAAAATAACAAAGAGTTGTTGGCTCAACCTCCAACAATATATAAGGATTTCATTCTTCAGCATCATCGAGATGCATTTGTACAAGATCAATTATCTCAAAAGTTCAAGATAATTTTTTTTTGACATTCTAAATGGTATTTAACAAAATTACTCTAGCTTAGATAAGATAAATATGCAACTTATGTTGGTGTAAGCTCTGCAAATTAATCGGGACTTGTCATGGATGTAAGCACTTTATGGTTATTCTTTACGTCATTAATATTTATAGAGATTATCACTTTGAGTTTTGATAATAATGAAGTATTTCTTTATTTATAAGTTTTGACAATAATTGTGATTATTATACTTATGTAAATAAAACCAATAGAACATAATAGCCTTGCAAGTGAATTGTAATATGTTGCCCATTATTGGATCATTATACATCAAAGCTTTGTTCCTAAACTTGTTTCTGGTCATTGTACTATCAAGAATAATTGGTGTTGATAGTGCTTAAAGATTGATACATGTTAAGCCTCATAATTTGAAGTATGTAACTGGTTTTATATATTAAAATATGGAGATATGTGAGGATAGCATGTGGGTGCGTAATAGAGAATAAATTCACTAAACATGACCTGTTATGAGAGTTCTATTTGGCAATGTCACTTGAATGTCTATGGATCATACTCTCATGTGACAATAGTGTAAGTAATAATTAGACTTGAGATGCTAGGTTATCTTATATGCACACCAGCATACTTTAATTTCATCCTTACGGGTTTGGAATAGCCAAATACCTAAAATGGATGTTTTTTTGTATGTCTTGAAGCCTATGAAGGAGGATGAGTAGTTAAGATGAGGATTCATATCCCCAAGTGACTTAAGGGGATATTATCTCATGTATCTTAGCTCATATTAACTCCAAAGTCCTTAGCCAAAGCAAAATAAGAGTTAGAGTTAATGTTGATAGCTCAAGGGTAAAAATAAAAATGTGCATAAAGTAGACATCGAACCAAACTCTATCCATTTTTGAGATATTGAGATGAAAAGATCGAATTACATTAAGATGTTGTATACTAAATAGGCTGGTCAAATCACTTGACCTTTCTAACATTTGAGTGGTTATGATGCATTACTATATGTAACTCTTAATCTATGAATTAAATGAAAATTTAATTCATTGCCAACATGTTAAGAGAGAATTAAATTGACAGGCTTGAAAATTTAAAATCTTCTAACTGGACTTACTAAGAGAGAATTATAATTGGTACCAATTAAAGTGTTTAATTAGACAGACTTAATTAAGTTGTGGGCCAAATTATAATTACAATAAGTTTTAAGGTAAAAGGGTAATTATCCAATTAAAAGGAGACAAACCCTAGCCTATAAAAAGCCTTATTATGGCTTATCATTGCCCAGAGGGAAACACTAGTAGTTGGTGGCACAAACCCTAAAGAATTGTTCTTCTTATCGCAACCCCTTAGTCTCTTTTTTTCTTGATTCCAAAATTCTTCTAAGTTAGTTAATGATTAAAAAAAAGATTTCTTAATAGCTAAAAGACAAAATCAAGACTAGATGGTGAGATTAAGAATCTCAATCTACTAGTATAGAGACTGTCGTAATACAATTTAGCCTCATGTTGGATCTTATTGTTATCTATGTAGATTACCGATAAAGGCCAAAAAATTGAACGGCTATTGGATTGAAATAATTGTTCAGTGTACGTGTTTGATTGGGTCTTCATAATCTTGAGTTACGAGTCCTCAAGATTAAGGTATAAAATTGTTTTGAATTCCATGATTCTAACATGTCTGTGTAGACACCAAATTTTGTCCAAAGTTATAGTTTTAAACTCAATTGGACTCTCAAAATCCAAAATAAAACATTGAGCTTCAAGGCCCATTAAAATGAGTAAATTTATTTTTATTAGTATTTTATTTGTATCTATTTGTTTTATTTTTATTATTTTGTTTTTATTTTCATTTTTATTATTACTATTTTTATATATTTGTTTTTATTTATTTGTTTTGTTATTATGTATATTATTATTGTTATTGTTTTTTATCACATGGGTTTTATTATTATTATTATCATTACTGTTTTTATTATTATTATTATTATCTTTTCTTTTTATTACTATTATCTTTTTATTTCTATTATTATTATTATTATTATTATTATTATTATTATTATCATTATTATTATCATCGTCATCGTCATCGTCATCAGTCCTATTGTACAGTGAAGCATTAAATGCTTCGGATTTACCAAATCTACCGGCCAGATCTGCCGGTTCCCTGCCCAGCCGTCGGCGCCACAACCCCCGGCAAAATCATATTCCCCATGCCGTGAATCCCGCTCCAACAGGAGCCTATCGATTCTATGATTTTGAAAGGCTAGAAGGGGTTTCAAAATCGGTTTAAGACCCCAAGCAGAGAGGAGAGGATTTTCTTCGGACAGAAAAGAGAACCGAAACCCTCCCCACTCACCACCGAACCCCTCAACTAACATCACTCAGATCATCATCAGCATCACACCATTACCAAACCCCCTAACCCAGATCTCAAAAAAAAAAAACCCAAAACCGAGACCCCCCCAGAACCTTAGATCTCAAACCTGCAAAAGACAAACAAAAAAAACAAACAACAAAACCACCACAGTTGAACCATCAACCACAAAAAAAAAGAAAAAAAGAAAACCAAAAAAAAAAAGGGAGAGAGGAGGCTTCGGAGAAGGTCAGATCTAGGGGGTTGGGAGTGTTTTCGGGATAAACGGAGTTCAGATCGGAGTTGGGGAAGACGAGGGAAGTGCTTTAGCACCGTCGGAAAGCTCACCGGCGACCGGCGTACGGCAGCGCACGGTGGCCGGAAATCGCTCGGTGAGGGGGAGAGGCGAGAGAATCTGGGGAGGTTTTAGTTTTTTTTTTGGAAAGCCGGTTGCAAATGGAAGAAAAAAAAATATAGGATCTTTTATAAAGCACCAGAACGGTGCATTTTGACTGGTCGACCCGCGCGCCGCCCACGACCCGATCCGAGATCCGCGCACCCGCCCGCGACCCGGCTCTCCCTTTCCCGCGACCCGCGTGTCTCGCCCGATCCGAATCCGCAACCCGCACGCGACCCGTTCCGTTGGCAGGCGTGGGCCCTGCTGCTTGGGCTCGTTTTTGGGCCCTCCATTTGGGCTATTTGGGTATATTTCTCTTCTTATTTATTTATTTCATTTATTAGTTTTCTAAAATAATTTGTTTTAGATTTTTATGGCAAAACACAGAAATAATGATAATAATAAATAATACAATATAATATATGCAAAAATAAAATAAAATAAACATATAGTTTTAAAAAGAAAAAATAAATAAATATAAAGTATGTAAAATACATAGTTTTAAAGTATATAAATTTGATGTATATAAAATAAATATAATAATAAATATATAAAAGAAAATATATATAGTTTTAGAATGAATATAAATAAATATGTAAAATACATATATGTAAACATGTAAAATATATAGCCTTAAAAACGTAAATATATATTTTTAGAATGTATAAATAAATATATAAAATATATATACATAATTTATGCATAAAAACATATTTTTAAAATAAAAAATAAATTTTTATTAGATAAATGAAATGTGGGTTAAGAAAATAATAATAATAAATGAGGAATAATAATAAAATAAATAAAATAAGTATGGAATCTCAATGATAAGTCTTCGTAGAACTCGCAAGTAGCGATTCTTCGAAAAACTTTAGATGAGAGGAATTATATCGAATGTTACCAGAGTATTGGGATATTCGGTGTTATTCCTCAATATCCAATTTCATGCCTATTTATTTATTTATTTTTATTTTTTTAATTGATTAATTAAATTAAATTAAAAAAATTAAAAATTAATAATAATAATAAAATGAATAAATAAATAAATATATGATAATGAGTTTTTAGAGGAATATTAATTAAATGAAAACTAATAAAAATAAAAGAGGTAATAAAAAAACAATTGAGAGAAATAAACAAAAAGGGATTTTAGGAATACATAAATGCAAAATAATTAAATTAACAAAATTAATAATAATAAAGTTTCTAAAGGTAAAGAGTGGTAATTAAATTAATTAAATAGGTAATAATGGAATTTTAATAAAAGGAAATAATCAAAGGAATCAAGATAATAAATCAAAAAAATTAATTCTAAAATAAATGAAATTCTTCCGATGACGGGATGTCATGAAACTCACAAGTAGTGATTTCTTGACTGATCCCTAGGTGAGAGGAATTAACTAAATGGTACCAGAGTATTGGGATATTTAGTTAAATTTTTCAATATCGAGAGTTCGTTTATAAAAATTTTAAATACAAAATTTCTTTTTATAATTCCATATGCATCTCATACTATATGCTTGCATCATACGTATAAATATTAAAATCCTAAAATAAATGAAATCCGCCCGATGATGGGATGTCATGAAACTCACAAGTAGTGATTTCTTGACTGATCCCTAGGTGAGAAGAGTCGTACTAAATGTTACCAGAGTATTGGGATATTTAGTATGATTTTTCAATAATTTAAATTTTTATTAAAAATAAAAATAATTTATTTTTTTATATAAAAAAAGAAAAATAAATAATAAAATTTAAATTTAATTAAATAAATGTCCGATGATGGGATGTCATGAGACTCACAAGTAGTGATTTCTTGACTGATCCCTAGGTGAGAAGAGTTGTACTAAATGTTACCAGAGTATTGGGATGTTTAGTATGATTTTTCAATAATTTAAATTTTTATTAAAAAATAAAAATAAATAAATAAGTTTTTAAAAGAAAATAAAAAGATTAATAGAAAATTTAATTTGTTTTATTAAAAATAAAAATAGATAAGTTTTTAAAAGAAAATCCAAAAAGGAAATTAATAATAAAAATTAAATTTAATTAAATGAAATACTTCCTAAGATGGGATGTCATGAGACTCACAAGTAGTGATTTCTTGACTGATCCCTAGGTGAGAGGAATTAGCTAAATGTTACCAGAGTATTGGGATATTTAGCCAAATTTCTCAATATTAAGAGTTTCATCAATAAAATCAAAATAAATAAAATTTCTTTTAAAGTTTCATTTGCATCATTCATTATCTGTTTGCATCATATGCATTCATAATAATTTTTGAAGCGAGTGTGAATCTTCCGATGATGAGATTCTATAGAACTCACAAGTAGTGATTCTTAAGAAATCTCTAGGTGAGGAAAATTATTCCAAATGTTACCAGAGTATTGGGATATTTGATTTAATTTTTCAATATGAATAGGTTCACATTCACTTTTGGAAAATAAAATTCAACTTTTTAAAATAAAACAAAATAAATTTACAAATAAAAATGATTTTGAATAAAAAGAATAAAATTGATTGTAATAAAAATAAAAATTATTTTTAAATATTTAATTCAAGACCATTTTATTAAAAACAAAGGATAACACATGATTATTATGGTACCGTTTTTTAACGGGCGTCGTGGGGGTGCTAATCCTTCCCCACGCGTAACCTTACCCCCGAACCCAACTTTGTTTTCGCAGACCAAAAATTATCTTTTTAATAAAACTTAATTAATTTTGAGATTTTATTAATAAGATAAATATTTTTGGTGGCTAATCACACCTAGTAAAAAAAAAGATTGGTGGCGACTCCATTTTTTTTTTAAACGCCTTTTTCAAAAATCGTCGAGCGCGAAGCCGTTGCGACAGTATGTATTTATATTTATTATATATTAAGTATGATCCATGAGCTGGTTTTGGTATGTATGTTTATTATCTATTCCACTGCATACTTTGATGATTGGTGGCGACTCCATTTTTTTTTTAAACGCCTTTTTCAAAAATCGTCGAGCGCGAAGCCGTTGCGACAGTATGTATTTATATTTATTATATATTAAGTATGATCCATGAGCTGGTTTTGGTATGTATGTTTATTATCTATTCCACTGCATACTTTGATGATGTATGTTTAATATGATTTAGTATAAACCAAAACCTTCAACTTATTATACTTCTTTTATCATTCTTACTTTAGAAATTGAGTGAAGACTAGAAGTAAAGAAGATCCAACAAGATATATAACATAGACTTACAAGGAAGGGATACGCGAATCTTGAGGTTGAATATGTTTCATGGTTCAACTAGTTGCTAGCTAACAAATACTGTCATTTTGTTCTAAGTGTAGAAAAGAAAATTCAACAACCTTTTTGATGTTGATAGATTGATTCTTTGCAAGAAAGCACATTCGTCCAAGACCAATGTGTATTCTAATCATGCTATGGAAGAAATGGCTAAATGGATTATAAGTTTCTAACTAAATAAACATTTGACATACTTTTGAATCTAGTAAATGCTTATTGGTCATTAATATATTGACACTTAATTTATTTCTTTTATATTGTGTTTCATGATGAATGCTTATTGAGAGAATCAACAGACAAGGATGATGTTGGTGCTGATACATTGATTAGGGCTTTTGGTTTGAAAAACAGAACTATACGTGTAAGGGGTATCGTTATCTTTGTTTTTCCCTCATCATACTTCGATACTTCAAGAACAAATAATAGGAAAGACAAGTTACAGGTTGAAGCACAACAATTAATTGATGAGCATGAAAGGTTACATGAACAGCAACTTGCCTAACAACGCCAACTATTTGAACGAGATAGGATTGAAATTGGGGAACGCATTGCTACCTTAAAGGCTAGAATATGTCTTGGAACAACTACTTCAATGCATCATACTCCTACATCTAAGAGAGGTAATATTACATTTTCAACCAAGAAAGTGGTGGTACAAGACCTTGTTGAGCATTTCGATGATGATGATAATGAATTTTTTGTCAAAATGATTAGCACACCTACCAATAATGTCTCCACACATTGATGTAGTCCTTATTATTAACTTCTGATTAATTTTGGTAATTAATTTTACTTGTAGGCTAATACGTACAAATGCAAGTTGGCTTTGGAGTCAATTGAAAATGTTGTTGCAATCGATACCATTAATGTTGTTTGTAAAGGGCCTACTAGTATAGTCAATGGAGAACTACTAGGAGATTATTTCCTTTTTGTCTCCATTAACTTTGGATGGTACTACGTGTCTTGCTTGGAAATTAAATAATTAGGTGTTGCAAGTGAAGGATATTATTGGAAAACATGTAGCTTGGCCTACAAGACTTGTTTTGTAAGATACTAAAACTTATGAGGTAAATACAAATTCATGCTTCATGTGAATTTAATATACAATAATAGTGGTGTATATAATATGAGTACTAATTATTTTCTTATATTTTTCTGTTCTCAAATAATAAGTCAATAAGATGCAGATAATGCACTCACTTATGGCATATGCAAATAAAAAACTAACAGATGGGAGCATGATTGTGTTAAATATAAATAAAGGTTTATTTCCTTTTGAAACCACTATTTTTGTTGCTATAAAAGAAATATCTCGCATTGCAAAGTTTAAGGAGATGGAATCTAAAATATTAGCTTACATAAGGTAATTAATTAGTCTTTCATTAAATAAACATAATATGTGTTATTATAAATGTTCCATGTGAATAATTGTGAGAACCACATATTTTGATATTGTAGCGTATATAAGAATTCTCATCACTCTCAATTCCTGTGTATTTCGCAGATATATAGGGAAAAAACATGGTTGGCCTCACGAACCTTCTAGTGTCCGAATGGAGGTGAAACCTGTAAGACTTAATATTCGGAGCCAAATAAGGTGATGGTAAGAAATTCTAACCCAAACTCAATTATTTAGATTATTTTTGAAGTATTTTAAACAAATTTAAAAATGATGATTAAGGACATAGGCCGGTGGAATTTTCGTGAATAACAGTCAAACGAAATTGATTTCTGGCCAAGTGTCAAATGTAAAATAATACTCATGTGAGAGAGTTCCATGCCATGGCAATAGATAGATTAAATCATTGGAAGAAACAGAAAATTACGTAATTTTACGATTAAGGGTATTTTCGTAATTTCGCACAAATGACCAGTCAAACTTTAGCGAAAGCTTCTCCGACCATAAGACTAAGTTAAATAGACGTGATTGGTGATTAAAAGACATATTTTTGAGATTAGACTGATAGTTTTCAACAAAGTCAAACCGAAAGGGCAAAATAGTTCAAAATTTTCATAATTAAGTGCAAAATGGTAATTTTGCCTTTATAATCTGAATTTTTCCACAATTCTTACCAGATTTCTTCTTCATTTCAACAGCTCTTCTCCTCTCTTAAACCAGCCACCATTTTTGCACTCTTGAAGAGTGAGAAAATGATAAAAACTAAGGCAAAATCACACTAAAACCAAAAATCATCTTCGCCAACCTTGTTCTATTCAACTTGCTCTTCATTTTGACACCAAAATCAAGTGATAAATCAGCCAAAATAAAGCTGTAGACACCCTTGAGGAATTCGTCCAAAGAGAAAAGGTGAGGAAGCATTTAATTTTTCATGGTTTTTATGATCTATCCTTAGTGCTTAGCATGTCTAGATATATATATATATATTCAAGCTTGAATGAGGTTGAAATCATGTGTTTGAGTAAGAGAGGGTTTTGGCCAAGCATGATGATTCTAGAGGATGATGTTGTTTGATGTTAATTCCATGTTAGTTTAATAGGAAATAATAGTAGAAATTAGAAATAAGTTAGAATTTAATTTAGTTAAATTAAATGGATGAATATCAAGATGTAGAGATGGAATGGGACATTCGGCCATGGCATGGAGGACCATAGTTTGATGTCATTTGATGTGTATTTGATGTAGAAGTAGCACAGGAAATTCATAGAATTAATTTGGAATTAATTAAATAATTAAATTTGGAAGAAAATTCAAGTGTGGGAGAGATGAAGCATTCGGCTAAGGTGAAGGGGAAGGAGGATTTTTAGCCATTTTAATCCCATGTAGGTCCTAAAATAATGTACAAATTATTATGAGAATTTAGGCGCAACTGGATCGAAATCGGAATTATATAGAGAAAGTTATAATTTTCTTACCAATAGAAAATAGACCAAAAAATAAGGATGCAATAGGCAATATAATCGATTTTATGTTATTAAATATTTTTATAATGAAGATATAGAATATTAATAATATCGATATGATAATTTGCAGCTAAGAGTACTGAGGGGGACATTGGTGCTCAATCACAGTCCGGTGAAAAGTTATCAGGTAAGGGATATATATAATAATCATAGGGATACTATAATGCATGTTTTGATATGAAATGAATTCTTTGAAATTGTTTTGGAAATTTATTGGATTTAAATTGTGAACTGTGGTTGTGGATTTCAATTGTTTTCATGCAGGAGGGATAGGATATACTTAGCCGTTATGCTGCCAAAAATTTTAATAATCCTATGAATTATTCTTTTATGTTATTGAATATCCATGATGAATGACTTGTCAAGAAATTTTCATTTATTCCATTAAGATTTATTAATTTTCATATTATATTGAAATATAATATTTAAAAATTCAGGTTATAGAATTTTACGTACATGAAAGCAATTGCATGTTATTATGACTCATTTACAGATAAATGAAATATTTTTAGAACCAAATATTGATTAGTGAATATTTTATAAATTTTATTTGTGAGTTACATATAATTTCGTATTCTACCTTTATGAGCTTATTTAAAATTTAATCTTCAGAAATTATCTCCGTAAATTGGAATAAAATGTTTTATATTATTTTAAAGACTGTTGGCCCCATAGCTACCTGCTGGCACATGCTATTATGAGTGTATGATCTTATGACTAACTAGTAGGTTGATTGACCTTGATCCCGTCATCAGCGTCCCGGATGGTGCCTAATCAGTACCACCGAGGACTATATTCTAACTATGGCCATATGTCCTGTGCATGAATCTATTGGGTGATGCCTTATCTCTACAAATTGTGATGATATTAATAATTTTAAATTGTGACTTTATTATGAATTTTGTGAATTAAGTCTTTATATATGTATTTGCTGAGTATTTTGGAATATTCATTTCTTGAATGTGAACTTAAGAATTTTATATTTGAATTTTATATTTAAATTTTATTTCATTTCCAAGCTCCCTATAGTCGCATCTAGAGACTGGGATACAACAGGTATTCTAAAATACCTTCCATACTCTATCTGATTTCCTAGCCGACTATAATATCCTTCCTAGAAAACTCGTGCCTAATTTATTATTTGCAGGATTTATAAAATTTTAATGCATGTTTTGAAAATTTGCATATGTTATATAGTATCAGTTTTATTATATATATTTTTTTACTGGGTATTAGCTCATCCCATTTTTCCCCTCCTCCCAAATTACTTTCAGTAGACTATTGTTTCCCGCTCAAGAGGTTGTGACGAGGTATCCCTTGGCGGAATTATTTTTCAATCAAGGTATATTTACTTCTTTTATGTATTCAGACTTATATCGTACATTACTGTTATTTATATGATACAATTATGGGATGTAAATTAAATGATATTTCATAATGTAAACAAATAAATTTCCTTTTGTATATAAATTTTATATTAGTGAAATGAAAACATTGCAGACAGTTCAACCGTTACTTCGTGAAATTAGTAAAAATTGCATTGAAAATATCTAAATTCATAACGTGACAATAATATATCATATTATTTCTATTAGCATATGTCAATTCTAGTTTGCTTTATAATAAAGTCAACCAGAAAGGGTTGAGTAATAAGTTTGCTTTTGTTGATCTGCAACGAATTGCTCCTGTCGTTGGCAATTTAAAATGTCTACAATGTTTGAGATACATTTATGCCATCAGTGAAGGGCAATTATTTTTGGCTCCCTATAATCTCGGGTTAGTTTTTTAAAGAAATTTTTATAATCTTTATTTGATATATTTTAAATTTATATTTTATTTTGTATATAAAAAATTATTTAAGGGCCATTGGATATTACTTGTCTTCGACCTCTAAATGATACAATATACTATTTTGATTCCTTAAGGCAGTCAAGAGTTAAGGATGATAACACAAATCCTATGCAACATTAAGTTTCTTAACAACTTAATATGTTTATCATTGTTTTTCTTTTCTTACGACAGCCAATAAAATTAACACCTTTTTAGGCAAACCTTAGTATAACCTAACCTATGAATCTAATCTCCAGACAAAATCTAGAAGTCACCACCAATCATTCTACTTAAGTATGATTGGTTCCTTATTCAACCCTCGGAGTTCCTAACATGAACAGGGACTAGTCTATATTTAGAGTTCTACAATTACGTGTGAGGAAAGATAAATACCCTCACAATACCATCTTAAAATGGTACCAACCTAGTATTAAGTCATTTAAGTTTGATTTTAATTGTTATTAAATTTCAATATTTAAGTATTGGAAAACTTGTCTAAGTCATATCTAACATTTTAGCATAATTCTTTAAAAAAAAATCTTCCCTTAAGAGCATTCAACTAATGACATTCAACTCCCTCAAAATAACTTGGTCATCATGTTAATTGTCTTATGATAATCCTTAATTTGAATTTTTATATATCTTATTTCTATTCATTTTAATATCTAGTTTTGACCTTTGTTATATTTATTTATTTTTATCATTTTGTTTTTATATAAACTTTATTTATCATTAATATTTATTTGATTAAAAATAAACATCAATTATTTTTTATTGAAATCATTCCTTGAGACCTTCCAACATTTTGGCAAGTTTAAAGGAAAAGAATTCTCACCTAATAAGTTCTTAGATCTTACACATTCGTAGCCATTGTAAGAATTACATCATCGGAATAAATTTTGTTTACTTTTGGTTGTGATTAATTATGAATTTATAGGACACCTTAGAAATTTTTATATACTAATTTTAGTCTTCTAACCTACAACTTAATTTCTATTAATTAGCCAATCTGATTCTAAATTTCCAATAAAATGAATAACATATGAATTAATAAGGCCAAAATAAAATAAAATGAATATGTTAAATTAATTAAACAAATTTACTAGATTAACAATTTAAATAAAACAAATTGAATGAACTAATTTACAAAACAAAAAAAAGAATCATAAACAAAAAATTCATAAATACCTAAATAGTAAAATTAATTTATGCTTAAAATAATCAAAACTTATATAAACCTTGACAAAATAAAGCATCATGATTAGACAAAACAAAATTTTAAAGAAAATTAAGGACACATAACTATACGGGGACTATAGAAGAAGTAAAAATATAAAATTTGTGTGAATCAAATTAGTGGAAGATTCTTCTTTCCTATGTAGTACTTTTCTCAGAATACTAAGATTTGGATTTTGGAGCCATTAAAGATTCTTTTGGAATAATCCCAAATATCTCCCTTATCAAGTATTTTGCGCATTCCCAATAAACACGTAATCCTAATCTTTACCTCTGCTTTCGTGTTTATGTTGAAAATGTCACTGATTTTTCAATAGTAATCTATTGACGAAAATCTAAGTTTATACACAAAATAATTTAATAAAAACACTTTTTTAAAAAAGGGAAATGAAAAATCAAAATAAACAATTGGATAGAATTCAATAATTAATAAATCAATGAGATGTAAATCCTAATAGGAAAATTATCCTATACACTGTCAGTGGAGTTTTTTAACTCCACAAGCGGAGTTAAGATGATGACATGTGTCTCATTTTATTTATTTTTTGTTTTCTTAATATTTTTAAAAGACACATGTCATCATCTTAATCCCGCTTGTGAAGTTAAAAAACTCCATTGACAGTGAATAGGATAATAATCCTAATAGAATAATAATAAGTACAAAATAATATCTACACAAAATTGGATGGATAATTGTTAAACGCACAATTAACATGCTCAATTTATTTACGATTCTATACACTTGATTCATTTGACGAGATTTATTACTCCATGGTTTTATGTTCATATGTTAATTTTTTATACAAGTATTTTAATTATGAGTTTGTATATGATGCACTGACAGTGTATAGTTTTTATATACTATCAATATATCAAAAGTTGACACCTCATCAATTAACAAATTAAAAAATATGCCAAGCCCTTAAAAGCAAATATAAATAAAATTTTTTAATTTGCTCATAAAGACTTATTGATGAGGTATCAATCTCTGGTGCATTGAAAGTATATAAAAACTATACATTGTCACTGTATCATATATAAATCTTTTAATTATTAACCTTACAAATTCAACTTGAGGAACGTTGCATGACTATTTTAATTAATTTTTTAAACTAAATCGAAAAAAATTGAAACAAAAAACAAATAAACAGTTTATTTGTTTTTTTTTTTGATGGAACAACATGGGGATAAGGTCAAGTCACGTAATGTAAGTCCTTTGGAGTTAATCAAGATCACCAAATATGGAACAGGTTGCCCTTGCTCAAATTTCAAGATCCAACTAATCAATTAAACCTAAAAAAAATTTATAAATACACAAGTCTTGAGAAAATTATTAGTTATTTTTGTTGTTGCACAAAACAACAATAAAAGTGTGCTGACGTCGATATTCGTACTTAGTCTCCACGTGTCTCCAAAAAGCTTCTGTAAAACAAGAAAAGTCAAAGAGACGCAGGAGTGGTTCCCTGCGTAGACACTCTGATGCTTAAGTCAGCAAAAAGGTCTTCAGTATTGGGAAGCGTAAAAGCCAGTAGTCAAAAAATTAGAGAGTAAAATTGTACTTGGGGGCCTATTTATAGGCCAAGATTCTAGGTTAATTTCTGGGGATGAGTCCTTTTCTTGCTGAGAGTTTGTGTCTTGATATAACACAAGTTCCTTGAAAATCGGGAGCTTCTGGAGCCTGTCGCCGACGAGGGACTCATAGCAGGTGGCATGTTGTGGCGCCAGGGGTCTGTCGCTAGCGGGAGCCGAAACCGTGTGCCACGTGTCGCCATATGACTGAAGGCGACGGACTGAGAATCTGTCTCCCGCGCGGTAGGTTATGCATGCCACGTGTCGCGTTATGATTGCAGGCGACAGACTACGAGTCTGTCGACAGCCGACAAGTATGATCACGCACTTCTACCTCTGTCGCCGAAGGCCACGTAGACCCAGAGGCTGTCGCCCAGCGACAGGTGTGACGCGCTTTGCCTCTGTCGCCTATGGACACGTGGACCAGTGAGTCTTTACCATGTGGTAATCTCTGATGCTATTGGGCCTGGCCTAACACGGGTAGACTTTGTCATATCAATTGCTCCCCACTCTCTTGTTGGATTTCTCCAACAAAGAGAGTATAAATATATGTTTTTGGGCCTAAGCCCACAATT
Organism: Heritiera littoralis; assembly: GCA_031772115.1. NCBI lineage: Eukaryota > Viridiplantae > Streptophyta > Magnoliopsida > Malvales > Malvaceae > Heritiera > Heritiera littoralis. The sequence goes on from JAPDPK010000063.1 coordinate 3,053,361, forward strand.
AGTAGTTCTCTTTGTTCTTTTTGCAATTTCTTTGGTATTTTTTGCAGGTGAAAAATTCTACTCTGTGACAGGTGTGAACAGGCGCAACGTTTGGCCTTCCCTGTCGCGGCTATATAAATTGTTGGGGCCCAACGAGAGAACACACGAGAAAACCTCTGAGCAGTCATCTGTAGCCCATTTTTCCGCTCTTTCGCCACAAAGAGTCTTTCGCTCTCACACCTGGAGTCTCTCGCTTATCTTATCGTCAGTAAGTATACCCCTGTCGCCTTATATATTCGCCTACCGCACTAGTTTTAGGTCTCCCGCAGGTGATTTGGTCTTTCGCGTAGAGTTTAGTCTTCCGCAAGTGTCTTTTTCAGTAGGTCTGTCGCCCAAGGGGTCTGTCGCCCAAGGGTCTGTCGTCTTACTAGGTCTGTCGCCCAAAAGGGTCTGTCGCCTGTAGAGTCTGTCGCCGGGTAGTTTTTGTTTTCTTTTGCCATGTCTTTGCTACGCCCGGGTAAAACACTTAAGACAGGTGGTCTTGTGTGTTCTTTGACAAATACTGACTTAGAGGATATTAGAACTCGTTTCCCTCTTCCCTCGGGTTATGGCTATAGACTTCCAGTGCAAGGGGAGGTCACGCCTGACTTGGTTAGAAATGGTGTGGCCGTCCATAAGGCTTCTTTGTCTTTTGGTTTTCGCTTCCCTCTTCCGGAGTTTGGCGAAGCATTTCTTAGATACAAGGACATCTTCCCATGTCAACTCCACCCCCATGCGTGGGCTCAGTTGGTAGCGTTTTCCATAGTGTGTCATCATCTGGGTATTGTTCCAACGGTCCCCCTTTTAAGCGCCTTTTTTAGAGTTCGTAGGCTGAAAGGATTGATAACGTTCTCTCTTCAACGGTTAACAGTCAGCGAGTTTCCTAATAATCAAATCTTCTCGGATCTCCCCAATAAGCTGCGCGATTTTGAGAGCGAATGGGTCGTTGTCGAGATTCCAAGCAATCTGCGGATTCGCTCTAGATGGAATCGTGATACCTCTGACCACTCACAGCGTTCGGACAGGTTCAGGACAGAAATTTTAAGAGACCAATTTGGCCAGCATATTCGGCAAATCTGTTCTACCTGGGAGCGTGATTTATTTTCTCTTCTAACCCCGGAAAACATTGCCGTTGCCGGCTGAGGCGTAAGCAGGACCGTTCTTGAAGCTTCTGCTGCCCCATCTAACCTGCCTACAACTCCCCGTTTATCTGATGCTGGCCCTAGTCAGCCATCCCCGGTCCTAGTAGCCAAAGCATCTACCCCGTGGGCCGCCTTGTAGATGAGTCCTCTTCAAATTCGGAGGATGAGACCCCTGAGGCTGCGAGTACTAGTGGTTATTCAGGGGATGGCCCTGAGTGGGCTCAGGCTGACGCCTTTGGGAGTCCCTTTGTTGATTTTCCGTTGGATTTGAATCTGGATAGTTTAGAGGACTTTGGTGGTTTTTTAGGTTTTCCATCCTTTTTTATTTCTTGTACACATGTGCGTGATGTTTCACTTGGTCGACTAATCCTTTCTTTATATATTGTGCAGGAATGAACTTCCGAGATTTGATGCGTAGGAGGGATGCCAACGTTGCTGCTCAAGCGGCTCCTCTTCCTCGGTCGCCAGTTGGAGCCCCATCTGGACCGGCTCGTGCTCCTACTCCTCCTCCTCCCTCTACTGGTGAATCCAGCCGTCCTACACAAGAGGCCGGGAGAAACAAACGGAAGAGGCCTCTTGTCCCTAATCGAGGTTCTGGCAATCGCGAGAGCTCCGAGTCCCAAAGGAGTGATCCAGTCCCTCAAGAAGGCGACTCTCGTGTTGCTGAGGGTAGGTCGGCTCCTCGCCAGTCGAGGCGCAAATACAGGAAAAGGCTGATTGTTGAAGCCTCAATGCCTACAAGACCAGTCTTACCCAAGGTGGTAGACCCTACTTTGAGGCGCTATGTGATTGATAGTGGGGTTGTGGTCAGTGGGGACGATTTTCAGACCTATCCCATAGTGAACGACAACGACAGCATTGAGGATGCCGGGATAGCGTCTCGTCTGGCTTGGAGCACCATTCTCCCTCGTGACGAGGCAGGGCTTTTTTCAAACATCCCAGAGGCGGAGGATAACTCTGACTATCTCGCTATGAAGGTAAGAGTTTTGTGTTCGTTTGGTAACTAATTTCCCCGTCTAAACTTTTTTCGTTAAAAGATTTTTTGAGTTACTTTTGTTTTTCGTCTTATCAGTCAGCTCAACAAATTGCGATTGTCAATGCTCGGCATCGGGCTCTTAGAGAGCAAGCTAACAAAGAGATTCGCGAACTTCGAGATCAAAAGATGGAGCTTTCAAACGAGGTCAACCAGCTTCGTCCTTATGTCAACAGGGTGGAGGAGGTAAACAAAAGGAACGCTGATCTTGAGCGAAAGAATGCTGATCTCGAGCTAAGGCTCCAAGAAGAGCAGGCGAAGGTGTCTTCCCTTCAAGGGTACCAATAAGCTTATAACAAGGCCGTCGATGATCGGGGAGCCATGGAGAGGCAGCGAGATGAGGCTATTGAGGAGCTGCACAATATATTGGATCGTCAAAGAGAAGCTCGAATAGAGGCCGTCCGTGAATACCGCTTGTCCCAGCATTGTTTTGACAAGAAAGCGGTGTTCTCGACGGGATTCATTAAGTACGATTTCTATTTGGCTCGCGCTTGGCTGGAGAAGCATCGGCCTAGTGAGGCTTTTCCTGAATTGCTTTTCACCGAGGAGGCTAAGTACTACGATGCTCCTTCTTGGACCAAGTATGAGCCCGGGGCACAAGGTCCAGAGGCCTATTTAGCGGAAGGGGCCGTAGATGATCTGGACAACCTTGAGGGTCCGTGGCCTCCTCGACAGCCGCTACATACGCCTGAGTCTTCCGAAGCACTTGATCGATCTGAACCTCCAACAGTGCGTGACGTCCCTGAGCCTATCGAGACAGGCGATCAGTTTGAGTCTATCAAGGCATTGCTGGGGTTGGACAGCGACGAGTTCCAAATTTCAGATTCTGCTGCCGTTGATCCCGTGCCAGACTCTGCGACCGTGGTTGGGCCTTCAAGTGACGTTCCTGCTTCCGGGGTGGCTTCCTCATCTTCCCAGGATCCTGGTTCTTTGACTCCTCCAGTTCCTGAGCCCCAAGCTTCTCGAGACGCCAGTGCCGATGTAGCGTCTTCCCAGCCGGTTGATTCGGTCATTGCCGTAGATTAGAGTTTTGTAGTTTTTGTTTGTTAACTCCGGTGTACAGATTCATTTTGAATGAAAAGTACCGTTTCATTTTATAGCTCTTTCTCTTGCTTATGTGAATTTAGTAGAGTACCTTGTATGATTTTACTTTTACACCATGTACCTTTTCATTTTGTAGCTCTTTCTCTTGCTTATGTGAATTTAGTAGAGTACCTTGTATGATTTTACTTTTACACCATGTTGCTCCCAAAGTTCTTGTTTGAAACAGTGTTGTCATTTCGTTCAAAAATGAACTTTTCTCGAGCGTTGTGCCTATTCCGTGTTATTTTCGCTTAAGGACTTTGTTAGAATAATCAAGACTAAAAACGCCAAAGTTTAATCATAATTTGTCAACTTATTGCAACATATGAATCCGAAAATTTTGTAACGTACCTCGTAACTTGCTATATAGCTTGTACTTTTACCTTTTGTACGCACGTTTCGTATTAAGGACTGGTCTTTTGCCCGTCTCGCGCATATTTCGATTAGGTACTTTTTGCCCGTCTCGCGCATTTTTCGCTTAGGGACTTTTCGTATTTGCCCGTCTCGTGCATTTTTCGCTTAGGGACTTTTTGTGTTTGCCCGTCTCGCGCATTTTTCGCTTAGGGAGCATTTTTCGCTTAGGGACTTTTTGTTTTTGCCCGTCTCGCGCATTTTTTGCTTAGGGACTTTTTGTTTGCCCGTCTCGCGCATTTTTCGCTTAGGGACTTTTTGTTTGCCAGCTGTTGCCTCAGTTCAACTCCTGTAGCACATAATCTGTCTCACATGTTGCGTTAGAGAATATAGACAATGATTGGCTGGCCTTTATTTATGAATTAGTAAAATAATATCTGTAAAGTGATGTGGCAATAGATGGAAAAGTGAAGACAAGAATAATAACAATCAAAAAGAAAAAATTACAATGTTTACTGCCAATATAGCTTAAGATGGTTAGCATTCCAAGTCTTTGAGATTTTCTTTCCTTGCAAGGTTTCCAAGGTACATGTGCTTGGTCCGACCATCTTTCTGATTTTGTATGGTCCTTCCCAATTAGCCCGGAGCTTTCCATCCTCCTTATGGGCGTTTGTGATTGCCGACTTTCTCAGCACCAGGTCTCCTTCTTGCATTTCTCTGTTCTTCACCTGTGCATTGTAATAAGTAGCTACCCTCTGTTGGTAAGCAGCCAGTCTCATTTTTGCTTTGTCTCTCAGCTCGTCTAGCAGGTCTAGATTCTCCCTTAGTCCTTGAGAATTGAGTTCCTCGATGTAGGGGACCAATCGGGGTGACTCAGCTCCAACTTCTACTGGGATGAGGGCTTCAGTGCCATATACCAAATTGAACGGTGTTTCGCCTGTTGACACTTTGCTTGTCGTTCTGTAGGCCCATAGGACACTTGGGAGCTCATCTACCCATGCTCCCTTTGCCTTGTCCAGCCTAGTCTTCAACCCATGCAGTATAGTTTGATTGCTCACCTCTGCCTGCCCATTGGCCTGGGGGTAAGACACGGATGATATTCTTAGGAGAATCTTCAGGCCACTACAAAAATTCCGGAAAGTGTCACAGTCAAACTGCTTCCCACAATCTGCATTTATCACGCGGGGGATCCCAAATCTGCAAATTATGTCTTTCCACACCATTGCTTCCACTTTCTTCTCAGAAATTGTAGCTAAAGGCTCCGCCTCTATCCATTTTGTGAAGTAGTCTGTGGCCACAAGCAAATACTTCCTTTGTCCCGAGCCTAGGGGAAATGGCCCCAAGATATCTAGTCCTCATTGTGCAAATGGAGTTGGTTGGAGTGTGTTCTGAAGAGCCGAAACAGGCGCGGTAGTTATAGGAGCAAATTTCTGACATTTTTCGCATCTTCTTACTTTATCTGTGGCATCCTTCCTCAGTGTAGGCCAATAAAACCCTGTGTGCAATATTTTCGAGACCAAGGCTCGAGCCCCCAAATGTTCACCGCATATTCCCTCATGAACTTCAGCTAAGGTGTACTTAGCCTGTTGGGGCCCTAGACACTTCAATAGCGGCATTGTGAATCCTCGTTTATAGAGTTCCCCATTCACCACGGTAAACCTGGCACTTTTTAACTTCAGCCTTCGAGCTTCGTCTCTGTTAGTGGGGAGTATGCCCCCCAGTATGTAATCTTTGATTGGGCTTCTCCAATCGTCTCCGATTTCGACATCACAGACATCTTCTTCTTCAATGCTTGGTCTAGCGAGGGATTCTACTTTGACCATACCCTTTTTGACCCCTCTAGAAGAAGCTAACTTTGAAAGAGCGTCTGTATGGTTGTTCTCTATTCGAGTTATCTGAGTCAGCTGGAAGCGCTTGAACGACTGTGCCAATAATTGTACCTTCTGTAGATAAGGGACTAAGGCGGGTTCTCTTGCTTCATACTCACCCGAGAACTGGTTTACCACCAATTGTGAATCGCTATGTGCCATTAAGTTGCTGGCTCCTAGTTTCTCAGCAAGTCTCATCCCCGCTATCAAGGCTTCGTACTCGGCTGTATTGTTTGAACTTGGGAAATCAAAGCGTAGGGAATACTTATAGGTTTCCCCTTCAGGTGATATTAGCACAATTCCAGCTCCACTGCCGTCCATATTACGAGCTCCATCGACAAATAATTTCCACCAGACTAACTCTGTTTCCTCTTGGACGTCTCGGCCAGTGCATTTTACAATGAAATCTGCCAATGCTTATCCTTTTATTGCTTGACGAGGCTGGAAGTGAATGTCATATTCACTCAATTCGATGGCCCACTTAATCAGACGCCCGTAGTGTTCTGGTTTCTGCAGTATTTGTCTGAGGGGCTGATCGGTTAAGATAGTCACCGAGTGAGCTTGGAAATACGGTCGTAATTTTCGAGTTGCCATCACCAGGGATAAAGCTATTCTTTCAACTAAGTGTATCTTGCCTCGACGTCTAGCAGGACTTTGCTTACATAATAAATCGGACAATCTCTATCCCCATCTTTCCTTAGTAGGACTACACTTACAGCTTTCTCTCCTACACCGAGGTACATAAGGAGGTGGTCTCCAGGATGTGGCCGGGATAACAGAGGCAACTCTTTCAGGTAGTCTTTCAACCTTTCAAAGGCGTCGTTGCACTCTTCCGTCCACTTGAAGTTCTTTCCTGCCTTTATCGCCTTGAAAAATGGTAGACTTCTTTCAGCTGATTTGGACAAGAAACGACTCAAGGCTGCTATTCTTCCTGTTAGCCTTTGGACTTCTCTTACTGTATTAGGCGGCCTCATGTCTAAAATAGCTTGAACTTTCTCGGGATTAGCCTCTATCCTTCGGTTAGTAATCATGAATCCCAGAAACTTTCCAGATCTCACCCCGAATAAGCATTTGTTGGGATTCAACTTCATCTTGTATTGTCGCAGCACATCGAATACCTTGGTCATTTTCTCGGCATGTGATTCTCCTTGTCTGCTTTTAATGATCATATCATCAACATAAGCTTCCATGGTGTTGCCTAACAAGTCTTGGAACACCTTATTTACCATGCGTTGGTAGGTTGCACCCGCGTTTTTCAAACCGAACGGCATCACTCGATAGCAATATGTCCCACCATCGGTAATGAACGAGGTCTTCTCCTCATCATCTGGATGCATCATGATTTGGTGGTACCTCGAAAAGGCATCCAAAAAGCTAAGTAGTTCATAACCACAAGTTTCGTCTACCAACTTGTCAATTCGAGGTAGTGGATATGAATCCTTAGGACAAGCTTTATTCAGATCTGTGAAGTCCACACACATTCTCCATTTCCCGTTGGTTTTCTTCACCATCACAACATTAGCCAACCACTCCGGATAATTAACTTCTCTGATAAATCCTGCTTGCAACAACTTCGTTATTTCTTCGTTTATTGCCTGTTGCCTTTCTGGAGCAAAATTCCTATTCTTCTGTTTTATCGGCTTTGCCCCTGAGATTACGTTCAATCGATGGCAAATAACTTTAGGGTCTATTCCATGCATATCGGCTGGAGTACATGCAAACACATCACAATTCTCTCTTAAGCATTGGACTATCTCCCTTTTTACTTCTTCAGGCAATTGACTTCCTACGTACACTATTCTTTCTTCATCTTTCTCATCCAACCGGATCGCTTCCATTTCCTCATCAGGCTTTGGCTTAGGCTTTTCTTCGATCGTAAGGGTTTCCTTCCTCTGAATCCCTTTACATGTGGTGGATGCGGCATTACATGTCCTAGCTTTCCTTTGATCTCCCCGCACTTGTCCAACACCGCGGGGAGTCGGAAACTTCATTAACAAATAGCAGGGATGCACCACCGCTCTCATGTCATTTAACAATGGCCGCCCGAGGATCATATTGTACGCCACGGAAGTTGATCTCACCACCATAAACAACGCTTGTCGAGTGACACACTTCGAGCTTTCCCCCAATGTCACAGGTAGCTGAACTGCGCCCTCCACCTTCACTTTTTCTCCTGAGAAGCCATACGGCGATGTCGTTACTGGCTTCAGTCTATCATTGTAGATGTTAATTTTCTCAAAGCAACTCCAATAAATCAAATTTACAGAACTCCCATTATCAACTAAGATGCAACTCACTGGGTGTTTTGCTATTACTGCCGAAATCACCATTGGGTCATCATGAGGGATCATTACATCACCTCTTTCAGCTGGCGTGAAGGTGATGGGCTCTTCATCATGCTTTTCCTCTATTACCGAATTAATTTGGTAAGCCTGTCAGGCGTAGGTCTTTCGAGACGAGGAAGAAGTGCCAGCTAACGACTCACCCCCGGATATCACGTTAATAGCTGGCCCAGTGGGTTCATTGTCTTCCTCTCGATTCCTTCTTTCTACCCTTCTGTCATTATCTCTTCTTTCACCTTCATTTCGTCTAATAGGTCTTCTGTTTTCACTTCTTCTATCTCTGAAATTGTTTCCTCTGTTCTGTGCAGGATAGTTAGTTCTATCACCTCTCCATACGAAACGATTTATTTTTCCCTCTCGTGCTAGCTTTTCTAGCTGATTCATCAACTCCCTACACTTCTCAGTTGTGTGTCCATGCGCTGAGTGGTAATCGCAGTATGACCTTAAATCACGGCCTAAATTTCCTGACGTCTTCTTTGGAGCATGTATAAGCCCTGATCCTTCAATGGCTGCCAACACTGAAGCTCGAGATTCAGTGAGTGGGGTATATGAATTGTATTTCAGTGCAGGAGCTTTCTCAAACTTTCTCGGTTGGCTAGAAGATGCTTCATTGGCCTCTCTTCCTCGTTTCCTCCCATCCTTGGATTCTCCTATCGTCACCATTTTCATTACTTCCTCTTGGGTTACATACTTATTTGCGCGGGAAAGCAGGTCTGAGATGGTTGTTGGCTGATCTAGCGATAAGGATTCTTGCAATTTTTTAGACCTTGTCCCCTGTAACATGGCTGCCACGGCTATACCGACTTGCAGATCTCGCACCTCCAAAGTAGCATCTCTGAACCGATCCACATAACTCTTCAATGACTCCTTAGCTCCCTGCTTAATAGTGAGCAGGTAGGTCGGTTCTTTCCTTCTCTGACTATTTACGGCAAACGCCTTGAGAAACTCACTTCGCAGTTGGTCGAAAGAGATAATGGACCCTTCAGGCAGGTTATTAAACCATTTCATCGCATGTCCCGACAGAGTCAAGGAAAAGGCCCTACACATTATCTCGTCTTCCCATCCATGTAACAACATTAGTGCCTCATAGTTTTGCATATGGTCGTAGGGGTCCGTCTTTCCGGTGTAGGCGGTCATCTGCGACATTTTGAACTTTGGGGGTAGAGGTTTTTGCATGATGGTTGTGCAGAACGGTACTCTCCTCCTCTGGCTCTCTTCTGTAGACACTAACTTTTTCTCTTCCAGTATCTGCTCTATCATCTTCTTCATGTCCACAGGGGGAGTGAGCTGATTTCGGGCATGAGACGAATCAGGTAGGTTTTCGACTACTTCCTTGCCCTGAGCTTGAGGTGCGTTTGTTCGTACCATTTGCGTGCACCAAGTGGGGTCAAACTCCGACCCGGTTCCCCAAGTGCTTTGATCTTCGACCCCGTTCTTTCCAGCACCTCCAATACCATGGTCTAAGTTAGCACCATCAAAATTCGACAAGTCATGGTAATGGGCGGTAGACCCTGTCGCCCGGTCAACGTTCTATCGCCCAGACATCTGCCGCCCTACATGTGGAACCTGTCGCCTGACCCCTGTCGCAGGCTCTAACTCAACTGCTTCTTCATTCTCTTGCTGGGTTCCTGCGACAGGCCTCCCACTACCCTGTCGCCTGACCCCTGTCGCAGGCTCTAAGCCAAATGCTTCCTCCGTCTCTCGCTGAGTTCTTGCGACAGGCCTGCTGCTCCCCTGTCCTGCCGCACCCTGATGAATGTTGTGTTCTTCCACCGGGGGAACCTCTCGCCGACGAGAGGGGTCTGCCGCTGTCATGTCCTCCTGTCGCCCAAACATCTGCGGCGGGACACCTCTATTTGTTCCTCCTACTAAGTTCTGCACGGCAGGCGGCAGATCCAATGTCGGGAGAACTCCTTGGAACAGATCCACCATGGCTCGCAGCGCCTGGGTAGTTTCTTCGCTCTGTCGCCTTAGAGCTTCGAATTCTGCCGCCGACACAGTAATTCTTTCTTCCTCTGTGTTCACCTGGTTTGTCTGGCGAATCTGTTGTTCAGGGGAGCTCACAGAGTTTTCCTCACTTCCAGTCCTCACGTTTGTAGATCTTGTTCTCACCATCTTAGAAAATCTTGGCTTTTTATACGTTTCCCACATACGGCTCCAATTGTTGTTGCACAAAACAACAATAAAAGTGTGCTGACGTCGATATTCGTACTTAGTCTCCACGTGTCTCCAAAAAGCTTCTGTAAAACAAGAAAAGTCAGAGAGACGCAGGGGTGGTTCCCTGCGTAGATACTCCGATGCTTAAGTCAGCAAAAAGGTCTTCAGTATTGGGAAGCGTAAAAGCCAGTAGTCAAAAAATTAGAGAGTAAAATTGTACCTGGGGGCCTATTTATAGGCCAAGATTCTAGGTTAATTTCTGGGGATGAGTCCTTTTCTTGCTGAGAGTTTGTGTCCTGATATAACACAAGTTCCTTGAAAATCGGGAGCTTCCGGAGCCTGTCGCCAGCGAGGGACTCATAGCACGTGGCACGTTGTGGCGCCAGGGGTCTGTCGCTAGCGGGAGCCGAAACCGTGTGCCACGTGTCGCCATATGACTGAAGGCGACGGACTGGGAATCTGTCTCCCGCGCGGTAGGTTATGCATGCCATGTGTCGCGTTATGATTGCAGGCGACAGACTACGAGTCTGTCGACAGCCGACAGGTATGATCACGCACTTCTACCTCTGTCGCCGAAGGCCACGTGGACCCAGAGGCTGTCGCCCAGCGACAGGTGTGACGCGCTTTGCCTCTGTCGCCTATGGACAAGTGGACCAGTGAGTCTTTACCATGTGGTAATCTCTGACGCTATTGGGCCTGGCCTAACACGGGTAGACTTTGTCATATCAATTTTAATTCACAAATTGGTAGAGGCAGGGGTCCATTTTAGCAAGTAAAGAAAAGCATTCATTCATAACTAGAAAAGTGGTGCGCATGTAACATTTTCCCTAGAATAACATTGAAGTTCCAAAATCATTTTTTTAAATCTTATAATGTTAAGCAATAGAAGAGTTTATAGTTAATTTTTCATTGTATTTGCGTATAACATAATTTTTTTATGTAAATAATAGATATTTTTACTTATTTTAACGATTCGAGATTAATTTTATTTGAGATTTAGTCACAGTTAAAGCTCTTTATTTTTTTCTAAAAATATGTTTAATAAAAATAGAACTTCAAAATTTTTCACACAAATTCAATTTACGTTGTCAATTAAACCGTAACTCATGTTGGTGCTACCTGTACATGTTGGTGTCACAGACAGAGCCAGAGCAAGACTGACAGATACCCAATCTCGATTTTCCAAACTAGTCTTGTCTTTTTGTGCTAAATTCTGCAGCAACAAAACAAACTATTCATTGCTCTTGGTTTTTTGTTCTGACCATTCATTGCTCTCTGAAAAGAGAAACTCTATATAAACTGTTTTTTTTCTCGCACCTTATTTTATACTCTAAATTACTGTTTATATAAGAGAAAAAATAGGTGTAAAACTAAAAAAAAAAAAGGTGTGAATAGAATCATTCTTCTGAAAATTAATATTCATCTAGAGGAAAGTATTTTTCATAGTTTGTTTTTATGTGCTAAAGTCTTGTTTATCGCTTTACTCCATAAAAAAATAATTATTTCATATATTATTGGCACTTTACAAATAAAATTAAGATCATAATACATATATTATTTTTTATTTTTTATTTTTTAATAGTTTTATAAGATATGTATCATGATTCTAATTTTATTTGTAGAGAAAAAAACTGTATCAAAGATGTATGAAATAAGTATCCTAAAAAAATTTTGTTTGTTGCAAAAGTAATTTTACAAATAATATTAAAAATTTAGTGTGTATTTTTATTATATTAATTAATTTTTATAATATTGAAAAGAGTTTGTGATAATTTTAATTTTTTCAATAACAACTTTTTTTTTGATATAAATGATAAAAATTAAAAAGAGATAAATATAAAAAACTATTAATAATTTTTTTTATTTTATACTTAATCATTTAATTAATATTTTTTTCATGCTTATATTTTTTTTAATCAAGTAAAACCTTGATGATAATATATAAATAATTTATACATATAAAATATATAAACTGACAGTATATAGTATTTATATACTGATAATACACTAATTAAAAATGTGCAAAATAAAATATTGAACTTAAAAAAAATCTATTGTTAATATTTTAATATTTAAAAATTTTAATCTTATTAAATAAAAATATTTTATTAATATAATAATATTTTATGTAAAATTAAATTAAATCATAGTTGAAAAAAATCATATTTAAGGTCTAAAAAGGTTAGAATTACACTCACTAATTTCATAATGACTTTACATATAAATAATTATTTTTTAAAAAATATCTTTTTCTTTTCAAAAACATAAGATAATTTTCAAAAATATGACCTAATTTTTTATTGATCAATTAATTTTTTGTTATCTAAACATTAAAAAAATATAAAAAATTATTTTTCGACAAACAATTTTAATAGAATCAAACAGAGCCTAAATAATAAAGAAGGGAGTTAGTCGATAAATAAAACTTTAATACTGTACCCAAAAAAAAAAACTTTAATAAGCTAGACTTATCTGACTTCTGAATAGATTCCCCCCACAAGCAATAAGTACCGCACTGCTAATAATAAAAAAAGTAATTTTTGAATCTATTTATTTATTAAAAAGATATCAATAATTAAAAAAACAATTATAAAAATTACGAATTTTTAAGAATTCTTCTAAATTGTGAACTCTGACGCAGCAACCGCACTAGTAAAGGCAACGCCCTGGCCTCTCTGTGTTCTACGTCTTGAGTTTTGTTTCTGAAACAAAGCGGAAGAAAAACTCTCCTGTTAACAATATGTCGCTTCTTTCAGATCTTGTTAACCTTAATCTCTCAGACTGCACTGAGAAAATCATTGCCGAGTACATATGGTTGGTCTCTAATCTTCTTCTCTTTTGGACAAAATCATTTTTTTTTCTGTAGTTTCTATACATATACTTCTTTGGTTTCAAACTGTCTTAACTCACTGTTCCCCTCGATGGGTTTGTGTTTTATTTTTGCATATTCTCTGTTTTACTTGCTAACATGATGGAGGAAGTTTCTCTTTTCAGTCAATAACAGGGTCTTTTTCTCTTATGGTTAATCTTTCTGTTTTGAAACGTGGAAATGCTGATTTAATACTTGCAACTTAAAAGAATCCAAAAATCTTGTGTTGTTATCTTTTACAGTAAATTTTTTCGGTTGCTTGCTTTCTCCCTAATGATGGGTATGCTTTGCTTTTGATTTGCTTCTTCTCTTTCGATTGTTCAGTAGCTTAACAAGCAATTTCCATGACAACTTCTCTTTTGCTTTTGAGTCAAAGTCTCAAAATCACAAACTTCTTCCCCATGCTTTCCATCTTTGTTACTAATGGAAGCTTTCGTTTTTAAACTATTGAATAGGATCGGTGGATCCGGCATGGACCTCAGAAGCAAAGCAAGGGTAATTGATTTTCTCACCTTTCAAGTTGTTTTTCTGTTATTTGCCTATATAATATGATCGATTTTCCTTCTTTTGTTTCTGTTGTTGTTGTATAAAGACTCTTTCTGGGAGGTATAAGCCCTGTCAAGAGCCTCCCAAGTGGAACGAGCTGTCTTGTATCCAATAACTTGGGCAAAGACAGTAGGTCTCATTGTGGTATGTTTATCTCTTCTTTTTTTTTGAGAAAAACATAAAATCGGAATCTTTGGTTCTTCAGCCTTTGATGTATTTTTATTTTTGTTTATATTTTCAATGAAATGGGATAGTCCTCAAGCCATCTTCAAAGATCCATTTAGGAGGGGTAACAATATTCTCGTAAGTTCTGTTTCATCTTGCTATGTTTTGTAATTTGTCTCCATTTTCTTCGCACTTAAATGTATTATTGACTGCTGACTTTCATCATATGATTGAGTTAGGTCATGTGTGATGCTTACACTCCAGCTGGTGAGCCAATTCCCACAAACAAGAGATACAACGCTGCTAAGATATTTGGCCATCCTGATGTGGTCGCTGAAGAACCCTGGTATTTCATCTCTTGCCCAGTAATTCTTCTATTTTTGTTTGATTAAATTGGTTAAATTGGACAAGGCCTAGGGGTCGGCACAAGCTTAGCTTGACTCGTTACTCGAATAGCTCAAAAATAAACGAGTCAAACTTTAATAATCATCGAGAGTAATTTGACTTATTTACATCCCTAATTAGGCTTATGGGTAAGGAGAGAGTATCTCAGACTCTGTGACTTAATATCTGTGCTTTTGTATATTTGTGTTGATTTGCTTTCAAGCTGGTATGGATGACAGGTATGGAATTGAGCAGGAGTACACCTTGTTGCAGAAAGATGTTAAGTGGCCAATTGGATGGCCTCTTGGTGGCTACCCGGGACCTCAGGTAATGAATCTTTCTTTCCTTCAAAGGTTATTTTGTTTCATTTTTAATTTTATTTGCTTTTTTGTTCTCTATAATTAATTGATTGCTACACTCGTAGTTATCTGTCTTTTTTAAAGCTTTTGTCTGTTTGCTACCAACTTTTGGTCATCCTAGGAATAAAGTTATCATCTAGTCGTCATGCACTCACACTAGCATGTGATTACTCTTTTGTGATGCCATTTTGTTCAGATATTCTGAAAAAGCAGTTTAATAACATACTCTTTTTCTAGCGGGCATATCAGGACATATTGTAGCTTTTGAATTCTTTGCTTTAGAGAAGTAGTAATGGCTGACTCAGATGTTTTTGTTGTTTCTTGACAGGGACCGTATTATTGCGGTGTTGGTGTCGACAAAGCCTATGGCCGTGACATTGTGGATTCTCATTACAAAGCTTGTTTGTATGCTGGAATCAATATTAGTGGCATCAATGGAGAGGTGATGCCAGGACAGGTAGAATGCCTATATATATTCTTATATGTTTATTGTAAGTGTTATGTAGCCGATTGTTGGGCTGCTTCATTGTTTCTTAGTTATTACTGATTATGTTTAGCTTAATCTCTCTTCATCTTTTATAGTGGGAATTTCAAGTTGGTCCAGCAGTTGGCATCTCTGCTGGAGATGAGTTGTGGGTTGCGCGATACATTTTGGAGGTAATTGCTCATGTTTTAGTTAAGATTATCAACATATTTGCTTCTTCTCTAGTTATTCTGACCCGAATATTTTTGTTTCTGAATTACAGAGGATTACTGAGATTGCTGGAGTGGTGCTTTCCTTTGATCCTAAGCCAATTCAGGTTATAATTGTTGGATCAATTACCTTTTCTTTTGCTCCCTTTTGGTTTAAACAATGTGTTCCCCTGCTTTGTTCCAAATTAACTAGGGACCTTATGCTTACTTATTTTTAATCCCAGGGAGACTGGAATGGTGCTGGCGCTCACACAAATTACAGGTACATTTTTATATATATTGAGAAGTTGATGGAGAAGTAATCAAGTACTTTAGTTTTCTTCTTTTTACTCGTTATGAAGTTCATATCATGTTTAGTACAAAGTCCATGAGATGTGATGGAGGCTATGAGGTTATCAAAAAGGCAATTGAAAAGCTTGGGTTAAGGCACAAAGAACACATTGCTGCATATGGTGAAGGCAATGAGCGCCGTCTCACCGGGAGACATGAGACCGCTGACATCAACACCTTCTTATGGGTAAAAATGAGACCACCTTTTACATGTTACATAAGACTTTTTTTTATTGGATTTTATGTTTTGCTTTTCTGTGCATTTCATCCAAACTAGTTCATCATGAAAATGTTTACATTGATCACTGTCATGTCAATTGCAGTTCAGATTTCCTTTTTTCAAGTTTCATTTTGAGCTGTGATTGAACTAATTACCTCATGACAGACTTCTTTATTCTGTTATAATTTCTTTGGTGTGCAATCTCCAAAACTGCTCCTTGCAAAAAAATTTATCTGATCCAACTGTTCTTTACATTCCAACTGTTGGATAGGGTGTTGCAAACCGTGGGGCATCCATTCGTGTTGGCCGAGACACCGAGAAAGCCGGAAAAGGGTATTTTGAGGACAGGAGGCCAGCTTCAAACATGGATCCATATGTTGTCACTTCCATGATTGCAGAAACAACCATCTTGTGGAAACCATGAGGGCATAGATGGCCCATCTTAGCTATGTTATTGTTCTCTTTCCATGGCACAAAGGAAAAGAGCTATGATTTTCAGTAGGATACACTCATTTCTTTTCACTTAGTTATAACTTTCTTGCCATTTTCACGCTGCATCATCAATGGTTGCCCTTTTATTTGAGGTTGCAAGGTAGTTTCTGGTACTTTCTTGGAATTACAGTTGTGCTTTCATATTAAATAATTATGATTGCTTATATTAATAATAAAATATGAAAGGGCTGTGGGTTTTGAATTTCAATATCAGTTAAATATGCTATCTTTGCCTTGCATTTTTTACCCTCAGTTGTTGCAATTTTGTGTCGAAACTTCATTTATGCTCCTTCACAGCTGTGCTCAATTATACCACCATTGCCGCTATCTCAACGTTTACCCAACACTATACCAAAACACCTTCGACATCTGAAAGCCTGTGATTTAATCAACCCCCATACCTCAACGTGGCATCTTCGTTTAATTCTACTGTATCTGCCGGACATAATAATTCAGCAAATAAAGGGCATTCCTCTTCCTCTTTTCAATACAAAAGATCACTATCAAAAGGAGGAAGTTTCACAACAAAATTTCTATGCAATAATACAAGACGCTTATTCTCAATACCTTATCCCCTGAATGTCACTACAATGGAAATTTATTTGGAACACCCAAGTTTTATCTAATATAAAGTTTTTCATTTTTCACTTCCATCCTCCCATATGTCAACTCAGTAACAATGATGATGAAACCATACACCATCTCTTTAATACTTGCACCTATTTCTTGACTCTTTGGTCTTTGTGATAGTGTTTGCTCCAGAATTAATTCACTTTGGTGAGAGACATGATACCGTAAAAAACGTGTTCACTTAAGATGTGATATGAAATGTTTTCTTTTACCATCTTAATCGACTATGTTCAAACATAATGACTATAAAAGGAGGTGAAAATCAAGGAAAAACACGAGTTTTACAAGAGATCTATAATGTAGTTACAATTATGAGAATCATTATGCATCAAAGCTTAGTTTTTAAAAATTATTCTTGGTCATTGCATTGTTGAAACAAGGTATTCATAGTGCTCAAAAATCAGTTCATGCTAAGTCTACTTACTTAGATTTTCCATTGTTTGGCTAAGTCAATGAAAAATATTTTTTGTTATTTGTTTTTTTTAATCTGTTTTTTTTCAAATGATATTAACATAACTAATAAAATGTTAAAACTTATTTATTATTTATTAATTAATTTATTAATATAAAAAATAATTTTATTTTGAAAATATAAATTAAAATATTATATTATTAACACATTTAAAAGAAAACTATTTATTATTACTATGTTAATATTTTTAAAAATTCAAGTAATATCACTATTTTAATATATATATAATATTAATAATATAATAATATTTTGAAATATTAAAAATATTTATACTATTAAAGTAATTATATTTTACACTAAAAGTATTTATGATAAAAATCATAACAAAGTACTATTTATTTATATTTACTATTAAAATATTAATATAAAAATATTTGTAAATAAAATATAAAAATATTATTTCTTAAATTAAAATGTTAA
This sequence comes from Heritiera littoralis, assembly GCA_031772115.1. Taxonomy (NCBI): domain Eukaryota; kingdom Viridiplantae; phylum Streptophyta; class Magnoliopsida; order Malvales; family Malvaceae; genus Heritiera; species Heritiera littoralis. Next base: position 3,070,935 of record JAPDPK010000063.1, read on the forward strand.
TAACTTATTAAAAATATTAATTATTAAAATAATAAATATATCATTTATTAAATTAGTATTTATTATTAAAAAATAATATAACATTGTTTATTATTGAAATGTTAAAACTATTTACTTTTAACAATATACAAAATAAAATATTTAAACTCAAAATATTGAAAGATTTTTAATGTTAATATTTAAAAATATAATCTAATTAAATAAAAATATTTTACCAATATAATATTATTTTATGTAGGGTCAAATTAAATTAAAATTAAAAAAAAATCATATTGGAGGTCTAACTTGAGTAGAACTATAATCACAAGCTTGATAAATAATTTTACACATAAAAAACTATTTTCGAAAAATATTTTTTTATTTTCTTTGTTAACAAAAAAATGGATGTAGGAGGGGCTGACCCACTTCCCGGGCAGACGCAAATAGATGCCCACCTCATCAGGAGCTATCAACATGACTCAAACCCACGACATGAGACCAAAGGCTTAACGAGCGTAACCAGCTAAACTCACCCCTAGGAGCATAACCAAATAAAATATTTTTTTATTTTCAAAAGCATAAAACAATTTACAAAAAAAAATGACCTGATTTTCTTTCATCTAAAAAATTATTTTTCGTTGATTAATTAATTTTCTATCAATCAGATAATAAAAAATATAAAAATCGTTTTCTAAAAACTATTTTTACTTTTTAATGAACCAAAAGAACCAAAGGCAAGGCAGGGGGCATGCCGGCATGGCATGAGTTTGCTTTTTCTCCTTACGCTGGCAAAGAAAACATATAGGAAACCCAAAATCTCCTTTCGACATTTAAACCCAGGGTTTTAGGGAAGAAAAGCCCCTGCACCACCGAAGGGAAGATGTTTCTACGTAAAGCAGCTGTTGGTTTGCTAAGGAGAGTTCGCCTTCCTTCTCAGTCCATCTCCGCTGCTGCTTCTCGTGCAGCGACGGCAACCGCCACTGCATTGCCGTTCTCTGTTTCTAGTACGTTTCTGAAAATTTCAATATTTGTGATCTTATTTCTGTTAATTTAGTGAAAGAGGTTCAATTCTTAGATTAGAAGGCCAATTATATGGATTATTTCCCCAAGCCTTCATCCTTTTGTTTTGGGTTGTCTTTTTCTTAGGTATCGTTTCGTTGTTACTTCTTAACAATGTAAATGTTTTGGTGACAAATTGCTTTAGTTTACTTTTGCATATTAGAATTGCCGTTGCATTTTAGTCATTTTTATTTGCTTTTGCTTCATTCGGAAAAGCCAAACGGGAAAGAGCAAGAGGGAAAGTTGCAACCTTACTCTGTCCTAATGGTCCTTCTCCTATGCTGGTTAATTTTTTTTTTACCTGTTCCATTATATATTTCTTTCTGATATTATAGATTTTGATAATATTATTGCAGGAAAAATCAAATTCCCCTATCAAATTGGTTATGGAAGTTCGTGGAGTACGAATCACTCTAATCCTCCTATATGGGTTATTCTAACTGTACAAGCGGGTATATTTTTTTTATTTTCTACAAATTAACTTTAAGTAATAGTGTTTCTTTTTTCTCAATTCTTTGCTCTGCAATGTAAGTTAACAGGAGATTGGCTGTCTTTAGGAAACTAATTATATTGAAGTCAAACTGGGAATACTTAATTCATCTTCCAGTGTTGAGTTACATGACTGACATCAATAGCTCATGTTTGAAAAATTCGAATTTTATTAAGGTAGCATTTTGGTTAAATGTTAATTTTAGTCTTTCAATTTCATTTAATCAAGTTTTGTAGCATAATATTCTTTTTCATTTAATCCAGTAAAATTAGTAACTTCATTTGATGGCTTCTATGGTTCTATTATACAACATGTGCAGCGTGTGGATTGTTTTTTTTCCGCTTGGCATGCCACGTATATGCTTGATATGGCATTTTTATTTTTTTTCTTTTCAATTTTCCATTTGTTCCCCCCTCTTTTTTTTTTCCCTCTCTTCGACCGTGGATAATACCTGTCTTGTCAATATTTTCCTCTCGCCTACTGTACTTATCTTTACCTTTGCACTCTATATAATTTTCTTTGTTTTAACCAAAGTTCTTTCTACTGCCTGTCAGCCATACTCCCAATAAAACTAAAAAGGAAAGGAGAATAGTTGTTTACTAACTTAAAGCATTTTTTTTAATCTAATGGGATTCTTGGTTGATGAGCTACACTACACTTGCCTCCTATCGACGTTTTCCTTTAGATCATAGAGAGCTTGTTGCTATGTTCCTGGATCCTCTTAGTTTCCCTTTTGGCTTTCTGGGCATATGCTTAATATGCAAACCCGTAAATTCTAGTACTTTGTTGTTGCTTTTTAGGGTTAGAAATGGAACATTAGAAAAGGCTAGTGCTTTCTTCCTTTGGGTCAAAACTGGTTTGAAATTTGCTGGTCTTTCAAAATTCAAAATGTTGTTGAATTTCTTTGTAGCAGATGTGAGAGTTTACATCTTTTTCAAGATTTCTTGGTGTTTCAATCAAGAATTTTTTGGACATATAGTACTGTATTCCGCTCTCTTTCCTATGTCTAATATATTTTTGAGAGAAAATTGTTTTTACTATTTTCTTTTAAAGTTTAATTGTTTGAATTAAGCCTTGGCTAGGAATGCAAACAAAGAACATTGGCATTTTGATGTCATGTTCCGCGTTCAAGCCTATTGTTCTTTGAGTTGATCATGAATTTGTCTCATGTATTACAATTCTTTTGGAAGTTGTAGTTAGCATTGATTTTTTTGCTGGATAATGGTTGTTGGATCTGGTTCTGGTTCCTTTCTTGGGTTTTTCTTTTATTTTCTGGAATAAGGAATGAGAGAATAGGGAAGAACAAAAAATAGGACAAGTGGCCAAAAAATTTGACATCATCTTCTTCAAATTTCAAAATTTTGTGAAAATACCACGTCAGTTTGGTGTAAGGTACATTAGTGAAGTCAGTGTCCATGTTAGCAATGTTAACGGTAAAATTTTGATGATGCTAGCAATTTGATTGACATTAACAAATCCTTAAAGTAAGGGGGTGTGATTTATATGAAATATTGTTGAGTGACTAAATTAGCAACTTTGATTAAGTACAAGGACTAATTGCTAATTTGATCAAACTAAAAGAAGTCATGGATAAAACACACTTAATTAGCTAACAAATCCATCGCTACCAAGTCCTCTATCAATACCTTGAACATCACTATGAAACCTAAAATCCTCCAAAATAGCTTAGGTTCTTGCTATTAGCGATCATACTAGTCTTGGGCTTGCCCATTTATCAAGAAACCTTCCATCTAAACCTGTATTCAACTAAAGCCTAAATCATGTCAACAAAACCAAAATTAAAAAAAATCTAAAAAAAACTTACATTACTTTTAGAAGCTCAAAATTTAATCTGGTTGTGGAGCACATATCGTCGTTATTACCAAGCATTTCTTTCTCTGATATGTAATGCTAGAAAAATAGGACAGGGAGCCATTAGAAAGGGAGAAAAAGGATAAAAAAATATATGGGAGTGAGATAGAGAGAGAAAATGAAGGGGGGAGAAGAAGAGAGAGGAGGAATGATACTGAATGGATGTTAGTGATTTTACTGTGATTGGCGGCTCTTGGAGAGAAATGGAGCAGTTGCAATATTTAGTGAGAAAGATAAGTTGTGTTAATGCATTTGGAATTGAAAAAGTTGAATAAAAAAAAAATGTAAAGAAAACTTTACTATTATATATGCATAATTGCATTAAGTTCTTTTTGAACTTTAACCCATCTGTGCAGACTGACACACATACAGACACTTACAAAAACACGCATACAGATACATACATTGTACAAATAAAAGCTACAAATTTAGAACGAAAAGTTGCTGTAGGTAACAGATTCCTTTTGCTATTTAATGATTTAATTGCTTTTTTCATCAGTATTTAGTTCCAATTATTAAACATTTAAAATATATTAATTCGCTTCGGTCTCACGTTTTCCATGTTTTTCTTTTTGGGTTCAAAACTTGCGTACTTCTATTTTTAAAAAAAAAATGCAAAGAAAACTTTTCCACGTCTCATGTCTGTATTAATTCTTCATTGTCAGAACCATTATCCTAGCGATCTCTCCTTTTTTTTTTCAAAATCAAAGGCACCCATATCCTTCCTCTAAATAACAAAGCTTTTGAGTTGAACCAAAGCAAGAAATACTCTACATTGAATGCTTTAAGATGTAGCTAAACATCCAAACAAAATGCTTTAGCTATTTAAAAAGTACTTTTAAGCCTATCTTAATTATTTCTTTCGATTGGTTATTATTTTATGAACAATTACTGCATAAAAAATTCTTTATTGATGACTTTGTTTTCTTTGCAGCTATAATTTTGGGGATAAATGTCAACCCTGCTTTAGCAGATAATGAGTCAATTCAAAAAAGTTCAGAAAGTGATGAGCAAGGTGCTAACATTGTTGGATTACGCAAAATTGAGGATGGCTCTGTGATATCTAATGTACACACATCTAAGTGGAGAATTTTTACGGATAATGGGAGAGATTATTTTTTGCAGGCAAGCATTTTTTGCACAACCTCTTGTCTCTTTGTTTTAGTTTTTGACTTGCTCTTTCCCTCTTACTTTTATAAATAATAGGGAAAACTAGAGGAAGCAGAAAAGTTCTTCCTTTCTGCAATCCAAGAAGCTAAAGAAGGATTTGGGGACAGGGATCCCCATGTCGCATCTGGATGCAACAATTTAGTGAGTCAACTTCTCAAATGCTTTTGGCTATTATTATGGTATATGAAGCACAAATACTTCAAACACTATGTTTTGGTATCTTATCATGTGCAGTATCCTGATGCTTCCAATACTTCTGAATACATCTGATACTACACAAATAAAGAAAAGGAATTATCTTTGATATTTCAGGAGTACTTATTGGTAGTTGAGCCATAATACATGATTTGCCAAAGATATGTATTTTTTTGATAAATTGATATTGAGGTTTAGATGTTTTTTCTATAGTTTACGACTTTGAATGATTTAAAAGAGTTGCTTCTAAAGGTAAAAGATTTAAAATAGCTCTGATCAGACTATTACATATATATATATATTTATTTTTCTGTTATTCTCTCTGAATCACACTACGAAGAAAGGATCTTCATACTGCTTATTTTCTTGTCACTTATATCTTAATACAATTTTAGGAGTTAAGGGTTTTTTTTTTTGGGTAAAATGAGGAATATAATAGTAATTTTGACCTTATGATGGATAAATGGCTCATTGGTATTTTTATAAATTTCAAGCAAAAATTTTCATTTTAATTATGACTCTTCTTTTTGTACTATAAAATTTTTAGATATACTTAGTCTTGTGTTAGCTTCAATGGTCTATAGTGTAGAAACATTTGGTGCAAAATTCTGAATCGAATCTTGAATCTTCATCTGTGTTGTTTAAAATTTCTATGAAGTCTAGAACTAGTGTGCCAAGAGAGGTCAGAGTCTCTGGCAGCCAAACCTGATTTTGATAGTAGCAAATGAAACATTATCAGGTAGGTTTTCTTTGGTAATTTTCAGTAATATAACAGCTATGATCACTGGGAAAAAGTTCAAAACCATGGGCTGTTTTCCTTTATTAACTTCTTTTTCGATTTTGGATGTTCTTTCATCCGTTTCACTTGATTGGTGTCTATAGGAATTGCTCAAGAGCAAAAACTGATGCTGATGTTCGTCGATTTTTTTGGTTTTTATGTTTAATGTTTTTGTGGCTGGAAAACTGATTCTCAAACTCTAACTACTTTGAAATTTCGATCACAGGTTCAAATCCATCTTACACCTTTGGGAATGTTTAGCAAACCATTAGTTGTCTTATATTTGCTCTAGGTGTCCACATTTTCCAAATGAAAGTGTAAAGCTGACAATTCTGCTGACAATTCTTTCTGCCTATGGAAATTTCAATAAAAAGTTTTTTTTCTCTATTTTTCTTCTCTGAATCTATTTATTTACCTTGCATTATAGCTGCTTCTGTTTAAGAAATTCATTGCCTTTTTCCCTTTACATTTTTCCCATTCATCCTTTTCAGGCAGAGCTTTACAGAGTTAAAAAGTCATTCGACAAGGCAGAGCCTTTGTATTTAGAGGCCATCAGCATATTAGAGGAGGCATTTGGCTCCGAAGATATACGGTGTTTAGCATGTTACTTTGTGAACTATGAAAATATTCGTATAAGGATCAGATCTCTAGTATATTTGTTTTGCTCATTTGTCTTTCACATATAGTTTATTAGCTTTCTAATAATTATTTCTGTTTCTGATGCCCTACACCATATAGGATCTGCTTTGTTTAGTATTATAACTGTCAACTCAGGTTAGTTTCTGATGCAGAAGAAACCAAGGCTAATTCAAAGTAGGTTTCAAGGAGAAGACTAAGATTTTGTATTTGATTACCTTCTCGCTTGGGTTTCATATCTGGTTTTGCACTAAGAAATTAATTCATATTGAGGGATTATTAAATGAGGAAAGAAGGAATTAATCGGATATGTGAAAAGCATAAAGTACGAGATGACAGATTGAGAATCCAAAGCAACTTGGTTTCAATAATCATTCTAATCTGTAAACTCCTCCTTAGCACCATGCATTTTGCTTCTCTTAATAGAAGATAGTTATTGTTGTTTTCAGTTTTAATATTTCATTGAAATTGGACTTATGCAGAGCAACTTGCTGTTGTTTTGAAAATTCAAGTTCAAAAGTCAGCTCCTAATCTTATTAACCATTGAACCATTTAATATGAGCCTACAATTTGAAACCTGACAAAACAAATTCAAAAGTTTAAGATGCCAAAACCTGTCACCACTACATTCTTCAGTGAAAATGGTGCTAGCAGTAATGTTTATTACTAGGCAAATGATACTTAGTCTATTTTTCCAACCATTAAGACAAATCTGATAGACAGGGAATTCCCACATATGAAGTAAACCAATGCTCCTATGTTGTCCAAAATCTTTTGCACCGTTGAAGGTTTCCATTGGAGATGGTCTTTATCCAAACATGAAATTTATTTTGAATCAATCTCCTTCAGGAAATTAGTAATTGCTATTTTTTTGACATACTAGATTTTCCAGTTTTATTGTTCAAGAAGGTAGGTGTCCCTGAAGGCAGATTCTTTCAAGCAGACTTACATTCATTGCTATTATTAACACATTCAGCTATTCCAATGTACCAAAATAGTTGTAAATTCTTCATTGGACACCTTCAAGTAGCATGTTTATGGTTTTGCTCTGTCTTTGTTCAGCGATTTTGGTATGATTGGCTGGATACACGCAACTACCTTAATATTTTTTATTTATAATTGCTCATTAAACTCTATTTTCCATATTAATACAGTGTGGGAGTTGCGTTGCACAACCTCGGGCAGTTCTATCTTGTCCAGAGAAAGTTTGAAGAGGCTCGGATAAGCTACGAGGTAGTAGAACATGTTAAAGGTGCATTAACATAGAGACCTTTTTGATGATCAATATTTCTGCCTGTATCAATTTGGATCTAGTGGATTTGCATAAGTAGTTTAATCGTATACTCTTGCTGGTGGGTCATGTCAGGCATGAAAACTGTGAGGAAGAAACGGTGAGTAAACTTGGGTTGGGGGGGGGGGGGGGTGTATAATGGATATTGTAGATCTCTTATGGGAGTATATGCCGAAAAAATGCCATTTATAACATCGTGATCCCCTTTGGGAACAGTAGCTAAATCAGGGTGTTATCTAAGAAAAAGAAACACTGTTTTGCGAGAAAAACCAAAATCACAGTGGGTATAGGTGAAGTTTACCCTATAGTTTTTTGTGCTATTCAAGTATTTCTGGTTTGTTTGCTATTTGTAGTTTGCTTCTAGCTAGTAGGGAAGGTTATATCGGGAAAGCCAGACACAGCTCCTTAGTTATTCTTAGAGAACTTGGATCATTTGATGCATTGTAAGAATATTGAATAGCATTTCCCTGCTCTGATTATTACGTAATCTAGATGTCAGGGAATCGCAGTATTAGATATTTTAAATAGCTAGTCCTTTTGTAACCAAAAAAAAAAAAAGCTTGTCCTTTTTTGGTTAAACTTAAAAATAACTTTTCCCTTTCTAGTGTCCCTGCTTCATTTTAAAGTGATCATTGTGGTCTCCAAATCAAGAAATTATGTATCATCCCTTGGTTTGGGATGGGGATGTCTAGTTGAGAACCTCATCGTATTTTGAGGTGGAACTTGTATCAATTCCAAAGAATGTGTTGAAGCATCATGCCTAGAATACCTTTGTTGTGCTTTCTTTTTTGATTTAAAAATTCATTATTATTATTATTTTTAATTTTATACTCTTGTTTAACCATCCAATGCTTAAGTCTAAATAGCCTAGCTACAATTTGATAGATTAATTTTCTACGTGCTTCACTATGTTGACTCTTACTTGAACAGGTAGAATCGATAGTTGTTTCATGTGTATTATGTTTTAGTCTATATTAATAATTTGTATGTATTTCTGCATTAAATTCTATGGTATACAACAATATGTTTAATTTAATTGAATTCAATGGCATTCGTCTTCTATGTCTGTATGTTGATGTTTGTCTACCTATTGATACTTTGGTAATTACAGTTTTTGACAACTTGGAACTAATTTCTTTCCTTTTTTTTTTGGGTTTGGTAACTCCTTTGATAGCGTGCTTTAAAGGTATGAATCAGATTTCAGCATAGGTATGTCTTCATGTAGATATTTATATGCATTGCACAGAGACAGATGATTTGAGAAAATTCTCTTTCCTAATGATTTTCAACTTAAAATGCATTTTGTAACTCCAATTGAGATTAGTTTTCCTTTTCTCAGTTATACTTTCAATAGCATGACTGAATTTATACTACGTAATGATTCAGATAAAAGGGCGTATTTTGGGATGTGGCAACATAGATTATGCGGATACAATGTATCACCTTGGAATGGTAATGATTTAAATCTTCATATCATTTTGGCGCCCTTTTGTTTTTGTTGTTTTATTTATTATTTATTTATATTTTTGCTATAGCCTCTTCTTAGATTATTAATAATTTCTTTTCCATGTGGTCTGCTCATTTTTCTTCTATAATGTGCTTCATTGGTTGGAGATTTACATTTTGTTCTTCAATCCACTTTGCAAATGATTACAATTCCAAATCCTTAAGAATCCGTTTGGATAAGGTATTTTAAAAGAGAAATTTATTTTAATCAAGATATTTAAAAGTCTAAAATCCAATTATTTTGGCAAAAAAATTGAAGAATTTCAGAATTTAGGAGGAATTTCAGATTTTAGGAGGAATTTCAATAGAGAATTCAAGAGGCTTAAATTCCCTTTTGAAAATCCACTTAAAGAGGTAGTTTTTAAAATTTCTCCAAATCTTCTTTAAACAAAAATATCGTTGTATTTAAATATAATATATTCTTATGTTTTCCATTTTGTTAATAGTATCGTTAAATTCTTACAAATCTAATGATATCTCTATTGTTATTATTTTTTTATATTTTTCATTTACTTATATTTAATATCATTAATTTTCTTTTATAATTATTTCTTATTTCATCAAATTATAAGTATTTTTTTAAATATAATCTATGTTCTTATGTTTTTCATTTTATTAATAATATCTATAAATTTTTACAAATCTAATGATACCCATATTGATTTTTTAAAAATATTTTTCCTTATATTTAATATCATTTTTTTATAATTATTTTTTATTTCATGAAATTCTAATAGTCAAAATTTCTTATAAAAAAATATTTATCTAAACAACATAATTACAAATGCTAGTATTTTAAATTGATGTATTATAAAATGATTTCATTTTGAATTTCCTCAAAATTTCAAATTCCCATCCAAATGCACCATAGGTGTGTGCTTGGTTGAGGAATTTCAAGGATGGGTTCCATTTTTTAGAAAGAACTTCAAAATTATAAAATCAAATTCTCTTGGCAAATTAGAAGTTGGGATTGTCAAAATTCTTGGAATTTAGATAAGAGATTTTGGTTACCCAATTTTAATTTCAAAGTCCAAATCTTAGGTGGAAGTTGAGAAATTCCTTGGTTTTTTTAATAAGACATCAACATTTATTATGTTTTCTTTCTTATGTAGCTTTTAATTTTTTTAACTCTTAACTACCACAACTCATTTTTTTTTTAATTATACTTGTTATTTTTTTTATATTATTACTAATACAATTTTACGAATCTAATGACACTGATATTGGATATTTTTATCTATTTTCTTAAAATTTTCTATCCCTTACATGGTTATTCTTTTTTTCTTTTTCTCATCAAATTCCAATACTTAAAATTTCATTCTAAGAATTGAGTAAATAACACCAAACTCCTTCAGTTTTATCCCTAATTAAGCTTAATGCTGTTAATGGAATATGAGCTTTTACGAGAAAACCAATTTGGGTATGATTAGCTTTGAATGCAAAACAGAGGTGTTAAGTCAGCCTCTTGGTATTTCAATCCAACGTTTGTCATTCATCATGAACTACCAAAAACTTTATATGTATGATTTCACCACAATAATAGTTTATTGGAATGCTTAGACTTCTTTGATCAATTTAAAAGAGCATTGAAGAAAAGAAACTGAAAACGATTTGGGTTTGCTGCAACAAAAGTATCTGGTTTTCTCGAGTCCTTGCTTTGAAGCGAAAAAGTGGACTTGTGAAGATGTTTTGGTTCATTAAATCATGAAAAAAAAATTCATCAATTTCTTCTTGACAAGTGAAACCGTAACCTACTCATGCATGCCTAATAAAGATGGACATTTTTGGCATCTCCTGAGTCTCGTGTGAGGCCATTCCTTTTTTTTAACATAGTTTTAAAATTCTCTAGCTTATGGTGCATTGATAGCTGGAGTTTTCAGCAATATACGATGCAACCTTCTGCGTCGGAGTGTAGGATTTCTAAACTGTTGGACTTGAGTGTAATTAAGTACAAAACTAAGGGAGTTTGTGTAATTTAATCTAAGAAATACTTATCCAAACAATGCTGTGGAAAAGAGGGAAATCTGGATTTGATTACCCAGTCCTGGTTTCCTTATTTTCTGCAGTAATCTTTTCCTTTTCTTTTTAGTTAGGAAAGTCTGAACTTAGAAAGAAATAAGAGTTATTAGATGTTTTAGGAATTGTAATTAGTCTTGTTATTCTGTTTCCTATTTTTTATGCTCTCCACTGCTATAAGGAGAGGGTAATTCTCTTGTAATTAGTGTGTGATAAAATTAAAAAGGTTCTCTCCCTAATTTTAGTCTCCCAATTTTCAAATGCAATTACAAATGCTATTATATTAATTGATGCATTTTAAAATACTTGAAAATTGTAAAATTTCTCATCCAAATCCATTCTTAGATTATTCTGCTTCAAAATGTCCTTCTAATGGATTGATACCTAAATTATGACAGATATTTTAGTACCTAATTCTGTGTGCCTATAAATTTATTATATTCTACTTCTTTGTTGTAATTTATGTCTTATGCTGTCTTCTCATTAATTTATTCATTTTCATGTTAGAGTGACTTGTTGCTTGTCTGCAGGTATTGTATCTTCAAGGAAGACTGAATGATTCTGAGGTCTTTATTCAGGATTCTATCAGAATTTTAGAGGTGCATTTCTATTTTGGTCAAAATTAGTGTTAATTATGGGTGTTCTACTGTCATGGATTTGGTGTTTTCAATGTTATTAATGTGTTCAATTAACCAGGAAAATGGTCAAGGGGAGTCAACGGCATGCATCAGGAGATTACGACATCTGGTGCAGGTTGTAAGCCTTCATATCCTTTTTATAGTTTTTTTGGTATCACCTGAATATTATTGTTCCCCATAAGGTGATGATTCACAACAACAGCGCCAAAAGGAACAAGCCTTGACTGATAGGAGTTTTACCTGGTTAGACTAATGAAAAGACTTAGTTATACTTAATTGGAGGACCTCTTTAGGCAAAATCTTCCTTTTTGTTCTGATGGTAGTTTTCTAGTGCGACTTGGTTGTGTAAGGTATCTAAAGAGAGGCCCTTGTTACACAATCTTGATGGGAGTGGAATTTTTTTTTTGTTCGGTTTTGATGCATTTAATGATGCAGAGAGAAGATATTTGTTTGCTTATCAAGCTAGTAACAGTGTTTAGACAGCCATTAACTTTTATGGAATTGTCAAGACCTTGTATTAGGCTCTCGTATGTGTGATTTTAATGCTCATTCTTTTTTTTTTCTTCCTTTATGTGAGCATGCTGTCTATTCATCTTTCATCTGTTTGTTGACTATGTAGAATATTACTCACTTCTTAAGATATCTGTTACCAACACATATCAACTGAGTGATTTGTTGGAGAAAGAAAATTATATTACTTCCTCTGTCCCATTCAAGTTTGCATGTATGGAAAAGGATAAGAATGAATTTATAGCTTAAAGAAATTTAAAATTTTAGGTTCAGCTTATTACTTTTGTTGAACACAGCAAGATGTTTCCCTTACATGAAACTTTTAATTGAATGGATTAATTTTACTTTAACAATGCTTAGAGACTCTAGAATACAATGTTCATGCAAAATGGTGCACATGCTTGAACATGTAGTCCATTTTGATGATAATTTGTGTTGCATTGTCTTTTTTATGCATGTTTTTGAACTCATGTACTAATATTTCATGTTTATGGCATTGTACCGAATTGCATATCCCAGTTATCAGGTTATAATGCTTCTTTGTTTCACTCGATATAACCTGATGCAGGAATACTCCAGAAGTTATCTAAATTTGTTATTTGGAAATGCTCTTTTATTTGTTTTCTGTTTTACCTTCTGTTTATAATTAGTGATTATTTTGATGAGTCTGAATGGCTAGGATTAGCGGCTTATATGTGATTTGTGTATCCAAGGGCTAGGATTTAAAGCTGTTGTGACCCTGGGATAAATTGTCGTTTTGACACATTAGGCAGCCCTTATCTTTTTTTGTTACAAAGGCAGCCCTTATCGTTAATGGTTCTAAAACCCTAACTTGTACTTTTTCTTGTTTGAACTACAATTTTCATCATTTTAGCATTTATTACAGTTTTATGTACTGTTTTAATTTTCTTCTACTATTTATACTCATGTACTACATCATGCCTGTTACCGAATTTTCGATGAGTGTACCGCAAGTGTACGGACCGTAGCAAGTAATAAAGTGATGAATAGAGTATCGTTCCCACGAGGATTGAATTTGTGAATTGCTTACTAAGTACTAAAATTTCCCACCCTAATTTTATTCAAACGATCGAAAGAATCTTTTTATCAAAACAATAATATTTTTGAAATTGAAGTAGCAAGAAAGTGAAAATAAAAAAAATCTTATTTAAATAAAACTTCTAAAATATTCCAAAATAAAAACCAAAAGAAATTTAGATGAAAACTTGAAAACTAAACAAAGAGAATAAAACTAAAACTACTCTATATCCCTTAGTAGGATTGAATTCCTTCATGGTGCTGAAGCTGGCTATTTATAGAGGCAGTGGGGATGATGATTAGCTCAAAATCTTGGCTGATAGGGCTCGATCTTTATCTTCAAAGAAAATTTATCTTTTATCAGCTCCCTTGTTTATCTCTATCCTTAGCAAAAAGTCCATCTTGATAATTTATCTTCATAAAAGATAAATGCAACAATTTATCTTTCTTGGCAGCCAGTAGAAATATCCATGCATGAAGCTTTATCAATAAAGTCTTGTGTTTGAATGAAATTTGGAACTGAAATCCTTCACATCTTTGACTTCTTTATCAATTGGAGTTCCTACATCATTGAGAGAAATTTAACAGATAAATTAGGGATTTGAATCTAATAATAATGATTTAGAGATAAATTATATTATTAAATTCATGATAATTCTATAAATTATAGAATTATCACACCCCCAAACTTGAATTTTTGCTTGTCCTCGAGCAAAATAACATTCCCAAAGAAATGTACCTAGAGGTCAAATACACTTGCAATGATTTCCCTTTAATTTCCGTAAAGATTTTGAAAACATTACAACTCCATGAAAATTCATAAACATTAGCTAAATATATATAAACTCATTCAAAAGAGAGTATCAATTCAATTGAATTTTTCCGTGTGTGTGTAAATGTTTCTTCATTTCAGTTCATGCAATCCGGATGAATTTATACAAATATGAACATAACAAAATATCTCAAAGAATAGTTATCTTCCATAAGTTTGTTTTTCTCATCTTCTCTCCACTAATGTAGACACACATAGCCAAAGATCAATAGGACTTTATAAGCTTGTAATATATGGCTAGGGTAAAGGTAGGAGAAATAGGATTTTTAGGCTTAACCCCTAATCATGCATTCTTTTTCTTGGACTTTTTAAGAGCTTTCAAATAATTCCCCCAACTTGATTTTTTTTTTTTTTGAATTTCTTTTTTTTTTTCTTTTTTTCAACATTTTTTTTTGAATTTCACCCTTTCTTCCATATATGCGTAGCTCTAAATATATCTTAACATAGTCCTCATGCATATAATGGGGTATAAGAATTTTTTTTTTTTATAGGCTAGGCTAATTATTAATATAGGTAAAACAAGAAAGAAGGTCTATTTAAGCTCAAATTGGGTGACTAAGGATAAAATACATCATGGTAGTCTTGAAAAGCTCAAACGGTCCAAAGATGGCCTAAATCACCTCTTTAGCTAAGTGTGTTCTAGGATTTCGCCTTGAGAGATGATAGAACAAATTCTAGACAAATAACAAACTTTAAAGACTATTGTTTATTCCTATTCACATAAATCTTCTCTAAATATGCATGACTTCAATGATAGAAACATTGTGCATTTAATTTTTGGAAAAATCTCAATCAAAAAGATAATTCACTAAAGAATTCATTCACATACTTTGCTCATATTCATGAATTTCATTTTGCTATAACATTCTCAATTAATGGTTAAATATCAAGGAATTATCAAGCAAACATATAATCACTTCAAGGTAAAAACCATTTTAAAGCACAAAATTTTTTTGCAAAGATTTCAAAAGAAAATCAAAAAAATTTTGCTTAATCTTTAAAAATAAAAATTTTGCTCTTCCCCCCAACTTGAAACATACATTGTCCTCAATGTATAAGAAATTCAAGAATTCAAGAAAAGGATAAAGGAAACTCCCCTGATTTTTTTTTTTTAAATGAAGCTCAAACTGCAAAACTTGCCAAATTTCTTTTTCGGTCCCCCAAACTTAGACTCTGACACCTATAAAATAAAGAAAAGAAATCAACTAATGAAATATCTAAACTAAGAAATAAGAGAAATAACTAAGAAAGCAATAAAATGCTGGGGTTGCCTCCCCAGAAGCGCTTGATTTATAGTCATCAGCTTGACTATGTCTGTCATTCTTCAAGGTGGATCATTAAGATCAGTAACCGATTTTCCACGATCGATCACTCCTCCCCAATAATGTTTCAATCTCTGACCACTAACCTTAAATGGTTCCTTTGAAAATTCAGCTCTTATTTCCACAATTCCATATGAAAATACTTGAGTAACAATGAATGGTCCAGACCACCTTGATTTCAACTTACCTGGAAATAGCTTCAAACAAGAATTATAGAGTAAAACCTGTTGCCCCGGCTCAAATTGTCTTTCCACTATCTCCTTGTCATGCCACTTCTTCGCTCTCTCCTTAAAGAGTCTAGCACTCTCATCTGCTTGCATTCTGAATTCATCCAACTCGTTGGGCTCAGCACAATTGGGCTTCTCTTCATCAAGAATTGCTTCTATGGTGTCCATAGGTTGTTGATTGATGAATATTCCCTGAACTATACTCTCTTCTTCATTCACTTTAAAACAATCATCAGTCTCACTTGGGAATTTAATTGCAGAGAAAAGGTTAAATGTTACCTCTTGATCATTGACCCGCATGGTGAGCTCTCCTTTTTGCACATCAATAAGAGCCTTACCAGTTGCCAGAAAGGGCCTCCCAAGGATAATTGGGACTTCACGATCTTCCTCCATATCTAACACTACAAAATCAGCTGGAAAGACAAATTTGTCAACCTTCACTAGCACATCCTCAATAATGCCTCTTGGATACTTGAGAGATCGGTCAGCTAACTGGAGTGTTATCTTGGTTGGTTTAGTCTCTCCTAGTCCAAGTTTCCTGAAAATAAAAAAAGGCATTAAATTAATACTTGCACCTAAATCACATAAAGCTTTATCAAAAAATAAGTTACCAATAGTGCAAGGAATAGTAAAACTCCCTGGATCTTCAAGCTTAGGTGGTAAGTTCCTTTGCAAAATGATGTTGCACTCCTCAGTAAGAGCAACAGTTTCAAAATCCTCAATTTGCCTTTTCTTGGAGATGATGTCCTTCATGAATTTGGCATAAATTGGCATTTGCTCCAATGCATCAGAGAATGGGATGTTGATGTGGAGCTTTTTGAATACCTCTAGGAACTTAGCAAATTGCCTATCTATCTTCTTTTGCTTGAATCTTTGAGGAAAAGGGATAGGTGGAGGAGGTGATTCAATGGTCTTACCAGATTGAGATGAAGTCTGCCTAATGTTCTTTTCTTACTTATCTTCTTCTTTTGCCTGGACTTCAACTCTGACATCTTCCTCTAATTCTTTAGGTATGTAGCCCACTTCTTTACCCTTCCTCAAGGTGATTGATTTACATTGCTCTTTACCTTCCCTTCTTGGATTAGGTTCAGTATTGCTAGGCAGGGTACCTTGGAGACGGTTACTAATGGCATTGGCAATCTGACCTACTTGAATTTCTAGGTTCTTTATAGAAGCAGCTTGGTTTTGTAAGATGGTGGTGAACATCTCTTCTAAGGAAGGCTTCTTTTCTTGTGGTGGGACTTGTGGTAGAGGATTATGTGGAAGTGGTGGTGGTGGTTGAGTATGGAAGCCAAGAGGATAAGTAGGTCTTGGATTAGATGGTTGCCCTTGATTATCGTTCCAAGACAAATTTGGGTGATTTCTCCAGCCAGGGTTATAAGTGTTTAAGAATGGGTTATGGTTCCTATTTGGATGGGAAACATATTGGACTTGTTCGGCTCGAATAGAACACCTATCGCCAGAGTGATTACCCCCACAATTATCACAAGTTACGAAAGGGTTTTGAATGGAATGAATTGGGTTGGGTTGTTGATTGACTCCAAGAAAATCAACCTTTTTGGTCAAGGCTGAGATTTGAGAGGTAAGAGCGGTGAGTGCATCTAACTCATACATACCTGCCGTTTTTGGTGTAAGCCTCTCAGTTGACCATTGATAGCTGTTTGCAGCCATGTCTTCTATCAAGTTGTAGGCATCATCTATAGACTTGCTCATTAATGCACCACCTGCAGCTGTGTCTATAGTAGTTCTGGTTTGGCCTTTCAACCCATTGTAGAATATCTGCACTTGCAACCAATTTGGAATCCCATGATGAGGACACCTTCTCAAGAGTTCTTTGTACCTCTCCCATGCTTCATAAAGTGACTCTGAATCGTGTTGCATGAAAGTGGTGATGTCGTTCCTCATCTTAGCTGTTTTGGCTGGTGGGAAGAATTTTGCCAAGAACTTCTGGACTAAGTCCTCCCATGTTGTGATTGATCCTGGTGCCAATGAGTTCAGCCAATCCATCGGTTTATCCCTGAGAGAAAAAGGAAATAATCTCAATCTTATCGCATCATCAGAAGCACCATTATTCTTAAAAGTAGAGCAAATTTGTAAAAAGTGTTTCAGATGAGCATTAGGATCATCATTGATTGAACCCCCAAACTGTACAGAAGTTTGGATCATTTGGATGATGGCTGGTTTGATCTCGAAATTGTTTGCTTGAATGGTTGGATATCTTATGCTCATCTCGAATCCATTCACTGTAGGCATTGCATAATCTCGAAGAGCCTTGGTATCTGCTTCTTCCATGGTATTTGTTTCAACAAGGTCTTCTTGGTTCTCCTTCTTGATTCTTCGTAAAGTCCTTTCAATTTCGGGGTCAAGGGGAGCCAATTCACCACTCCTTGCACGGCTCATGCACTAGGCCGATGTACCTCGCAAGAAAAACAAGAGAAGATATTAGTATCAAGGAGGGAGAAAAAGAAAAAGAAAATATTTGAATTAAAACTAGGTATGCTTGGTATTAATATTAGCAAAACAAATCCTTCAATCCCCGGCAACGGCGCCAAAAACTTGTTACCGAATTTTCGATGAGTGTACCGCAAGTGTACGGACCGTAGCAAGTAATAAAGTGATGAATAGAGTATCGTTCCCACGAGGATTGAATTTGTGAATTGCTTACTAAGTACTAAAATTTCCCACCCTAATTTTATTCAAACGATCGAAAGAATCTTTTTATCAAAACAATAATATTTTTGAAATTGAAGTAGCAAGAAAGTGAAAATAAAAAAAATCTTATTTAAATAAAACTTCTAAAATATTCCAAAATAAAAACCAAAAGAAATTTAGATGAAAACTTGAAAACTAAACAAAGAGAATAAAACTAAAACTACTCTATATCCCTTAGTAGGATTGAATTCCTTCATGGTGCTGAAGCTGGCTATTTATAGAGGCAGTGGGGATGATGATTAGCTCAAAATCTTGGCTGATAGGGCTCGATCTTTATCTTCAAAGAAAATTTATCTTTTATCAGCTCCCTTGTTTATCTCTATCCTTAGCAAAAAGTCCATCTTGATAATTTATCTTCATAAAAGATAAATGCAACAATTTATCTTTCTTGGCAGCCAGTAGAAATATCCATGCATGAAGCTTTATCAATAAAGTCTTGTGTTTGAATGAAATTTGGAACTGAAATCCTTCACATCTTTGACTTCTTTATCAATTGGAGTTCCTACATCATTGAGAGAAATTTAACAGATAAATTAGGGATTTGAATCTAATAATAATGATTTAGAGATAAATTATATTATTAAATTCATGATAATTCTATAAATTATAGAATTATCAATGCCCACTTATGTCATTGCTATTTTTTCTAGATATATATGAAATCCAATCGTATTTCAGAAGCTGAAAATGTACAGAGAAAGGTCCTTCATATTATGGAATTATCTAAGGTTTGATTTTTTTCCTTTGCCTCACGTATATACTTGTATATGCAAAGATGTATGTGCTTAATTGCTTATGTTTTCTACATATGTTTGTGGGTATCTGTAGGTGTTTGTTCATTTCTGTGTAAAGCTTTTACTCTCTCAAGTGTTTCTTGTTATATGTTTTTATGCCAAATATTGTTTGAAGTTCAAATGATATAGACTTCATAACTTTTTTTTCATCTTCTGAAGAAACTTCTATTATCCTATTTGTTTGATTTTAGAAGAAAATCCCATTCTCGTGGTTCGTTTATCAGCTTTTACATGATTTGTTTCTTGTGTGGGGAAAGAATATCTTATTTTCGTATGGAACATTTTGAAAATAGTTTCGCTACGCAAATCACTATCCACTTTCATATCAATTCTAGTTGGTGAATTGTCCACTGAAATTATATATGAAAAGATTTTGTGATTATTTTAAATGCTATTTGTTATTTCTTTTCCCTTTGAAATGGAAAAGAAATAAAAAATGGGCAAAGATTGGATAGAAGGTTAAGCTTTTGGGGTTGCTTTAGCATTCTTTTGTTTCTATGGAACAATATCCTTTACAAAGATTTGATAGAAGGTTAAGCTTTTGGGGAGGATGTTGTAATTATATCAAAACTGGTGTTTTGGTGGCAGTTTGTTCTGTTTCAAGCATATGGCTTTTTCATAACTTTGCTGGTAACATCAAGGCAGGATGTTGCCTTCAAAGAGGGGTTATTGAATGCATTACTAAGCATTTTAGCCCTAGGCTGTCGAATTATTTCATAAGGACAATAATGGCTGTTCTTAAGATGCTTGCCTCTTATTATATATTGCCAATAATATGTAGTCATGGTGTTGGAAAGTTGTCTATAGGTGGAAAACTTTTTGTTAAGGAGTCATCCCTCATTGATAGATTGGAGGCCCATGCAACAACCTGAGGGCCAATGTTTTAATGACTGGACCCATTGTCAAATTGATCGGATGTCCAAGTCCTTGTTCGACCGGTTTGACTGGTTCAGTCCCATATCACGTTTAATTTTTGAACTTTAAAGTTAGCATTAGAAACATATTAAATGTGATGAACACACAACAAAAAATGAAATTGGATTAAGTGGTTAAGGCTTTAACTATCATTTATGGGGTTAAGGGTTTGAATCTTATCAATACAAAATGTTTCCAAAATAAAGAAGAAAAGAGCTTGTCAAAGAGTCAAAATTCAGTTTAACTGGTTCAATCTGCTCCCATTGGTGAGTTGATCTATTTGTCTTTGTTCAGATGTTTTTGATGTTATTACATTGTTCAGATGTTTTTGATGTTATCATTACATTGTTCAGATGTTTTTGATGTTATCATTACATTGTTTAGATGTTTTTGATGTTATTACTTTGCTTTCATTACTACTAATTTTTTTTTCTTGCAGGGATGGAATTCATTAGACACTGTAGTTGCTGCAGAAGGGTTGGGTTTAACATTGCAATCATCTGGGAGCTTAGATGAAGCACTAGAACTCCTTGAAAGGTTGGTGAGCTTAGTATTTTATAAATATTCTGGTAGTCTATTGTTCCAGACATCATATTTTCCCTGCAATTTTCTTCGTAGGTGTCTTGATGCTCGGAAAACATTACTTCCTGTAGACCACATCCAGGTTTGTTGTTTGATGCATACATTAGATAAAAAATTATAAAAAAAATAGTTTTGATATTATTTTGACCAGTTGTTATGATTCAAGAAAGTATTTTCATTGTATGATTAAATTTTCAACAGAAATGATTACTAATTCTATGTAAAATTGGAATGAATCACTAAATTAAGGGTTTCTTATGTTTTTACAAGTTTTAGAGATTTGAAAAGAATTATTTTTAAGTGATTATCGCTATACTGTAGTCGAGTTTCAAAACAATGAATAGTTGTTTGTTTGAACTTAAAAGTAAGACCTTATCTATGTTAATAATAGACGCATATGCACACCAGTGCCTTTTCAGATTGTTATTTTGGCACTTTGACTAACTTTTTTTGTTCTACTTTTAATGTCAGTCATCTTGCATATTGGAAACAATATTGTGGCACTTTAAGTAACTTTTTTTTTGTTCTACTTTAAATGTCAGTCATCTTGCATATTGGAAACAATATTCTGGAGTCAAGGACAAAACTCATGTAAATAAAAAACACTTCACCAAATGCATCCTCCTTCAAGTTTTTGTTAATGATACATCTGTTTTTTTTTCTATTTCAGTACTAAAAGTGATCTTCAGATTTACTTTTTCTGTTGAGTTTTGTGTTGGGTAAACAAGTTTTATATAAGAATGTTGTGTTTTTAATACCAGATGAGTTTGGTAAATAACTTCAAAGAGCGGATGGATTTGGCAAAAGAGTATTGTACTTGCATGGGTTTTATCATTGACTCAGACTCAATTATTCTGCGTATAATTCAAGATTGCTTCTATCCAACTTTATGGTTCATATGGTGCTTTCAATGATTCTTTCAAGTTCTAAAAGTAATTTGGATGCCTCGCATTGTAATCAATGTTTATGAGATAAGCTTTATTGTTTTTGGACTTGATGTGTCCCAATATTCATTTAATTTTTAAATTATTTGATAATCTCTTTTGAATTTGTATTTTGAATGAATACAAACATTGCCAGCAAAATGAATGTCCGAAAAATTTGTTTCTTTCCTATTTTACACCATTTTCTGATTTTAACCCGGATGTTTCTATGAAGTAACTGAGGAAAGATGCAAAAATAAAGGTCTACTGAGAAGAGCAATAGTGTAAATTAAAGAGGAATCACCTTCCTTTTACTTTGGACAGATTGGAGCCAACATGCTTCACATTGCGAGGGTGGTAATGCTTAATTCCAATGAACTTAGGAGGATGCATGTTTCTGAAGCAATTGCTGAGCTTGACAAGGCAAAAGGTCTTTTAAACAATGCAATAAGGTTAGTGCTGTTTCGTCACATCTAATGATCCCTGTTAAACAATTGTATGCACTCTCCAGCAAATATCAACAGGAAAGGAAAAATAAGCTAAAACTACTGTCTTCACTTCATGAAGGATATATTCTTAAATGGAACAAAATAAAGCACATGATCCCTGTAGCTGACTAGTGTAGTGGGAAAACTCGTGGTTGTTTATATTAATTGACTGCGAGGAATGAATTTTTGTCATTTCCATCCACCACTTGTTTCTTTATGGATATTCTTTCTCATAGATGATAACTCTTTTGCCATTGACCGAAACTCTGTTTTGCTTTGGTGAATGATTGCTGCCTATAGTTTTAAGTGTTGCCATACCAAGTAGTCAATTACTATAGCATTCTGCGCAAGTGGTTTTTTCACATATAAATGAAGCTTAGGGGTTCCCAATGGTCTTATTTAAAGACTGGGTGTCTCCACCTATTGCCATTTAGTTTTTTCCATTTTGGACAAGGTATCATAGAAGGTTCGTTTGTTGTTTGCTTGTTGCTTCATTTTCGTAATTATCATATTGTCAATTGTTTTTATGCTGTAATTAGCATTACTAAAAATACAAAACTGTTTTTAGCAGTTTCTCGTGTTCCCTTACTTTGTGTCTAGTCCAACAAATAGAGTCCTCTTTAAAACATTGGTTGTTTGGCTTCAATGTAAAAGCTGCAGTATAGTGTTAAGATGCAATGAGGTACAAATATTTGTTACTGCTTCTGTAAATTTCATATTTGTGTAAGCATACTTATCATTATGTTTATTTTGGAGTTTGAGATGTTGCTACAAATTGCTTTTAGAAGCTGTAACTTAATATCTTCTGGGAGGCCCAGTATCGTATGGAGCTTGGGTGATATGTTCTGCTCAGATGAGGGTTCAGTGCAAGGAATGGAGACTTTCAGATTTGTAGCTAGGCATGGAGGGAATAGTTCTATCAGTTAAATATGTAGAATTGAGAGGGGGATTATTTTAATATGAGACATTGGAAGTATGTTGATTTGTTTAAGATTAGAAGGTGAGTAGCAAGTTGTTCCTCAAATGTTTTTTTCCAACAGTTTGGCTTGATATGTGGTCTGCAAGGGTAATTGTTGCAGTTTTCTAATGGGCAATGGCCAATTATGTTGGTGCAGTCTTTTCTATGCAGTAGAAGATTGGTAAACATAGTTGGTAAAGGCTAGAACTTTTGTGCTGAGTATATTTTTGTCATTCTATTGAAGTGTCAAGTATTATAGAACAGAAAATTTAATATCCAACATGTTGCTTTATTTATCATTTGGTGTACCTACCCAGTATTAGTGGCTTAAGCAGGAAGCCAGTGCTATATAGTGTGCTTCTTTATCTCGAACTGTCCAGCTTGTGTATTTGTGTGCATGGATGCATGCATGTTGTTTGTGTGTGTATGTTTGTCGTATTTTTGTCTATGTCCATAGATGTGCACATACAACATAAATTCTCAAACTTTTATTAAATGTGGGTGCACTCATGTATTTGTATGTCCCTGAGTGCATACATTTCTGTTGGTTAACTTCTTGAGTTGGTTGATGGCCCTCTCGAGTATTGTGACTGAGAATGCGGACTGAAGTGCTTGATGCTGCATCTTTGGGAAAAAAAAAGAGAGCTGGATTTTGGAAGGAATAGAAATCCAGAAATCTCAGTTATGGGCCTGTTTCATGTGTCCTCTTTTTGTGTCATTAGGCCTGCATTTTGTCCTTTCATTACGAGAAAATGAAAAAGGGGGTTCTAGAACCTATGTTCTGCCACTATTTTACCATTCCATTTGGTTGATGATGTTTGACTTAATTTTTCATTTCATTTTTATTCTTTTCCATTCTCTTTATATCATAGATTCTTAGAAATAAGTCTTATACGTTTCTCTTTACATAATAGGATAGCTAGGGAAGTTATTTATAAATTGAAAAGACAAAGCAAGAAGCAAGATTATGGAGTTTCTGGAGAAATTGTGAGGGATGGCCGTGCAGCATTGATCATACTGGTTAGTTCCTTGTGAATAATACATTCTTTTGACATTTTTATCTAAATGTTTAAGGCTCTGCTGTCGATTTATTGTAGAGAGTCAAATGAGCCAACTTTGTTTTCTCCCATTGAAACAATTGCTTTTCAATTTGAAAATTTGGAATAGGAGTATGATATAAAATGATATTGTTTACAATTTGGTCAAGTATCTTATTTTATTTAATGAGCTTGGATCCTTTGATTGGTGGCCATAATGAGGTGATAAAAATATAATAAATTTTCCTAACCTTTGTCCTAAAACTAATGAACTGATCATATCAAAACTTAAATTGAAAAAAAAATGTCAACGAAGCTAACGGTTTGGATGTTAAAGAATATGTTGCTTTTAACTTATGACATGACTAAATTCTCTTTATTAGCCTGGAAATTTTGTGACATTTTTTTGTGGTTGTGGTTGCAGTTGCTGTCCCTTGATGCACTGGGGCTTTTGGAGATTAACAGGCAAGAATTGCAGGAATCAGGGGTTAGTATTAAGTTTATGGTTCTTGGCATTTGGTTCATCTTTCTTTGAAATGGTTTATGATTCATGAAAGCTCTTGCTTCTGTCAAATAAACATATATCTATTTAGCGTTATACATTTGATACTCGAATTATAGTTAAATGTTTGATTTTGTCCCTAAAGTTTAGAAATACACAATTTAGGTACTCTAACTTTGCTTTTGTTTATGCATTGTAGTAATCTTTGCTATGATTGTGTTGGGATACAGGGAAAGTTATTGTCCACTCCTGAGGCTAAGAATGCACATTTTGAATGCATTTCTGCCTACAAAGAGGTACATCGGCTGGTTAATATGTCTTCATATTTATCTTTATTACTCATTTTATTTTATTCTCTCGGTGAGTTGACTTCTTGCTCTTTTCTTATGTGGTATGTGTTTTCCTGTTAAATCTCTTCCAGTCATTGCCCAAACACCCCTCAAGCTCCCTCCCTCCCTCTCTCTCTCTCTCTAATTTTTTCTCACTTATCCTTGTGATTTGAATGAAGGAGAGGATAGAAATGATGTGTAGTAATTTTTCTCCATTATCAAAAAACAATAATGCTTGCCCCAGTCCCTTGATGCCAAAAAGAAAATGTATAAACTGATTATTGTATGGGAGATGGTATTCTTCAGTTATTTTCACAATTATGATTATTAGATGAAGGAATTATCGGTGCAAGAGTTTCAAACTTTCAGTGTGAATATTGAAATTTTTAAATATTTGTTTCAGTTTTCATTACTAACTGGAGGAATAAATTGGAGTGCAAATGAAAAAATAGATGACAGTCTAGAAGGTAAATGGCTAAACAGAGAGGTTGTGCATTAGAAATTTCTCCTTTACGAGTTGCAAAAGTAATTTATGCTTCAAGCTTCATCAAGTAGAATTGCTTTTGTTGTTGAAAACCTGAAAATTATGTCTAACCATATTTTGTTTGTTCTGAATATTGTCAGTTATATGTTGTGTATTTTTGGAGAACAAAGTGTTTGTTGTATTGCATTTGATTTCCTGTGCAGCAATTTAATGCACCTAATTGCGCTTTGAAAACCAAGTGTGGGGTTAATCTCTTCTACACCTAAATTATGGCATCTTATGGTATTTGGGATGAATTTCTTGAAATGGCAAGAATGAGAATTGTTTTAAATTTGCACAATGCAGTTTGCAACTGAAAGGATAATCAGTGATTCACGTGAAGTAAAGGCCGAGTATCTTTCTTGCTTGAAGCACCTTTCAAGTTTGCTAGACGCTGAAGGGACAAAGCAATATAGAGGAACAACTGTGGAGGATTTTAAGGATGAAATGAAGCGTGTGGAGCATGATATTTATTGGTCCAGGAGGAAGCCAACTGCTTCTTCTGAAATTTGAGTTGATTGGCTTTTGCAATTTTTCTTGAATTTCTATGTATATTTGAAGCCAAGTTTTTAGTGGGATATTCCCCTTTACTAAACTTTGTCTTGGTGCAATAATGGTTTGTAGAAAGAATTCCGAAGAAGGATAAAATTATTGTCAAAATGCACTTGCAAGTGCATTTATTTTGCAAGACATGTTTTCTCCACCACTCTCTTAAAATTGCATGTAAATCAATGGTAACATATTAACAGACAATAACTATACTTCTTACTGAAGAGAATTGAAACCAAAAAAAAAAAAAATCAAATTCAGAATCAATATTCACTATATAAAAAAAAAAATCAAATTCAGAATCAATATTCACTATATAAAAAAAAATCAAATTCAGAATCAATATTCACTATATTCACTTTAATCTTTCAAATAAGAAAAATTATGTAATTCCTCTAAGTGGGCTATCAATTCATGTTTTGGCAGTAATTGTATACAACCAAAAAGATCCATATCATTTGAATAAAAAAATAAAAAGATCCATATCATGTTAATAAACAAATGAATAATAAAAAAAACAAACGGATTGCCTGAAAAGGGACTAGGTTAGGTTTGGACAGACTTGCGGAAATTGGCGCGAGTCTTCCTTGGTTTTGTCATAACACCACCGTTTTTTGCCATTTGAAACCCTCCTAAAACTGTTATTTTCCCTCTCTACTTAAATTCCAAACAAATTTTTTTCTCCCATTTTCAGACCTTGAAAAAATGAGAGCTTCTAAATGCAATTTATCTAGAAGGGTTCTAAACGTACTCCACTTTCTGCTCTTTCTACTCCACTAAAACGCAAAAAAGAAAACAACTAAGGGAATTTCTAAATACACCCTACCTTGAACTAGACACACTCTAAGTAAAACCTTTTTTTTTTTTCAAAATTGACCATTGACTATATTACTATTATACCCTAAACCCACTCTCAGCACACCCTAAATTCTCTCATTCTCTCTCCTGTTCACATACTCAAAACAAATCAAACCCACTCAAAAATTGAAGTCATGGAGTATTTTGATGATAATACAGGCAAGAAATCATTTATGGATGAAGATTTAGAAGAAATGTATCATAATGCTAAAGAGGTATGTTCTTATACTTGGAAAACATTGCAATTTTTTTTTATTTTTCGGTTCAAGTTTGGAAAAAAACTAGAAATTCGACACTCTCAGCAATGAATTACCGGGAGTAGCAATGTACTTCCAACAATAAATTGCTGGGAGCCTAGAGGAGGTCTCGGCAGCATCCTGCCGAGACCATATAAGTGATCTTTGCAGGATACTGCAGAGACCACTAATGTGGTCTCGGTTGGATGCTCTAGAGACCATGGTCTCTGCTGCTGAGACCATGTTCTCAGCTGCCGAGAACATTTGTAGTTATTTATTTAATAGTTATATATTTAATTATTTAGTTAACTGATACATAAAAAACTAATAATTTGTTGAATATTTGTAGGATGACAGAAGATTAATAGTTTATCAGCATGCAATGTAGTCTTTTCAATTTGATTGCATTGAGTCATTTACTATGGACAAGGTTTTTTCTACTCGAGAAGAGTTAGTAACATGGGCAAGGGAGATAAGCAGAAACGTAGGATTTGTAGTTGTGATTAGAGGATCTGAACCAGCAATTTTTTCAAGAAAACCTAGATTACGACTCTGTTGTGAACGAAGTGGAAGATTTAGAGAGTCGAAAAAGAAGAAAGCTCAATGCACTGATAAACCAACTCGTAAGGATGTTGGAGCAAAGAAATGTAGCTATCCATTCGAGCTACTGGGTGTGAAATTAGAAAATGATGATGAGTGGCAAGTTCAAGTAGTAAATGGGATGCATAATCATGCGCTTGTGAGACATTTTGAGGGTCATCCATTTGCCGCAAGATTGTTAGTTGAGGAGAAGGAAGTTGTAGCTAATATGACCAAGAACATGGTCAAACCACGAAATATTCTCATGACATTGAAAAACAAGAATGAGAAGAATGTAAGTATTATGAAGACCATTTACAATGCACGACAAGCTTACAAATTGATTGAGAAAGCTGGTAGGTCACAAATGCAACAACTAATGAAAAAGTTGAACAAGTGTAGATACATTGAGTGGCATCGAAGTGATGAGTCAACGGATGTTGTGAAAGACTGGTTTTGGGCACATCCTACCTTTGTAGATTTGTTGCATGCTTTCACACATGTGTTGATTATGGATTGCACATATAAAACAAATAGATATCGGATGCCACTCCCCGAGATCGTTGGTGTCACATCAACGAATTTGCTTTTTCGGTTGCATTTGTGTATATGGAGGCCGAGCGTCAAGAGAACTATACGTGGGCGTTGCAAAACTTAAAAAGTTTAATGACAGGTGTTGCATAACCATCGGTTATTGTCACGAATCGAGAATTAGCATTGATGAATGCAATTCAATCAGTATTTCCATCCACAACCAATCTATTATGCAGAT
The DNA here is from genome assembly GCA_031772115.1 of Heritiera littoralis. Classification (NCBI taxonomy): domain Eukaryota; kingdom Viridiplantae; phylum Streptophyta; class Magnoliopsida; order Malvales; family Malvaceae; genus Heritiera; species Heritiera littoralis. The sequence continues at coordinate 3,099,251 of JAPDPK010000063.1, forward strand.
GGCACATATCGAAGAATGTTCTTGCGAACTGTAAAAAGTTTTTTGAGCACAAGGAGAGGTGGTATGCATTCATGGCATCATGGAGTGTTCTTATGTTCTCAGTGATGAAGAAGGACTATGATAGGCATTTAAGCTCAATGCACTTGGATTACCATAGTTATCCAAAAGTGCTGTATTATGTAAAGGACACTTGGCTAGATAAATATAAGAAGCAATTTGTTGCAGCTTGGATAGATAAAGTAATGCATTTATGCAATGTGACAACTAATAGGTACGTTTATTGTCATCTTTTAAGTTTACGTTCATTTTCAATAATTTTTTAATTGATAAGTAATATATGTCCTAATTTCTATTATAGAGAAGAGAGTGCGCATGCAAAGTTGAAACGACATCTCGGATCGTCGCAAGGTGATTTTGAATCATCTTAGAACGTGATCAACTCCTTGATTGAGCTACAACATACGGACATAAAGGCTTCATTTGAGGCAAGCTTTACTGTTGTTGAACACAACTTTAGGCCATCTTTATTCAAAGAGTTACGAGGGTTGGTGTCGAGGTTGGCTTTCATATGATATTGATGGAGGTTGAGAGAGTAAAGAATGGAGATATTGATATTCACTCTTGTGGCTGTGTAATGAGAATGACACATGGGTTGCCATGTGCTCATGAAATTGCTAAGTATATATGGTTTGGACGACCAGTCCCTTTATCTGTCGTGCATCCACATTGGTCGAAATTAGATTTGACGAAGTCTACAAATGATGACGTGCAACAGTTGACATTGGATGCTGAGTGGGAGATAATTGTGAAATGGTTCGATGCATTTGATATTTTAGGAAAACTAGCCTTGAAAAAAAAGTTGAGAGAACTAGGTGATCTGTCAACAACATTCCTTGTTCCTCCAGTTGGAAAGGCTAAGACAAAGGGTTGTGCTCGAGCATTGAAGATGGACACATCAACTCGAAGGGAACCTTCTTATTTTGAGATTGTCGAGTCTGGTCATGACAGTACCATTTCACCCATAACAGCAAGTTAAGTGAAATTGGCGAAGAAGAGGAAGAAATTACCTGTGTATCGTAAAGGTGCCAAGATTCGATATATGGATTCTTTTCCAGTCGAGATATGTCCATTTATTCATGATGTTGTTGATGTCGAGTCTGATGGACATTGCGGATTTAGAGCTATAGCAGGGTTGTTGGGTATGACTGTAGATGCATGGCCACAAGTGCGACGAGATTTGATGGATGAGTTAAGTAGACACAAAGATGAATATGTACGTCTTTATGGATCTCAGGAGCGTGTTGATGAATTGATGCAATCGTTGGTGTGTTTCAACACGGTAGCGTATAAGGATAATTGGATGACCTTACCATACATGGGTCATTTGATATCCTTACGGTATGATATCGTGCTTGTCCATTTATCTTCAAGACAATGCTTGACATATCTTCCACTCAGATCCATTGCACCTCCCCCACTACAACATAGGCTAATTGCTATTGGATTTGTGAACAATTGTCATTTTGTTCAGGTATAGATCACGATGAAAGTTTACTATTGTTTATTATTTTCATTTGGATTTAATTAAATTAATGCATTATTGCAGGTCTTGTTAGATCCAAAAGTATTGATACCTCCGATCGCATGCAACTGGTGCAGGTATCGATATGAATGCGCTTGAAAGTGGGAGCTTCCATATGTCCCTTGGATCGAGGATTTCAAATTTTTATTTTCTTCAAACACAGATGTTGCGAGTTAAAAGATGATCAATTTAGATGAACCATGATGTATTAAGTAACTAAATATAATATATTGTTGTAAGTGTTGTAATCATATTTTATTGGATTAAGTCTTATGATATTCATTTTATGATTGTGTTAATTGTAGACCATTTATTTATAATTATGTGTTAGTTATATGTAAATATTATTAATATTTATTTTTTTCTTTCATAATTTATGGTAAAAATATATTTATTATTTTCTTAATTTATTAATATAAATATTTTTTCTGTTATAATTTATGGCAATATAATTAAAAATATTTATTATTTTCTTAATTTATTAATATAAATATTTTTTTCTTTTATAATTTATGCCAATATAATTAAAAATATATTTTATTATTTTCTTAATTTATATATAAATATTTTTTCTTTTATAATTTATGGATAAATATAATATGATGGATGAGGTAATGAGACAAAAATAATCTAAATATATACATAAATATATCTATCATTTCTTACAAAAGTATAACTTAAATTATAAAATATAATATCTACTATCTCCTCCTCTTTTGTCTAACATATATGGAAGGAGATGTAGGAGGTGGTATGTGAAATCCTCAATTTCCTGTAAATCCTCCATATTTGTAAAGTATTACAATATGAAATGATTAAATAAATATGAGAATTTGATGTATAAATGAGATATGTGACATAAGGGGAATTAGAAAGATTAATAGTCAAATAGTAAATGGTCAAAGGATTAATGGCTAACATGATAAAGAGAAGAAGAGAAATAAATTGGGTCAAATATTCTATGGTCAAAGATGATGGAATTAAAGAGATAGGAAAGCATTAAATGAAATGGCATGAGTCATCCTCTTCTTCCTCTCCAAGTCGGTAGCAACATCTAGCCCTTCCTCTCGTTCCCTCCAAAATTCTCCAAGTTTCCTTCCATAGTTACCTTGACAAACAACCCTATTCTGTTATCAAATCGTTAAGCTCCCTTAACGGAAAACGCTCATCAGCACTAGCTAAAACTATACCTTTAATATGAAAGGCTGAATCAAAGGGATTGAGGAGATCGAAATTTCTGTCATTTTGGCTATTGACAAAGGTAAGAGAAGAAATTTATTCGTTCAATTTTGTCCATAGTTTGGAGTTATGTGGAGTTGGTATAGCATGTTTGTAAAGACTTTTTAAAGGATTGATTTATTTATGGTTATTATGGATATGTGCAGTGTTGGAAAAGCGAAAGGAAATTCATTGGTGCATACAAGCTACTGCGTTATTGGGCTATTTGAGGTAAGGAATATGTGTAACGGACGTAGGGAGACTATGTTCGTTTTGGTTGCATATTTGGTTTGAAATAAAAGTTGTTTTAAGTGCAAGAAGGTTAAAATCTCGGTTTTTCTCCCAGTACGATTTGGCTCGAGGTAGCCGACTACCCTAAATAACAGCCGACTGCTCAGAGATAGTCGTGACATAACTTTTTCTGAAACCGACTTAAAGTAGGCGACTGCCCTATATAGCAGTCGACTACCATTTTTCCAGAAGTATTCTGTTTGCGCACCAGTCGAACGCCAATGAGCCAATCGACCGCATTTTCTCGAAAAACTTTCTGTTTGCGGACCAATTGACTACCTTATTTGCCCAGTCGACTGCCCTACTTGCATCCGAAATTTTAAATGTAAAAAGAAAATAAATTTATTAAATTTTTATATGCTATAGCAGTTGATTGCCCTAAAAGAGCAGTTAACTGCCCCCCTTTGAAAAAAATGATTTTAACTTATTTATATAAATATATTTGGATTACTATTAAAGTATATAAGAAGGTTTATAAATATCAATGGTTTTCCAAGAAGTAGTTTTGCTACCAAATGTTTTGAGATTATTGATTCCTTTGGTAATCATGCATAATTATGTGCTTATTATTTGTACTTGGCTGAGGAACCTTAGTCCGGTCCTCAGTACCACAGTTGTCACCTGACTAGTGTTCACTGTGGTTTATAGACAATGACCATATGTCTCTCATTTGTATTTGGCTTAAAGGAGGATCTCTGGCCCATACGTGGGTACGCCGCTTATTTGACATCTCTCGGGACTATCCCTTACGGGATATATGTGGTATCCCTTATGAGATTTATTTGGTGCATGATTCTATTGGAAGTAATCGTCTCTTATCTATTTGAAACTATGTGAAAGTATTTGAAGTTATTTGAAATTAAAGTTAATTGTATTTGTACATGCGATTTCAAGTGAATTAAAGGAAATCGAAAGTATTGGACTTAATTGATGTTATGTGTATATGATATTTGAAGAAATTATATGATATATGCTTTATAATGATTTTACACGACATTATAGAGCCAAGCAAGAAAACTGCATATAGTGGCATAGTACACTCTTTTATATATATTTTTTATTGAGCGTAAATTCACTCCTTTACAATCATTTTTTTATCCAGATTATTTGTAGTAAATTTCGCTCTTGGTAAAGGAGTGTATAATTTGGATTATACAGTATTCCTTCGAGGCACGCTTTCTATTCCTTAAAGGTATATACATTTTGTTATGTAATTCAGACTATAGTATGGTACAGTGATGTATATTAGACATGATGGGGATGTAAATTGTTAAAGAGATTAGTATGTAATCATATGAGAGTTTTAAACCTATGTGTAAGACAATCCTGTGTATGCATGAGGAATATCTTGTTATCGAAAATAGCATCGTCATGTCAAACAATGGAGTATAAGATATAAGAAAGAAGAAGGATGCATCGTCAAACGGCCTAACCAAACCTTATGGGAAAGAAAAAGTTAGTTGTTATTTGTCTTAAAGAGGGAGGACCTAACGGGATGTTACATGGTAGGGAAGATGTTGGTGGTGCAGCTGGTGCTGAAGCCGCTGGTGTTGGTGCTGGTGGAGCTACTGATGCTGTTGGTGCAGTTGGTGCCAAAGGTGGTGAAGCTGGTGCTGATGCTACTAGAAAACTCGGTGGAGCAATTGAGGAAGAAGGTGGAGTAGCTGAGGATGGAGGGGGACGTGGAGGTCGTGATGAAGATGCTGTCTGTGGAGGATGTGGGGGCACTACAGTACGCCTGGGCAATCTCACTACTATGGCATAAACATCATTCACAGCCTGTCGCCAAACATCCAAGTCTTGATCGTCTCCACCCACCTCCATTGTGTGAAGTCTGTCATATATGTGTCCCATGATGTGCTACAAAATCATGAAAATATAAATATATCAATTTCAATGTATGTAAGTATTAATAACATTAAATCAGAAATGACTAACTTCCCAGTCAATCACTCTATGTTGCTTCGTCGATCTGTATGCAGGATTCTGGATATAACGATGTGAAATGGTCATATACCAAATCATGTAATCCGCTGTGGACTCTCTAGGAGTCCTGCCTCGTGCACCTCTCCTATCTTCATTAATCACATGATAATCCCAGCTACCCCAGGACCCAGGCTGAAAGTAATACTTCACAACATAATTAGCTAGCTTCGGTCCTCGTCTCACATGAGATGGAGTGAGAAGTGGACGTGAAATGCTCTGCACATAGCCCCACTACTGAAGAACTCTATCCGGATGGTATGGCTCCACGATGTCATTGAACTTGATGCATCCACAAAAGAATGAAATCTCTGGCAATGGATGTCTCTCTCTACTGTTTGCATATGGATCCCAGCATACCTATGATACTGAAGGTTATCAAGTCGCTCCCTCAGTATCTGTAGAGAAATATTGTAGCTAAGTGGCTTCCATCGTCGAGCACGCGGCTGCTTCTCTTTGTATGACAAGTCTTGTACTGGATTTAGCAATGGAAAATGCTCGTAAATCCATGCCTACATAAAACAAAACAGATTTTCATAATCAAATCATAAGCTAATAAATATCATAGAAATCAATATTATTCTTATTAAATAAATATTAAATACCTATAGCAATGTCATATAACCAGTTATCGAATGGCACTCTGCTCTACTGGCCTCGCCCAACTGTCTATACATCATCGCAAGGCAAGCTGCACCCCAAGCAATCTCATTAAGAGTAGTAAGATCCTCCAAAAAAGATAAGTACACGATTGGTACTCGAGTTGCACTCTTATCAACAAATAAAGTGCAACTAAGTAGAAATAATAACAATGTGCGAGTCGCATACTCTATCTACTCCTCGCTATCAGAGTCGGTAACCATGCAAAATGTATCTTTCAGCCACTACATCCTAACTTGTGGTCCTCTAGTGGTGATCATCTCTTCCTTTACCTTTTCTTCAGTCACTCCAAGCAACCGCACTAACATTCTATTTGCCTTATCAATGGAGACAGTATCGAAAGATATAGTCCTCTAGACCATAGGGATGCCAAGTAGTGAAGACACGTCATCTAGAGTGATGGTCATCTCTTCAAAAGGCATGTGATATGTGTTCGTCTTTGGATGCCACCTCTCGGTAAATGCGGTAATAATGGTCTTGTTGCACGTGAGATAACTACACTGCAACAATGGAACCAACCCTGACCGTGCAATCCTGGAAAGGATGGTGACCGACTCTGATCCAACTGTCATGTACCAACTTTAGGACCATGATTAATAACTTTTAACTCCCCTCGCTCCTGTAACAAGACCAAATAAATAATGTTCATATTATTAATTCTAATTTACATTACAATAAATATCTAATAAAGTTCACTTATACCTTTTGCTGCCAAATAGCTTTAGCAACATGTGATCCATAACTAACTAGCAGAGATGTATCAACTGGACCACCAGGATAAGATTCAGTAGAAGCGGCTGCCTGACTAGATGTCCTAGCTTGCTTAGTAGCTGGTGCCACGTCAGATGTACTCGGTTGCTCCTCTGCACCGCAGCTGGTGCCTCGCCAGATGTACTCCGCTGCTGCCTCTGCTCCGTAGTTGGCACCTCGCTAGATGTACTCCTCTGCTACCTTCGCGTCGCAGCTAGTACCTTGCTAGAGGTACTCCGCTGCTACCTCTACGCCACAGCTGGTGCATCATTAGATGTACTCGGCTCATCGCCAGATGTACTCGGCTCCTGTCTCTCCTCAGCAGCTGCTGCCTCAAGAGCTCGTCTCGTCTCCTCCTCTCAGACGGAGTGGGTACCTATCTCGGATCCCCTAATGCTTCAGCACGTCTCCTCTTCTCACCTCTAGATGACCTCGCTCCTCGTGTATATGGTGGCATCTGTATAAACACAGAAGAAAAACTATTTTAATTCCGATTGACCAATTCACATATAATCTAAACTAATAATACAAAATAAGTTAAATTTAATCTAAACTAAAAAAATAAAAAAAAGTTAAATTTAATCCTAATTCACATATAATCTAAACTAAAAATAAAAAATAAGTTAAATATAATCTAAACTAAAAATAGCAAATAAGTTAAATTTAATCTAAACTAAAAATAAAAAAATAAAAAATAAGTTAAATTTAATCTATTTCACATATAATCTAAACTAAAAATAAAAAATAAGTTAAATATAATCTAAACTAAAAATAGCAAATAAGTTAAATTTAATCTAAACTAAAAATAAAAAATAAAAAATAAAAAATAAGTTAAATTTAATCTATTTCACATATAATCTAAGCTAAAAATAAAAAATAACTTAAATTTAATCTAAACTAAAAATAATTTTTATTTTAATTATTAGGTTTTCAATTTCGCGGCACCCTGGTGCTGCCGCAAGCACTATCATGTCGCGACTCCAGGGTGCCGTGACATGATAGGTTTCGTGGCACACTGGTGCCGTGACAATTCAAAGTTCGGGTGCCGCGAAAATTTTATAGGCGCAGCACATTATTGTCGCAAGCTGTAGAATCGGGCCCTTATTTGCTTTTATCAAAATTTCCACATTTATTTCGTTTAAATGAAAAAAATATAAAACATTTAACATATGTAATTGAAAATAGAAGCCATATTTACCTTATTTACTTCTAAAACTCAACGATTTGAGAAGGATTTGAGGAAATGAGAGAGTTTGGAAAATGTTTTTGGAGGGGAACTTTGGGTGTGCCATGGGTTAGGGGTAGAAATGGATGAGAAAGTTGAGATATGGGGTGTGGGTAGCAGAATATTTGGGGGGTTAGGGTGGGGGTAGTAAATAGGGTGTGTCTAGTTGGATTAGAAAAACCCAACAACTAAATCTACCTAATTTTATGACCATTCTACCCCTGTCTTTTAGCCTAGCCGTGCGGAAGCCTCCCTAATGCGCAAGAACTCTTTGTCACAGTTGCATTTCTCGTCCAGTAGAAAAGGCGTTTGCTCAAGCAGCCATAGAATCTTATTCCAGGAGCCTAGCCTTCTTTGCTATTAGAAATAAGATCTGCAGCTTTTGAAACCTTTTTAGAATTATAAGAAATAACTCTGCTCTAGGGAAGGCAGGTTCGTAGATGCTCGACTAAAAGGAGAGGAAGTTTTTTCTGCACCGATCTTATTTATAAAGCTAGAATGTATAGGGAAGACCGGAACAATATGGTTTGCTGGTACAGAATCAATCCGTTGTGCTACTGGATTTGGCAACTGCGCAAAGTTGTGACAGTCGCGCAAAAATACTTGCGCGAAGTTTGCAACATAGTGCAAAAATAGTTGCTCGGAGGCATAGACATAGCGTAAGCTTGCTTGCGCAGAACAGAGGAATTCACGCAACAATACTTGTGCATACGCTTTGCTTCTGCGCATCAAATTTTGTGCGAACTCCTGACCATTGCGCATATCCTTTTACGCGTCATAGCAAGCTTCGCACAAATTTTTTCTGCATTTGCGTGAGAGACACGATATTAAATAAGTTCAAGCCAAATATTAAATAAATATTTTGACGTGTATCACTCTGTTTTTTTCTCTCTTTTTCCCTCTCTTCTATTGTAACATTTCTCCTAACTTCTCATCACTTTCCAAACCCTAAAATCTATTTTTTCAAAAAAAAATGGAAAATATAAATGAGAGTAGCTATTATAATTATTATGAAGAATATGAAAGCATTGAAGGTGAAAAAGAAGAAGGAGAAGGAGAATATGTAATCTATCACTATTTTTAGCTTGGTTTCACTTCTTGTGCAACCAAATTTGCGCACAAAGCATTATTTTACGCAAGCACTCTTGCACTAAAAAGACACTTTTGCGCAAGTGAACTTACACAAATATGCCATTTTTGCGCAAGTCCTCTTGCGCTGAGGGCTAATATTCGCACAAGTTGACTTGCGCGAATGTGCAAGTTCTGCACAAGTTTACTTGCACGTTAATGTGTGTTTTGCACAAAATCACTTGCACATATATTGGCTGTCTGTGCAAATCAACTTGCGTGGACATCTTTATTTTTATAATTACAATTACTTATTTTTATTATAATTAATTATTTTTTTTTCAATTAATTATTATAATTAATTATTTTTATAATTAATTATTATAATTAATTTCTTTGTTTAATATTTGCAGGGTGACAAAAGGATAGTGTATACTAGAGAATCGAAAATTGTGGATGAAGAAATATTTGACTGTACTCATGCATTTACTACTAACCAAGTAAGTATATTTAAAATTAAAATAATGTTTTAATACAAATATAGTCTAAAAAAACTAATTATTAAATTTATTTTGTTTCAGGTTTTCAATAGTTGGAATGCCTTGATCACATGGGTTAGAGAGCTTGGAAGTCACTTAGGTTTTGTTGTTGTGATTAGATCATCGGATGTTGGTTTTCCTCGAAGAAAACCTAGAGTTCAACTTGTATGTGAACGGTTTGGAACATATAAATCAAACAGAGATGAATTCCGTCACTTGGGAACGGGAACAAAGAAGTGTAATTGTCCATTCGAGTTACAGGGGGTGAAATTGGAAAGGGACGATAAATGGGTAGTGAAAGTAGTATATGAGATGCATAATCATTTGGCTGCAAAACAATTAGAAGGACATTCCTTTGTTCGTCGATTGACACTGAAAGAGCAAAGTATAATGGGCGATATGACAAATGCTATGGTAAAAGCAAGAAATATATTAATGATGTTGAAACAACATGATGAGAAGAATGTGAGTACCTTGAAAACCATCTACAATGCATGGCAAAAATATAGAATGGTTGAAAAAGTTGGTAGATCACAGATGCAACAACTCATGAAACACTTGAATACTTGTAAATATGTTGAGTGGCATAGGAGTGTTGAGTCAAGTGATTGTGTTAGAGACTTATTTTGGGCACACCCGACAGGTATAGATTTGTTGAATACTTTTTCCAATGTGTTAATTATGGATTGTACATATAAAACTAATAGATATCGACTTTCACTCCTTGAGATTATTGGTGTGACATGTACAAATTTTACATTTTCAGTTGCATTTGTTTATATGGAGGCTGAGCGTACTGATAATTACACTTGGGCATTAGAGAAATTGAGAAGCTTGATGTTTTTTGATTCAACACCTTCTGTCGTTATTACGATAGGGATTTAGCATTGATGAAAGCAGTACAGACAGCTGCCGGGATGGGTATAATGAGGTATTTTGAATTACCCTTCCTTTGATATTCTTAAACCCTTGCCCACTTAGAATCCTTTAGGGCATGATCTAAGATGTTCTGAATAAACAATTACAAATGGAATATGATATGAGAGTTTACTTAAAGGTTTCATGCAATTGCATTAAAAGCAGTATCAATTTTACTTCTACACTTATATAAATGACTTACTGAGCCCTCGCTCATTAAACAAGAACTATTTTTCAGATTTATTCAAAGGGCACGTTGAATAGTTCTGGTGATTTGATAGTATCTCGACTCTTGAAGTCCATGTTGTTGAATATTTTGGTATAGTAATATTTCTTCTCTATATGCTTTTATTTTCAGGCAATGTTTGTACAGTACTATATAATGGGATGTAAACTAGGATAATGAGTAGTTGAAGTAATATTTTGATATTATATTATGTGTATGTGGTAATTAGTTGTGATCACTAGGACTGTTGAGATGATACATATTTGGTGAATATTGTGGACTGTGGGAAATGTTGTTCTGTTGTCTTGTGATGAATTGCAGGTAGTTAACTGGGGAAATCTACATAACATCATCTCTTATGTAGATGACATATATCAAAAAATGTACTTGCTAATTCTAAAAAGTGGTTTGAATGCAAGGAGAAGTAAGAGGCATTCATGTCAGCTTGGGGTGTTCTTGTATTCTCTTCGAATTAGTATGAATACGAAACAAATTTAAGTTCAATGGTAAGTCACTACCATTCTTATCCTAGAGCACTCGAGTACTTGAGAGATACATGGTTAAATTAGCATAGAGAGAGATTTGTTGCTATATGGACAAATAAAGTAAAGTACTTTGGAAATGTTACAACAATAGGTATGTAGGTTTACAATGTTTAAAATTTGTTATTTTCACAATTTATACCATACGTCATTATAATAAACACTTTTCTAACATCATATAGGACGGAGAGTGCACATGCGAAGTTAAAAAGACACCTTGGATCATCCCAAGGAGATTTTGATTCATCCTGGAATATTATTTACTCCTTGATTGAGCTACAACATACGGAGATAAAGACTTCATTTGAGAAAAGTCTTACTGTTGTTGAGCATAATTTTCGACCAACTTTGTTTAGGGAGTTGCGTGGATTGGTGCCTAGGACAGCATTAAATATTATTTTGAAGGAGGCACAACGAGCAAATGATATTGGCATTGACCATCTCCGCTGTGGTTTCGTCATTAGAAGCACACATGGGTTGTCTTGTGCTTACGAGATTGTTGAATTCATAAGGGTCGAAAAACCAATTCCTTTATCCATTGTGGATCCTTATTGGTCGAGGTTGGACTTGAAGAAGATCAATGTTGATTACATGTCTGAGTTGAATCTTGATGTCGAGTAGGAGCTTATAATGAAACACTTCAATGCATGTGATCTCTCTGGAAAATTAGCCTTGAAGAAAAAGTTAATAGAGCTAGGTGATCCGGCAACTACATTCCTTGTTCCTCCACTCGAGAAGGCTAAGACCAAAGGTCGTCCAGACAAATCAACTTGACCTGCCCTTTCATACTTTGAGATTGTTGAATCTCAACATGATAGCTCCTCAACACCTGTCTCAGTCAATTCAGTGATGAAGAGAATGAAACTACCAGTTGATTGAAAAAAGAAAGTGAAATTTATTGATTCTTTCCCTTTAGAGATACGCCAACACATACGCTCTACTGTAGATGTTGAATCAGATGGACATTATGGTTTTCGAGCTGTAGCCAGTTTGCTAGGCATTGGTGTTGATGCATGAGCTGTTGTGTGACAAGATTTGATTGAGGAGATATGTGATTTCTGAGCTTATTATGTTAGTCTATATGGATCCATGGAGCGTGTTGATGAATTGATAGAGACATTATCATGTTTCGACATACCGACTCCATATGATAAATGGATGACTTTACCCAATATGGGCCACTTGATAGCAACAAAGTATAAAGTTGTACTAGTCCATTTATCATCAAGATAGTGCTTGACATATCTCCTGCTGAGAAGTGCAACACCTCCACCACTACAGCACGGATTCATTGCAATTGGACTTGTTAATGATTCTCATTTTGTTGAGGTATTTATAATAATAATATCTACGTTAGACTTTGATATTTTTGTTTTATATTTGTACATATTTTTAACAATGCTATTTTTTAGGTATTTATGGACCCATTCACACCAATATTATAACAACTCGAAGGTCGTGACATATACTTAACAATCACGCTTATACCGTTTTCCCAAATTTACGAATTAAAATTTTATTCTCACTTAAGGTTTGTATTCGGGTGTCAATGTCAGTGTCACTGCTAAACAATTTTCACCGTCACTGCTAAACAATTTTCACCTTTCTCAATTTAGATTTAACTTAATATTGTCATTTAAATGGATAACTCCTAAGCTAAATAAACTCATGTCCTCGTTATTTTAATTCAAGATCAACCTAGCAAAAGAAAAAGATCGAAAACCTCCTCTTATATAAATCAATTTTTCTCAGTTAATTAACCTGCAAAATATGTATATTTTCAATATCATATCTCAACTCCACAATCCACAATTTACATTATTATACACTACACACAATCCCAGAATCATCAATTAAACATTTTAACATTCCACAAAGTCCACATATATAATACCACAATCACATCCCAAATCGCACTCGACAATCATGCTAATCTATAATAATTTAGAGCGATCCTAAGTTACATTCCAAAACAATTTCCAATGACATGTACTGTGCATTACATAATGTCTATACATGAAAACTAACATGATGTACAAAATGTCATATACCTCAAAAGTAATAAAAGCAGCACACGGAGGACTTAGCAAGTACCACTACAAGGTACAGTCCCTGAGGGCCCACACGAAACTCCAAGCATGTACTTTAGCCCAAATGATCTGTGATGATGTTAGAAAGGGATGAGCAAACCATGGCTCAGTAAATAGTTTAAATAAATGCATGTTAGACTCGTATCGATCTATGTGCAAGTGTAGGAAAAAGTAAAGCTGAAGTGCGTGTATGCATGGTAGTCAATCACAGTCTTAAATCAAAACACTTTTGTCATGCATTTCAATTGAAAACACTCTCATTATGCATTTTATTTAAATCAAATTTACTATGCATTTCGATTAAATCAATTCACTATGCATTTCAGTTAAATTCAAAATACTATGCATTTCGATAAACCAATCACTATGTAAACCACTATGCACTTTGACGATCAATATACACTTCGATAAATCAATTACTTTGCATTTCGATAAAGCCAAAACATTATCTACTTCGATAAAACCACAACACTATGCACTTCAATAAAGCTAAAACATTATGCACTTCGATAAAGCCAAAACATTATGCACTTCGATAAATCCAAAACATTATGCACTTTGATAAATCAATCATTATATACTTTGATAAATCAATCATTATGTACTTTGATAAATCAATTACTAAGTACCCATTTAAAATCAATAGTTATGCACTTTGAGAAATTGATTACTATGCATTCGTTTTAAATCAATGACTGTATACTTTGATAAGTTGATTACTATGCATTTGTTTTAAATCAATGACTATGCATTTTGATAAGTAGATTGCTATGCATTTAAATCAATAACTATACATTTTGATAAGTTCATTGCTATGCATTCGTTTTAAATCAATGACTATGCATTTTGATAAGTCGATTGCTATACATTCGTTTTAAATTAATGACTATTCACTTTGATAAATTGATTACTATGCATTTATTTTCAATCAATGACTGTGCACTTTGATAAATCGATTATTATGCATTCGTTTTAAACCAATGATAGTGTACTTTGATAAATCGATTACTATGCATTTATTTTGAATCAATGACTGTGCACTTTGATAAATCAATTAATTCACAAAACAATAATCAATAAACATTAGGCGTATAGCCTTGATTCATTGAAAATGATTTTAGAAACGATCATTTATCACTTTTGGCGTAAGCCTTAAATCACTTAAAACGATTCAAATCGATCACATTTCACTTAGGCGTAAGCCTTAATTCACTGAAAACGATTTCAAATTGATCATTTGTCACTATTAGGCATAACCCTTAAATCTCTTAAAATGATTTCAAATCGTACACTTTTCACTTTAGCGTAAGCCTCAATTTACTGAAAACGATTTCAAATTGATCATTTGTCACTGTTAGGCATAAGTCTTAAATCTCTTAAAATGATTCAAATCGTACACTTTTCACTTTAGGCGTAAGCCTTAAATCACTTAAAACGATTTCAAATCGATCACTTTTCACTTTAGGCGTAAGCCTCAATTCACTAAAGTCGATATCAATAATAAAACAGTAGTATGTAGAGTTTAGGCAATAATCTTCAATCACTGATACAATAACGATAACGATGTCCATCCTAGCTAGTGATGGAATGCTGTAACAAGCAAAACAAAATCTATGGCCATAGAACAATACTCCAATCTCGCTGATCAGTCGAGAGCTGAAACTTGTCTGCTGATTTTCCAAACAAGCCTAACAATTTACCTAAAGCACTAGGCTCAATAAGCACAATACAGTAGAGTAGTCTAGAGCACAAAGCTCAATAGACGGGTAATAGAGCCTAGAGCTAAGCTCGATAGGCTAGAAATGACCCGAAGGTTGTAGGATAGGCCCGCACTCAAAATCGGTTTGAAAATAGGGTTCTTGTGTAGCACTTGTTTACACGGATTTCAAAGCATTTATTAAATCAGTTTTGAGTTTAAAATATAAGTTTTCAATTTATTTCAAGAGTCAGTTTAAATCAAGACTTTGCGATTTAAAATATAATGCAAGTCTTTAAAACATAGATATTAAGTAATTTAAACTCAAAACATGCTATACGTGAATGCACATATGCATCAGTTCACTTCACTTAACATGCAAACTTGGCTGGCCACAAAAGACAAGACAAAAAACAAGTTTCAATCCAGCCCAAGTATAAACGAATTTATAAATTTAAACCATTCCTACGAGATGGTCTTAACAGACTTTACTTAACTCACTTACCAGAACGATTAGCAATTTATCTTCCTCGAGTTGTCATAGTCACGACTCAAGCTCCTACACCGCTTCGATTCACTACAAATAAATTCATTAACACCTCAATGACAAGTCCTCATTATGCTTAAATCACTTGCTAAGACATATATATTAAACCCCAATTTATCGAGTGCACTTTTATGTCCATAAATAAATTCTTCGTTATCATGCAACTTCTATATATATATATATATATATATATATATATATATCAATCCTTAAACTAGTAGACAATTTCATACCCTTGAAGACTTTCCTTAGTCGAAGTTTGTCTTACTCATTCTTTTCAAGATTTTTCAATCAAATCCTACACCCATAATCTATCTTTCATTATCTTACTAATGGTAGATACACACATATATATGGGTCTATAAATATGTGATTATACTTTAACCATCTTCAACATATCTGTAGACACCGAATTTTGTCCGAAGAACTTTAATTAAAAAAATTAAAAATTAAAAAAATAAAAAAAGAATAATAATAATGAAGGAAATAAATTGGGTGAAATTAAATTTGAAAATTCATTGCCCAAAATAAAAAAATAATAAAAAGGAAATAAGTTAAAAGGGTCAAACAAGAAATAAATGATAAAATAAAGATCCCATGATTTTGGGATCAATACATTAAAATCAAAAATTTTCTTTCTTAAAATAAAGGAAGGATTTGTGGTTTTAAATGGAGATTTTGACAAAAAGGGGAGGGTGGAGAAAACCTAAAAAAAAAACTCGAGAAAAAACCTTGGAGAAAAAAAAAAACCCTAGAGAAAACCTAGAAAAAAAAACCCTAAAAAAAAAAGAAAAAACCTAGAAAAATTTTCTATTGCTCTTAGTCACGGAAGCTGTCCTCCGCCGTTGCCCTTCTACTGCGAACCCATCTCCCCCTGCAACCGCCGTTCAGCTGTTTCCCTCCTTGCCGCGACTACCTTGCTGCCTGTTGTTGCATACTGTTGACAGTTCTTCCATGCATCGTCGCTCTACACTGTTGCTGCCTCGTTCCTCGCTATGCTGTTGTTTCTGATGTGTCGTGGTCTTGCTACTGCTTCAAGTCTACTGCCTAACTTCCATGTCATTGCCGTTGCTGCAATGTCCTTTTGCGTGAAAGAAAAAGAAAGCATAGTAAAGAATAAAACGGAAAACCCTAGGGCCACCTTCACCATCGTTCCCAGCCACCATCGCTTCCTCATCACCATTGCTGCTTCCCTTCTTCACTGCATCGTTCCAACTTGAAGACCCTTACAGCCACCATTCCTGCCAACAAGCCATACCATCCTTTCCAGATTGCACAGCCACCATCGCTACCTCTAATTCGACCAGCCCCGCACCTGTCGCATAATACATTATCCAGCTTTGCACCTGTTGCACCGCACCACGTCCTTGCCACCTTGAACGCCCAGTAGTGCCGCATCCTTCTGTTTGTATCCTGCCACCGTAGCAAGCTGCTGCCACTTGCATCAACAAGCTGCTCTGTTACGTGTCCCCTGCAGCGGCAAACACGCCTCTACCTACATACGTTCAATTTCCTGCTGCCGCCAGTCCCACCGCTGCTCGAAGCTGTTGCTGAGTGTGGGTTTCTATCCATTGTCTTCTGCTGCGTTCACCATCATTCATCCCTGTATGCTAGCTGTCTGCAAACCCCAGCCACCACCAAGCCGTTGGCATCCTGTACTTGAACTAGAGCTAAGCAAAACCGTGACAGGAATGGATACTGGAGGAAGACAGGGTTGACGACTAGGAAGGTCAAACCAAGCTGAAACTAACGTGGAAAAAGACAAACGGGAAAAAAAGTTCAAGAACATCCCCACTGCTCTGCATCTCTGCTGCGATTGTCTGCAACGCCACCACCATTTTGCTGCATTTCGCCTCCACCACAGCTACTTCAGTCTTACACCAGTGCCTGAATCGTGTGTCAGCTCCCTTGCACTGCCCGTGTCCTTGCTTGCCACAGCTGCATAGCATTATCACTTTCTGCATGCATGTTGTTTCTACGCCAACCAGCTTGTCAGGTTTCTAAAGGATATTAAGGTATATTTTGCTTCTTTTGTTCTTACTTTTGTGATACTTGATTGCATATATTAAAGAAAAGAGAATAAAGTAATAAGGGATATAGCTTGTCAGGTTTCTAAAGAATTTTAATGGATATTTTGCTTCTTTTGAAGCACTTTGGTGATTCTTGTTTGCATACATTAAATATATATATATATATATATATGTAGCTATGAATTATTAAAAAAAAAAGAGATAAAAGTAAATAAAGAATAAATGAACAAAATATGAAAAGAAAGTTTTATAAAACACTAAAATAATGAAATTAATAAAAAAATATAAAATTTTAAAGGAATTTCCGATGATAGGATTTCTTAGAAATGGCAAGTAGCGATTCTTTGACAATCTTTAGGATCTAGATAAAATCCTTAAATGTCACCAGCGTATTGGGACATTTAATCGATTTTATCCCGATATCAAAAATTGCCCTATATAAATAAAAAATAAAACAAGTAAAAATGATAATAAAAATAAGAATATAAAATAGGTAATAGTAAGTGAATAGGAATATAAATTTTAAGTAGATAAAAATCTAAGAATTAAAATAAATAAATAAATTAAAACAAATATAAATAAGAATATACATTTTAAATATAAAAGGATCCCCGATGATAGGATTTCTTAGAAATTACAAGTAGTGATTCTTTGATAATCCTTAGGGTCGAAATGAATTATTTGGATATTACCAGCGTATTGGGGTATTCAAATAATTTTACTTCGATATTAAGATTTCTAATATAATTAACTTGTATGAAATAAACTAATAATAAATAATTTTTAAACAAATAAATAAACAAGATTGAAAATGTGTTCAGAAATAAAGAGTAATAATAACTAAAAGTAAATAAGATATAAATAATGTCCGATGATGAGATGTTACGGAATTCACAAGTAGTAATTCCTAACTGATCTCTAGGTGAGAGAGATCTGCTAAATGTTACCAGCGTATTGGAATATTTAGTATGATTTTTTTCAATAAAAATAAAATTTTATAAAATCAATAAATTTCAAAAGCAATAATATAAATATAAAAGATAATAAAAATAAAAATAAAATAATATATTTCTCATGTGCATCATATCTACTTTGTTTGCATCATTTGCATTCATGAAACTCCAAAATAAGTGCAAATCTCCCGAGGATGGGATTCTATGGAAATCGCAAGTAGCGATTCTTAAGAAATCTCTAGGTGAGGAAATTATCCGAAATGCTACCAAAAGTATTGGAGTACTTCAGAATAATTTTCAATACAAAAGATTTTTACTTATTACAAATAAAAAATAAAATTTAAATATTTCAAAAATAAAACAAATGATAAAATGATTTCGAAATAAATGAAGTTCTTTTAAATATTTAATTAAGACCATTTAACTAAGATCGAAGGGATAATATATGATTAAGTGGTACCGTTCTTAACGGGCGTTGTGGGGGTGCTAATCCTTCCCCATGCGTAACCGAACTCCCGAACCCAAACTTTGTTTTCGCAGACCAAAAAAAAAAAATTTGATAAAACTTAATTAATTTTAAGATTTTATTAAAAAGATAAAATAATTTTAGGTGGCCAATCACACCTAGCCAAAAAAGATTAGTGGCGACTCCATTTTGTGTTTTTCCAAAATCGTCTAGCGATCGAGTCCCCGGACGAAAATCGTTACGACGGCTTGGCGACTCCACCGGGGACATTAGAGAGTCGAACCATGATTAATCATGTTTTATCCAAAATCTTAGTTAATGGTCTTAATAAATATTTAATAAAACTTTTCATAAAAAATAATTAAAAAAAAAACAACAAAAAAATACAAACAAAAAAAATGTATGAATCATCTTTATCATTTGCATTTTGTTGGGATGCACTTTAAATTTTGTTCCTTTGCATACATGACATATTCATTGCATACATCAACCCTACACCCGGGTTTGTCCCTTTTAGGAGAGAGTATAGTACCTTTGCTTTCGTGAGGTGATAATCTCCGCAATGGCAAGCGAAATACTCTCACTCAAGTTGAACCCTTTCCGTTTGTAGCCTGTCATGGGTGAGGATTGGGGTGCCTTACTAGTCTAGTGTGGACGTCAGTAAGGAACAATTTGAGAACCTTTTACCCTTTAGAAACTTAAACCAAGCATGTACTGAGCCATAGAGAAACTAACCTTAGCTAGAGCTATACCAGCATTTTGTGAGGGTTACCTTAAATCATGGCACATGAATGAATACTTTTATGTAACACTTTTATGGGAAATATAATAAAGTGAATGTTGAAATTGTGAAAAAAGTGAAAATAAAAACCCTTCTCATTCAATTTTATTTGTGATTTCAATAGCATGCATATTCTAAAAAAAAAGATTTTCGTTTTTTTTAAAAAAAAGAAGAAGGTGTTTTTGTAAGATTTTAAACTTGATATATGCATCTCATCATATGTGCAATAGCTATTGAATTTCATGCACATACATGCATTTAGCATGCATACATACATTCCGTCTTGTGCCCATTTATGAAAATTTTTGGTGATCATAAGTAATGACATCAAATCTTGGAAGTAAAAAGTTAAGATTTTTAAAATCCTCACCAGCGTATTGGGATGATTTTAATAGTCTTTTCTTTTATGGCACAATTTCAAACAATAATATGCTCTAAATTGCGGTAAACAAATGTCAGAGGCGCCAAAATAAAAAAGCCACCGCATTCTGAACCACTTATTTGACATCGTTATAGTACTCAATCAAAGGCCAAAGCCATGGAAAATGAACATGTTGAGCGAATGGAAAAGATGGAAAGAATTCAGCAAGAGCTAGCTAAATCTCAAGAAGAATCTCAGAAGCAAATGTCGAAGATGATGGAGATGATGATGACTTTGATGAAAGGCAAAGAGGTCACGGAAGGATCAGGAAATGAGCCTCAACCTATGAGAGAGAATCTACTGTATCCATCGGAGTTTATAGCCCCTCAAACTCAAACTTCCCAAAGAGCTTATCCCCAAGCTCATGTTTTTGTGAATCAACAACCAGACCGAGGACAGCACTCGAGATCTAGCCCTGTTGATCCTATTTTTGTTCCAAATTTACATGATCCCATGGAGCAAGAAAAGTTGAGGAAAGAAAGTGGCAAGTCACAACAAAAATATGAACTGTTGGATGAAAGGCTAAGGGCAATCGAAGGAATGGATTTCTTTGGAAATATATATGCTAATGAGCTTAGTTTGGTCCCAGATCTAGTAATTCCACCAAAATTTAAAGTACCTGAATTTGGGAGATACGATGGGACCACATGCCCAGTGGCTCACATCACTATGTTTTGTCGAAAAATGTCTGGGTATACAAATAATGATAAGTTGCTCATCCATTGCTTCCAAGATAGTTTAACTGGAACAGTAGCCAAGTGGTACAATCAGCTTGATCGGAGTCACGTTCGCAAATGGAATGACCTGGCAAAAGCCTTTTTGTCCCAGTATAAGCATATGATTGACATGGCACCAGATAGATTGTCTTTGCAGAATATGGAAATGAAGCCTTCTGAAAGTTTCAAGGAGTATGCTAATAGGTGGAGGGGCATCGCATCTCAAGTGCAGCCTCCCCTTATTGAGAAGGAAACCACGGTATTGTTTGTTAATACTTTGCCATCATCATATTATGATAGGCTTGTGGGGAGTGCTACAAAAAAATTTGCTGACCTGGTAATTTCTGGAGAAATGATAGAGAATGCCATTAAGAGTGGTAAAATTGATGATGCTTCTGCTTCAAATAGAGTTAGGGCAAATAAGAGAAAGGAGGGAGAAACACAAGCTGTTACCATTGAAAATCAACCACCAAGGAGTTTCGTTCCTTTTCAACCCTATACTGCACATCCCCCATATCCTTATTATCCAACTATAGACAACACTACCCATAATCCTTTTGTTTATCACCCGAGTTGGCAATCAAATTTTCAAGTCCCTACTCAATCAAACAAACCGGTGGGTAGTCAAAAAAGGGTGAGGAACAATCAAGGGAGAATCTCTGTGGACCCAATTCCTATGACCTATACAGAGTTATTTCCACAATTGGTGAGAGATAATCTTGTTGCACCTGTTTATCTAGAATCATTAAAACCTCCATATCCTAAATGGTATGATGCCACTGCTCGATGTGACTATCATTGTGGGAATGTAGGCCACTCCATAGAGACTTGCCCTGCTTTTAAATACAAGGTGCAGAGTTTGATCAATGTTGGCTTGCTAAATTTTGATAAGAAGGAAAAGTAAAATGTTGGTGGGAACCTTTCGCTGCAAAAAGGCATAGATTTTGGAGGACAAGTGTTCTATGAGGAAAGGCCAAAGTTTGTCACTTTTGAGTTATCCTAAAGTAATGAAATTCCTTAAATGCTTACGCCTATAAGCTTTGGGGAAATTTTTATGCATGAGTTTGTTTATCTATTATCATTTGAATAAAATGACAGATACATTTACACTACATATCCTCTTCCATACAAATCTTTGTTTTCATCTCTTTGTATTTCAGCCACACTTAATTTCCAAAAAAATGAATGAGCAGTCAATTATGACGATAGTCTGGGATTGTATTTTGAAAATTCTATTTCTACTGGCAAAGTCAGTGATCATTCTTGTCCCTTAGATTGCTAAAATTGTTGAAGCAATAAAGAGATAGCTCCTATCAAGAGAAGTTAAAATCGCATGAAATGAGAAAGAAGTGAAGCTCTTGTATCCATTTTGTTCAATAAATGTTCTTCAATAAGAGTATTTACATTTGAGATGAGAAATGGCCGTCTTTGATCTATCCTTCGTGCATGAGTAAAATTATCCATTTGCCACCCCCATTGAGCCTATTATGTTTTTTCAAAACAAACCCACCAAGGATCACCCTTCACATTGAAGGGCAAATTTTGCAAAAAAAAAAAAAACCAGTCGACAAATGAAGAAATTCAGGTTATGAGTTATGAAAAATCTCAAGAGAAAATACCTTTTGGTGTTTGAGTCCTCTTGTAAAAAAAAAAAGGAGGGGTGAAAATGAAAAGTTGTAAAAAAAAAAAAAAAAATGGAAGAAGAAAAGAAAATGATGAAAATGAAAATCAATTAAGGCAAAGCGGCAAGCATGCTTTGCATGTTGATAAATGATCCTTTGGTTTTTGACCCTTAAAGAAACAAATTTTAAGCTTGATTATATCCATTTTTTTCATAACCCATCACCAGAGCCTACATTACATGCCTTAAAAGTCCATTTTGATCAAATGTGAATACTTGAAATTGGAGAATCATGCATTGAACTTGGACATACTTATGATGCCATCAAGAAACAACAAGATTGCGATTAGTTTGTTGGGAATATTAGTGAAGTTGCAAAAAAAAAAAAGAGAATGAATGAGAAAATGAAAAAAAAAAGAAAGAAAAGACAAAAAAAGAAGAAAAAAAGAAAAGAAGGATAAAAGGGGGAGGCTCAAATTGAAAACCCAAAAGGGCGGTTTGAGTTAAAAGAATGATAATCTAGTTGAAGATTTGGGGAGATGGTTTGACACAAAGAGAACCAACATCATTGAGAATCTCATGGTGTAGGGGGCAACTCAATTTGATCGAGAATGTCAATTGAATAGATTTTTCAAAGAATCCTAACTAGTTTGTCAAAATTGTCTGGTTTTTCATTGAGAACCTATCATTGTCATTTGCTTTAAATTATCCAAGTTTCTTAATTGAGAACCTATCATTGTTATCCACTTTGAATTGTCCAATTTCTTATTATACTTTATTAAGTTTGTTCCTACATTTCCTTATTCTCCCAAGTTTTCTAATGTTCATACTTTCCCAAAATGGATTGAGGAAATTGGTGACTAAACTGCATTTGTCATGGAATTGGAATGATAATAAATAAATGACAATTATACATAAAAATCTTTGGCATTACTTTGGAAAAGATTCTAAAGATGACAAAGGGCCATATACAAAAAGAGAGCAAGAATGTTGAATGTAGCTGACATATGTGCTTCTACGAACGAGATCGGAAATAAAGAAGAGAATCTTTGTGAGAAGAAGAAACGATCCTAATGAAGAAAGCCATGGATTTTTGGCATCGACAAAAAAAGAGAGAAATTTTGAGAAAAAGGAGACTTCTTTCATTTAGGCATTCGCATCATTCTAAAAGACACATGCATCATGGTTTTTAACTATTACATTGGGGCATATTTCAAGAAAGCATTTGCATTATCATCGTTGTGATAAACTTTTTTTAGGGGCATGCATTTTGCATTTGCATCATTGAAAAAATAAAAGAAAAAAAAAAGAAAGAAAATGAATGAATAAAGAATGCAATAGGGTTAGTTGCTCCTTAAAGAGTAAGAAAATCTTTCTTTAAAGAAAAATGGTGCAGTCATGACAAGAGTTTAAGTCTAATGTCGTTGGCATTGTTAGGTGGTTTCAAGCCCAGTGAAATTAGCTTATGAGTAAATGAGATTTAGTTCGCTTCATTGTAAAATTGATGCATGATAAGACTTAGATCTTCTAGATTCAACTTACAAAACCAATGAGCACTTAGGATGAGAAACTCTAAGTCAAGATGTGAAAGTCTAAAGATGAGAAATTCTTGGGATGTGAATCTCTAAGTCAAGATGAGAAACTCTTAGGATGAGAAACTCCAAGTCAAGATGTGAAACTCTTGGGATGTGGATCTCCGAGTCAAGACAAGAAACTCTTAGAATGTCCAAATCAAGATGAGAAACTCTTAAGATGTGAATCTCTTAGTGTGAACATTCAAGTCAAGATGTGAAACTCTTGGGATGTGAATCTCCAAGTCAAGATGAGAAACTCTTAGAATGTCCAAGTCAAGATGAGAAACTCTTAAGATATGAATCTCTTAGTGCAAACATTCGAGTCAAGATGTGAAACTCTTGAGATGTGAATCTCCGAGTCAAGATGGGAAACTCTTAGGATGGGAATTTCCAAGTCAAGATGAGAAACTCTTGGAATGTGAATTTTCAAATCAAGATGTGAAACCCTTAGAATGTGAATCTTCAAGTCTAGATGCGAATCTCTTAGGATGTAAATCTTCAAGTTTTTCTAGATGCGAATCTCAAAATTTTTGTGAATCATAGAATATTTTCTTTGTTCCAAATATGTGAATTTCTCTAAAAAAACAAAATTTCTCTTATTGAATTCACTTTTTCATAGTGGATCAAGCCTTGGTAGGGAGCCAAGGTACTATGTTTTAAAGTCGAATTCACTTTTTCACAGTGGATCGAGCCTTGGTAGGGAGTCAAGGTTTCATGTGTCAAAATCAAATTCACTTTTTTCACAGTGGATCAAGCCTTGGTATAGAGTCAAGGTATCATACGTTTTAAAATCGAATTCACTTTTTATAGTGGATCGAGCCTTGGTATTGAGTCAAGGTATTGTGCTTCAAAATCGAATTCATTTTTCTAAAGTGGATCAAACTTTGGTAGGGAGTCAAGGTATCATGTTTCAAAATTGAATTCACTTTTTCACAGTGGATCAAGCCTTGGTAGGGAGTCAAGGTATTATGTTTTAAAGTCGAATTCACTTTTTCATAGTGGATCGAGCCTTGGTAGGGAGTCAAGGTATCATGTGTTTCAAAGTCGAATTCACTTTTTCAAAGTGGATCGAGTCTTAATAGGGAGTCAAGATATTATGTGTTTCAAAATCGAATTCACTTTTTCGAAGTGGATCGAACTTGGTAGGGAGTCAAGGTATTATGTTTTAAAGTCGAATTCACTTTTTCATAGTGGATCGAGCCTTGGTAGGGAGTCAAGGTATCATGTGTTTCAAAGTCAAATTCACTTTTTAAAAGTGGATCGAGTCTTAATAGGGAGTCAAGATATTATGTGTTTCAAATCGAATCCATTGTTCTCATGGGTAGAGCCTTGGTATGGAGTCAAGGTATTATTTTCGAGAATCAAAATTGAATTTTCCCAAAAAAAAAATATAAAATAAAAAAATGAAAAAAATGATTTCAGACAAAATTATTGTCTAAAGTCTTTGCCCTATTCCTGATTCTCAGTAATGTACAAAGAGGGGCAGCTGTAGACACCGAATTTTGTCCGAAGAACTTTAATTAAAAAAATTAAAAATTAAAAAAATAAAAAAATAAAAAAAGAATAATAATAATGAAGGAAATAAATTGGGTGAAATTAAATTTGAAAATTCATTGCCCAAAATAAAAAAATAATAAAAAGGAAATAAGTTAAAAGGGTCAAACAAGAAATAAATGATAAAATAAAGATCCCATGATTTTGGGATCAATACATTAAAATCAAAAATTTTCTTTCTTAAAATAAAGGAAGGATTTGCGGTTTTAAATGGAGATTTTGACAAAAAGGGGAGGGTGGAGAAAACCTAAAAAAAAAAACCCGAGAAAAAACCTTGGAGAAAAAAAAAACCCTAGAGAAAACCTAGAAAAAAAAAACCCTAAAAAAACAAAAAAAAAACCTAGAAAAATTTTCTATTGCTCTTAGTCACGGAAGCTGTCCTCCGCCGTTGCCCTTCTACTGCGAACCCATCTCCCCCTGCAACCGCCGTTCAGCTGTTTCCCTCCTTGCCGCGACTACCTTGCTGCCTGTTGTTGCATACTGTTGACAGTTCTTCCATGCATCGTCGCTCTACACTGTTGCTGCCTCGTTCCTCGCTATGCTGTTGTTTCTGATGTGTCGTGGTCTTGCTGCTGCTTCAAGTCTACTGCCTAACTTCCATGTCATTGCCGTTGCTGCAATGTCCTTTTGCGTGAAAGAAAAAGAAAGCATAGTAAAGAATAAAACGGAAAACCCTAGGGCCACCTTCACCATCGTTCCCAGCCACCATCGCTTCCTCATCACCATTGCTGCTTCCCTTCTTCACTGCATCGTTCCAACTTGAAGACCCTTACAGCCACCATTCCTGCCAACAAGCCATACCATCCTTTCCAGATTGCACAGCCACCATCGCTACCTCTAATTCGACCAGCCCCGCACCTGTCGCATAATACATTATCCAGCTTTGCACCTGTTGCACCGCACCACGTCCTTGCCACCTTGAACGCCCAGTAGTGCCGCATCCTTCTGTTTGTATCCTGCCACCGTAGCAAGCTGCTGCCACTTGCATCAACAAGCTGCTCTGTTACGTGTCCCCTGCAGCGGCAAACACGCCTCTACCTACATACGTTCAATTTCCTGCTGCCGCCAGTCCCACCGCTGCTCGAAGCTGTTGCTGAGTGTGGGTTTCTATCCATTGTCTTCTGCTGCGTTCACCATCATTCATCCCTGTATGCTAGCTGTCTGCAAACCCCAGCCACCACCAAGCCGTTGGCATCCTGTACTTGAACTAGAGCTAAGCAAAACCGTGACAGGAATGGATACTGGAGGAAGACAGGGTTGACGACTAGGAAGGTCAAACCAAGCTGAAACTAACGTGGAAAAAGACAAACGGGAAAAAAAGTTCAAGAACATCCCCACTGCTCTGCATCTCTGCTGCGATTGTCTGCAACGCCACCACCATTTTGCTGCATTTCGCCTCCACCACAGCTACTTCAGTCTTACACCAGTGCCTGAATCGTGTGTCAGCTCCCTTGCACTGCCCGTGTCCTTGCTTGCCACAGCTGCATAGCATTATCACTTTCTGCATGCATGTTGTTTCTACGCCAACCAGCTTGTCAGGTTTCTAAAGGATATTAAGGTATATTTTGCTTCTTTTGTTCTTACTTTTGTGATACTTGATTGCATATATTAAAGAAAAGAGAATAAAGTAATAAGGGATATAGCTTGTCAGGTTTCTAAAGAATTTTAATGGATATTTTGCTTCTTTTGAAGCACTTTGGTGATTCTTGTTTGCATACATTAAATATATATATATATATATATGTAGCTATGAATTATTAAAAAAAAAAGAGATAAAAGTAAATAAAGAATAAATGAACAAAATATGAAAAGAAAGTTTTATAAAACACTAAAATAATGAAATTAATAAAAAAATATAAAATTTTAAAGGAATTTCCGATGATAGGATTTCTTAGAAATGGCAAGTAGCGATTCTTTGACAATCTTTAGGATCTAGATAAAATCCTTAAATGTCACCAGCGTATTGGGACATTTAATCGATTTTATCCCGATATCAAAAATTGCCCTATATAAATAAAAAATAAAACAAGTAAAAATGATAATAAAAATAAGAATATAAAATAGGTAATAGTAAGTGAATAGGAATATAAATTTTAAGTAGATAAAAATCTAAGAATTAAAATAAATAAATAAATTAAAACAAATATAAATAAGAATATACATTTTAAATATAAAAGGATCCCCGATGATAGGATTTCTTAGAAATCACAAGTAGTGATTCTTTGATAATCCTTAGGGTCGAAATGAATTATTTGGATATTACCAGCGTATTGGGGTATTCAAATAATTTTACTTCGATATTAAGATTTCTAATATAATTAACTTGTATGAAATAAACTAATAATAAATAATTTTTAAACAAATAAATAAACAAGATTGAAAATGTGTTCAGAAATAAAGAGTAATAATAACTAAAAGTAAATAAGATATAAATAATGTCCGATGATGAGATGTTACGGAATTCACAAGTAGTGATTCCTAACTGATCTCTAGGTGAGAGAGATCTGCTAAATGTTACCAGCGTATTGGAATATTTAGTATGATTTTTTTCAATAAAAATAAAATTTTATAAAATCAATAAATTTCAAAAGCAATAATATAAATATAAAAGATAATAAAAATAAAAATAAAATAATATATTTCTCATGTGCATCATATCTACTTTGTTTGCATCATTTGCATTCATGAAACTCCAAAATAAGTGCAAATCTCCCGAGGATGGGATTCTATGGAAATCGCAAGTAGCGATTCTTAAGAAATCTCTAGGTGAGGAAATTATCCGAAATGCTACCAAAAGTATTGGAGTACTTCAGAATAATTTTCAATACAAAAGATTTTTACTTATTACAAATAAAAAATAAAATTTAAATATTTCAAAAATAAAACAAATGATAAAATGATTTCGAAATAAATGAAGTTCTTTTAAATATTTAATTAAGACCATTTAACTAAGATCGAAGGGATAATATATGATTAAGTGGTACCGTTCTTAACGGGCGTTGTGGGGGTGCTAATCCTTCCCCATGCGTAACCGAACTCCCGAACCCAAACTTTGTTTTCGCAGACCAAAAAAAAAAATTTTGATAAAACTTAATTAATTTTAAGATTTTATTAAAAAGATAAAATAATTTTAGGTGGCCAATCACACCTAGCCAAAAAAGATTAGTGGCGACTCCATTTTGTGTTTTTCCAAAATCGTCTAGCGATCGAGTCCCCGGACG
Organism: Heritiera littoralis; assembly: GCA_031772115.1. Taxonomy (NCBI): domain Eukaryota; kingdom Viridiplantae; phylum Streptophyta; class Magnoliopsida; order Malvales; family Malvaceae; genus Heritiera; species Heritiera littoralis. Next base: position 3,127,923 of record JAPDPK010000063.1, read on the forward strand.
AAAATCGTTACGACAATATCAATTAATGTATATATGTATATACATTCGTATATACTTATACAGGAATACATATATACATTCGCTTCAAACAATAAGATATCCCCTTACTTCATATTAATTAATATATATATATATATATATATATATATATATATATATATATAAATATCAAGCTTAACCAAAGAAACAAATCTCACCATCAAGAAACTTTCAAACTCAAGCCCTTCATCAATTTCCTTAAGATCTCCAATGAATTCTTACATTACAAATTTACAACTTTAATACGCTATCCTCATCAACATTTAAAATCAAATCAAGATCCAAGACTTACTTTTGGACCTCACAAAACCGAGCCTCACCTTTTTCTAGCTTGGTCTCTCGGTTTAGTCATAGAAATAGTTGCGGTTCCTCCACCAAAAGAGCAGCCAATATTGTATACCGAACAGCCCTTATATTCACACATAACCTCAGTGTTAATGCCCTACACAGATGTAGTACTTCTCAAGCTAAAAGATGGCCTTACCCTTTGCTCCAAAGTGTGTTGAATGAAACCCCTTTGCTGCCTTACACGATCAGCCACCATTTGGCTATCGAACAGATTCAAACGGCAGAACAAATTCAAACGGCACTGAATGGTCCTCTCACACCAACACCAACAGCTTCAGGCTCTCTCAGTTTTTCCAATTTAACTTCGACTTAAACCTTTTTGCATTCTTCTTCAATGCTGGCTACTCAGGAAACTCGAGAAAGACGCCATACACTGCTTCTGCTTCTTCCATCACACCATTGACTTGTCTTCCACTGCTTCATCTCAACAACTCAGCCTTGGATGCTTAAGGAACCCACAGTAGCCCTTGCTTCAATAGCCATCACCTCCACTGCTCCAGTTTTGAACACCCGAGGATCCTCACTTCTAGCTGAATGTACAGCACTTCTCTCATTGCTTCTTGCGATTTTCAGATCAGCCTTACAACTCCTCTAGACTGCCTTGTTTCCAACAACTTCTTCTCCTTCAATAGCTGTCACCATTCTCCCCTGATCAGACGTGAATAAGGCCCCTTGTTTTGCCCTAGATACAGCCCTATTTAATTTCCTTAATTTCCTGCCCGATTCAGCCCCTAAAACTCTCGATTCTTTCTAGTTTTTCAGCACCATTGGAGTGGCTATTTAACTCTGGCTTCCACCGATAGCTTCAGCTTCGTCATTCTCTTCCTCTCGTTTCTCCTCGTCTTTTCTCTCTCTCACTCTTTCTCATAAGTCTCGGTTTCAGCCTTCACCGGATCATTATTTCCATAGCTCCATCTCACGTTTTCTCATCACTAAACAGAGTACCGACTGAACAGCCAAGTCCAACGCATGCACCCATATGAAACTTACCCCTGCTATTCACGCCTTCTACCATAAGAACTGCATCTTACAGCCTTGAAGATGCCACCCAAAACGCAAGCAAAACCTCCTCATTTCTCCTGTTTCCAGGCCCTCTTTACTTGCTCTGAAACTCCTTCAAAAAGCCACCGAAAACCTCTTTGGTTCTAGCTTACAGTAGTGCTAAAACACCACCATTGAGCTATTATCTGTTGGAGCTTTTCCAAGCCACGAATGGCTTGGTTTCTCTTCCTCACGTGCACAACAGAAGGCGAGGAGGAAATGTTGAGAAAAATGAGGATGGAGATGAGTTTGGTAGTTGCGTGAAGATGACGAGGGAAAGTAGGGAGGGATGTTGGGATTTGGGTTAGTGCTCTGCCACGGCCGAGCACTTACATATTTGATGGGACCAATTTCATAATTTTTTTATATTATTTTTATTATATTTATATTTATATTTTATGAATATATATTTTTATTACATTTTAATATTTAGATATATATATATATATAATAAAAATACATAATAGACATTTATCTTTTATATTATATATATATATATATATTTATATATTTATCTTATATATATCTTTTAATTATATTTCTTTTTATTTATAGGTATACTTTGATTTATTTATTATTGTTTTCAATTAATTTCTTGTATATATATATACACACATGTGTATCTTTGTACAGGAATATATATAAATACAATTATTATATTATTTTTATTCCACTCGGTTATTCGTATATATCTAGATACGCACAAATGCATGCATGCACTAGTCAATGTATATGTTAACGTTTTTATCGAATTGCGTACTTCATGATCCAAAATTTTCTTTATATAAAATTCTTATGAGGTTCATACCTCATCATTACTTTATGATGATTATAAATTTCTAAATTACATATTTAATATTAATTTATCTACTTTGTACGTTTATTTACAAGTTCATTTCAAAGAATACTTGGTCTTCACATGCTCTTGCAAGATCTTTATATCTTGGCCGTAACCATGTGGCTTCCATCGACGAGCCCGAGGCATACTATCTTCATAATTGAAGTTCGCCTCTGGACTCAACGATGGAAAGTGCTCATAAATCCAAGCTTACAACAAATAAAACATTAATAAGTAATAAATTATTTACAAACTAATAATAATTAACAACTTATTTATATTTATAAATCATAATACCTGCATAAGTGTCACATATCCACTAATCCCATGAACTTTTGACCTACTCGCAAGACCTAGCTATCTATACATATAAGCAAGCACAGATGCACCTCATGCATATCCACTGATAGCCGATAGATCCTCTAAGCAGGCTAATAATGATACGGGAAAATGTGATCCACTCTTATCCGCAAAAATTGTGCACCCAAGTAAGTGGAGTAAGTATGCTCAAGTAGTATACACTATTTCCTCATCACTTTTTCTGTTAGTCACATCGCCAAAGTTTGATCTCAGCCAATGTAACGTCACACTTGGCCTACGACTAGTACTTGTGGCTGCTTTGGTTGCCGTAAGAGAAATGCCTAACAAGCGTACTAACATCTTATTTGCGCGCTTGACAGAAATATGCCGGCATGATACAATTTGCCCAACCACTGGTATGTCTAGGAGTGTAGCTACATCGTCTAGGGTAATCATCATCTCTCCAAAAGGCATATGGAATGTATTCGTCTCCGGCTGCCACCCCTCACAAAATACAGAGATGATGGTGTTGTTGCATGTGCGATAACTGCAATCAATCAAACATCCTAAGCCGGACTGTAAAACAGTGGAGCGAATACGTGACCAATCATCGTCTAAAGTCCACTGAGATATTTTTTTGCTATGGTTAAAAACCATCAAATTGCCTTGCTCCTATATCAGAAACAATAAACAATAATATCATTTTAACAAATATTTATAAATTTTACAAAATAATTACCTGCCCATCCCATATTGCAAATGCAACATGTGATCTAAAACTTCTTAGAATGGAGGTATCACTCGGGCCTCCAGGACAAGGCTCGAATACCTCCCTGCATCCTCAGAATCAGCCTGCTCGGTTTGTTCGGCCTGCTTGACTTCTTCAGCATGCTTGACAGGTTCAACCTGCTCGGCCTGCTTAGCACAATATTTCAACACTCGTTGTCTCCTCTCAGAGTCGGTGGGTTGTCATCTTCCTTGAGATGAACTTGCACCTCTTGTTAGTGCCATGTCTGAAAAAGAAAAACATTTAACTAATTATAAACAATAAGAAGCATATAAACTAATTATAAATATAGATTATCATATCTTGAAGTCCAAAAACAATAAACTAAAACCATTTATGAAGTTAAACAACAAGTACAACATTCTTAACAGGAAAAGAGTATCATTTCAACGAGCGAACTTTTGGAGAAAAGGCATCAACATTCTCATATTGATTGGTAATGCAAAGCCGAACTGCCTTTCACCACATGCATTACAGCCATGACTATTTTCATCCACATTTCAACTTGAGTAGTACTTAAGTAACTAGACCTATTTTGGTGTTTACATCCTTGTATTCATAGAATAACTAGACCTGTATGTATTAACATGAATACATGATCTCTTCAAATGAATAACTATTTTAGGATTTTGATACAATATTAATTATAAAACCCACCTATGATGCCTTTCAGACCTAATGTATGCTGTATCCAAGGCAAATCTAGATGTATCTTTTAGCACTCTAGAATCTTGATTTAATAATAGATATTAATGTATCCTGTTTACATTTGTCATCAATGCTTTATCTTTGAAATCCCAAATCAATATGTGTTGCAGCATCAGATTCGTAAATACTGCCTTGAATTCGGCTCTGGTAAAATTTCCACCCTTGATCACTCTTCAATTATTCTGATCTTTGCTAAAATGAATATAATAGCAAGGTGCAATCACCCACCATATGGTTCTTGAGACTGAAAACCGGAATCTAGCCTCTAATGACTGAGAAATATGCTGCAGGATGAAAATAAGGAATGCACTATGGTGAAAGCATTGCAGCCAGGGCAAAATTAAGGCATAGTAAGCCTGAACCTTAAATGCACACCATCTAAATCTTAACTTAAAGAAGCTTTTTTTTTTGTGTGAATAAAGTGAATTTAGCAAATAACACAGAGTCATCCCCTAATGGGGTTACGGATAAATAGTTTTGGGATAGTTGCATCTCATTGCATCAAAATACAATTGTAACTTAAAGAAGCTTTAAGCTACTCATATGATACCTTCCTGTGGCTACCTTGCTGGAACCAAGCCTTTCCCAGTTCTAAAAAATCCCTCAAACTGTATTTTCTTTCTTTGGATTCAAATTCAGCTTGAATATGAAACAATTTGCCTAGCACTTTGGATTTCTTTAGAAGTAATTACCAATCATTGAACATGCAAACAAGTATTTGTGAGAATCAGATTGAAAAAAAAATTGCAGAAAAAGAAGCAGGGGCCTTCATACAAGGCAACCTGCGCGAGGCAGGGGCTATGCGCAAGGGAGGGCCCTCGCTCAGGGCAACCTGCACGAGCAGGGGTCCTTGTGTAGGGCCCTCGTGCAACCTGTCGCAAACCACATTTTACCTGCTGATGGAGAACGATGGAGATGGAGAAGAAGATCTTCCAAGAAGATGATTCAATCGGCGGGATTTTGTTTTTAAGGTAAAATGTGGTAGAGGGTTAAACGGTCAAAAAAATGGGTTTTGTAATGCTTTTTTTGTGCGGTATATAGGTTGGAGTAGAAAGAGTAAAACGGGGAGTATAATTAGAATTTCTCATCTATCTACTACTCCACACAACCTAATTTAATAATTTTTTAATACAAAAATGCCCTTGAATAAAATTATCATTTTTCCCCTGTTCCATACATCCAAATTAACATATCTTCATCTTCTTACTCTAAACAGCCAACCTTAACAATTCTTCTTCCAAATCTCATCAAATTTGTGATAAATTGAAGAATAATGAAAATACTTTTCCGATGGTTGGGTGAAAAATTATTTCATGGACGAAGAAGAGTAGGATGGCATGGAGGAGATTTCTGCAAAGGTTAGTATTTTTTTGGAATTTTTAACAAATTTTTGGAACCCTAAAATCCAGGAAAAACCATGGATTAGAAACTCCCAGAAGTGAATTTTTGGGAGTTTCATGGTGTTTCTGGAAAATTTGTTTCCAGAAACATAGAGATATCCCAGAAATTTATTTTCAAGAACACAATGATGCCTCCAGAAATTCATTTTCGAGAGCTCATAGTTGCTTTTGGAAGTGAACTTCCGGGAAAAACGATTTGCTTATGGAAGTGAAATTCTGAAAGCAACCATGTGCTCTCAGTAGTCCACTTCCAAGGGCAATCATGTGCTCTTAGAAGTGGACTTCCAAGGGCTACCATGTGCCCTTGGAAATAAACTTTTGGGAGCACATCTAGGCTAAATTAAAGAGTATTATTTAATTATTTGTGAAGAATAATAAGTTTATTTATTTATTTAATAAAACTAATAATTTATTTAATTTTTGTAGGATGATAGAATATTAGTGGTCTTTTTTATCAAGAAGCAAAGTTTCATCAATTCGATTGTACTTATTCATTTACTATGGACAAGGTATGAGAATGGAACATTAATATCATCTTGAATACAAATAAATCATGAATTGATTAGTATTAGTATATTGTGTAGGTTGTTTCTACTCTAGAAGCCTTGATACATGGGTAAGGGAGGTTGGGAGAAATTTAGGCTTTATAGTTGTGATTAAAGCCTCTGAAGTTGCAATTTTTGTAGTAAAACCTAGATTGCGACCCGCATGTGAACGAATTGGAAGATTCAAATAGTCAAAGAAGAAGGAAATAAAAGATAAATTTTGATGTAAGCATACGGGAAAGAAGTGTGACTGTCTATTTGAGCTAGTGGTTGTGAAATTGGAAAAGGATGATGAGTGGGAAGTTAGAATAGTATGTCAGATGCATAATCATGTGCTTGCAAAACAGTTTGAGGGTCATCTTTTTGCAGTAATACTGTCAACTAAAGAGAAGGCTGTAGTGGCTAATATTACCAAGAACATGGTTAAACCACAAAATATAATTATGACATTGAAAACAAGATTAAGAAGAATGTCGGCACTATCAAGACCATTTATAACGCAAGGCTGAACTACAAATTGATTAAGAAAGCTAGTAGGTCACAAATGCAACAATTGATGAAAAAGTTGAATGAGTATAAATACGTGGAGTGACATCGGATTGATAAGTCAATCGATATTGTCAAACACTTATTTTGGACGCATCCTATATCGATAGATTTGTTGCACGCTTTGTCCCATGTGTTGATTATGGATTACACATATAAACCCAATAGATATCAGCTCTCACTTCTCAAGATCATTGGTATGACATCAATGAAATTAACTTTTTTGGTCACATTTGTGTACATAGAGGTCGAGCGTGTTGACAACTACACTTGGACGTTACAAAAGTTAATAGCTTAATGTTGTCCGATGCATCACCATCTATCATTATCACTGATCGAGATTTGACATTGATGAATGCAAGTAAAGTAGTATTAGGCCTACCACATTCATGTATTCATACTATTACTAAATTTTTGCAATGGACAATTGCTTTGCTCCTAAGCCACGCCTGTCTAACTTAGCTCTAATACTAGTAGTACTAGCTATTATGATCAAAGACCAATTTCACTTTAAAGTGTGGGCAAACATGGTGTGGCTTAAGGTTTTTAATTATGAGCCTCACTATGCTCCAAATAGTCTACATTGAAATGATAATGACTGATGATTGAAGCAAAAAACTCCTACAGCTTTCCACTGTGGAAGCAAAGAATTAGAGCCAAAAAAAGTGTAATTTAAAGCTACCAATGGATGAAAGAGCACAAAAAGAGATGCATCTCCTGTTAGGCTGTAATCTCACTTTTTCTTTTCGGTCTTTATCGGATATATTTATGAGTTTGGAGGAAATGAAATGCCAATAAAATCAGATATGCAAGAATATGTTATAGTTATTGCATGCACCGACAGCTACGAAGCCTGGAGGCTGGAGCAGAATCAGCATAATTTGAAGTTTTGATTATCAGATGAGAATAAAGTTGACTGATTTTTGCTGTAAACTATGGAAAAAGTTTGATTTTTTTTTCAACTATTAACTTATCTTTTTAATTCTTAATCTATCCTTCAACCCCTCAACCCTTATTCACTTAAACTGATTTTGAAGAAAATAATTAAGTCCTTTCAATGCTCAACCTAAAGCAAAGCTGATATTATTCCTTCAAAAACAGATAAGAGTCCTAGTTTTGCTATAGCAGAATAGAATTCCTTGGTAAGCATAAGAGTTTAGCTATGTGCATTAATTGTAAAAGATAAGAATCCCATGCTTTCTTTCTATAAAGATGAACGAATATGATTCATTCCATATATATAATTCTTTTTTATATACAGATCTATACTTAATCTAACTGAGCATTCTTTGAAAGAAAAAAGAAAAGCATAGGTATGCTTTCACTGTGATAATTATTTAATTATTCATCATGATGTCTTGCCAAATTCATGTTTATACCATGATGATCAGTAAGGGAGCTGTCTAAATGTCATTGATAACTCGTATAAGTTGAAGAAAGCGCTAAGTTTCTTGCTTCAGGCTTCTTCATCATGAAGTTCCAGTTCATTCAGCTTCACAATGGAAAGAACTCTCAGCAAAACAGTTCAACTAAAGTTTTGCTTTTGATTCTTTCCCTGATTTTCATCAGTTCAATCCCTTTAGGTCTCCTGAAAAGTTCCCATCCGCCATTGCCATCTCCCACAACCCTTAGAAGCGTCGAGTCAGGGAAGGAATGTGATGTGTTTAATGGAAAATGGGTGCCTCATCCACAAGGTCCCTACTACACCAACGAAACTTGCCGCCTCATCATTGATCAGCATAACTGCATGAAGTTTGGGAGACCTGACTCAGAGTTTTTGAAATGGCGGTGGAAGCCAGATGACTGTGATCTTCCTTTCTTTGATGCAGCTCAGTTTTTAGAGATAGTCAGGGGGAAGTCGATGGCCTTTGTTGGGGATTCAGTAGGAAGGAACCAAATGCAATCATTACTGTGCCTCTTAGCTGATGTAAGTTCCTGAATTGCCTAAAATCTGCCAATAATTATCTCTGCAATCTAGAACTCATTTAGGCATGCATGCATAAACCATTTGAACTATGGAAAATGTCAGGGACTGTCACTTTTATCATTCTCATTCTCATAAAGCCACATCATATTATTAGTACCGGTAACTTCTTGTAATAAGTTTACCTACTTTCTCTTCTATCAATAAAAGCATATGAAGTACCAATAAAAACAACAAGTTACTAGTTTCAAATTTCATATTAAATGTAACGTGGCTTCGTGAGAGTGTTAAAAGTAACTGTTAAAAATGACTGTCTCTAGCATTTCTCTTTGAACCACAGCTAGTCTACTGCATAAAAGGTAAACTTATTCATGACTAGAAACAGAAGGCTGAAGAGAAAAAGATCACTATATTAGCTGCTTTGCATGTATGTCTACTTTCTGAGCTGTGATGTTTCAGGTGGCATATCCAGAGGATATTTCTCATAAATTCACATCAGACACAAACTATTTCAAGCGTTGGTTCTATTCTGATTACAAGTTCACCCTAGCTGCATTCTGGTCACCATTCTTGGTTAAATCCAGAGATGCAGACCCCGAGGGTCATTCCTTCAACAGCCTCATGAGCCTTTACTTGGAAGAAGCCGACGAAGCATGGACAAGTGAGATTGAAAATTTTGACTACGTGATCATATCAGCAGGCCAATGGTTCTTCCGCCCACTGTTTTACTACGAGAAAGGTGAGCTTGTTGGATGCCACAAGTGCAGCCAGAAGAACATCACAAGCCTTACCAGGTACTATGGCTACAGAATGGCCTTCAGAACAGCCTTCAGAACCCTTCTTAGCCTTAAAAACTACAGAGGCACTACATTCTTAAGGACATTCTCGGCGTCGCACTTTGAGAACGGTGATTGGGACAAGGGAGGAAACTGTGCTAGAACAAGGCCGTTTACAAGCCAAGATATGAAGTTGGAAGAGCATAACATGGAGTTCTACCTGACTCATGTAGAGGAACTGAGAAAAGCAGAGAAAGAAGGGAAGAAACTGGGCTTAACATTTCAGCTGCTAAACATTACTGAAATTATGTGGCTGAGACCAGATGGGCATCCAAACAGTTATGGACACTCGATGAATAGGAATGCCGCAGTAAACGACTGTGTTCACTGGTGCTTGCCAGGCCCCATTGACGCATGGAATGAGTTTTTGCTATATTTAATGAAAAAGGAACTTCTCCTGAACTTGAAAGCCAGATTGATGAAAAATGCCTGATCAAACCTACATTCAGTTTCTTGTGAAGTATGTCCTCCGCTTCTATTTGTTTATTTATTCTTTTCTGCTGTGTAAAATATATTTGTAATCATCCTAAAAGTTTAATGCTTCAAAAACAAATACAATGATTCTTGTGCAGACTTCCTTCTGTCAAAATGCATCGTTAGTACTAATAATACTTGGAAAATGTTCTTAAGTCGTCTCATAACACGTTATGTCTTAAAACTTAACTGATAGGTTTAAAATTATGGACCTGTCACCGTTTTTTTTTCTAAATGTGATTGGTTTTCTATTATAATGTAAGGGATTAGTCAATATTTTTTTCGTAACTATATGTATTTTCATCCATTTTATCATCTAAGATTAATCCTGTTTGCCGAGAGTGATAAATAGTAGAACCCTCCCAACAGTGGGTCAATGGTGATTCCAAAATTCGAAACAATTTTCAAGTACTCGGAGAAGAAGTTAACTTACACTTCTTCTGACTACTTATTAGTGGATTAGTTTATACTTTGGGTTCAAGAATTCGTTTACGTGTGGTGAGAGTTTAGCACTCTCACAACGCTAGTCTAAATCTTGGTATCGTTTAGTCTAAAGTTATTATATTTTGTTTTGAGTGTTATTAGATATCGATTTTTAAATATTGGAAAACTTCTCTAAGCGGCCTCCAACATTCTGACAAAATTGTTAGAGTATCTTCTTCGCCTCAATAGTATTCTCATTGGATTCATTAATTAGTGTCTTAGGAAAATCTTTAATTTTTAATTTTTATCTATCCAATTTCTAACATTTTTAAATTTTATTAGTTGTTAGATTTTTGTTTGGTTTTATTTGAAAATAAACACGGATTATTTTTTTTATTGAAACTATTATTGTAAACCTTTCAACAATCTGGTCAAGTCTAAGACCACATTTTTCACCTATGAATTTCTTAGAGATTACTCATTCGCACCTACTCTAAGAATTCAATCATTGAAATAACCTTTGTTATTGTTGTTGTTGTTATTATTAAAACTTTGCTTTAAATTTTCCAGCATTCTGGTCAAATTAAAAAAGAAAAAAGAGAACCTCACCTAGGAATTTTTTTATATGTTACACATTCCATACCCAGCTTCAATCGTGATTGATTCCCCGGACTGACATGAATGAATTTCTAGCATTTTATAGAGCTCTGGGGACTGAATTAGTCCGATTACAATTCTTCTCAATTTTCAAAATCACAATCATTAATTTTTGGCTCACAACTGTTTTGCACTTTATCCAAAATTGTTTTCATTTTCTTATTTTCAAAACTTCAGTTTTTTTTTTAATCCAAAATCTCTTCAATCCTCTATCCGAATCTGTTTTGAAAAAAAAAAAAGTGGTTAATATACAGGAGAAATACGGTGTTCCGGGACTGTCGATCATCAGAAGGCAACAAGCATGGAGTGAGGCCACTGACTGAATCAGTAAATAGATGATTCAACAAAATCAATAAGCCAATAACCTAACTTTGAGATTTGAAAGTTTCTCAGGGATACATAACGATCCTGTAAGGCAAGGCATGAGTGCAGCCAGAGAAGAACCCATAAGTAAGATTTAAAATTCCTCCAATTTTTGCTGTTCCAGAAACCCCAATTTGCAAGTTTTCTGCAGTTTCAATGTGTTCTCTTCCACCGAGTTATGTAATAAGGCTCTACTAGCCAAATTAATCGTTTTAAGACTGTAGATAAAAGAATTTCACTTGGGACTGTGTCGACGTCATTCTTTATGGGTGTTTATGAGCATGTACACATTAATAGAACAAATGTGGAACTTAGAAAAGATGCAATGCAGAACAATCATCATCATCATCAGAGCTTTTATTCCAATCCTGAGATAAGTTATATAAACCAATATATAACCTCAAGTTAAGTCGTCAGCATGAATTTTCCTCTTTCACTCATTCTCATCTAACACAGAACAATGTGTTCATCAAATTTCAGCTAAAACATACAGTATTATATTACAATGGGAAGAATACATCGTTTTCTGTATGATAAAGATCAGAGTAATCCTAAGACGTCCTCAAAATGAAATCTTGATGAAGACCAAGATGTGCAAAGCTAAAATGTAAAGCACAAAAGCTGACCTGAGTAGCATGAGCCTCTGTTGATTCTCGCTCCGACCGCCAGTGTAATAAGGGAGCTTGTGATGAGAATCAACAGAAAAATCTGAGGAAGATCCATTATCAGAAGCACCTCTTCCAAATCGATTCCTGGCAGTATTCGCCTCTGCATTACTACTTTCTAGCTTAGCCCACAAACCATTCAACCTCTCTAGTTCCTTCTCTTTCAAATGAATTTCACCAACAAGGTCTTCTGCTTGTGCCTAAAAAAAATTTAAATTGTTCCCTATGAAAATGAATCTTAAAAGCCCAAACCAGCACCAGAAAGGCATTTAAACAACTCTTTTTGACAATGACAATATAAAGAAGTTGATGGTTGGCGTAGAACACATGTTACAGGGATAAAGCTACGCAAACCCAAAAATCCAATTCCCAAGCACCTTATTTATGATTATGAATTGCAAGCGGCCCACTTGGGGTATAAGATCAATGCCTGAAGGCTTGGAGTGAATCTCAAAAGTAGCTTCTCTGTGAATATAGTTGGATCCATTTTAAATTATAAGAAAAATTAAATAACTGACCTGTTTTGCAGCCAATTGCTCAAGTAGGCTGTGAAGCTGTTTGTCCAATGCTTTCTCTCTTTGAGCTGCATAACAGAAATTGATTGGTGAGATAGTTTAACTGAGCCATTTCTCTGCCAACCACCTTTTTTCTACCTTTTGTCTCTTCTTAATAACGAGCAATGGTTAAACACAAATTTTCATTAGCTCATTCTCTACTTACACGTTAAAAGAATCACTTTTCACCGAAGTGAGGCGAAAGATCTGGGAAGCATTTCAAATTCTGATACTGCTTGAATCATTTTTTCCCCTAAAACCTTACCCATTTAAAAACTGTAAATCCTGTTGAAACTTCAAATCAAGAATTTAAACTAACTTCAACCAGATCTCAGAAAACCTAACACTGCTATCTCTTTGGAATATTGGATTCTTTATATAACTACTTCATCTAGCAATGAACAAAAAACAGGACAAGCAACACAAATTTTTACAACTTCATTTGGCACATATTACAACTAGTTATTACTCTTTGTTTGCTGACTTCCAACAATCCTGTCAAATATCTGATTTTAATTTCAAGAGGAACATCAAAGTTGATCCCTTAAAACAGAAAATAAATATTAGAAGAAAGAAAAAAATTAATAACAAAAATGCAGGACCATATTTAACAACAAATTTAATGGCATGATGAAAAAGGAGATGACAGAAAGAATATCATGATGTAGCAAGGTAAAAGATAGTGACATTTACATTGATCACAAAATGAGTGTTTTCGAGATCATAAGACAAGCATTAAAAGGTCTATGATGTAAGATACCTGGTGAAGGCTGGTTCAATCCTTTATTCTGGATATTTTCCCATCTATTCTCTAAATCTTTAACTGTCTCTTCAATTGAGCTCTAAGAAAATTATAAAACTTCTCCTCAGCAAAACCAAGCAGCGGCAGCATAATCTTAACTGAAGCAATAAGGTGCAAATAGAAAAAAAAATAGAATAAAATCAAAAGAAGAGATGAAATGGACCAATTCTTTTTTCTTCTTCTCTAACTTGTCTAGTAAAGAAGATTTTTTTGAAGCTTCTATGTCGACTACATCTTCAGCACTAGTTGTGGATTCAACCACAGAGGCAGCTGATTTTCTAGAATGACTGGCGTCCAAGACAGTCTCTGCATTTTCCAGCTCAGCTCTCAGACTTTTCTCAATTTCATCCATCTCCTATAAAAAAAAAAAAGAAATTGGAGTGATTCTTTAATGCAAAGATCTAAGAATCATAAGAAAACAAATTGATGGAGGATTGAGATATGCTCGTTGAGGTATAAATCATCTAGGACTTTATTTTATATTTAAACTCATTCCCTCAAATTCATGTTTCCAACCATAGCATTGAAGTTGTAAAAACAACATATCCACCCAGGTGAACATCCTTCCTAAAATACAGATGCTTTAACATGATAATGTATCATAAGAAATCCTATCCTCTAAATCTAAAAAACAAAAGGTCTAAATGGTAATCTAATGAATATTATAGTAGTCATGAAAGCAGCATGTAGAACATATCTTGGAACCTGAACCTGAGCCCTGACCTTTAACTTTGAATGAAGTGCATTTGCTTCCTGCACTTTCTCATGTATTTTATTCTCACAATCTGATATAGCCTTTTCATATGCAGTGTTTTCTTGTTTCAATGTCTCCTCTCTCAATTGGGCCTGATCATAAGAATAAGTTAAGGGTAAGTATTTTGTTGAAAAAAAGAAAAACTCTTCCACAGATAAAAACAAGCTGAAAAGCAAAAAATTAACCTTAACATAATCATCATCATCAGAGCCTTTATCCCAATAGATTGGGATAGACTATATGAACCAATATCTGAAATTATGTTCAATCGTCCGTATAAATTTTCCTCCTCCACACATTCCTATCCAAGGCAAAGCGTTCATTCAACTCTAATACCTCCTATACCTTTCCGAATTACTTCCTTCCAAGTCTTTTTCGGTTTTTCTCTAGTCCTGACACTTTTTTCTTCATTCAATTAGCCTTAACATAACTACTAGGAAAATGGTTTTAAGTCAATAACTTTTTTCTTCACTCGCTTCTGAAGTAAGATTGCAGCTTAAAAAAAGAAATTTCAAAAGCAGCCAGTCCTTCAAATTTTCAAAAGCAAATAATTCTCTCTCCATAACTGTTGTCTATGTTCTCCTTCTTCGTTCTTCTTAATCTTTTCTGAGTCTTATTTCTTTGTTTATAGTCACTAGACTGTGTGCTCAAAGCTTCGTTACATTTACACCCACCAAAAGGAAACCATTCAAGGAATTATAATTAAACACAAAAGACAGACCCCAGAGGAGAATATGCAAAACAAACAAAACAATTCAGAAAAGAATTCAAATAAATAACAAAGACCCAGATGAGAAAAAGAAGACCTGCTCACGAGTAGAAGAGTGGGCGTTGAGTTGGAGAGCGAGGGCGGCATTGGAAGCGAGGGAGTGGGCGTGGAGATGAGGTAGGCGTTGGGAGATGTCAGGAGGAGGTAACCTGTGGCGTAGATCTTGGATCAGACGGGTGAGAGAGGAAGCCTTTTTGTTTAATTCTTGCACGTACTTTTGCTGGTCTGGAGAGAAAATTAATGGGATATTGTCTACTTCATCCTCATGGTTATTGTTGCCTCCATGGCCTCCCACAACGTCTGCCGCCCATGCTAACAACCCCGCCATGTCTCTCAGATTCTCAAAGCTTTGGATCTGCAAGCTTTGTGTTTTAGGATTGGGGATCTTCTCAATTCTTTAGGCTATGCCTTGTTCGGTTTGCCGCAAAATATAACAATAAAAAATTGAGAAATTTATGCTTCGTTTAATTCATGAAAATATTTTTTGATTTTATTTTCTATTTTCATTATCTGTTTTCTGATTTTTGAAAAATTTGTTTGGCATACAAAAATGAAAACATATTTTTGAAAATGAAAAAAATAGAAAATGCGTTTGGTATCTACATTTTCAAAACAATAAATATGAAAAATAATAACTAAAAATTTAAATTAAATTACAACTTTTGAAAACAAAGTAAAATGTAACTAAGTAATAAAAATAAATTATAAATGAAATAAACACAATAATTCAAATTATTAAAATGTATTTTAGTACTAAACAACTAACAACACCTCCAAACCAATAGTTATGGGTTTTTGAAATCTCAATTTTGTCTATAATTATTCCATAAAGACGTTGCAATATCTTCTCTAGCTTGAGCTATATCAGCTGTTTGTGACATATCAAATGTAATTTGCTTGTTGCTCGAATTAGCAGAAGATGCTTCTGTTTCATCAAATTCTTGCACGTATTCTCTTTCACCCTCTTCAAATAATTCATCTTTTTCGGCTTCCAACCTAATGAAATTATGCACAGTATAATACGCTTTTGGTATATAACGTTGTTTTCTAAGAAGATAGTTAGGCATATCCCTCAATATGACAAATCTTTTTTTAAGCACTCCGATGCTTCGTTCAGTCACATTACGAACAGAAGAATGCCTCATATTTAATAATTCCTCCTTCCCTCTAGGTTGGTGCCTACTTATAAAGTCTCGTGCATGGTATTTTTGTCCACGAAAGGGTGCTAAAACTCTAGGTATGTTTGGGTATCCAGCATCCATAAAATAATATTTACCTGTAATATCAATATTAAGAAGTATGAAAACTAGATGAACAATATTTACAAATTAAGTAGTTATTAGAAAAAAATTAAATTAATTAAAAACATACCAGCACTTGGCATTGGAAAAGAATTTTGTGCCCCAGAATTATTTAGTACCGCATTAACAAAAACTCTTGTGTCATGTGCTGTTCCCTCCCATCCAGCACATACAAATGTAAAAAGCATGTCATGAGAGCAAACTACCATTACATTCTACGACATATGTTGCTTTCTGTTTCAAAATGGAACTTGCTTTGATGTAGAAACCCAAGCCGCTATTTCAGTTCCATCAATAGCTCCAATACAATCCTTAATTAACAACAAATATATATAAATTATGTGATTCTCTATTAAAAGAAAAAAATAAAAAATATTTATAAAAAGATAGTATTATATAACATACCTTGAAATATGGAAACCATTTAGGATTTCTAGCAATTTCTGGTTGAACATCTCCTCGATCTCTTGGACATATGATTTTAGTTCCCAATTTACAAACAGCAAGCAAAACTTTTTGAAACTATGTAGAAACAATTTCAGTTAAATGTTGAAATCGATCACTTGTAACTCTTTGTCTTTCATTTTGACCAATTATAATAAAAACATTGCAACTACTTCTTCCACAGAAACCATTTTTTCATCATGTAAAATATGTTCCGCTTTCAACCTATCACAAAAATTTAAGAAAACATGTTTTCTCATGCGAAACATTTCATAACATACCGTTGGATTTCCGTCTAAAATCTCCATAACATATGCCTTTCCACTCAATATAGAAGTCTTACATGGCATCTTAGGCAAGTAGGTCTTGTAATACTCATAGGCATATTTTATAAGTATAAATTGACCCATCTCATCATCTAAATCAGACGAACTTTCTGAACTAGAGCTAACACTCATTATAATTACCTGCACAAATAACAAATATCAATGTTATATTAACACATTATACCTGCTATAATAATTTCAGTTAATATAACAAAGTTGAAAGAGAATTTATCAATCACTTAATAATAATAAATAATTTCATGTATTCCACACTATAATGTTATAATATTATTACATCACATAAAAAAATAAGTCAAATATTTCACCAGGCAAAGAACAAACTCTAGGATTAAATAAGGCTATCCACCCAATCCTTTCGCCTTGCATCAGACATTCCAACAAAAATTTGCCTCCATTCTGCTGATGTGAATTTTCCTATTGCTTTATTATAAGAACATGAAGAAATGCTTTCCATTTTTTCTAAAAGACTCATGCATTTTCCTATAGAATAAGAGTCAAAATTAAAATCAGAAGCTGTACTTCCACTAGCAGTAGATGATCAATATCTCTCAGCTTTTGCTTTAGCAGCTTCTTCTTTTGCACTTAATGTAGCTGCCCATTTCTCCAAAACTAAATCCAACTTCTCCATTTTATTCACCTTGCTAGATTGACGCTCACCAGGAATCGAATGCATCTTACGCTTTTTATCTTTTTCACTCTCTTCACCTTCTGAACCATTACCACCAAAATCAACGTGCATAGAACCTGATAAAAATTCTTCTTCCAAGGGCCTTTCTTCGATGGGAGATAATGGATCTTTTGTAGATAATTGTTGAAGTTTTCCAGTTGCAGTTGTAGTGTTGAATATTTCACCAAGCAATTCATAATCTGCACAACCTTGTTTCTTGAATTTTTTTGAAATCTTTATGTTTCTGTATGACAAAATAACAAAGGCATAATATTAAAAAACATATATTATAATTAATTAGTCAAAAGGAAATATAAATTAATTATACCTTAAAAAAGTCTTCCCAAATTGTTTGTGTTGCATTCACAGTGTTGGACGTCACATCCCATTTAACTCCAGTATGTCCAATTAATTCGGAAAAATGATGATGAGTGGTACGTAATTGATTGAACTTACCCTTCAATCTTTCAACACCATAATATTCTCCAATCATACCGTGTAGCTCATGGTTGATCTCTAACCACACTTCTTTTTAAATGTAGATGATTGCAACTTTCCTTCTCTTACTTTTCTAATTAAGAGATGAATAAATGCTGTTTCTTTTTCCTTTGCCCAATCTTTCGCATCAACATCTTTACCTTTCCCTCCCATCTAAACTACTATTTAGAGGACAAGTCATTCATTAATAAAATAATTAATACTATATATCAATAATAAGTCCTATTACATGCTATTACAAATCTACATGTACACAATAGAAATAATGCAAACACAATTATGTGTACAATAGAAACAATGCATATTAATGACATTCACCATAATGCAATATAAATAAATATGAGAGCAACATATTTTTTTAACAAAAATTTGCTTAAAAAATAAATTAAAACTATAGCTTGTATATAATAAATAAATAGCACTTTACAACTTATAGGGAACAAAAAAAAATATAAGTCTAAAGCATCAACTTACAAGAAATGCTCTCTCATTGCATATTAAAAATACTAATAATGCTACATGTATCTAGAATAATTCTTTGTTTATTATAAATAATTTATTTATTTTGATCCTTCAATATAACTATATATATATATATATATATATGTATATATGTATGGGTATCACCTTGTCTACTCTATCATACTGATAAACAACCATTTCTTCTATTCGAAATTAAGCTACTTCTCCTACGTTGCAGTCCGCACCCTTCTTTAGTTTGAAGTCATCGAGCTTCTTCTCCTTTCCTGCACCCAGTGGCGTAGCCAGGAAAATTATTCAGTGGTGTCAAAAGTAATTACACTTTTTCTATTATATCTTGTTTTTTTTAAATATCTTAAAATTATATATCTTTCTTTCATAAAAAAATTGATATTCTTTATCTTTTTCAATCATAAAAAATTATCTATTTCTTAATTATGAAAATAAAAAAAATAATTGAAAAAATATATTTTTAAAAATACACGTATATATGAAAATAAAATTTCTCATTCGAAATATTTTAATAATTACAACATCATTACAAAATTTAAGTATAAATATTAAAAGAAAAAGGGTAATTATTTTATATCACAAGAAAATTTTAAATTTTATAAATGAGATTAAAGAGTTAACATATATCCATTTAAATATATTTAAAAAATAATAAATTATATAATTATTAAATAAACATGTAGTAGGTAATTTGTGGAATTTAAAAATTCAATTCCCTATATAGAGAACAATAATCTAAAAAAATCTTCAATATAAAGTTATCTTTTTACAATTATCATAAAGAGTTTATTTATTTATTTTTTTAAAAAAGAGTTTTCATTTTTTAAGAATGATCATAAATATAACTAATACGTTTCTTCAATATATGTAATCAAATTATCTCTTATTGATTTGTGTAACAAATCAATTTCACTATTTTTGAAGTTGAAAAGATTACTTGTATACTAATAATAAAATCTTGACTTAATGACAATGAGAAAATTTTGGAACCTTAAAATTTTATATTTAAGTCTCGTCACATATGAGTTTGATCCAACTTTATAGTGGATTTATCCGACTTATATATGTTGGTTTGTTGTTTGATTAGTTTATTTATATGATATAATTCATTGATTTCTTACGTATAATACTAAAATATAATCATAATTTATCTTGTACTTATACTTTCATTAAAAAAATTGTATACTTGTCCTAATTGATAAAATCAAAACTAGTTTTAGTATATACAATTCATGAATAATACCAATATTGTTTTTGTCTTAACTCCTTTTTGTGATCTCTATTTTTGATTAATTATATACTGACCCCAAATTATTTTATTATATTATATATTAATTCATAAATTTTATTTCAGTGGAGTCAATTTATTCAAAATTTTACTTTTTGAAGATAAATTTATAATTTATTCTGCATTTGCATCCATGCATTATAAAAATATTTCAATTAACGTGGCTAGCCACTGCTTGCACCGGTGTCGGCTCGGCTTCCACTTGTAAACAATTAATTCGGGAGAGATGGTTTGCTACAAGGCTATCAAAGAGGGGAAAAAAGGAAGAACAAGAGGAAGATGAAATTAGTTGTGGGTGTTGTCGTGTCAAATAAGATGCAGAAATCGGTGGTAGAAGCTGTGGACAGGCTCTTCCATCACAAGTTTTACAACTGCTACGTCAGGCGCACCTCCAAGTTCATGGTGCATGACAAAAACAATCAATGCAACATTGGTGACCGGATTAAATTGGATCCTTCGACTAATTCATCCTTTTTGCTCTGTGCTCTGTTCGTTTGGCTTCATGAAATTGGTTTTTTGGGATTTCTTTTGCAGGAGGGTTTGGCTGATGAATATGATAGATTCTACTCTTTTTTCTACTCTTTTTTCTACTCTCTTTGTTGTCTAAGTATTTGTTTATTTGTCTCAATCAATTTATGGGTAGTATTTGTTGGTCTTTGGCTTCACCTAGTTTCCTCAGGGGTTCTTGTTTGTAAAGCTCCAAGGTTTTTTTTTTTTAGGATCAAAACCAACATTAGTGAAAGATGTTTAAAACAACATTCATATTGAGTTCTGATGCAATCTAAATTAAAAAAAATCACATTAAATTGAACAAACCTTTCTCAACTCTACAAAGAAACAAGAAAGAGCTGTAAAAAAAATTAATGCAATATAAACGTTGACAATGGTGGTTGTCATTGTAGGTACAGAGAAACAAGAAAAACAACCATAATAAAGTGAAAGAAATTAACCTGGTTTAATTGACAATGGTGGCTGGCACGATTTTGACAGAAACTTTGGCCTCCAAGTGAAGAAGAAAGAGTCAAAGAGAAAAAAGAAAAAGAGACACAACTGAAACAAAATAAAGAATAAAAACCCAAAACCTAATAAATAAAAAAATTGTTTTTACTTGTAGCATGTATCGAACTTGGGTTTTTGTGAGTTTTAAAGCAACTTTTATAAAAAATATTCAACAACCCGTGTTTTCCCCTTTTCCAATTTTCCAACTTGTTTTCTTTGAAAACAATGAAAACATATTTTTTTTGTTTTCAAAATTTGGCTTATTTTCATTTTCATTTTCCAAAAAAATATTTTCTACTTTTTCAACCAAACACATTTTCTTACTCATTTTCTATTTTCTACGAAAATGAAAACGGAAAACAGAATTGCTTTCATGAACCAAACACACACTTAGCCTTCGTTTGATTGAAGTGAGGAAAAGGATACAGGAGGAGGGGGTAACATCAAAGCCTTTCCTTGTTTTCTTTTATACATACATACATATATATATGATGCACTGACAGTGTATAGTTTCTATATACTGTCAATGCACTAAAGATTGACACCTCATCAATAGGCCCTTATATGCAAATATAAATAAATTTTTTTAATTTGCCCATAAGGGCCTATTGATGAGGTGTCAATCTCTGATGCATTGACAGTGTATAGAAACTATACATTGCCGGTGTATCATTTACAAACTCATATATATATATATTATAAGATAATTAGTTCATGCATTGTCAGTGGAATATTTTTATTTCACAAGCGATGTTAAAATCGTGACACGTGTCTTATAAAAAATATTATAAAAAAATATTAAAAAAATAAAAAATAAATAAAATAAAACACGTGTCACGATCCTAACACTACTTGTGAAATAAAAATATTCTACTGACAGTGTATGGAATAATTATCTTATTTTATATACCATTGATGGAGTTTTTTTTTACTTTGCAAGTGAGCTTATCCTAATCACACATGTTTTATTTTAGAGTTTGTATATGATGCACTGACAGTGTATAGTTTCTATACATTATCAATGCACCAGAAGTTGACACCTCATCAATAGGCCCTTATGGGCAAATTTAAAAAATTTATTTATATTTGCATATAAGGGCTTATTGATGAGGTGTCAACCTCTGGTGCATTGACAATGTATAGAAACTATACACTGTTAGTGCATCTATAGACACCTAATTTTGTTCGAACAATTTCTTTAAATTAAAAAAAATCAAAAAATAAAAAAATGATAAAAAGAAACAAGTCAGTTTTGGTCAAATCCTAAGTTGGAACTCCATGCCATTTCAAAGCCAATTAAGAAAGTTGACCTTGGAGATTTGAATAAATGAAATAATTAAGAGGTAAAATAAAGTTTGAAAATTAACTTCCAAAATTAATAAAATAAAAAAAGGAATGAAAAACTTGGGTCAAATAAAAATAAATAAAAATCCCAAGATCACGGGATCAATATTAATCCTCTGATTTTTTTTCCTTGAGAATTTTGGACAAATATAAAACGAAGAAAACAAAAAAGGATGGGGGGGTTGACAATTAAGCCTCTTCAAGACCTACCAGCACAGCCAATCGCTCTGATCGTTGATCAGAACCAGACAGTCAGCCTTCTTCATAGCCCAAGCCGTCTCCCGAAGCTGGCTACTCGCTGTCATCTTTTACGACATGATATCATCATCGTCTGTTCCATTGCTCCTACAACCCTTCACTGTCATCATTCTCCTCTTCCTCTTCATCGCATCCCACTGCTATTGTTGAGGCCGATCTAGATCAAGACAACCTGGTTTCTTTATTCTGTGTTCATCGTCACCATCCAGCAACTATCACCATCGCATCATCTTCATCACAGCTTGGCTCTGTTCCAGACTACATCGCCTGATCCCTGTTTCATCGTCGACCGCATCACTATTCTGCACACATCATTGCTCTGTCCACGTCGCTCATGCCTGCCGTTGCTGCTGCTCGTGCCTGTTGGTTCTTGCTCACTCTTGCTAAACACGGGCTGCAGTTATTAAAGGATAGAAAAGAAGGCCTCGTGAAACTAGCAAAGGTACTGCGCTTGAGTAGTACTTTTAGATATCTTGAGGTGAGGAGTTTCTTTTTAAGTCTTACTAGCTTGATTAAAGATTTAAAAAGATATTTTCAATATTTAAAATTTAAATTTATTATTAAAATTGAAATAAGAATCAATTAAAATTAATTGCAATTAAAAGAATAAATAATCAAATTAGAAATAAAGAATTATAAAAATTAATTTAGAAATAAAATAGAATAAAATACTAAAAATACAAATTATCCAACAACGGAAGTCTAAAGGGACTACGCTTGAGTAGTACTTTTAGATGTCTTGAGGTGAGGAGAGTTCTTTTAAGTCTTGCCAGCTTGATGGAAGATTTAAAGGACATTTCCAAGATTTAATAAATTAAATTATAAAAATAAAAATTAAATTAAAATGAAAAATAGCAAATTAAAACTAAGTTCATTATGAAAAATAAAAAAATAAAAATTAAATCAATACATTAGAATTAGATAATTAAAAATTAGAAAAGAATTAAAATAAATAGAAATAAAATTAAATAAAATTATGTTAAATTTGAATAAATATGAATTCGATGATGGAACTAAAAGGGAATTGCGCTTGAGTAATTTCCTTAAAAGATTCCTAAGGTGAAAGAATTTATTTAAGGCCTTACCAGCTTGATGGAAGGTATTGAAGAAAATTTTCAATAACTCATGTTTATTTATAATAGATAATAAAATTATTATAATAATTAAATTAAAAATTTAAATAATAAAAAAAATAAAAAAATAAATCAAGGGCAATAAAATTTGGGTAGGAGTCAAGATAAGGTTTGCATAAAATATTTAATCAATACGACGACGGAGCCTCTTCAAGAATGGCGATCGGTCCTACTTAAATACTCTTGACGTGAGAAAAACTTTTAGGTTATCCAACTAGCTTGATGAAGGAGACTTAAAAGATTTTTCAATATTTAATTATATCGAAATTAAAGTAAAAAGGAAAAATTAGGATAACCTTAGATTATTTGGTACCATTTTAGGATGGGCGTTGTGAGGGTGCTAATCCTTCCTCACACGTAACCGTACTCCCGAACTTAGAACTCTTAACGTAGACCAAGCCTTATCCTTAGTTTGAATAGGTGACCAATCACACCTAGGTTAGAATGGTTGGTGGCGACTCCATAGTTTTGTGTCTAGCTATTAGGTTTCCCGAAACTTAATACGTTATGACAGTTTAGCGACTCCACTGGGGACATTAGAGAGTCAGGCCATTTGGTAGTTTAAGGTTATCAAGATTTTGCCTAGAACTTTAAATTTCATAAAATATTTAATACACACTTTGCATTCATGTACATGCATTAGCCCTGGACCTGGGCTTGTCCTTCATAGCAGGGAGTATAGTACCTTTGCCTTCGTGAGGTGATAACCTCCACATAGGCCAGTGAAATACTCTCACTCAAATTGAACCTTTCCATTTGTAGCCTGTAATGGGTGAGGATTGGATGCCTTACTAGTCTTATGTAGACGATAGTGAGGAACAGTTTGAGAACCTTTAGACTTTTATAAATCCAAACCATGCATATAAAGTGAATTTAAGAAGACCAACTATAAGATAGAACCATATCAACCCATGCTATAGAAAATACCCATTATTTAGGACACATGTTTGATCAAGTTTGTTTGATTTTGATTTATACATGAGACACTAAGAGGGTACCATGAGTTCTTCACCAAAACATTTCCATGCATCACTCATCCATTATTGTTACATGGTAACTTTTTACCATACCATTCATACACATGTAGCTTCATCTCGTTTTGTTAATCTTTAATCATTGTTTTGAATAAAGCACTTTTAAATTTTTTTTCAAGCATCACCACATGTGAATGATAAATTCTTAATTGTGGCAATAAAAGATTCGAAGATAGCTCGACCAAAGGTTCATTCACATAACACTCGTTATCAAGCTAAGATCATGGAAGAAGAATCAAGCATGCGTATAGAGAAGATGGAAAAAACTCAAGAGGAAATGAAGGGGCAATTGGCCCAAATTACGGAGCTGTTGAAAAATCTAAGCAATGGCAAAGGAGTTGTAGAGGAAGTTGTAGTCCAAGAAGGGGTTCAACAACGTAGTATGGAAGACCCCGTTTATCCTCATGGATTTGGTCCATTTTTAAGTCAAACATCCCAAGAAAGAAGATATCCACCTGCTTACACGGCTATACCCCAAGTGTTTGGACAAGCTCAATTCCAAAGACCCACATATCCTTCCCAAGGAGCAAAATCTACTGATCCCATTGAGGTGCCCGACTTAGATGACCCAAGGAAAATTGAGAAGTTGAAAGCCAAACAAGCAGAAGAGAAAGATGAGGCGAAGTCGTAACAAAAGATTAATATGTTGGAGGAAAGGATACGAGTTATTGAAGGCTTAGACTTTTATGGTTCCATGGATGCTACTGGGTTATGTTTGGTGTCAGACCTGGTTATTCCACTTAAGTTTAAAGCAGCAGAGTTTGAGAAGTACAATGGAACTTCCTACCCTAGGTCTTATCTTATTATGTATTGTCGGAAGATGGCTGCTTTCGCTCAAGATGATAAGCTCCTTATTCACATTTTTCAAGAAAGTCTCACTGGATCTACTGCCAAGTGGTACAATCAATTAGATGGAACTCGAATCACCACTTGGAATGACTTGGCAAGAGCATTTATGGCTCAATATCGACATGTTGCTGATATGGCCCTTGATCGTGTGTCACTCCAAAGTATGGAAAAGAGGGCTAATTAGAGTTTCAAGTAATATGCCCAAAGGTGGCGTGATATGGCTGCGGAGGTGCAACCTTCACTTTCGAAGAAGGAGCTTACCATTATGTTCGTTAATACTTTGAAGGCTCAATATTACGATAGGATGATCGGTAATGCGACTGAGAGTTTTACTGATTTGGTATTGTCTGGTGAGATAATTGAGAATGCAATCAAGAGTGGAAAAGATTGAAGTTCCCAACAATATTGAGAAGAAAGGAGGAGCCAACAAAAGAAAAGAAGAAGAAGTCCATGTTGTTGCATATGGAGGCCACGCCTCACAACACCCTCATCACATGCCACAACCTTACCATCCTACTCAGAATCCTTACCATTCGTACCCCAAGGTTAATGTTCAACCTACTCTTCAGACACCTGCACCAACTATTCAACCAACTAAGCAGTTCAATAAACAAGAGGGCAATCATAATACATCATGGACAAAAAGAGAAAGGACTCCCATTGACCCAATCCTCATGACCTACACTGAGTTGTACGAAAAATTGATCAAAGGACAACTCATTGCACCCATCTATATGGAACTTCTCAAGCCTCCATATCCAAAGTGGTATGATGAGAATACTCCATGCGAGTATCACTTCGGGAACGTGGGTCATTCTCTAGAGAACTACACTGCACTAAAGTATAGAGTGCAAGGATTGATAAAAGCTGGCATGTTGAGTTTTGAAACGAAGGGGGAACCGACTACGAATGCAAGCCCATTGCCTGACCATACTAATGAGGGATGAGTCTTATGGGACATAAGGAGTTCGAGCAGTGCAAGTTGGAAGATTTATAAATTCTAGTTTTGATTTTGTTTTCTTTTTTTTTTAAGTAATGCAAGATAGTTTTTGAAAATGCTTAAGCCCATAAGCACAAAATAAAGTTTTAGGTATGGGCTAACTTTTATTTATTTCCCTTTCAATAAAGCGACTAGCGTGATGCATTGTTAATTTCTCATTCTATCTGTTCATTTGCCATTTCCCACATACTCACAATATCTTTCATTCACAAGTATCCAAATAATGAACATGATGATAATGATGTCAATAAAACTGGGATTCAATTTGGAAAGAACTACTATTGTTGATGAATTACTAGTCTACCAATATTGCGAAGCAAGAAAATGAAGGAAAGGTTGTTCACCATCTGCACTTGATAGATGGAACAAGAAAGGTGAATCTCTTACACAAGCTTCTAAAAAGTTTGTTATTGTTTAATAAATGATTTTTAATAAGAATATTTACATTTGAAATGATAAATGGCCTTCTTTCACTATCCTTCAAGCATGAGTAAAATTATCCTTTGATTACCCCTTTTGAGCTTATTATATTTTTGTAATATAACCCACAAAGGATCACCCTCCATACTGGGGGCAAGGAAGATGAAATAAAGAAATTTTAGGGGCACAAATGAAAGTTGTCGTAACGGCTTTGCGCTCGACGATTTTGAAAAACACGTTTAAAAACAAGGAGGAGTCGCCACCAATCCTTTTTTTGACTAGGTGTGATTGGCCACCTGAAAACGTTTATCTTTTCAACAAAATCTCAAAATTAATTAAGCTTTATTAAAAAGATAATCTTTTGGTCTGCGAAACAAAAATTGGGTTCGGGGGTACGGTTACGCATGGGGAAGGATTAGCACCCCCACGACGCCCGTTAAAAAACGGTACCATCCTAAACACATGGTATCTTTTGATTTTAATAAGATAGTCTTAGCTTTTGTTTATATATAAAATTAGCGTATTTGCTTGAAAAATTGTTGTTATAAAGGGATTCATTATGAAAATCAACATGAACACCGTTTATTGAAAAATTAAGTCAAATATACCAATCCTCTGGTAACATTTGAAATAATCCCGCTCACCTAGGGATCAATCAAGAAATCACTACTTGTGAGTCTCGTGACATCCCATCCTCGGTGGTGCTCACGCTATTTTATAATTGATCGTATATGTAATATGGATAAAAATGTATGGTGCATATGAAATTTGAAAGAAATTTTATTTTTTTGATTTTATTAATGAAATTCTTGATATTGAGAAATTTGGCTAAATATCCCAATACTCTGGTAACATTTAGCTAATTCCTCTCACCTAGGGATCAGTCAAGAAATCACTACTTGTGAGTCTCATGACATCCCATCCTCGGAGGAATTTCATTTATTATTTTTCTTTATTTATGCATATGATGCTAACATATGATTTATGATGCATATGGAATTATGAAGAGTAATTTTATATTAATGAAACTCTTGATATTGAGAAATTTGGCTAAATATCCCAATACTCTGGTAACATTTAGCTAATTCCTCTCACCTAGGGATCAGTCAAGAAATCACTACTTGTGAGTCTCATGACATCCCATCCTCGGTAGAATTCCATTTATTATTTTCCTTTATTTATCATATTTATTTGTTTACTTATTGTTCTCTACCAACATATTAAAAATTCCTAAACAAATGAATGGATAATTAAAAACGGAAAAAAAGGAATTATACCCTCCTCGGGCGGGCGAACTCCTTGAAATGGCGAGCTCGTGGATGTTCTTTCTCCTCGTGTGGGCGAGCTCCTCAAACGAGTGCGTGGACTTCTTTTTCTTTGGGCGGGCGATCTCGTGGACGACCGAGCAAACTCGCGGATTCTTCTTTCTTTCTTTGGCTGGCGATCTACCTGATTGGGTTAGCTCTTTGGGCGGATGAGCGACTTGAATGGTCTAGTTTCTTGACAGGCGATCTAGCTCACAGATCCTGCCCTTCTTGAGTAGGCGGGCGAACTCCCTTAGTGGGCGAGTTCTCTGACTTCTTTTTTTTTTTGGGCGAGCTCTTGAGTGGGCCAGCTCCTTGGGCGGGCGAGCTCGTGAACGAGATGGCTAACTCGTGAATCTTGCTTTTTCCTCGGTCGGGCGAGTACGCGGATCTCAGTTGGGTCAGGTCCACACGCGGGTCGCCTCCTTTACTCTTCTTTTCTCCTTAGCTATAAAAGGCAAACCCTTTTTCAAAACCCATTTTCTATCTGATTCCTCGCCACACAAAAACTCAAAATCCTCCGAGCCTCTGGTTCTTCGGACAACTGCTGGTCGCCGTGCCCCGCCTTACGCCTGTCGCCGGTGTCCTTTCCAATAGCCTTAAAACACTCTGCTCCACTTCCTCTTTTCAGATCTGGGGTTCGTTTTCCCCGAGAGCGTTCCTAACTCACGGATCTGAGCACGTGGACTTCCTTACCCCTTTTTGTTTTGTTTTGTTTATTTCTGGTTTTGGATCTGGTTGTGTTTTTAGTTGTTGTTGTTTGGTTTGTGTTTTACAGGTTGGGGTTTTCTGCGATGAGAATGGTGTCTCGGTTCTGGGGTTTTCAGATCTGGGTTAGGGGGGTTGGTTTTATTGGTGGTGATGATGATGGTTTGATCGATGGTTGAAGATCGGTGATGGTGGTTTGGTGATAATGGTGGTGCGTGGCTGTGTGGTTGATTGGAGGGTTGAGGTTGTGGTGTTTCTGTGATGAGGATGGTGTCTCGGTACTGGTTGAATGGTTGAGGATTGGTGTTTTTGCGTTTTCTAGGACTCTGTATTTTTTCTCCGTCCCTCCTTCGTTCCTTCTGCTTGGTTCTCTTCTTAAACCAGTTTGGGAGCCTCCCCTCTAGCCTTTCAGAGTCACCAAATCCATAGGTTTCTATTGGAGCGGGATTCACGGGATGGGGAAGATGATTTTGCTGGGTGAGGCTCGAGACAGGGAGAGGGTTAGTTACTGGCGGCTTGAGGCAATGGTCTGCCGGCAAATCTGGTAGATTCTGAAGCATTTAATGTGACAATAGGACTGATGGGTGGCTACGGGAGGCTGGTGGCAAGAAAATGACAGACCAAAATAATAATAATAATAATAATAATAATAATAATAATAATAATATAATAATATTATTATTATTATTATTATTAGCATTAGAAAAGATAATAATAACAAAATTAATAATAATAATGATGAAAATAAAATAAAATAAAAAATAATAATAAGAACAAAACTTGTCAAAATAATTTGTGAAATTCGGACAAAATTAGGTGTCTACAGCTGCCCCTCTTTGCTTTAGGATCAGGAATAAATCAAAGACAATAGACAACAATTTTGTCCAATTCAAAACCAACCTAATCTTTTTTCTTCTTCTTCTTTTTTCATTTTTTCTTCTTTTTTCTTTTGCTTTTTTTTTGTGTTCCTCTTACAACAGAGGTAGCGAAATTTAAAAAAAATTTTTTTCTGAAAATGTGCTCATCTTGCAGCAGAGGCGATGAAACTTTAAATTCTTTTTCTGAAAATGTGCTCCTCTTGCAGCAGAGGCGATGAAACTTTAAATTCTTTTTTTTTTGAAAATGTGCTCCTCTTGCAGCAGAGGCGATGAAACTTTAAATTCTTTTTTCTGAAATGTGCTCCTCTTGCAGCAGAGGCGATGAAACTTTAAATTCCTTTTCTGAAATGTGTTCCTCTTGCAGCAGAGGCGATGAAACTTTAAATTCTTTTTTTTTGAAAATGTGCTCCTCTTGCAGCAGAGGCGATGAAACTTTAAATTCTTTTTTTTTGAAAATGTGCTCCTCTTGCAGCAGAGGCGATGAAACTTTAAATTCTTTTTTCTGAAAATGTGCTCCTCTTGCAGCAGAGGCGATGAAACTTTAAATTCTTTTTTCTGAAAATGTGCTCCTCTTGCAGCAGAGGCGTTGAAACTATAAATTCCTTTTCTGAAATATGCTCCTCTTGCAGCAGAGGCGATGAAACTTTAAATTCCTTTTCTGAAAATGTGCTCCTCTTGCAGCAGAGGTGATGAAACTTTAAATTCTTTTTTCTGAAAATGTGCTCCTCTTGCAGCAGAGGCGATGAAACTTTAAATTCCTTTTCTGAAATATGCTCCTCTTGCACCAGAGGCGATGAAACTTTAAAATTCCTTTTCTGAAAATGTGCTCCTCTTGCAGCAGAGGCGATGAAACTTTAAATTCCTTTTCTGAAATATGCTCCTCTTACAGCAGAGGCGATGAAACTTTAAATTCCTTTTCTGAAAATGTGCTCCTCTTGCAGCAGAGGCGATGAAACTTTAAATTCTTTTTTTTGAAAATGTGCTCCTCTTGCAGCAGAGGCGATGAAACTTTAAATTCTTTTTTCTGAAATGTGCTCCTCTTGCAGCAGAGGCGATGAAACTTTAAATTCCTTTTCTGAAATATGCTCCTCTTGCAGCAGAGGCGATGAAACTTTAAATTTTTCCTGAAAATGAGCTCCTCTTGCAGCAGAGGCAATGAAACTTTAAAAATCCTTTTCTGAAATGTGCTCCTCTTGCAGCAGAGGCAATGAAACTTTAAAAATCCTTTTCTGAAATGTGCTCCTCTTGCAGCAGAGGCGATGAAACTTTAAAATTCTTTTTCTGAAATGTGCTCCTCTTGCAGCAGAGGCGATGAAACTTTAAAATTCTTTTTCTGAAATGTGCTCCTCTTGCAGCAGAGGCGATGAATCTTTAAATTCTTTTGTTTGGTCTTCTTTTTTTTTTTTTTCTTTCTTTTCTTCTCTTTCTTCTTTCTTTCTTCTTTCTTTTCTTCTTTTCTCTTCTTCTTTCTTCTTTCTTCTCTTTCTTCTTTCTTTGCCTTCTTTTTCATCAAAATATTTCTTCTTCTCTTTTTTTTCTTTCTTTTTTTTTCTTTTTTTTTTCTTTTTCAAAATCTCCTATATTCACATTTTTCAATGTTTGGCAGATGCAATGATCCTAAATGCAACAATACCAATGCACCCCTTTTTTTTTTGAATTCTCCTAGTGTGGATGAAATGCAAATGCATGCGTTGACAAATCCATGCAATTCCTATTGTGGTAATCAAATTCTCAGAACTGTCTTTTGTGTCCTTTGATCTTTTTGCCCGTGGTTCACCAATTTCGAATCGGAGCTGGTTCATAACGTGTACTTGTCACAATTTCCAATTTCATTCCCGTATTTCTCTCTTTTCCTCCTTTCTTCCCCCTTTTCTTTCTTTCTTTCTTTTTTTATTTATTTTTTTTCTTAGTAATGTTAGCAGGTAGATTATCATTTTAATCATCACCTTCCTTTCAATTTGATTAACAAACATCATGTATTCTTGCACTTTTTCGGTTAATTATAGAATGACTAAAAGAACAACCAATTTTAGGACAAGACATTTGTTATTGGGCTGGTAAGAGAAAATGACAACAAAATACAGTGGGGTAGTGAATGCCACAAGGGTCAAGCGGTGAATTTCAAGGAATGGTGACCAAAATGAACAATGAATGTCTAGATAACCTTTCATGAACCATACCGGTGCTTTCTTTGGAAAAAACTAATCCATTGATGCCCCCTGTCACACTGAGTTCATCCGGCTGATGCCGTGCTCCTCATGATTTCAATCTTCAGGTGTTGATCTTTTCGCATCTAAGCCGCCTTTTCAGGTTTTCAACTTAGATATCCCTCTTTAATCCAACTGCCCTTTTTCGGGTTTTCAGTTTGAATTCTCCTTTTATTTTCTTCCTTTTTTTGTTAGGCATAGTATTTCTTCACAGCATCGGAATTTATCGGGTTAGGCAGATCATTCCCATCCATCTCTGTCAAGATCAACGCTCCACCTGAGAACGCTCTTTTCACCACATATGGTCCTTCCCAATTTGGTGTCCATTTGCCCCGATTATCGTGGTGGTTTGGGAGGATCTTTTTCAACACCAATTCCCCTTCACGGAAATGCCTGGGTCGAACCTTTTTATCATGGGCCCGCATCATCCTCTTCTGGTACATTTGACCGTGACATAGTGCTGTAAGCCTTTTCTCTTCTATAAGGTTCAATTGTTCAAAACGACTTCGAACCCATTCAGCCTCGTCCAAGTCTAATTCCATTAAGACTCTTAGGGAGGGGATTTCTACCTCAACAGGCAGCACTACTTCCATGCCGTAAACCAAAGAAAAAGGAGTTGCCCCAGTAGAAGTACGCACTGACGTTCTATAAGCATGCAAAGCGAATGGTAGCTTCTTGTGCCAGTCTTTGTATGTGCTTGTCATCTTTCCCACGATCCTCTTAATATTCTTGTTAGCAGCCTCAACAGCTCCATTCATCTTCGGGCGATACGGGGCTGAATTGTGGTGTTTGATTTTGAAATGTGCGCATACTTCCTTCATCATGTCATTGTTCAAATTGAGGGCATTGTCCGATATAATCCTTTCTGGGAGCCCATACCGACATATTATCTCCTTCTTTAGAAACTCACAAACAGTAGACTTAGTCACATTTGCATAAGAGGCAGCTTCCACCCATTTGGTAAAGTAATCTATCATCACGAAAATGAATCTGTGCCCGTTTGATGCCTTAGGAGATATGGGTCCAATCACATCCATTCCCTACATAGAGAAGGGCCACGGTGGTGCCATGACATTCAGTGACATTGGCGGAACTTGAATCCTGTCAGCATAGATTTGGCACTTGTGGCATTTTCTAGTATAATCTATGCAATCTCTTTCTAATGTAGTCCAATAATAGCCTGCCCTCATGATCTGTCTAGCCATGAAATGACCACTTGCATGTGCCCCACAAGTTCCATCGTGTACCTCTTCAAGAATCCTTTTGGCTTCAGACGTATTAACACATCTCAACAACATCTGATCTCTACCCCTTTTATACAAAACGTCTCCATCAACAAGGAATCCCATTGCTAGTCTTCTGAGGATCTTTTTGTCATTTTCCGATACATGCTCTGGATATCGTTGGCTCTTAAGGTACTGCATGATATCATAGTACCAAGGTTGTCCGTCTACTTCTTCTTCAATGCTAGAACAGTGGACCGGAGAATCTCTCATACGTAGCTTGATAGGTGAGACCTTTGCTTTTATCTCCATTTTAAACATTGCAGCTAGAGTTGCCAGGGCATCAGCAACCTGATTTTCTTCTCGAGATAAATGTTGGAAGACGATGTCATCGAACTGTTGTACAAGGTCAGCTATGTACTTCTGGTACTGGACTAATTTCTGATCCCTTGTTTCCCATTCACCTCGTAACTGATAAATGACTAATGCTGAATCTCCATAAACTTCCAAATTCTTGATTCCCCTCTCAATTGCGGCTTCTAAGCCCATTGCACAAGCTTCATATTCCGCCATGTTATTAGTGCAGTTGAAGTTTAACCTAGCTGTGGACGAGTAATACTCTCCATTTGGAGATATTAAAACTGCCCCTATCCCATGTCCTAAGGCGTTGGATGCACCATCAAAGAACATTCTCCATGGTTTGCTGTTGGGCTCTTCTTTCTCCGCCTGGAAAACTGACATTATATCTTCATCCGGAAAATCTAACTTGATGGGCTCATACTCATCGGTAGCACGATCTGCTAGGAAGTCGGCTATTGCCCCACCTTTAACTGCTTTTTGAGATACGTACACGATGTCATATTCCGAAAGCATAACTTGCCATCTAGCTAGTCTGCCTGACAATGATGGTTTTTCGAAGATGTACTTGAGAGGATCCAACCTAGCTATCAACCAAGTCGAATGATACAACATATACTGCCTCAATCTACGAGCAACCCAAGCCAATGCCCAACACATTTTTTCTATTGTAGTGTACTTGGCCTCGTAATCAGTGAACTTCTTGCTCAAGTAGTAGATAGCCCGTTCTTTCTTGCCTGTATCATCATGTTAGCCCAGTACGCATCCCATAGAGTGTTCATTGACAGTCATGTATAGCAACAAGGGTCTTCCAGCCGTCGGCGGTACTAGGACAGGTGGATTTGACAAATACCCTTTCACCTTTTCAAAAGCCTCTTGGCATGCCTCGTTCCATTCTCCCGGATCTTGTTTCCGAAGCAACTTAAAAATAGGATCGCATTTAAGCGTAAGTTGCGAGATGAAGCGGGAAATATAGTTCAATCTTCCCAAAAAGCCTCTTACTTCTTTCTATGTGCGTGGAGGCGACAGATTTTGTATCGCGCTGATTTTGTCCGGGTCCACTTCAATTCCTTTTTCGTTGACTACAAACCCCAACAACTTTCCCGATTTAACGCCAAAAGTGCATTTGGCAGGGTTCAACTTGAGCTGGAACTTCCGTAGCCTTTCGAACAGCTTTCGAAGGTTGGCCACATG
Source organism: Heritiera littoralis (assembly GCA_031772115.1). Taxonomy (NCBI): domain Eukaryota; kingdom Viridiplantae; phylum Streptophyta; class Magnoliopsida; order Malvales; family Malvaceae; genus Heritiera; species Heritiera littoralis. The sequence continues at coordinate 3,162,641 of JAPDPK010000063.1, forward strand.
ATCCTCTTCTCCCCGGGACTTGGCAATCATGTCATCCACATACACCTCTATCTCCTTGTGCATCATGTCATGAAAGAGGGTTACCATTGCCCTTTGGTAAGTGGGCCCAGCATTCTTTAGACCGAAAGGCATAACTTTGTAGCAAAATGTTCCCCAAACCGTCACAAAGGTGGTTTTCTCCATGTCATCCTCAGCCATTTTGATTTGATTGTAGCCTGAAAAACCATCCATGAATGAAAACATGTAGTGCTGGGCTATATTATCCACCAGGGTATCAATATGAGGTAATGGGAAATTATCCTTAGGGCTAGCTCTGTTTAGGTCCCGATAATCTACACACATCCTTACTTTCCCATCCTTTTTCGGTACCGGGATGTTAGCCACCCATTCTGGATACTTGTCTACCTTCAAGAACCCCGCATCGAATTGCTTTTTTACTTCTTCCTTCACCTTCAACAACATCTCGGGTTTCATGCGCCTAAGCTTCTGTTGTACCGGCTTACATTCTGTTCTCAAAGGTAGGCGGTGCACCACAACTTCAGTGTTTAACCTGGGCATGTCTTGATAAGACCAAGCAAAAACATCCACATATTCACGAAGCAGTTCCTCTAGTCTTTGCCTTTCAACCAATGGAAGTGATGTGCCCACTTTGACCTCTTTGACGTTCTCATCATCCCCTAAGTTGACCATATCAATAGCTTCTTTGTTGGGTTCAATAGGTCTTTTTTCTTGCTCAATCATTTTCAATATATCTGGAGACAAAGCATCGTCGTCTGAATCTACATTGCTATCGAGTTCATCAACGTATATAGAATTTTCAAAATCAAACCCCGGATAGCCATTAAGGTTATCTTCACATTCATTATTCATTTTCCTGAAAATGTAAAAATTTGACAGATGTGGTTGGTTGTTCATACCAATGGTAGTGAATGAAAGGAGAAAACAGTTATAGAAATGATGATGGATGAAAAGAAAGTACTCTAAATGCACTGAATTTGTTAATTTAATGTGACAATAGGACTGATGGGTGGCTACGGGAGGCTGGTGGCAAGAAAATGACAGACCAAAATAATAATAATAATAATAATAATAATAATAATAATAATAATAATAATAATAATAATAATAATAATAATAATAATAATAATAATAATAATAATAATAATAATAATAATAATAATAATAATAATAATAATAACAACAACAACAACAACATTAGAAAAGATAATAATAACAAAATTAATAATAATAATGATGAAAATAAAATAAAATAAAATAAAAAATAATAATAAGAACAAAACTTGTCAAAATAATTTGTGAAATTCTGACAAAATTAGGTGTCTACAAAAGTGTTTATGATGAATCGAGGGGCAAAAAAAAATTAGCCCAGTTTTGTGAAAAAAAAAAGAAGAAAAGAAAAAGGGTTTGAATTCAAAAAGAAAACCCAAAAAAAAAAAAGAAAAGAAATGAGTGAATTAGAAAGGGGCAAAATGCCTAAATGTTTTACTTGATAAAAAAGTGATCCCTTGGTTTATAAACCTTGAAACACATTTTGGGCCTACTATATCCTTTTCTTTCATAAGCCCTCACCTGAGCCTACATTACGTGCCTTTAAAAGCCTATTTTGATCAAATGTAAATGCTTAAATTGAAGAATCATGCATTGAATGAAGACATACTTGTACAATAAGATAATGATCCTTTGAAGGTTTGATGGAGACAAAAGAAGTAGATCAAGTTGAATGAAGAAATCCATGAGCATCAGAAAATATCTTGGATCAAAATCAAGAATGCCTATTAGGGGCATTAATTTGGATTGAGCACTGAAGGCTGAAATTTATCAAAGTCAATGAAGCTGAAAAAGGAAGTAGAATAAAAAAAGAGGAAAAAAATAAAAAGCAGAAAAAAGGAAAAAAAAAGAGAAATAAGAAAAAAAGAAAAAAAAAGAAGGATTCAAGTTGAAAACCCGAAAAAGGCAGTTTGAATCAAATGAAAGGGCACCTAAGTTGAAAACCGAAAAAAGGCGGCTTAAGAAAATATCAACATCAAAAAGTTTTGATACGAGGGCAAGATTGGTAGACACTACATGAAAGAACATATCAACATAAGAGTGGGCTTTTGCAAAAGAATTTTGGATTGACTTGATTGAAATTGTCAGAATGTTCATTAAATGGATACTAAAAACCTTATTCCAAACAAACTGTCCCATTGGTTTTTCTTGATTTCATGTTCCTTTTCTAAGAATGAATATCTATATCTATCATGATTATTTATTCCACCCCTATAATAAATTGAAGAGATGTATGAGTGTATTACATTGGTGGTCAAGTTGGAAGGAAAATAAATAAATTTTGGTAACCTTTTTTTAGGTAAATTTTTGAAAAAAAAAATATTCTTTTGAGAAATCTTGCATTACTAAGAGAGAGAAAGAAACAAAAGTGAATGATGAATTTATAAATCTGAAAACATGATAAGTGAATGATGAATATATAAATATGAAAACATGATGGCTAGACTTTGGGCATAATTGGACCGAGACTCAATAGAAGATAGGACGAGAAGTAAATAAAGGAGATTTGAATGAGAAGAATCTAGCAGATACGTGGAACTTGAGGAAAACGAGATGAGCTTGAGAATCTTGTTACCATAATTGAGATTGCATTTACATACATTCATGGAATAATTCAGGGGGCATGACATTAACATGTGCATAACATTCACAACATCCACGGTATTCAAGGCATTCATTCTATTCATGACAATTTTCATTATTGCATTTTGACATTGAACTATTTGTTAACACATTAGGATAAGAAGTTTTGAATGATGAAAATTTTGAAGAAAAGAGAAAGTGTAAGAATACAATAGGATGAAAATATAAAAGATGGTAATTTGAAAAAATAATGAGGTATGAGAAGATGATGAGAAAAATATTTTTTGAAAAACCTTGGATAAGAGTAAAGTCAGTTTAGTTGACATCTTAGAGGAGGATAAAGCCCAATATTGTTGGCATCAAAATGAAAGTTAAGCCCAGTCAAACCCACGTTAACTGGCATTCTGAAATGAAATTTTTATTTTCGAAGTCTCAGTGCCTCTGTTGAGAGGAGCTCTTTGTTTCAAAAGTCTCAATGCCTCTGTTGAGAGGAGCTCTTTATTTTTCAAAAAGTCTCAATGCCTCTGTTGAGAGGAGCTCTTTGTTTCAAAAGTCTCAATGCCTCTGTTGAGAGGAGCTATTTATTTTTCAAAAAGTCTCAATGCCTCTGTTGAGAGGAGCTCTTTATTTTTCAAAAAGTCTCAATGCCTCTGTTGAAAGGAGCTCTTTATTTTCTAAAGTCTCAATGCCTCTGTTGAAAGGAGCTCTTTATTTTTCAAAACGTCTCAATGCCTCTGTTGAGAGGAGCTCTTTGTTTCAAAAGTCTCAATGCCTCTGTTGAGAGGGGAGCTCTTTATTTTTCAAAAAGTCTCAATGCCTCTGTTGAGAGGAGCTCTTTGTTTTCAAAGTCTCATTGCCTCTATTGAGATGAGCTCTATGTTTTCAAAGTCTCATTGCCTCTATTGAGAGGAGCTCTTTGTTTTCAATGGTCTCATAGCCTCTGGTGAGAGAAGCTTTTATTTCATGATCATTTTTCATTCCTTAGTCTTATGATAGGAATGATTAGGAATTTCACTTCACAGTCCTTAGTTTTATGATAGGAGAGACTAGGAAAACTTCATTTTTTGCATTTCTTAGTCTTATGATAAGAGAGACTAGGAAATTTCATCTTGCATTCCTTAGTCTTATGATAGGAGAGATTGGGAATTTCATTTTGCATTCCTTAATCTTGTGATATAAAAGGCTAGGAAATATCATTTTTTTACAAAGAATTCATTGATAGGTCTTGTATTCAGACAAAATGGTTGTCTATGTCTTTGCACCATTACTGTTTCATAGCAAAGTGCAAAGAGGGGCAATTGTAGACATCTAATTTTGTCCGAACAATTTCTTTAAATTAAAAAAAATCAAAAAATCAAAAAATGATAAAAATAAACAAGTTAGTTTTGGTCAAATCTTAAGTTGGAACTCCATGCCATTTCAAAGCCAATTAAGAAGTTGACCATAGAGATTTGAATAAATGAAATAATTAAGAGGTGAAATAAAGTTTGAAAATTAACTTCCAAAATTAATAAAATAAAAAAAGGAATGAAAAACTTGGGTCAAACAAAAATAAATAAAAATCACATGATCACGGAATCAATATTAATCCTCTGATTTCTTTCCTTGAGAATTTTGGACAAATATAAAACGAAGAAAACAAAAAAGGAGAGGGGGGATTGACAATTAAGCCTCTTCAAGACCTACCAGCATAGCCAATCGCTCTGATCGTTGATCAGAACCAGACAGTCAGCCTTCTTCATAGCCCAAGTCGTCTCCTGAAGCTAGCTACTTGCTGTTATCTTTTACGACACGATATCATCATCGTCTGTTCCATCGCTCCTACAACCCTTCACTGTCATCATTCTCCTCTTCCTCTTCATCGCATCCCACTGCTATTGTTGAGGCCGATCTAGATCGAGACAACCTAGTTTCTTTATTCTGTGTTCATCGTCACCATCGAGCAACTATCACCATCGCATCATCTTCATCATAGCTTGGCTCTGTTCCAGACTACATCGCCTGATCCCTGTCTCATCGTCGACCGCATCACTATTCTGCACACATCATTGCTCTGTCCGCGTCGCTCGTGCCTACCGTTGCTGCTGCTCGTGCCTGCTGGTTCTTGCTCACTCTTACTAAACGCGGGCTGCAGTTATTAAAGGATAGAAAAGAAGGCCTCGTGAAACCAGCAAAAGAAGACAAGAAACAAATTCTTTTAACAGGTTTGCTTTATTATTAACGTTAATAAATTCATATGATTGATGAATTAGTTAATGTCTGAGATGATGGTTTATATATAAGTGGGTATTAACTATTTGTATGATGATTTAATAATGATGTTTCGTTTCATAAATTGATTTAATAAATTAACATTGATGATTTGATAATAATTTGTGGGTAAATTTATATTTAATTTGATTTAATAATTAACTTAATAATAATTTGTATGTTGATAAATGGATTTAATACTTGATATTGATTTAATATTGACTTGTTAATTGATTCATGTAAAATTTAAGTTAGTGTATATAATTAATTTGAGTTGATAATCTTAACGTAATAATTTTGCATGATGTGTATATTTGTATGATTTAGTTTGTATGAATAATTTTATGTTGTATGGGATAGATTTCAAGAACTTTTAGGAAATAAGACCCTTAAGAAAATATTATTAAAATCCAAACTACAAAAATATAAATTAAATAAAAGCATAAAAAAATTAAGGAAATGAAGATGAATTATTCCGACGATAGAATTTTAAAGGTACTGCGCTTTAGTAGTACTTTTAGATATCTTGAGGTGAGGAGTTTCTTTTTAAGTCTTACCAGCTTGATGGAAGATTTAAAAAGATATTTCCAATATTTAAAATTCAAATTTATTATTAAAATTGAAATAAGAATCAATTAAAATTAATTGCAATTAAAAGAATAAATAATCAAATTACAAATAAAGAATTATAAAAATTAATTTAGAAATAAAATAGAATAAAATACTAAAAATACAAATTATCCAACGACAGAAGTCTAAAGGGACTGCGCTTGAGTAGTACTTTTAGATGTCTTAAGGTGAGGAGAGTTCTTTTAAGTCTTGTCAGCTTGATGGAAGATTTAAAGGACATTTCCAAGATTTAATAAATGAAATTATAAAAATAAAAATTAAATTAAAATGAAAAATAGCAAATTAAAACTAAGTTCATTATGAAAAATAAAAAAATAAAAATTAAATCAATACATTAGAATTATATAATTAAAAATTAGAAAAGAATTAAAATAAATAGAAATAAAATTAAATAAAATTATGTTAAATTTGAATAAATATGAATCCGATGATGGAACTAAAAGGGAATTGCGCTTAAGTAACTTTCTTAAAAGATTCCTAAGGTGAGAGAATTTATTTAAGGTCTTACCAGCTTGATGGAAGGTCTTGAAGAAAATTTTCAATAACTCATGTTTATTTATAATAGGTAATAAAATTATTATAGTAATTAAATTAAAATTTTAAATAATAATAAAAAAATAAAATAATAAATCAAGGGTAATAAATTTTGGGTAGGAGTCAAGATAAGGTTTGCATAAAATATTTAATCAATCCGACGACGGAGTTTCTTCAAGAAAGGCGATCGGTCCTACTTGAATGCTCTTGAGGTGAGAAAAACTTTTAGGTTATCCAACCAGCTTGATGGAGGAGACTTAAAAGATTTTTTAATATTTAATTATATCAAAATTAAAGTAAAAAAGCAAAATTAGGATAACCTTAGATTATTTGCTACCATTTTAGGATGGGCGTTGTGAGGATGCTAATCCTTCCTCACACGTAACCGTACTCCCGAACTTAGAACTCTTAACGTAGACCAAGCCTTATCCTTAGTTTGAATAGGTGATCAATCACACCTAGGTTAGAATGGTTGGTGGCGACTCCATAGTTTTGTGTCTAGCTATTAGGTTTCCCGAAACTTAATACGTTATGACAGCATCATATATAAATCCTTTATTTTATTCATTTTTATTTTCTTAATATTTTTAAAATTTATGTGTCATCATCCCAACACCACTTATAGAATAAAAAAACTCAACCAATAGTGTATAGAATAGTTTTATATATATATATATAAGTATAAAATATATGGATTGTTATCCTATGTAATGCCTAAAGCTGTTATTAAGCCTAACCAGGCCAATTCGAATAGTCTATACCAGTTCCAATCCAATTTTTTTATGAATCAAATTTGAATGGTTAATAAATGAGTTGGTTTTGGGTCGGGTCATGTTAGGCCTCTTAAACGACCAATTTGGTCTAGTGAATTGGTATTTCAATTCCTAAGCTAGGTTGTTTTGATTCCAAGCTTTTATGATTCCACTTTTATGTGTCTCTAGTTCTTTGTATGTGACTATCAATAATTACTTTCATGTAATATTTGGTATTGGAATGCAAATTAATGATAGATTGTCACGACCCGAAGACCATGACGTGCACTTATCACTTTCACTTTATTACAGTTTACCAATTTTACGAACTAAATTTTTCCTTTCACTCTAAGATTTGTATTCGGTGTCAGTGTCCTCTAAACTATTTTCGCATTTCTCAATCCAATTTAACTTTACATTCACCCTTTAAATTGTTAAATCCTAAGGCAAATCGACTTACTTGATAATTTAATTCAAGGTTAAACTAGTAAAAGAAAAAGATCGAAAACCTTTCCCTTATATATAATCAATTTTCCCAATAAATAACTTGCAAAATAACAACTATTCCCAACAACATATTTCAATTTCACAATCCACAGTCTATATAATCATATACGACACATATTTCCAAAATCACTAGTTAAATATATTAGCATTCCACAAGCTCATGTTTGTTGTACATCAATCATTTCTCGAATCATACTCAATAATCATATTAGTCTATAATAATCAAGAGCGATCCTAAGTTACATCCCAAAATATTTTTATTAAACATGTACTTTGTACCCTATAATGTCCATACATGATAACTAACATCCATATAAGATCCATATATCTCAAAATGGCAAAAGCAGCGCTCGGAGGACTAGACAAGTATCACTAATAAATACTATCTTCAAGGCTTGTATTGAAACTCCGGGTGTAGAGTCTAGCTCGTATGATCTGCAAGGATTTTAGAAAGGAGTGAGCAAAACCACGGCTCAGTAAGTAGTTTAAGTAAATAGATACTAGGTTCATGTCGGTCTATATGTACATGTATGCATGATAGCAAATAAGGTGACATATATGCATGACGCTGCGTTCTGTACACTAAATGTACCTACAAGGACTCTCACTCAAGGCTAAGACTGTATAGTGTATTAATCAGCTAGATATCTTAAGTACCTCATTTCCCCGAGTCTCAATACGATACTTGAAGATACAACCTCTTGACTTGATGCCATAATGTCACCAAAATATTCAACACTACAAGGTTCCGTATACTTAAAGTTGAGTTCCATTACATTTAGTTCGAAATGGATAATCCTACGAAAATTTAAAATTAATAAGACTTGTGTGAACCCTCAAGTATTGAAACAATTACTGACCTCAAACAGATTTTGGATGCACTTACTTCAAAGTAAAGAATAATATTGAAAACTAAAAATCAATCACTGTAGGCACGAAGCCTTAAGGTACTGATACATATATCAAAATCGATTTTTGATGCATTTAATTCAACAAATAGTCATACAGAAAACTGATAATCAATCAAACAAGGCATGAAGCCTTAAAATACTGAAAGTGAATACTGATAGAGTTTAGGCATGAGTCCTTGATAACTTGTCACAGCCCGTGACCCTATTTTTCACCTTATTCTATACATCTTATATGGTTGGGCTGTCTGCGATACTTTACTTTTCTTTTACATATTAACAATTTCATATTAAATTATAATATGAATTACATCCCCTATCTTAATTCATAATGAAGTAGTACTGTAGGTAAGTCTAAATACAGAAAATAAATGATCGTACCTTATGTAATAATTCAAGCTGTCGCATCGTCCTCAAATGCACAGCCGAAGTCCTTTAGATGTCAGACTCTTAGTCCTCGAAAACCTGAAATGTTAATATTAAGAGGTGAGCAAACCACGGCTCAGTAAGGGAATTATATGCATACTTGATATTCAGCTTCCTATATGCTGAAAATCTTTTTCATTTTTCCTATGGGGCTCTAAGCTCGCATGTAGGAAGGATACTACAATCGGCTAGGGATCCGGATGGAGTAAGGTAGGTATTTTGAAATACCTATCTTGTCCCGGAACTTAGAAGCAACTGTAGAGAACAATTTCCTTTTCGTTTGGAATTTTAATCCTTTTTTACCTTTTTATTTCATAACATTTCCATATTCTCCTCAAAATAATGCTTTTATAAAATAAAGCATTTAAATAAAGTAACTAATATTCATATATTCTTTGAAAGAATATTAGTTAAATTCTCATCATTCTCATTTAAAACTCATTTCATGTTTTACTATACAACCATAATTAGTACAGTACTTTAAATAGCAAAATCAACTATTAAATCCTTTTCGTATAACATATATATCATTTAAATCTAATATTCAATTTAAAAATTAAAATAAGAATATTAGATTTATTTTCCTCCTCTTTCCTTTTTGGAAAACATATCACATATTCATATCACATATAGTCTAATATTCAATTTAAAATCATATTAAGAATATTAGACTTATAAACTGTAAAATCTGAATTTTATTATACTGTATGCCATATGTGTACATTATTGATAGTGGAAATAAAAATTTTGTGAAATTTAATCAAATGTGAGTTTCACTTTTCAATCTAAGAGATGATTTATAGTGTAGTGTATAAAGAAAGAGAAACAAATATTAAAGAGTAACAAGAAATTGTTGGAATTAATTTGGATAAAAGGTGTGAAAGCATTAATTGATATGAGATAAAATTATGCAATATGACTAACATTGGCGTGGAGAAAAGAAGAAGAAGGACAAAAGAATTAAGGGCTAGAAGACAAAACAAGGAAAAGGATGGGGAGTTAGCCAATCAACGTTGGCTGGAGGAGACAGGGCGAAGAGAAAGTGCAGAAAAGGAAATAGAAAAGTCCAGGAAAGGGGCGCTGAGGACTTCTCGCCGGTTGCTTTATTTGACAAAGGAGATTTAGCATTTAATAGCAAGAGGAGCAAGCCAATAAGAGTGACTGGCAGAGGCGTGGACTAGGAGAAGAAGAGGAAAAAGAAACAAAATTTTCAACACATTGCAGGGAATTTTCTTCTTACCGTAGTCCACTAGCTGCAGTTTTTCCACAGAATTTAATACATGAAATGATGAGGAAAACAGGATAAGGAAACAGGTGTTGAACTTAAGTGAAACGGAACGGCTATATAAGAGGCTTTAAGAGGAAGAAGTGGATTGAAATGAAAACTCCATTCTCTCCAGAATCCTTCTCGCCCATTCTGTTTGCTACAAAGATCACCTTGTTCTTCCGTTCCTTTCATAGTCATAGAGTTTTATCCTTTTATCAGTTAAACCTTTCCTCCCCGTTGAAGAGCTAAGGAACAAGAGAAGAAAAGCTAAGAAAGGCAAGAAAGCATCCTGTTGTTGGAAGAGCAGCTCAGTAAAGGTGAGTTTCATAGCTTTTATAGTTCTCTTGATATTTAATTATAGACATAGCCTGGTTGTAGTTGAATATTGTTGAACAATATAAGAAAATAGATGGAAAAATAACCCAGAATGAGTAAGGAAACACGACGGGCGAGTAGAAAGTTGCTAGTAAAAATGGGTGAGTACTCGCCCAAAGGATGGGCCGAGGTTAGGAAAATGTTTATATGAGTCCGCCAGTATGTGGTCCGGCGGGCGAGAACAAATGATCGCCAATAGGCGAGAATGGCGATAAGAAGTCGCCCATGTAAAGTTGATGATCGCCAGTAGGGCGAGTTGGAGAAAAAGAAGTCGCCAACGTATTCCATTACAAGGGCGAACTCGCACGAATAAGCCGCTAATGGACAGCGAGCTATGATGGGCGAATGGCGAACTGAGTTCGCCAAAAGTGCCATATTTTTAGGATAAATATAAATCCTTGTTGGAAAATATTAATAATGTGAATAAATGCTTTGCAGACGGGAATTGAGCAAGGCGTGCGAGAAGCTAAGCTGTATCAGACGAGGTAAGGAAGTTGTATGTGATGCAAATGCATGTCCTGTGGAGTAAAAACGTTAAGAAAATATCGGAATTTATTTTATTTTCTGACATGCATCGTTTGATAAATTGTTTTGGTTTCGGGCGAGCTAGGAGCCGCCATAAGTTCTTTGGTTGGTCGAACTCACTAAGGCGGGCGAGTAGTTTTGTATTAGACAGAAACTCGGGCGAGCCAATGGCGAGCTCTTTCTTTGAGATCTGGGCGAGTGCCTTTGTTTTAAAGAGAAATCCGGTAAGCCATAGTCGGGCGAACCCTTTTTAAAGTGTTTGGGCGGACGACCCTTGTTTTAAAGTAAAAGGCGGGCGAACTGTTTTCAGCCAGCCGTACTTCTGTTTTGAAAACTATGAGGCGGACGACTATTATTCGCCGTCTTGTCGAGTAGTCAGGGCGAACTGATAAAGGCGAGTAGGCTCTGGCGAACGGTTTTAAATATGTAATTTCGTAAACAAAAAAATGAAGTATTTTAATTATTTTTGAAAATAGAAAATATCAAATATTCGGGCGAGTAGTCCAGTGGGCGAATCGACTCTCAGGCGAGTAGTCCCTTGGGCGAATCGATTCTCGGGCGAGTAGTCCCTTAGGCGAATTGGCAAATGGGCGAGCTGACCCTGGGCGAACTAGCCGTGGGTGAACCGGCTCCCAACGTGCCTTTCTTTCATAGAAAATGTTGAAAATGGAGGGTTGTTTTACTAGTTATAAACCCTTTTGGAAACTAAATCATTTTATGGGAATGATAACTTGATTTTGAGACATTAGGCCATGAGCTCATGCATTATCACTCATGTACTTTGCGTGACCTAACTAGGGCGATGGCTCGGGTCAAATAGACCAGCGAGTGCACCCTGAGGCGTCACAGGGCTGATAGACCTGCCAAGTCTTCAGCGGTCTCGAGGTCACTTGGCAAGTGGACCCGAGGACCACCTACAGATTATGGCCATACATCTAGATGAGATAGCCGTGAGGGGCGATGGCCTACGGGTGCACCCCAAAAGCGGATGACTTGTGTTCTTTGCATGATTTAAATTGTTGCCTAGTCTCAATTAAAAGATTTATGAAAGGATCTGGTGAATCCTGTTTTCATGTTAACTGTATTTATTAATTCCTAATGAGTGTGATCGTTAGGATGATTAATTGGTTTTCGAGATTTTAGCTTTTATTTTTTTAAAGCAACATACACCTTTCTTACTGAGCACATTGTCGCTCACTCCTTATTTTCCACTCCACAGATAACTGATTTGAACTAAGAGACTTACCTTCCAGAGATTTGATATCGAAGGTATGTTATATTCTTTTATATATTCAGCAAAGTTGTACAGTACTACTTTAACTACGAAGGGAATGTATATACTCATTTAAGGAAGATACTTTATTAATTCATAATGTAGTAAAAGTTGTTAAGCACCACAGACAGCCCAACCGGTAAATAAGTGTAGTTTACAAGTGAATATTCTGTCGTATAGTGGTTTTGGGATGTTACAGATTTAATGATATCAGAGCAGGGTTGGTCGGATGTCTAACGATGCTTAAAGTAAATGGTGAAATAGTATACATTCCCCTGTAGTACTGTATAAACTGAATATATAATGGATGTGTTAATGATAAGTGATAAACGATTTCTGTGCTACAGATATGAGTGGAAGGAGGAGGATGCGCTCAGTGAGAGGTATAGGCCGAAGTAGGGCGGCACAGACTCCGGAACCACAGACACCGGAACCTGCCCCAAGACCTCCACGTCCTCTACAGTTAGAGAGCATTGATGCTCGTATGAACCAAGTAGAGAGATTGGTAGCCGATTTTATGGCTATGTATCAGGCGGATAGAGCCGCAGATAGGGCAGAGAGAGAGAGAGCTACAGCTCCCGCAGCCCCAGTAGAGGCACCTGCACCGCCACAGCCGGCACCAGCTGTGCCTGAGCCTGAGCCTATTCCACCACCAGCACCTCAGCCACCGATAGCTCCACCACAGCCACTGATTCAGCAGCCACGAAATGCAGAGTCATATTGTAATGTGGCATTGGTGAAATCATTTAAGAAATTGGATCCACCGAAGTTTAAAGGTACTAGGGATCCATTGGTGGCAGAACAGTGGGTTATAGAGATTGATAGATTACTCGAGATTATGAGATGTTCAGAGACAGAGAAAGTGGGCCTAGCTGTGTTCCAACTGGCAGATGATGCGAGACATTGGTGGAAGGCCACCCAGACGGTATTATTTGCTCAGCATCAGGATCTGTCATGGGATATGTTTGTGGAAGCTTTTAGAAGGCAATATATTCCTGACACTGCTCAAGATAAATTACAGCAGGAATTTATGGATTTAGTACAGGGTAGTATGTCGGTGAATGAGTATGAGGCTAAATTTACTACTTTGAGCCGTTTTGATCCACAGACTAGTACAAATGTCCGGTATAAGATTTCGAGATTTAAAGCGGGTTTGAGGCCATCCATCAGAGTAAAGCTAGCCCCATTTGTTATACAGACTTATGATGAGATAGTTCAACGGGCTCAGCTATGTGAGAGGGACTATGAGCAGTTCCAGCCCGATTACAGTAGCAAGAGTAAAGGCAGAGGAAAAGGAAAAGCTAAGAGGTTTATGGAGGATAGACCAGGTAGAGAGCAGTTTAAGAAGACCAGATCTTCGGGCATACAGATTTCAGAGGGCAAAATTGATAGACCAGCAGTTTCTACTCCTGCTAGTGGCCCCACTACCACTCAGAGGAGTGTTGCGCCCTTATGTAGACATTGTGGAAGATCGCATGGATCGCGCCCTTGTCCTGTAATGACTGGAGTATGTTTTAGATGTGGACAGACGGGGCATTTTATTAAGGATTGCCCGATGCGTAGAGAGTCGACTGCTTCTACTATACCTCCTGCAGTACTTCAGATAGCGGCCCCGGCAGCTCAGAATGCACCCGAGAAAGCGACACCCTCACAGCCAAGGCGGGCGACAGCCGCAGAAAAGGGTAAAAAAGTTGTGACTCAGGGTTGGGTGTACGCATTGGATCAGGAGACTGCCGACGCCTCTATCGATGTGATTAAAGGTAAAATTTATCTTTTTGATATTCCCGTAATTGCCTTAATTGACCCGGGTTCTACCCACTCATTCTTATCGCCTGCATATGCCAACAGGACCCCAGTAGAGCCGGAGTTGTTAGAATATACATTGCGAGTGAAAACTCCTTTTAATGATTTCCAGATGACAGATGTTATATATAGGGGTTGTAAATTGACTATAGGAGAGAAGGTTGTGACAGCTAACCTAATTTTGTTGGATATATATGATTTTGATATCATTTTAGGAATGGATTGGTTGGCTGCAAATCATGTTAGTTTGGACTGTAATACTAAGTTTATTACCTTCTCTTATCCCGAAAAGTACATTGTAAAGTTAGTGTAAATTAATAAAAGTATGAGAATTTATGTTGTGAAATGACATGTGTACTGAAATTGTGGTTGTGTATGAATGTTTATGAAGGATATATTGCTAGTGTGGAGGATGTTGAGAGGAAGCATCCAAAGATACAAGAGATTCCTGTGGTTAAGGACTTCTCGGATGTATTTCCAGAGGATTTACCAGGGTTACCACCGGATCGAGAGACGGAGTTTATGATCGAGTTGGTACCCGGTACGGAGCCGATTTCTAGACCCCCATATAGGATGGCACTGACAGAGTTGGATGAGCTCAAGAAGCAGCTCCAAGAATTACTAGATAAGGGATTTATACGTCCCAGTGTGTCACCGTGGGGAGCTCCAGTATTATTTGTTCGAAAGAAGGATGGTAGCCTTCGGTTGTGTATTGATTATCGGATGTTGAATCGGGCTACCGTTAAGAATAAGTATCCACTACCTCGGATTGACGATTTGTTTGATCAGCTCAGGGGTGCGCAGGTGTTTTCCAAGATAGACCTTCGATCAGGCTATCACCAGTTGAAGATTAAGGAGTCGGATGTGCATAAGACAGCCTTTCGAACTCGCTATGGCCACTATGAGTTCTTAGTGATGCCATTTGGACTGACAAATGCCCCTGCAGCTTTTATGAGTTTGATGAATGAGGTATTTCATTCATTTTTGGATAAGTTTGTCATAGTATTTATTGATGACATACTGATTTACTCTAAGACTTCAGAGGAGCATGAGCAGCATTTGCAGATTGTTCTACAGACCCTCAGAGAGCGAAAGTTATATGCTAAGCTTAGTAAGTGCGAGTTCTGGCTTGACCACATTATATTTCTTGGACATGTAGTGTCGAGAGACGGGGTATCAGTTGATCCGTCCAAGATAGAGGCCATTGTTCAGTGGGAGAGGCCTAACACGGTTACCGAGATACGGAGTTTCTTAGGTCTTGCCGGATATTATCGCAGGTTTGTGGAGGGATTTTCTAGACTTGCTGCTCCATTGACACGACTCACACGTAAGGATGTAAAGTTTGAGTGGAATGATGCGTGTGAGCGTAGTTTTGGTGAACTTAAGAAGAGATTGACTAGTGCCCCTGTATTAGCCCTTCCTAGCGGATCAGGTGGATTTATGGTGTATACTGATGCATCCGCTCAAGGTTTAGGGTGTGTGCTCATGCAGCATGGTCGGGTTATAGCCTATGGTTCTCGACAGTTGAAGGATCATGAGAAGAATTACCCGACACATGACTTGGAGCTAGCCGCAGTGGTGTTTGCACTGAAGATATGGCGACATTATTTGTACGGAGAGAAATTTCAGATTTATACAGACCATAAGAGTCTGAAGTATATATTCTCACAGAAAGAGTTGAATTTGAGACAGCGACGGTGGATGGAACTATTAAAGGACTATGATTGTGAGATTCTGTATCACCCAGGTAAAGCTAATGTAGTAGCTGATGCACTGAGCCGTAAGCACGTTGGCATGGTATCGTACATGATGATCAGGGAACATGAGTTGATTGAGCAGTTCTCTAACCTCAGTTTGACAGTTTTTTCTTCTGACCAGTATGGGTTTACAACTAGTTTTCGTATCGAGCCGGATTTGATGAATCGAATTAAGGAAGCTCAGAGGAGTGATGATTATTATATTGGGGTGGCCAACCAGATTCAAATGGGAGATGAGTTGGATTTTGAGATTGGCACCGATGAGATAATGAGGTTTAGAGGTCGGATATGTGTTCCCGGTGATCAGCAGCTTAGAGAGTTGATTTTATCAGAGGCCCATACCTCTAGATACACGTTACATCCGGGTAGTACTAAGATGTACCAGAATCTCCGGAAAGTGTACTGGTGGCCTAAGATGAAAAAGGACATCGCAGATTTTGTTACTAGATGTCTAACATGTCAACAGATTAAGATTGAACATCAGAAGCCGGCAGGTATGCTTCGACCGTTATCGATTCCTACATGGAAATGGGAGCATGTAACTATGGATTTTATTATGGGATTACCACGGACCCGGAAAGGGTATGATGCTATTTGGGTAATAGTCGACAGATTGACTAAGTCTGCTCATTTCTTAGCCATGAGATCTACAGATTCAGTTAGTGCCTTGGCCGAGTTGTATGTCAGGGAGATAGTGAAGTTACATGGTGTTCCAGTGAGTATCACCTCTGATAGGGACTCTCGCTTCACCTCTCATTTTTGGGAGAGATTTCAGGAGGCTATGGGATCCCAGTTGAGTTTTAGCACCGCTTTTCATCCACAGACTGATGGGCAGTCCGAGCGTACGATACAGACGCTCGAGGATATGTTGAGATCGTGTGCATTGGATTTTAGAGGCTCATGGGACGATCATTTACCCCTGGCAGAGTTTGCTTATAATAATAGTTTTCATACGAGTATCGGCATGGCACCATATGAGGTCTTGTATGGCAGACGATGCAGATCTCCGATAGCTTGGGAAGAAGTTGGAGACCGTAAACTGTTAGCTCCCGATTTGGTCGAGCAGGCTTCTCGTGATGTACAGATAATTTGTGAGAGGCTCCGAACGGCTCAGAGTCGGCATAAGAGTTATGCAGATACTAGACGCCGACCATTGGAGTTTATAGCGGGTGATTACGTGTTTTTAAAGGTTTCACCGTCCAAAGGTATAATGAGATTCGGGAAGAGAGGAAAGTTGAGTCCTCGATACATTGGGCCTTATGAGATCTTAGATCGCGTAGGAGATGTGGCATATCGTTTAGCACTACCACCAGAGTTGTCAGGAGTGCATAACGTATTCCATGTCTCGATGTTAAGAAAGTACAATCCAGATCCTTCTCACGTGATTCGACACGAGCCATTGGAGATCAGAGAGGACATGAGTTACGTTGAGAAACCGGTGCGGATTCTGGATAGGAAAGAAAAGGTATTGCGATCTAAGACGATTTCGTTGGTTAAAGTGCTCTGGCAGTATCATAACGAGGAGGAGGCTACTTGGGAGTTAGAGAGCCTTATGCATGAGAGGTATCCGGAGCTCTTTCAGTGATAGGTCCAAGTTAAATTTGGAGGACCAAATTTCTTAAGGTGGGGAGAAATGTAAAATCTGAATTTTATTATACTGTATGCCATATGTGTACATTATTGATAGTGGAAATAAAAATTTTGTGAAATTTAATCAAATGTGAGTTTCACTTTTCAATCTAAGAGATGATTTATAGTGTAGTGTATAAAGAAAGAGAAACAAATATTAAAGAGTAACAAGAAATTGTTGGAATTAATTTGGATAAAAGGTGTGAAAGCATTAATTGATATGAGATAAAATTATGCAATATGACTAACATTGGCGTGGAGAAAAGAAGAAGAAGGACAAAAGAATTAAGGGCTAGAAGACAAAACAAGGAAAAGGATGGGGAGTTAGCCAATCAACGTTGGCTGGAGGAGACAGGGCGAAGAGAAAGTGCAGAAAAGGAAATAGAAAAGTCCAGGAAAGGGGCGCTGAGGACTTCTCGCCGGTTGCTTTATTTGACAAAGGAGATTTAGCATTTAATAGCAAGAGGAGCAAGCCAATAAGAGTGACTGGCAGAGGCGTGGACTAGGAGAAGAAGAGGAAAAAGAAACAAAATTTTCAACACATTGCAGGGAATTTTCTTCTTACCGTAGTCCACTAGCTGCAGTTTTTCCACAGAATTTAATACATGAAATGATGAGGAAAACAGGATAAGGAAACAGTGTTGAACTTAAGTGAAACGGAACGGCTATATAAGAGGCTTTAAGAGGAAGAAGTGGATTGAAATGAAAACTCCATTCTCTCCAGAATCCTTCTCGCCCATTCTGTTTGCTACAAAGATCACCTTGTTCTTCCGTTCCTTTCATAGTCATAGAGTTTTATCCTTTTATCAGTTAAACCTTTCCTCCCGTTGAAGAGCTAAGGAACAAGAGAAGAAAAGCTAAGAAAGGCAAGAAAGCATCCTGTTGTTGGAAGAGCAGCTCAGTAAAGGTGAGTTTCATAGCTTTTATAGTTCTCTTGATATTTAATTATAGACATAGCCTGGTTGTAGTTGAATATTGTTGAACAATATAAGAAAATAGATGGAAAAATAACCCAGAATGAGTAAGGAAACACGACGGGCGAGTAGAAAGTTGCTAGTAAAAATGGGTGAGTACTCGCCCAAAGGATGGGACGAGGTTAGGAAAATGTTTATATGAGTCCGCCAGTATGTGGTCCGGCGGGCGAGAACAAATGATCGCCAATAGGCGAGAATGGCGATAAGAAGTCGCCCATGTAAAGTTGATGATCGCCAGTAGGGCGAGTTGGAGAAAAAGAAGTCGCCAACGTATTCCATTACAAGGGCGAACTCGCACGAATAAGCCGCTAATGGACAGCGAGCTATGATGGGCGAATGGCGAACTGAGTTCGCCAAAAGTGCCATATTTTTAGGATAAATATAAATCCTTGTTGGAAAATATTAATAATGTGAATAAATGCTTTGCAGACGGGAATTGAGCAAGGCGTGCGAGAAGCTAAGCTGTATCAGACGAGGTAAGGAAGTTGTATGTGATGCAAATGCATGTCCTGTGGAGTAAAAACGTTAAGAAAATATCGGAATTTATTTTATTTTCTGACATGCATCGTTTGATAAATTGTTTTGGTTTCGGGCGAGCTAGGAGCCGCCATAAGTTCTTTGGTTGGTCGAATCACTAAGGCGGGCGAGTAGTTTTGTATTAGACAGAAACTCGGGCGAGCCAATGGCGAGCTCTTTCTTTGAGATCTGGGCGAGTGCCTTTGTTTTAAAGAGAAATCCGGTAAGCCATAGTCGGGCGAACCCTTTTTAAAGTGTTTGGGCGGACGACCCTTGTTTTAAAGTAAAAGGCGGGCGAACTGTTTCAGCCAGCCGTACTTCTGTTTTGAAAACTATGAGGCGGACGACTATTATTCGCCGTCTTGTCGAGTAGTCAGGGCGAACTGATAAAGGCGAGTAGGCTCTGGCGAACGGTTTTAAATATGTAATTTCGTAAACAAAAAAATGAAGTATTTTAATTATTTTTGAAAATAGAAAATATCAAATATTCGGGCGAGTAGTCCAGTGGGCGAATCGACTCTCAGGCGAGTAGTCCCTTGGGCGAATCGATTCTCGGGCGAGTAGTCCCTTAGGCGAATTGGCAATGGGCGAGCTGACCCTGGGCGAACTAGCCGTGGGTGAACCGGCTCCCAACGTGCCTTTCTTTCATAGAAAATGTTGAAAATGGAGGGTTGTTTTACTAGTTATAAACCCTTTTGGAAACTAAATCATTTTATGGGAATGATAACTTGATTTTGAGACATTAGGCCATGAGTCATGCATTATCACTCATGTACTTTGCGTGACCTAACTAGGGCGATGGCTCGGGTCAAATAGACCAGCGAGTGCACCCTGGGGCGTCACAGGGCTGATAGACCTGCCAAGTCTTCAGCGGTCTCGAGGTCACTTGGCAAGTGGACCCGAGGACCACCTACAGATTATGGCCATACATCTAGATGAGATAGCCGTGAGGGGCGATGGCCTACGGGTGCACCCCAAAAGCGGATGACTTGTGTTCTTTGCATGATTTAAATTGTTGCCTAGTCTCAATTAAAAGATTTATGAAAGGATCTGGTGAATCCTGTTTTCATGTTAACTGTATTTATTAATTCCTAATGAGTGTGATCGTTAGGATGATTAATTGGTTTTCGAGATTTTAGCTTTTATTTTTTTAAAGCAACATACACCTTTCTTACTGAGCACATTGTCGCTCACTCCTTATTTTCCACTCCACAGATAACTGATTTGAACTAAGAGACTTACCTTCCAGAGATTTGATATCGAAGGTATGTTATATTCTTTTATATATTCAGCAAAGTTGTACAGTACTACTTTAACTACGAAGGGAATGTATATACTCATTTAAGGAAGATACTTTATTAATTCATAATGTAGTAAAAGTTGTTAAGCACCACAGACAGCCCAACCGGTAAATAAGTGTAGTTTACAAGTGAATATTCTGTCGTATAGTGGTTTTGGGATGTTACATAAACTCTTTTCCTTTTGAAAACATATTACATGTTCATATCACATGTCATATGAAAATCACTCGTAGTACTAAAATCAGTACTGAAATAAGCATTATGTAAAATGCTGTAAATCACTTTCATTTAACTTATCACATATCATGTAAAACATTTTCACATATGGAGACTTAGGCACGCACGCCCAGCCTGTCCACTGGGTCATTACTCATATCATGCTATAGGCCCCGAAGGGCAAATCTATGGCCATAGTCTATAATTGTCCTCGGTGGATCACTGATCAGGTGTCGGCCGAGACTACATATCACATATCACATATTACATGTCACATATCACATATCACATATCAGCATGATAGGATGCCAACTAGTCTCAAAACCGTATTTTTTTCATCATCAGAAAACCTTTATGGAATTTATAAAAATAATAATTTCATAATTAAAACCATAAAGGTTATATAATAAATCAAGTGAATATTTAAGAAAATATTTATAAAATATTCACTTTATCCTTTTTTCATCTTTCATTTCATATCACGTATAATTCATATATCGAGAGAATATTTAGAAAATTTTTATAAAATATTCTCTTTATCCCTTTTTCATTTTCCAATTCATATCACATATAATTCATATATCGAGAGAATTTTCGGTGATCTCATTATCACCAATTTCGAAAACATGAATATTTTAAAATGAATTTCGTTATATTCATGTTTTATGAAAAATAATCATTTTCTCGATTTTCGTAGTTGAAAATCGTTTCTCGTGAAATAAAATCATTTATTATGATTTTATAATTTTTCTAGAAATTTTCAATAATTTTCGATAGTTTTTCGGCAGTATAACGGCTACCGATTGGCTAGCCTCCTGCACGGAAAATACAGTTTATAATTTTCAGCCAGTACTTCATTCCAAATTCCAATCAATCATTCATCATAATAATTTCATAAAATATTTTCGTAAAATATTTCGTAATTAAAACATGCAGACTGAATATCCCTACAGTGCTGCATATGCATCCTTTACCTTTTTCGGGTTGGCGACTTCCTCTTATCGATCGCGCCCGTACTCCATCTCTCCCGATTCCTCATCTCGATCGCCAAGAATAATTTCTAGAAATTAAAATTCTAAATTTTAGAATTTTTTCATAATTTATTAAATTTTTACTCGAATTCATTTTCTGGAATTCTTACTGAATTTTCGTAATTTTCGAATTGCCAAATTCCCAGGAATCTTCCGATTTCCCGAAATTCTCCCTTTTTTCTCTCTTTCTTCTTTTCCTCTTTTCTTTTCTTTTTCTCTTTCTTTTCTTTTTCTTTTGCGTTTTCTTTTTCTTTTTCCTTTTCCTTTTCTTTTCCTTTTTCCTCTTCTTTTCCGGTCAGACCGGTCTGCCTCCTTCCTCACCAGCGGCCGGTTCTCTGGTGGTTAGGTGGTTCCTTAGTTGGCCGGCACCACAGCGAAACCGGATCTGGCCTCTATTCATCCCGAATCGACGGCACGGCGGAGGATCTACTCGGTTTTACCTCGATTTCTTCTCCTCCTTCGTCAACCTTCCTCCGCCGTTCCCCACCTGACCGGTGGCATCCCACGTCTTCCTCTTCTTCCAGCGAAGCTTCGGTGGCAGTGGCGGCGATTGATTTGGCCGGCACTGCCACTTTCTCTTCTCTTTTCCTTCTCGGCTTCCGTCGGGTTTTTGCTTCTGTTTCCGTTTCTGTTTCCTCCCGTTTCCGTCGTCGGTCGCCTTTCTTCACGTCACCACCGTCTTCGCCTCCTTTTCTTCTTCCTCTCTTGGCCGGCCGATGGTGGCCGACTTCCACGCGGAAGGCAGAATCGGGAGTTCCCGATTCTGTTTCTTCCATTTTTTTTCTTTTTATTTTAATTATCCTATATTACATTTATATATACCATATATAAACATAATATTTTAACACACACACACACACACATATATTTTATACACAAAATACATATATATATATATATATATATAAATTTTTATTTGAATTAATATATATATTTTCATATATATATGTATTTATATATATATATATATTGTATTACAATATATATACATATATATACAAGTTTTGATAGTAAATAATATTTACTTTTCTTATATATGTATATATTTATATATATACATAAAATATCATATTTATATACATATGTATTATTTAAATGTACTAAATAGTATATATACATATATATACTAATGTATATTAATATATACTATATAGTATTTCAATACATATGTATTTGTATAAAAATACATTTATATAATATATAATTATATAAATATATTTTATATTCTTTTCTCCTTTTCTTATTTAATTTGGATTTCCATTTATCCAAAAAAGAAAAAACAATTTCCTCCTTCATTTCTTATTTCCAATTTATTTATTTTATTTAATTTTCTCCAATTCTTCACTTCATCAATTTGGGAATTTCAACGATATTCCCATCTCGTAAATAAATTTTATTTATTTACTTTAATTTATTTATTTCCTTTTATCTATTTTCTTAAATATTAATTTTTAATAAATAATTGGAAAATTTGCGGTTATCACGTAACTGATACTGATATTGATGTCCATCCTAGCTAGTGATGGAGTAGGTGTCGCAAGCAACACAATACCTATGGCCATAGGTTATACTCTAGTCTCGCTAATCAGTCGAGAGTTGGAACTTGTCTGCTGATTTTCCAAACAAGTCTAATTATGCCTAGAGCTCGAGGCTTGTAAGGTGCAGATACTGATACTGGATGTCTAAAGCACAAAGCTCAATAAAAGGGAAATGGAACCTATTGGTGTAGTATGATCTTTAAATTTGCACAATAGGAGTAATTTGGTCAAACAACTAATACTGTCTACTATAGTGATGCTAATTTGTGAGCCATGTCTATTTTTTTTCTGAAATTTCTTTAGGTTTTTCCTTTTCTTCAGGGTTTTAAAGCTAGCCTTCTCCCTTACTGAGGAATAATATAGTCAAAGAGAAATCGAGCCATTCAATCTCAAAGGACTCTCTAGTCACCATCTACAAGGTGTCCTTATTTTTAAAAAACTATCAAAAGCCTTACTGTCATCAAAATTACCATAGCCCAAAACCAAATACCACCATCATCGTAGCATACCCATCAAATTAAGTCAAAACTACCTATTGTAATAATTAACCTATGTAAAATGATAAAATATAATAAATCATCTATGGTTGGTCTACATAATATCTGTTTGGAATAATAGCCAAATAAGCCCTCAACCTTTAGTCCAAAATGGAATTAAGCCCTCAACGTTTTATCGCGTGAAAATCAGTCCATAAGCTTTTATTTCAGTGGAAATAAACCCTCAACCTTCTAAAATTATGCAATTAAGTCTAAATCTGTTAAATGACACTACATGTCGTTAGTATATCTAACGTGAAAGCTGACATGGATAGCTTAGTTGGCTGCCACGTGGCATGCCACATGTGCAATGCTAACAGCAATTAGTGTCATTTAACAGATTTAGACTTAATTGCATAATTTTAGAAGGTTGAGAGTTTATTTCTACTGAAATAAAAGTTTATGGACTGATTTTCACGCGATAAAACGTTGAGGGCTTAATTTTATTTTGAGCTAAAGGTTGAGGTCTTATTAGGCTATTAAGCCTATCTGTTTAGGATAATAGTAACTTCAGCAAATGATAAATTCGAAAGAGTATAGGTCAAACCGATTGCATTGACACCCAACCAATTTCATCAAAACGTTGCAACTTGAAAGCATGATTATAGAAGAAAAGAATGCATTAGGTAGCAGAATACGTTTTCTAGAATTTGAAGCCAGAAGACAAATACATGCATTCCCGGAACCCCTTTTATTTAATCTAGAAATTGACCAATATTGTAAAAAAGCACCAAATACGTACTAACAAAAAATGAAAATATACAGGAAATAGGAAGAGAGAGAGAGAACACCACCTGGAGCAGTTCTTCACAGATATTCACAGTAAGAAAATCAGCTGAGAAAAACTTCTGAGTTAAAAGAAACTGGAACACTGGCAAAACAATTCATAAAACTTCAAGCCTGGAGAAGTCATGTCCTCAGCTGAAGAATCTCCTTCATGTTTTCCTTTACTCGAAGTTAATGGTATAACTTGTTTACAGAGGGCAGGATTTTGTCCCTGAAATAGAACAAGCAAAGCAAAGCCCCACAGAAACTGGTATTCTTCGGATTCCAGTTCAACCATACCGTAGCCAGATACTAAGCTATTTAATCATATATTTTCAGCAGCAGCTTCTGAGTTTCCATTCCTATCAACTTTCTTAGGAACGGCATCCAGAGCAAGTGCTTGCAAAATAACTGGCCAAGTTTCATCCAAACAAGGCTGCAGCTTTGATGAGACGGTTAGGATGCTGCGGCTTTGATGAGACCAGACGTGATTGAATTGCACCAAGGTATGAATTCCACTACAAGAAGTGAGCAAGAAAACAAAATGTTAAACAGTTATTTTTATTATATCTTACATCATATGTGTGCCTTTGTATTATTCTACACCCGATTTTTTTCCTTCCGCAGAAACAATGTTATAATAATTCTACTCTTATAACTTGATTTAATTTTACAACAAATGCCATGCAAAACATTAATGTAATCCTAAAAATTACATCTTAAGTTATAATAAATTAAATAGACATTAAATTGTTAATTTTTTTGAGTGTACCCATGAATAATTCAATCTCATTAATATAATTAAAAAATTAAAAAAATCACTTATTCAATTTATCATATTTGAAGAAATTGGGAGCAAAAATTTTTTAATCAATAAACATTATCACATAATATAAATAGTTTAAAAAAGTAGACAATATCCTCAAGTCATGATAAACTCCAAATAGATATATACAACAATAAAACTTTAGATTAATCATAATCCAAACTTTAGATTTAAAAAAAAAGCATGGCAAATACAACAATAACTTAAAGGCATTGCTTCAAGGCTACCATTGTTCTTTTGGCATTGAAGAATTAGAATACATGCTGTCATGAAATATGAATAATTTGATGAAGTCATAATTGCTAAACACAAAATAGATTAAAATTGTTGAGATACAAATACCTTTAGTATAGATTAATGAACCAAATATATCCAACAGCAAGGGAATTATTATATCAGTTCTACAAAAAAAAAATTAATTTTGTTACTTAAATTTTTAAGCAAAATTAAATTATTTTCATAATCATCTATATGATCAGGTCTACATTTGACACTTATAATTCCCTCTATATTTTCTAGGAATGTAAACGGGTCGGGTACTCGCTAATTTTGGAATACCTGAACTCGATTAGAATATATAAAACCTGAACCCGATTAATTACCCGATAATTTTGATTTGTGTTATCCAAACCCTAATCCTATAAAACCGAAATTACACGTTTAACTACCCGAACCCATTAAATACTCGTTTATTAAGTTAAAATTTGACTTTCCAATTTAAATTTAAAATCAATTTTGGATTAATTTATTTAAAAAATTAAGTTAATAAATTTAATATAACTAATAAATATAAATTAAAGTTAAAAATCATAATTATGATATTTGATGAATTAATTTAATTAAATAAAATATTAATAACAAATAATTTATATATAAAAAAATATAAATATCGTACTAATTAATTATTATTTATAATTGTGTTCGGGTAGCGGATACCCTAAGGTAATTACTCGAACCTTACCCGAGCCTGTGATGGGTAGTAATTTTACTACCCGAATCTGATTATACACTACCCTAATCCTAATTAATCGGGTCAGGTAGTATCGGGTACCCGTTTATAGGATACCCATTGCCATCCCTGTTACCTTCTCATTATGTTTTTTTTTCTTTCTTTCAGTACTTAGTGTATGGATCTGCCTATCCATTTACTTTATGCATAAAAAGTTTTCAAATATTATGTTTCACATTATAGAAAATGGCTCTTTTTTTTTCTTTTAGTTTTGTATAAATGCATTTTCATAAGAAGTAGTTTTGGTTTGCAAGAAACTAAAATAAACTAACATTAATTTTATTACGTATTAAAGTAAAAATAGGTATTTTAGTATCAATGAGAATTAAAAGTTTTAGATCTTCATTTCATCAAAAATAAAATGTATTCTATTATTTAGTAGCTTCTAAAAACACATGCCAATTACCATGATAGGAAGTCAAAATTAAAAACAATAATCATTATAGCTTCTAAAAACCATAGTTCTCTAAACACGTACATAGGAACTCTATTATTCTTTTTTTTTTTTGTTACACATAAGAAGTTTATTAAGAACATTAAATAGTGCGAGATTGGCATATGCTTAAGTGAGAGACAAGAGAAACATGAGAGAGAGAGAGAGAGAGCGTCAGACAAAAAAAATGAGAAGAAGTGCTGTGCAAGATTACCAATCCCAGCTCATCTCTCGAAAAAGAGAAAAAAAGGACAACAAAACGGAAAACGGGACCCACAACTAAGAAAAGAGGCCTTTTCATACCTAATTCTCGAGACCTTCTAAATATATTCTACTTTTTACTCTTTATACCCTAAAATCCTCTTGTAATGAACAGTAACTCATGAAGAAAGTGGGGTTTAAAGAGTAAAAAAGAGAGTTTGTTTAGAAGTTCTCCTAATTCCTAAACTACTGAATAGTGAAATGACCAAAATTAGAGGTGGCAAAAGTTGACCCGACTCGAAAAACCCGTCCAATTAACCCGAATCCAAACCCTACCGATCCGATTTGACTAAAAAAGTCAACAACCCAAATCGAACCCGATCCGAATCCAAATTGATTCGAAACCAAATTTATCCGAATTTACATTGATCCAAACCCGACCGAATCCGAACCCAAATTGATCCGAATCCAAATTCATCTGAATTTAGATTAACCCGAACCCGAATTGATCCGAACCCAAATTGATCCGAATCCAAATTTATCCGAATCCAAATTTACCCAAACCTAAAAAAAATCAAACTTAAATTTAATATTATCAATAAATATTTAAATGTTAAAATTAAATATCAAAGTATTTTAATATAGTAAAAATATAATTTTTTTTTTCAATAATATGAGTGTTATATATTTTTTTAATCTAGTTAAATTTAAATATTCACTTTTATATTGCATTCATTTAAACCTAATGTATAATTACTTAATGGTTAATCTATAATAGAGTACAAAAGTTATATTATTTACACTAATGTCTCCAATTATTCTATAAAAAATCAAAATAAATTAAAGAGATATATAGTTCTCTTTTATGATATTTAGTGGGGATTATTAAATCACTTTGATTCAAAAGTTATTAATTATTGTAGATAATAAAAATAAAATGAAAAAAATGTAATTAATTTATGACTATTGTTAAATATATTATAAAGAAAACTATCATACAGATTATTAAATATTTTGATTATTTCAATCACAATTGTACTCTAGGTCATATAAGAAGAAAATTTTATTTTCATGAGTTTTGTAATTCTTAGAAATATGGTTTCATTGATTTTCATACCAGATAAATCACATCAGATGACCAAAGCTTAATCCAATAAATCTGTCCAATCGACCCGAATCCAAATCCGACCAACCCGAATCCAAATCCGACCAACCCGAATTGACTAAAAAAGTCAACGACCCAAACCCGAAATGATTCAAACCCGAAATAGATCGATTTTTTCTTGACCCAAACCCGACCTTATCCAAACCCGAAATGATCCAAACCCGAAATAGACCGATTTTTCCTTGATCCAAATCTGATCTTATCCGAACCCGAAATGATCCGAATCTGAAATAATCCGATTTTTCCTTAACCCAAAATAATCCTATCCAAAATGATCCAACCTAAACCCGATCCGACCCGTCCATTTGCCACCTCTAACCAAAATGCACACAACTCCAACTCCAAAGCTCATTTGCAAACCAAACCAACGTAAGCCAATGGGCAAATGAAAATTATAAAAGGATAAAGGCAGCACTTCACAAACAAATAATGGGTCTCACAAATGATGAGCAGGCATTGGCATTAAAAGACAAAAAAATGGACAAAAAAATAACCATTACATAGCAACTAAATAGACCAGAAACGTGTTTTTCATAGAGATCAAGAAAGGACACGTGGCAACAAAAAATGAGCTGGAGACAAAAATAATATATTACTAGATACAAACTTACGCAATGCTGCGAGTCTGTTTTTATTTCGCAATTCTTAAAGTTAGTAAAATTGATTATTAGATAAGAGTTGTTGGCCATAAAAATATTTATTTCCTTCATATTGTTTAGTACAAAAGAGAAACATATTTACTAAGGATAGAGTTTATATATCAAACAAATGTCCAAGAATAATTTTTCGAGAAATTTGGATTAGCTTGGATTAAAAAAAAAACACAATACTTAAGTTAAATAGTATGATAAATAGATAATTTGTGCTAGAAAAAAACAAATTAAGATAATGATGCAACAACAGTAAAAAGTAAAAGCACCAAAATATATATGGTATAGTGGTTTAGACAATTTAACAAAGAAGTAAGAAAAATTATCTAAGAATGCTTTGTTCATATTATTAATCAAGTGTAAGGTTTTAAACCCATCTATAAGCATTTTTATTTTAAGAATAATTAATTGAACTATTTATATTTACTCCAAAATACAATATGCAAAGTAAAAGTTTTTTTTTTGCAAGATTTAGAGGTAAAAAAACCCTTTAATATAATAAGTTTTATTAGAAAGCAAAATATATGCAAGTAGAGAAGCAAATAGATAAAAATATAAAGCAATACCATAAAACAATAATAGAAGACTGGATTAAAAAGAGTTAAAAAGCCACGTAAAAAACATGTTAAAGATTTAACTAAAAAAATTGTTGAGAAAAAAATAGACCTAAGTAAAAAAAAAAATTGTTGAGGGCAAAAAAATAAATAGACATGTGTCAAGCAATAAGAGTGGAGGAGATAAAAATATATGATAGTATAAATTATTATTATTATTAATATTATTATTATTAAATGGAAAAAAATAGAAGGATATTTTTGGGTACTTGGTGCCTATCACGGCATCAACTGTAGGGGTGGCATGGCAGTTGATTATTAATTGCTAGCTACCTATCTCCCTTTCGCTACCTCCCAACTGTTAGATTTTCAGCTGCCAAACCTTGTCATAGTCCATAAGATTAAGGGATTTGACAAGAAATTCTCAAAAAAAAAAAAAAGCTCTAATATGTTAAATTGGGGGATTAAAAAAAGCAAAAATGGGGGAATTTGGCCAAAAAATTTTTTCTCTACATTGTCACCTGAACTAGCCTCCATTTTATCAAACATTGCCTTCACAAGCAAAAAATATTTTTGGGCAATCTCCCATAGCAACCCAAGCCCCCTTCAGCTACAAAACAACCTAA
This sequence comes from Heritiera littoralis, assembly GCA_031772115.1. Taxonomy (NCBI): domain Eukaryota; kingdom Viridiplantae; phylum Streptophyta; class Magnoliopsida; order Malvales; family Malvaceae; genus Heritiera; species Heritiera littoralis. The sequence continues at coordinate 3,192,270 of JAPDPK010000063.1, forward strand.
TCTCATCTAAGCTTCTGCCTTCAAAACTGAGCTCACAGCCTCACAATCGTGACCATAGCCATCCATGTATCAGCACCCTATTCGTTCCCAAACACCAAGCCTTTTCATCCGATATTCATATCCTTGAAAAAATTCAATAAAATTACCAAGAAAGACATCTGTTTTGCTACTAGAATGTTTGGTAGATATCAATGTAATCCAAGACTAGATCATTGGAAAATTACCAAGAAAATTCTGAGGTACTTGCAAAGAATGAAAGAGCATATGCTTATTTTTCGAGGATCTAATCATTTAGATGTGATTGAATATTCAAATTATGTTAGTTGTGTGGATACTAGAAATCCACATTTGGGTACTTATTCTTTCTAGTTAGAGGAGAAATTCCATGGAAAAATGTAAACAAGAAAATCAGTCATTGTTGCGTCTACTATAGAGGCTAAATTTATGACATGCTATGAAGCTGTAATTTATAAAAAATTTGTTGCGGAACTTGATTTTCAGAACTCGAAATTCCAGACAATATTGGAAAGCCACTAAAATTTATTGTGATAACTTGATAACAATCTTCTTTCAAAACAATTATAAGTATTCCAAATGTACTAAACACATGAAATTGAAATATTTAGGTATTAAATAGGAAGCTGAAAAATAAAAAGTTTCAATTGAAGACATTAACGCCACCCTTATGATTGTGGATCTTTTTCTTTTTGGTTACAAAAAGTTTAGGAGTAGGAAAAGTTAACCAATCTTTAAGGTTAGGTCATATCACCATCTACTATTAGGATTTACGAATCTATTAGAATTTCACTTGTAGATTAATTTATAGATCGCCTACCAATGAGAGTTTGTGGATATTCAAACTTGAAATGCTTTGCACTAAAAATTTAAATCTTAACCATTTGCATCAACCCTTGTTGACTGTAGATCCATTAATTAAAGGATTGCCAACAAAGACATTTAATGAACACGTTGAATGAACAAATATCTCTTAAAATCACTAATAAACATTCTGATATGACTTTATGATATATATGTATTCGATGCATATATGTATATACTGTTTTATTTTTATTAGTATATACATGAATGACTCATAGAAATGTTAACAAGATTAAGTTCCGTCAAGACGTTATTATTTTAATATTATTGTACTTCTTATTTAAGATGAAAATTGATAATATGGTATATGGAAGTGAGTATGTTGGAATAATAATATACAATTTAATTCATTATTGTGATAAAAGTGATTAAATTTCAATTTTTATAGAAATTTAGGATTTATACAAATTAAAAATTTTGCATAAAAAATAAATAAATAACTTACATTCTTGGACTTTCAATGTGTACAAAGAGGAAAAAAATAAATTGATTGCAGCGGTAAGTAAAAGAATTAAGTAGCTAGTTGTTTTGGACCATGTGATGGAGCAAAAACCCAAAGTAATGATATAATCATAGAAATCATAAATTTTGATCATGAAGACTTTCCAATGCTTGTTGATGTTGGACTACCAACTAGCCAAGATTGAAGCCCGCGCATACCACCGGAGGTTCATATGAGGAGTAAAGTTGACGATAACCTAAAGTAATGATAGAATCATAGAAATCATAAATTTTGATCATGAAGACTTTCTTTTCTTCAACATGAAAAGACACGAAGACTTTCTAACGCTTGTTGATGTTGGACTACCAACTACCCAAGATTGAGGCCCGTTAAATCGATCTGAATTTAAAATAGTTTAAATTAAAATAATTTAAATATGAATTTGTAAAAAAAAAAAAAGCGAATTTAAAATAATTTAAACTAAAATAATTTAAATATAAAAAATTAGCTTAATAACCAAATAAGCCCTCAACCTTTAGCTCAAAATGGAATTCAGCCATCAACGTTTTATTGTATGAAATTCAGTCCATAAACTTTTATTTCAATGGAAATAAACCCTCAACCTTTTACGATTATGCAATTAAGTCAAAATCTGTTAAATGACACTAATTATCGTTAGTTTTGCATACGTGACAGCTGAAGTGGATAGCTTAGTTAGCTGCCACGTGGCATGCCACGTATGCAAAACTAACGGCAGTTAGTTCATTTAACAGATTTGGTCTATTTTCACTGAAATAAAAATTTATGGACTGAATTTCATGCAATAAAACTTTGAGGATTGAATTCTATTTTGGACTAAATATTGAAGATTTATTTGACAATTAAACTTAAAAAATTCGAATTTCTTAGAAATGAATGGATCTTCATTCACCGAAAGTACGACCTCCTAAGGACTTGCCACATGTCAAAAGGAGAGAATATTGTCCTTTAAAAACCGCGTCGGCCAAACGCAGTTGAAAGGAGGTCTGCAAAGGACTTGCCACATGTCAAAAGAAGAGAATATTGTCCTTTAATATGCATACAATTTGGACCGGTGCCGGCGAAACAGCTGTTTGGTGGCGTTACTTTATATTTCTAGGTTTCATTAGGCAGGAGGAGACAAGTGAGTCTGTTCATTCGAAATGATGATGAATTACATTTACATAAATGGCAAAATACGATTAGTATTATTTTTATAAGCAATTCTAAACGAATTTTTTTTCTCTACATTCTATTCTCTCCCATATTTAGTAAAATCTCTTTAAATTAATACTTTTAAATTCATTATTGTTCAACACAAACAAGAAGAATATAAAGAAAAAATTGAGTATATTTAGAATTTTTCTATTTTTGTTTCTTAGGTTGGTTGTAGACCTGGTAATATTAGACACGACACGAATACGATACGAATAAATGACACGAGGTGACACGAGATGACATGGGATTAAAATTAAGTAAAATTAATATATGAATGTGATAAAAGCTAAAAATAACATTTTAAGTTTTTCGTATCGACACGAATTTTTGACACGAATACACGACACGAACACGATATGAACACGATTTTACATGACACGAAAACGAATTTTTGACATGAATTACCAGATCTAGTTGGTTGGACAAAGGCACTTTTTGTTCTGGTATATGACACAGGTCCCGTTCTCATCATACTATTAACTTTTTTTTTTTTAATTTGTAAAGAGATACAAAAGAGAAAAAGAAATTTAAACTTTCGACCTAGAAAATGTATCGATTATTTCAAATTTTAATTCAAATAAGTTTTTATTTCAAATAAAAGACTAAATGTACATAAAAACTAATTCAAACTAATATAACCAATAAAAATTCAATTAATTTAACTCGATTAAGTTACTTTCAGGTATAAGTTAATTCTATGGGTCAATTTATTCAATTAAGTCGATATCTAAAATTATGAATTAAATCAACTGCATTAACTGACTTTTTTTAATTATAACATCATTATCATTAGAACCTTTATCCCAATAGTAGGATAGGCAAAAATTTTGCTAATTAAAAATTAAATAAAAATAAAAATGACACAAAATAAATAAATAATTATGAAATAGTGTGAATCATTTTTTTATAATTTTGTAAATTATTAAAAAACAAAGTAAAAAGGTAAAAAAAGTTTACTAAATACATGATATTAAAAATTAGCAATTCTTGAAAAAGTTTCAATTTATAATTTTATCAAAAAGTTCAAATCTACTTACCGTATAAGTTAAAATTTTTAAAATTTTGAAATTTCTAGAATAAATAAGTTTTTTCATAACTTAGGCTACATGCACTAGAAGTTTCTACTTGGACAAATTCAAAGAGAAGGCTTTTCGCTGTTTTGTCCTAGGATGTTTAGAATCGTCCGTAAAATCCAAAAATTTATCGTAAGCAAAGAATTGACATCCATGAGCAGGAGCGTGTCCTTTTATAGGTGAAAAAGTCAACCCTAATGAAACAATGCTCAACTTCTTTTTACCAATCATCCAACCATTCCATCATTTTATGCTTCTTTCCTCCTTTGCTTGATACACTATTCCACTTCAATGGAAATCATCTGCTTCCATTTTCTTTCGGCGTTGTTACTGGAATGTTTAATGCTTAGCCTGACTGTGATAGGGAGTAATCTCACCCTCGATCAGTCTGCGCTTCTCAATCTCAAAGACCGCATCCTTGATCCTCATAGTTTCTTGTCCAGTAACTGGTCCACCACTACCTCAGTCTGCCATTGGATTGGTGTTTCTTGCTCTGCTCGCCATGGAAGAGTCTCTGCTTTAGATCTTTCAGACATGGGCCTTGATGGAACTATCGATCCGCACATAGGAAACCTCTCTTTCCTAGTGTCACTTAAATTGAGCGGCAACAATTTCCATGGCAATCTACCCGAAGAGTTGGGCTATTTGCGTCGCCTGAAACTCCTTGATTTGAGTGACAATAGTTTCAATGGGGAGATTCCTAAAACTCTTGCCAACATGTCAAACCTACAGATTTTGGACTTGGGTTACAATTCTATTCAAGGAAACATTCCGTATGAGATTGGTCATCTTCGAAAGCTGATGATACTTAGTGTTAGAAACAACCAACTCTTTGGCTCCATACCTTCAAGCATCTTCAACTTGTCCTCGGCGCAGTGGATTTCTTTGTCATTTAATACACTATCTGGTAGTTTACCAGATGATATGTGTTACCATCTCCCCGAGCTGGAGGTGTTTCGATTAAATACGACGATTGGAGTTTCTGGCTTTATTCCATCAAGTATAGGTGAATGCAGCAAGCTTCGGGCTTTTACTTTGCACGGTAATCGATTCAGTGGGACTATTCCAAAAAGTATTGGGAATTTAACTAGACTTCAAGGATTGCAGCTGGGTGAAAACAATTTGGAAGGTAAGATTCCACGTGAAATCTTTAAGCTTAAATATTTGGTTTAAATTTCTCCGTAATATTTTTCAATTTTTATTTAAAATTCATGCTGCAGTATACCCATTTTTATCATGATTCAAAATTTTCATCTTCAGTATTCTTGCGGAACTGATACTAAATTAATCACTATATTATGACTCAATTTTAAATTTTATTAGTCTTTGAAATTTGTAACGATTTTATTTTTTATTTTTAACAAAAATAAGAGAATAATAAAACCATTTGCCGTTATCTCTTATTTTAATTTTAATGAGTTGCTAGTATAATTATTAAATCGAGATACATATCGTGAATTGAAAATTTATTTTTAAGAATCGAATATCGAGTATCATATTGTATTGTAAGATATCGTAAATAATTTTAAAATTAATTATAAATAATATATACATATGTAAAATAAATAAAAAAATATTATACATATTAATAGGATTAAGTAAGTATATGATAAAAATAAGAAGTATGAGTATTTTCAAACTCTTAACATACTCATTAATAATATATACTTTTAACCAACAAGTGGTTGAAGGAAGTAGAAGTGGACTTCTTCCCCAAGTACTTGATCGGGTCTTGGAGTTCTCATTGTTGGGAGAGCTTTATTTTTTATCACTCCTAGTCCAAACATAATTAATCTCAGACCATAAAACGGATGAAGATACTTATGTTTACACAAAAAAAGTATATATTTTTAAATAATATTTTTGTATATTTTTTATTTTTAATTTACTAACTAAAAGTGTTTTTAGGTTTAAAAACTATTAAAATTGCATTTTTAACTAAGTGAGTCAAATCAGATTTTTATTGAGCTTGATCCAATTTCACTATAAAGTGTATCGATATATCATACGATACGCATCAATTCGCTTGTATATCGATAGATACGCTATCGATTCATGATAAAGCTGATTCTTTGTATCGATACGTATCAAGTTTATAAACAAATTGTATTGTACAATACATATCGTGTATCGTATGATTTTGATAACAATGGTTGCTATAGTGCCATTTTAAGATTTATTTACATAGCTAGAGAAAATTATTATTCTAGACGTATTTATATATATTTACATAGTGTAGAGAAAATTATTATTTTAGACGTATTTATATATTTACTTTTGATCCAAGAAACAAACAAAATAATATAGTGACGAATCATATCATTATTTTGATAAGATCTTGCCATCAATTTTTGAAAGAAATTTCTTTCAAAAAAACAAAAAGATCTTGCCATCAAATCTGTTGACAATATGTGGCTACTTTTGAGCATGCCTTATTGAACCCTCTACCACCATTTGCCGTTGCGCTCAATACTTTATAGTCTGCTTCAATTATTTTCTCCTTCAACTTCCAGCACATCTTATTCTATTGGTTTGCAACATTTGCTTTTCACAACAAAGAACTCATTTACAGAGTAATCTATCTCTTACAAAGGAGGAGCTAGACGAAACTGAAATCAATGAAAGGGTAGGGAAAATGGATTCGACAGAGGAGAAGAAGTGGATGGTGGAAAGCATTTTTATGAAGAGAACTTTTAGCAAGGAAGCAATGATGAGCATATTTTGCATAGTTTGGAAACCTGCAAGGGATGTAGAAATGGTGATCCTAAAGGATAACATATTCTTGTTCAAGTTTGCGATAGTTGCTCGCAAGAATATGGTTGTAGAATGATTGCCTTTGTTATATGCTCTTGATGCAAGTGTACAATGAGTTTATGGCCAAGTGAATATGTGTTCATGGAAGCTATTTTCTAAATAAGGGTTCATGATCCCCTGCTTGAGCAATCATGTGCAAAAAATTTGAAAGAATGTGGGAAAGCTAATATCAATAGAAGCTAGTCTAGATAAAGAAGGGTGGGCTAGATTTTCAAGACTTCGAGTGGCTATGAACATGGCTAAGCCTTTGAGATAGGGGAGGTTCTAAATACAACCAAAAAAACACTAAGCACACCCTATGTTTTTAATTCTAAAAATACCCTTCAATGGAATTACTATATTGCCATAATTCAATTGGTTTACGAAACTCCCGGAAATGAATTTCTGGAAGTTTCATCAAACTCTCGGAAATGGATTTCTGGAAGTTTCTTTAAACTTTCAAAAATTCATTTCCGGGATGTTCTATTGGCTCCTAAAAGTATACTTTCGAGATAAATAACTAGCTCCTGGTAGTATACTTTCGGGATCAATAACTCCTTCTCAGAAGTTTACTTCCGGAAGCTATAACAAGCTCCTAGAAGTTGACTTTTGAGAGACTGATATAGTACACGAAAGTTGACTTTCGGGAGGTAGACATAGCTCCCAAAAGTCATTCGTTTTTTAAATTTTATTTAGCTCCCAGAAGTTGACTTTCGGGAACTTTAATTAATTTTTTAAATTTTATTTATTTAATTCCTTTTTTAGTTATATTTATCTATTTAAAATTAATAAATTCTTTAATTTTTGTAGGATGATTGAATTTATTTATTTGCTTAATTTTATTTATTTAATCATTTATAATTTTTTATGTAAACTTGTTATTTGCAAAATATATATAAATAAAACAAAAAAATTGACGATGGATAAAGTAATGATAAGAAATTAACATTTATATATATAATTATCATTTCATTCAAAGAATAAGTGTAAATATATAAAAAAATAATGTCTACTCTCTTCGTCTCCTCTTATACCTAACATAAGAAATAATGTCTACTACTGGTGGTGCTATTGGTGATGCTACTGAAGGTGCTACAGGAGGTGTCGCTGTTGGTGTCGTTGCTGATGGTGCTGGCAGAGGCAAGTGCACCAGGAGATGCTGAGTAGGGACTGTTGAAGAGAGAGTTGCTGAAGATGAAGCTGTTGGTGGAGGCCGAGATGATGCTAGGCCCGATGTTGGTGGAGGAACTAGTGTTGGTGGTGGATCAAGAGTGGAGCTCGAGATAGAGTCAAAGGCAAATGCTATGTCATGCCATAAAGAGTATAAATGGCTTATCTCCATACATCCACATGCTGATAATGGCCACTTGCCACCACTGACTCAAGCCGATACCATATGGCTACCACTATATGCTATTAAATAATAATAACGTAAATAGATTAAATACAATATAATAACACAATATTGACATAACGTAAGAAATGAATGGTTTACCTCGTAGTTGATCAGTCTGTGTGGAGGTCTCGATCTATATCTAGGATTCTGCACATATCGATGAGAAATTGTGACATACCAAGTCATATAATCTACTGTACACTATCCAAGGATCCTGCTTCATCTTTTTTTCCTCTCATCGGTGAGCAAATTATAATCCTACATATCCCAGTATCCCTAGTGAAAAGGATATTGCATGTCATAGTTTATTGGCCTTGAACCTCGTTCCTTGTGATAAGGGGTGAGAGGTGGATGTGGAATGGTCTGTATATAACCCCACTGTCGAAGAACTCTATTCGAATGATAAGGTTTCACAATCTAATCAAACTTAAGACATCCGAAAAAGTAAGTAATTTGCAGTAAATGATGATGGCTTTTGATATCTACGTACGGATCCTAGTAGACCTGATGATAGCTGAGGTAATTAAGTCGCTCCCTTAGTATCCAAAGCTGCAAATTGCAGCTGAGTGGTTTCCATCTACGGGCCCGTGGCAACCCTTGTTTGTATGACAAATCCTGTATTGGATCTAACGAGAGAAAATGCTCGTAAATCCATGCCTGCATTAAATAGAAGCAACATTTATAATAAAAGCATAATTTATTAAATATTAAATAAAACAATATGAAATTTATTAAATAAAATTTAAATACCTGCAACAGTGTCATGTAGCCAGCTATCGAATAACAGTTGGACCTACTAGCAATACCTAGCTGTTTGTATATGCATGCAAGACAAGCTACACCCCATGCAAATTGGCCAACGGCCGTTAGATCCTTCAAAAATGATAAATACGCAATCAACACTTTGGTTGCACTCTTATCAACAAAAAGAGTGCAATAAGAAAAAATAACAAGAATGCACGAGCTACATACTCTATATGCTCCTCATCATTGGAGTTGGTCATACCAAAGAATGTATCTCGTAACCACTACAGCCTAACCTATGGTCCTTGAGAGTTGGTAGTCTCTACACATGCCCTCTCTGCTTTAATGCCAAGCAAACGCACCAACATCTCGTTTGCCTCATCAATGAAGACACTAGCAAATGATATAATCTAACCAACCACAAGAATGCCAAGTAATGTAGACATATCATTTAGATTGATGGTCATCTCTTCGAATGGCATGTGAAACATGTTGGTCTCTGGCTACCATCTCCTAGTAAATGCAGAAATGATGGTCTTGTTGCACGTCAAATAATTGCAGTCCAACAATGGAGCCAACCTTGATCACTAGATGATCGACTAGATACGTGACCGACTCATACCTAATGGCCATGTATCAACTTTCAGACCATGATTAATAACTTTAATCTCTCATCGTTCCTATATTAAAACAAATAAATAATTGGTATATAATTAAGTATAATTTTCACAGCAATAAATACGTAATAACTTTCAAAAATATCTTTCTTTACCAATAGCTACAGCAACATGAGATCTAAAGCTCCTTAAGAGGGACGCATCAATTGGACCACTAGTACCAACTCCCTGACCAGAAGTACTAGCTTACTGTGTATCTTGGGTAGCAGTTGCCTCATCTAATACAGGCACCTACTGCCTTTCTTGGACAGCTGCTACCTCACTAGAAGTATGGGCATGCCGCTTCTCTTAGGTAGCAGTTGCCTCATTAGATACAGGCATCTACTACATCAGCTTAGTAGCTGCCTTAACAGGTATGATCTCTGGCTGTATGGCTTGGTCACCTGTTGCCACGGATGCAACGTGTTGCCTAACGTGTCACCTCCTCTCATATGCTGCCGGTCTCCATTGCCATGTGGATGGACTCAAGGAGGGACGACTATGATCACGCGATGACCCAACTCCTCTTGTATATGCCATTTGTAAAAACTAATTTTATTAAAAATTTAATAATAAAAACTAAATTTTATTATTTTTCAATAATAAAAATTAAAAAAATAAGCCTCACAGTAGCTCCCTGCCGTAAGGACCTTAAGCCTCACGACAGCTCATGGCAGGCTAACGCTGTGAGGCTAATATGTCTTACGGCTTCTCCCTGCCATGAGACTTAAAAACCTCACGGCATAGAGAAGCTGTGGGCTTTAGAGGCTCACAGCTTCTCTTTGCCATGAGCCTCTCAAACCTTATGGCTTTTCCCTACCATGAGGTTTGAAAATTCAGCCAAAGCCCCAATCTCGAATCCTAACCTCAAAAATTCTATACAAACATAAAAAATTCACAAATACAAACAATAATATAGAGGATTTTACCTTACAAATTGATGAAGAAGCACAAAATTGTTGTTGATTATTGAAAAATTTGTGGAAATTGAAGAGAATGGAAAACAAGAAAGAAAGAAAACGACAAAGATAGGTTGTGGAAGGTTGAAGTGTGTAGGTTGTATTGATAGAGAGGGTATTTTGGGTATTAAATAATTATATAGGTTGTGTTTAGAACAAATTAAGAAAAAATAGGTTGTGTTTAGTAAATAAGTTGTGTTTAGTGAAGGGTAGGTTGTATTTAGTGTTTCCCTTGAGATAGACTATTCTAATAGGAAATGATGCTATTGGTAAGAACATACGAGGAAGGATCACATACAAGAGGCTACCAGTATTTTGCTGTTACTGTGGATACTTAAGACATGGAGATTTGGAATGTAAAATAAATGGATGAAAATAAAAAGGAAAGGACCATGTGGTATGGTGATTGGTTAAGAGTCTCACCAATTAAGAGAAAATAAGGGATTAATGGAAGAGATAATAGGTTTTGGTAGCAAGTAGAGAAATATGGCAAGAAAATATTCATCGACGGTAACTAAGGAACGAAGCGGAAGAGCACGATGATTGGTTTAAATTTGGAAAGGATGAAAATTATGGGATAAGGATCAAATGGGTGCAATACAAAGAATCAAAGGGAGCATAGGGATTTAAATGAATCAAATGGAGGGAAGAAATTATGAGGAGTTATTCACATCTACTTTAGAGGAGGTGATGGGAAAATCTAAAGTGCTAAATGATAGAATCGCAGATTTACTGCGTGGATTAAATGTAGTTGAGGGAGTTGAGGTATATAGAGAGGAAGAACCATATTAGATGGATAGGGAAGATGGCAAGAAGGATCTAAGCTTTAAAAATAAAAGGCGATTATTATAAGGGTTGATGTATAGGACCAAGGAATATCAAAGAAGAAATGGCATATTGAGACATCAAGAAAAAGGCTAGGGGAGAGGGACCACAAAGGGCGATGAAGGGAAGGGGCAGGGAAAGGATTCAATGACAGTGTCAAAAGGCAAAATGAAAGATTGGCGAAAGAAGCAAATGAGATCAACTAAAGGGAAGGAAAGTCATGATGCAGCACTATAAGAAACGAAGAAATGAAGATGAAGAAGATTTTATGAAGGTGGACAGTATGCCTAAAAGAAGTAAGAGTATGTCAATGGTTGAGGCGCAAAACATTGATTTAACAGAAAAGAGCTTAGCTTGGAAATATCATAAGCTTGTGAACCCACGATAGTTTAAGCTCTTCAAAAAATGTTGAAGAGGGAAGATCCTGATATTGCATTGTTGAACGAAACCAAGCTGTAGGAGGTAGCATTGAAGTAGCTAAATATAAAATGGAATATGAGTTCTATATGAGTCTAAGAGGAAGTAGTAGTGGACTAGCTATTAAGTTGAAATCGTACATAGTGGTCTTCTTATCTAACATTTCAAAAAACCATATTGATGATAAAATGGTGGCTTAAGAAGGGAAAGAGTAGCAGTTGACAAGCTTTTATGGGAAACCCAATTCGTGCTTATAACATGAATCATGGAGCTGGACGATGAGGCTAACTAGTAGATCTCAAAAGCCGTGGTTGTGTCTTAGAGTCTTCATTGAGATAATATGGGATTTTGAAAAGAGTAGAGGTGTAAAAAGGGTTGTTAGGCAAATGGATGCTTTTAAGGACTCAGTTTATGAGGTGGGATTGAATGACATAGGGTTCAGTGGGTAATGGTATACATGGGAGCAAGGGAAAGAAGCTTATAGTGTATTCCAGGAGCGTTTGGATAGAGTTATTGGAAAATAAAGCTTGTTTTGACATGCTTCTTTAATACAAAGTCTTAAACTTGGTAGTAATAATGTCAAACCATCACCTAGTTCTTGTGGATACAGAGGGCAGAAAAAGTCGGCAACATAAAGGGTACAGAAGGAAGAGATTCTTTTTTGAATCAATATGGGTGAAAGAAGTAGAATGTGAGAATATCATTAAAAATTTTAGAGAAAGCAACTCACAAAAGGGAGTCCGTAGAAAGTTGGTGTAGGTGGCAAAAAAATTGAGTAGTTGGGATAAGGCCACGTTTAAAGGCCTTCATTACCAGATTGAGAATTTTAATAAAGATCTAAATGATATCAAAGTCAGATAACTAAGCCAAAAAAGGCTATAGAGGATATTAGGGCTACACTTAATGATCTATTAGAAAAAGAGAAAGCCTACTTGGAACAATAATCAAGAGTCCTATGGCTCTGTGAAGGTGCTTGGAATACAACCTCTTTTCATGCTCAAGTATCGAATCACAAAAGGAATAACCAAGTCAGGAGTTTAAAGGAAAACAACGGGATATGGTGCAAGGGTGAGATTGAAGTAAGAAACATAGATATTAATTATTTTCAAAATTTATTTAAGTCCCAAAGGCCAATAAATTTTGAAGGTGTATTAGAAGTAATTGATAATAGAGTTTCATCCATGATGAATGATTATCTTATTATTGAGTTTTCTTCAACAGATATCAAATAAGCTATTTATCATATACAGCTCTCCAAGGCTTTGAGACTGGATGGTATGCCACTTTTGTTTTATAAAAAATATTGGAATATTGTAGGTCAGGATATTACTAAGTTTTGCTTATCTATATTGAATGGTGATGAACCTATTGGAGAGATTAATATGACTATGCTAATACTTATCCTTAAGATTAAAAATGCCAAAGTAATGGCTAATTCTAGACCTATTAAATTATGCAATGTATTATATAAGATCTTTACTAAAACTTTAGCTAATAGACTTAAGTATGTGCTACCAAGGTGTATAAGTGAGAATCAAAGTGCATTTGTCTCAGTGAGATTAACAGTAATAATGTCTTGATAGCTTATGAGATTTAGCATTCGATGAAGATGAAAAAGAAACACAAAGAAAGTTATGTTGCGCTGAAACTTGACATAAGTAAAGCTTAGATATAAAAGAGTGATTGTTCTTGGAAAAAGAGATAAGAAACCTAGGCTTCCATAATAAGTGCATCTCTTTGATCATGAAGTGTATCACGTCAGTGTCTTTTAGAGTAATGATTAGTGGTAATTGCACATATTACTTTATTCCAGAAATGGAATTGTGGCAAGGTGACCGCCTATCCCCTTATCTAGTTCTATTCTGTACGGAGACATTATCAACCCTATTGTCTAAGGATCAACAAAGTGGATTGTTATAAGGGATTCAGGCTAGCTGGAATGGTCCAAGGATAAATAATTTATTCTTTGCAAATGATAGCATGGTCTTCATTAAGGCAAATAGAGTTGTGACAGAGTGAGGCATGTAATTAATCGGCATGAGTATTGCTTGGGATAGAAAATTAAAGTTTTTAAAGTCTTCCTGGTTCTTCAACGGTAATGTAGCGATCAGAATACGAGACTACATCAAGAAGTGGTTGAGAATCCAAGTTTTATCTTTTCCAAAAAAGTACTTGGGTCTCTCTACTATTGTTGGCTGAAATAAAAGGAGAGCTTTGAGGGAGGTTCGTAATAGAATACAGGGGTGAATGAAGCATTGGAGCAAGCAGATCTTATCACATGGAGGAAAATAGGTGTTTGTCAAGTCTATCCTTTAAGCCATACCAACCTACTGTATGGGTATATTCTTTTTCTCCTAAATCTTTATCTAAAGAATTGGATCGTATAATCAACAGATATTGGTGGAGTTCAAAACCAAATGGAAAAAGGATTCATTGGGTCAAATGGTTGAAGCTATGTCAACTTAAAGGAAGTAGGGGTATAGGTTTTAGAGAATTTGAATATTTCATTCTAGGTCTGCTAGGAAACAAGGTTGAGGGTTGTTGAAGAATATTGATTCATTAGCTTCTAGGGTGCTTGATGCTAAATATTTTTTCTAGAAGATCATCTATTAATACTCCACTCAAAAGGAACCCTTTATACTCTTGGAGGAATATTTGGAGAACTCTATAAATTATCCTATCAAGATCTAAATGGAGGGTGGCAGATAGTACTAATATCAGAATATGGAAAGATAAATGTCTGAAGAACAATTGAATGGTAAGTTATAGTAAAGGGTGGCTTATTGTGGGAAGATGCTGAAGGAAACCGAAACAAACACGCAGCGGAAATAAAACATTCGGCCTCCACCAGGATCGATTCGGAGGGTTGCCTGATTAGGATTTCGAGATTTTACCTAACGTTTTTCTCTGTTTTTTTTTTTCGTTGGTCGAGTCACAAGCAACAACTTTTCGTTCCTGCCTCTATGGTATCCACACGAACGGATCTCACCACTCTTGAACGTCTCACGATCAGATGCCTTAAGGAGCGTTTTGATTCTTTTAACCGAACTGCTAGCTTCGATTAAAAGAATACTTTTCTGTTTTTGAATTGTTGTACCACTATGTTTCAGAAAACATCCTTTTTATAGGCAGTAAATTTTACCCTAAAATTTACTGCCAAACAGAACTCTAATCCTACTTAGAATAGGATTAACTATATCCTTAATCCAAGTCAGAATAGGATTAGACATATCCTTAATCCAATTCAGAATAGGATTAATTAAGCTCCTCATTGATCCGTTCTAAGTGTGCGACCCAATAGGTTCTCAAAACAATGGCAATGACAAAATTGTCACAGGCAATGAGCGGTATCTAGCAACACATCATTGCTACCCATGTAACGAGAATGTCAATGACTCGACATAACCTTACTCGTGATAGATGTTACCGTGTAGTCTAATCCATTTATCCTTTGATGTCTTGATTAGACACAAGTCATGGAATGTGTCACACTTGTATAGTCTAATCAGCGTTTCTTGATTCCTGAGTAGACTAATTAAACAAATAAAATCAATATCTCATATTGATTTATTCGAGCACGGCCATGCATTTCTTAGTCTCACTCTATCAAAGGGCCCAAGACATCACTCTTGTTATATAAGAGGGATAAATTCTATCTTGATCACTCAACATCCCTCTACATAGATCAAGGCATACCCAATTACTACCTTTGTAGTCCATCCTGTTACGAATGACATCTAGCAGCATTAAAGTATGCAATTCTCTATGTTGGGATCTCTGATGATCTCAAGTCAAAGGATCACATACACCATCATCACTATGAGAATCGCTTATGACACTCATATAACAGTCCATGTAGCGTTCTCATGGAGGGTCGATTCAGTACATAGTTCTCTAACATGTACCTATGTGATGACTTGATATCTTATATCCATGACAATGGTCATCAGTCAACCACATACTAGTCTTATCGTATCATTGTTATCCTTGTTCACAATAATACTTGACTAGGGATATTTTAAGAATAGTGTGTTATTACTATTCTAAGGACATTATTATATAAGATTATATTACGCAGTTATAAGACAAATATAATAATGAACTATGATAAATAAAATGTCATGATACATAAAAAAAATGCCAAAGTCAATCATCTAATGAATGGTTCTAAGGGCATAATCCAACAATCTCCCACTTGCACTAAGACCATTCACTCATGTATCTAATACCTAGTGACCTAGTGTGACGATCATGTCTCTGCTGCGTCAAAGGCTTCGTCAGTGGGTCGGCGATGTTATCGTCAGTTGGTACTTTGCATATCCTCACATCTCCTCTCTCGATGATATCTCGAATGAGATGGAAGCGCCGTAGTATATGTTTGGATCGTTGGTGAGATCTAGGTTCCTTAGCTTGTGCGATGGCTCCATTGTTGTCACAATAGAGCTCAATCGGATCTACAATGCTAGGAACAACTTCAAGCTCAGTAATGAACTTCCTGATCCAAACAGCCTCCTTAGCAGCTTCAGAGGCAGCTATATACTCAGCCTCTGTTGTAGAATCGGCCACTGTCGCCTGCTTTGAACTCTTCCAGCTCACAGCACCACCATTAAGGCAAAACACATAACCAGACTGCGATCTATAGTCATCTTTATCAGTTTGGAAGCTAGCATCAGTGTAACCTGTTACAATGAGCTCTTCCTCACCTCCATAAATCAAGAATGTATCCTTAGTCTTTCTCAAGTACTTAAGAATATTCTTGACAGTGATCCAGTGACGTTCACCAGGATCAACTTGATATCTACTCGTCATGCTCAAGGCATACGAGACATCGGGACGTGTGCATAACATGGCATACATAATGGATCCAATAGCAGATGCATATGGAACTTTACTCATACGTTCTCTCTCTTCTTGTGTTGTAGGACACTGTTCTTTTGAGAGAGTAATGCCATGTGTCATAGGCAAGAATCCTTTCTTGGAATCCTGCATGCTAAACCTCTTTAGCACTTTATCTATGTATGCACTTTGACTTAGGCCAATTAATTTCCTTGATCTATCTCTATAGATCCTTATACCCAGTACATAGGTAGCTTCGCCCAAGTCCTTCATTGAAAAGCAATTCCCTAACCAAGTCTTTACAGACTGAAGGGTAGGGATGTCATTCCCAATGAGTAGTATGTCATCTACATACAACACTAGGAAGACAATAGTGCTCCCACTGACCTTCTTGTAGACACAAGGTTCATCTTCGTTCTTGATGAAACCAAACTCTTTGATTGCATCATCAAAACGAAGATTCCAACTTCGAGAAGCTTGCTTTAGTCCATAAATAGAACGTTGCAGCTTACAAACCTTTCCAGCATTTTTTGGATCAACAAAACCCTCAGGTTGTGTCATGTACACATCCTCGAGTAGCTTTCCATTAAGAAAAGCAGTCTTGACGTCCATTTGCCAGATTTCATAATCATGGTATGCAGCTATCGCAAGCAAGATCCTAATGGATTTGATCATCGCGACTGGTGAAAAAGTTTCATCATAGTCAATACCATGAATTTGTTTAAAACCTTTAGCAACCAATCGCCCTTTATAGGTATGAACATTTCCTTCCATGTCGGTTTTCTTCTTAAAAACCCATTTACACCCTATAGGTTTTACCCTTTCGGGTAAGTCAACCAAGGTCCAAACTTGGTTGGCATCCATGGATTCCATCTCAGATCTCATGGCTTCAAGCCATTTCTCAGAGTCTGGCCCTATAATAGCCTCTTGATAGGTAGTAGGCTCATCTTGGTCCATGAGCAATACATCACCGTTCTGAGTCATTAGAAATCCATATTTCTGTGGCTCACGATGTGTTCTAACTGATCTACGCAAGGCTTGTGTCTCTTGAGCAGGCGGTTGCTCCACAACAGCTTGTGGTTCTGGTTCCACAACAACTTGTGGTGCTTGCTCAGGCTCCATCTCAACATCGGGTGCGCTATCTTGTAGCTCTTGAATTTCTTCAAGTTCTACTTTTCTCCCACTAGTTCTTCTAGAAATGAATTCTCTTTCTAGAAAGACACCTGTTCGAGCTACAAACACTTTGCGCTCAGTGGGATTGTAAAAATAATATCCTTTAGTTTATTTAGGATATCCCACAAAATAGCACTTATCAGATTTAGGTGCAAGTTTGTTAGAGACTTGACGTCTTACATAAGCCTCACAACCCCAAATCTTCATAAAAGACATACTGGGACGTTTACCAGTCCATATCTCATATGGTGTCTTTGGAACCGATTTAGATGGAACACGGTTGTAACATCCCAAAACCACTATACGACAGAATATTCACTTGTAAACTACACTTATTTACCGGTTGGGCTGTCTGTGGTGCTTAACAACTTTTACTACATTATGAATTAATAAAGTATCTTCCTTAAATGAGTATATACATTCCCTTCGTAGTTAAAGTAGTACTGTACAACTTTGCTGAATATATAAAAGAATATAACATACCTTCGATATCAAATCTCTGGAAGGTAAGTCTCTTAGTTCAAATCAGTTATCTGTGGAGTGGAAAATAAGGAGTGAGCGACAATGTGCTGAGTAAGAAAGGTGTATGTTGCTTTAAAAAAATAAAAGCTAAAATCTCGAAAACCAATTAATCATCCTAACGATCACACTCATTAGGAATTAATAAATACAGTTAACATGAAAACAGGATTCACCAGATCCTTTCATAAATCTTTTAATTGAGACTAGGCAACAATTTAAATCATGCAAAGAACACAAGTCATCCGCTTTTGGGGTGCACCCGTAGGCCATCGCCCCTCACGGCTATCTCATCTAGATGTATGGCCATAATCTGTAGGTGGTCCTCGGGTCCACTTGCCAAGTGACCTCGAGACCGCTGAAGACTTGGCAGGTCTATCAGCCCTGTGACGCCCCAGGGTGCACTCGCTGGTCTATTTGACCCGAGCCATCGCCCTAGTTAGGTCACGCAAAGTACATGAGTGATAATGCATGAGCTCATGGCCTAATGTCTCAAAATCAAGTTATCATTCCCATAAAATGATTTAGTTTCCAAAAGGGTTTATAACTAGTAAAACAACCCTCCATTTTCAACATTTTCTATGAAAGAAAGGCACGTTGGGAGCCGGTTCACCCACGGCTAGTTCGCCCAGGGTCAGCTCGCCCATTTGCCAATTCGCCTAAGGGACTACTCGCCCGAGAATCGATTCGCCCAAGGGACTACTCGCCTGAGAGTCGATTCGCCCACTGGACTACTCGCCCGAATATTTGATATTTTCTATTTTCAAAAATAATTAAAATACTTCATTTTTTTGTTTACGAAATTACATATTTAAAACCGTTCGCCAGAGCCTACTCGCCTTTATCAGTTCGCCCTGACTACTCGACAAGACGGCGAATAATAGTCGTCCGCCTCATAGTTTTCAAAACAGAAGTACGGCTGGCTGAAAACAGTTCGCCCGCCTTTTACTTTAAAACAAGGGTCGTCCGCCCAAACACTTTAAAAAGGGTTCGCCCGACTATGGCTTACCGGATTTCTCTTTAAAACAAAGGCACTCGCCCAGATCTCAAAGAAAGAGCTCGCCATTGGCTCGCCCGAGTTTCTGTCTAATACAAAACTACTCGCCCGCCTTAGTGAGTTCGACCAACCAAAGAACTTATGGCGGCTCCTAGCTCGCCCGAAACCAAAACAATTTATCAAACGATGCATGTCAGAAAATAAAATAAATTCCGATATTTTCTTAACGTTTTTACTCCACAGGACATGCATTTGCATCACATACAACTTCCTTACCTCGTCTGATACAGCTTAGCTTCTCGCACGCCTTGCTCAATTCCCGTCTGCAAAGCATTTATTCACATTATTAATATTTTCCAACAAGGATTTATATTTATCCTAAAAATATGGCACTTTTGGCGAACTCAGTTCGCCATTCGCCCATCATAGCTCGCTGTCCATTAGCGGCTTATTCGTGCGAGTTCGCCCTTGTAATGGAATACGTTGGCGACTTCTTTTTCTCCAACTCGCCCTACTGGCGATCATCAACTTTACATGGGCGACTTCTTATCGCCATTCTCGCCTATTGGCGATCATTTGTTCTCACCCGCCGGACCACATACTGGCGGACTCATATAAACATTTTCCTAACCTCGTCCCATCCTTTGGGCGAGTACTCACCCATTTTTACTAGCAACTTTCTACTCGCCCGTCGTGTTTCCTTACTCATTCTGGGTTATTTTTCCATCTATTTTCTTATATTGTTCAACAATATTCAACTACAACCAGGCTATGTCTATAATTAAATATCAAGAGAACTATAAAAGCTATGAAACTCACCTTTACTGAGCTGCTCTTCCAACAACAGGATGCTTTCTTGCCTTTCTTAGCTTTTCTTCTCTTGTTCCTTAGCTCTTCAACGGGGAGGAAAGGTTTAACTGATAAAAGGATAAAACTCTATGACTATGAAAGGAACGGAAGAACAAGGTGATCTTTGTAGCAAACAGAATGGGCGAGAAGGATTCTGGAGAGAATGGAGTTTTCATTTCAATCCACTTCTTCCTCTTAAAGCCTCTTATATAGCCGTTCCGTTTCACTTAAGTTCAACACCTGTTTCCTTATCCTGTTTTCCTCATCATTTCATGTATTAAATTCTGTGGAAAAACTGCAGCTAGTGGACTACGGTAAGAAGAAAATTCCCTGCAATGTGTTGAAAATTTTGTTTCTTTTTCCTCTTCTTCTCCTAGTCCACGCCTCTGCCAGTCACTCTTATTGGCTTGCTCCTCTTGCTATTAAATGCTAAATCTCCTTTGTCAAATAAAGCAACCGGCGAGAAGTCCTCAGCGCCCCTTTCCTGGACTTTTCTATTTCCTTTTCTGCACTTTCTCTTCGCCCTGTCTCCTCCAGCCAACGTTGATTGGCTAACTCCCCATCCTTTTCCTTGTTTTGTCTTCTAGCCCTTAATTCTTTTGTCCTTCTTCTTCTTTTCTCCACACCAATGTTAGTCATATTGCATAATTTTATCTCATATCAATTAATGCTTTCACACCTTTTATCCAAATTAATTCCAACAATTTCTTGTTAGTCTTTAATATTTGTTTCTCTTTCTTTATACACTACACTATAAATCATCTCTTAGATTGAAAAGTGAAACTCACATTTGATTAAATTTCACAAAATTTTTATTTCCACTATCAATAATGTACACATATGGCATACAGTATAATAAAATTCAGATTTTACAACGGTTCAGTGTAAAAGCAGCTGTTTCTAATGCATGTCCCCAAAAGGATTCTGGAAGATCTGTATGACTCATCATTGATCGAACCATATCTAATAAAGTTCGGTTTCTCCTTTCAGATACACCATTCCATTGTGGTGTATTTGGAGGAGTGAGTTGTGAGACAATCCCACACTCTTTAAGATAGTCAAGCAATTCTTGGCTTAAGTATTCACCACCTCGATCTGATCGAAGTGCCTTAATGCTCTTGCCAAGTTGGTTTTGTACTTCATTCTTGAATTCTTTGAACTTTTCAAAAGATTCTGACTTGTGTTTCATAAGAAACACATAGCCATATCTACTGAAATCATCAGTAAATGTAATAAAGTACATAAACCCACCTCTGGCCTGTGTGTTTAAAGGTCCACATACATCTGTATGTACTAAGCCCAATAAATCACTTGCCATTTCACTATGTCCTTTGAAAGGGGCTTTAGTCATCTTACCCATCAAACAAGATTCACATGTCTCATACGATTCAAAATCAAGTGAGTCCAAAAGTCCATCTTTATGGAGTTTGGAAATGCGATTCTCATTTATGTGTCCTAAGCGACAATGCCAGAGATATGTTGGATTTTGATCATTAGATTTAATCCTTTTAGCATTTATGTTATAAATAGGCATATCAAGATTTAGAATGTAAAGACCATTAATTAGTTGTGCACTACCATAAAAGATATCATTTAAATAAATGGAGCAACAGTTGTCCTTTATTATAAATGAAAAACCCTTCTTGTCCAAACAAGAAATAGAAATAATGTTTTTAGTGATGGAAGGCACATAATAACAATCATCTAATTCTAAAACAAGCCCTGTGGGCAATGTCAAAATATAAGTTCCTACAGCTAATGCAGCAACCCTTGCTCCATTTCCCACTCGTAGGTCGACCTCGCCCTTAGTCAATGATCTACTCCTTTTGAATTCCTGCACATTTACACAAATGTGAGAACCACATCCAGTATCTAATACCCATGATGAAGAAGTAGATAGATTAACTTCTATAACATAAATACCTGAAGTGGAAGTCTCACTTCCTCTCTTCTTCTTTAGTTCTTCCAAGTATTTGTTGCAATTCCTCTTCCAATGTCCGGTCTCACCGCAATGGAAGCATTTCCCTTCTTTGGCAACCCCACCTTTAGGCTTCAGTGTAGTATCATTGGGCTTGAACTTGCCATTGGTTTTATTACCCTTTTTCTTGCCCTTTGCATTAGCCCTGTCCTTAGCTTTCTTAACTATTAAGACATCTTTGGGCTTGGCCTTTTTCATGTTGGATTCAGCTGTTTTCAACATGCTAAGTAACTGTGGCAGAGTCTTGTCAATTTCATTCATGTTGTAATTAACAACAAACTGACTGTAGCTGTCTGGCAACGATTGCAGAATCACATCAGTGGCCAACTCTTGGCCCAAAGGAAATCCCAATCTTTCAAGGTTCTCAGTGTACCCAATCATCTTGAGCACATGAGTACCAACGGGAGTCCCCTCTGCCATCCTACACTGAAACAATGCCTTAGAGACATTGTACCTTTCTTGCCTAGCTTCCTCTTCATAGAGTTGCTTGAGATGCTCGATCATATCGAACGCATCCATTTCCTCATGTTGCTTTTGAAGCTCAGGATTCATGGAGGCAAGCATAAGGCAACTAACATCCAATGCATCATCTTGATGCTTCTTATAAGCATCTCTTTCTGCCCTTGGAGCATTAGAGGGTGGTTCCTCAGGTAAGGGAATTTCAAGGACATACAACTTCTTTTCATGCTTGAGGACTATCCTCAGGTTCCTGTACCAATCCAGGAAGTTTGTCCCATTCAACTTGTCCTTCTCAAGGACAGATCGCAGTGAAAGTGTGTTATTTGTGTTTGATGCCATGGTAATCTACAACAAAAATATGCAAAATATAAGTATCATGAATGCATTCATTTAATTAAATATTTATTTATTAAATGATGCTCCCACTATTTTTATCGAATCAACAACCCTCACTATTAATTCGGAAAAATTATCACATAATTTCTCTAGTGGGCCAAGATCCATATTTCACCTTATCTAGAGTTAGCTTTGGCTAATCGCCCAAGATTTGGCTATTTAGGTAGGCAACACTTACCAATTACATCTCATGTAACTCTTGGATAGTTGGGTGAACAACACTTGTTCTAATTCATCTCATGAATGGAAGCCCAACTTTATGCCTCTAAATTCCCAATCCTATTGAGGAAATCTAGTTAAGTCAACCCAATTTATAGCCTTTGGATATCACTATTATCCCATCGCGTCTTACTAAGATAGATATGATATTTTGCTTTGGCAAACATAACAAAATCGATTCTAGTCTTGACGAGTGCTATTCATTGGTAGGCATCTATTATTGACTTAATTTAATTTGAGGGATTTTTCTTAGTTTATTGAATAAGATCTCACCAATTTTACTTTTCTGAAATTATCATATGATTTTCATATCATAAACGTACAAAATAAACCATGCATCTCATGCAATTAAACAATAAAATAAACGTGACATAGTTATAGCCCAAACTAAATGGATTTCCCAAGCCAATGAGAAACCCTAAGGGTTAACCTAAGGGTAATAGCATCTTCTCCAAGTGCCTCTTCGGTCATCCTTTGCATGGTTGTCAGCTCCAATTACATAGTTTAAGAGAAACCTCGAGTTACATTCGAGGGGAGTAAGATGAGAAAAGAATGTACAACAAGAATTTCAAGAACAAGGCACGACACGCAGGTCGTATTTATTAAAATTTACAACCACGAAAATACAATCATATTGGGCTAGGGCTATAACTATGCACCATGCTCAAACAACAACCACCGTGTTATACAAACAAGTGTAATGCAATTTTTAATTTTTAGTTTTATTAATGAGGCACATTTGAAACGAATTATAACCCTGACTGCGGGGTTCCCAGGGGCGGCGCCCCTTATCCGGAAGTGTCCTAATCTTATCAGGATGTTCCAGCCAGTATCTCATACTGACTATAATTTTAGTCGCATTAGAACTCTTATCTAAAAGTGTTTCAATCTTTATACACTTTCGACATTATTCTGTTTCTTCCATAACGTTTATGCAGAATAGAAACCGCCATTAATAATTCGCATCACAGATTATACATAACGTTTATGCAGAACAGAAACGCCATTAATAATTCGCATCACAGATTATACATAACGTTTATGCAAAACAGAAACGCCATTATTAATTCGCATCACAGATTATATCTCACATATAAGTTGAATCGAAATTGATATACATCATATATATATTTTCAACAATTCGATTTCTAGCCTCTGAATATATCATATACATTCTAATCCGTATTAATCTCATTAAAACGATTGCATGTAATCTTAAACAGAAAGTAACCAGAGATCATGCTTTTATCAAAACAAATCAGGGACTCCGAATCTGGCTCGGATACCAGTGAAGGAAACCGAAACAAACACGCAGCGGAAATAAAACATTCGACCTCCACCAGGATCGATTCGGAGGGTTGCCTGATTAGGATTTCGAGATTTTACCTAACGTTTTTCTCTGTTTTTTTTTGTACCACTATGTTTCAGAAAACATCCTTTTTATAGGCAGTAAATTTTACCCTAAAATTTACTGCCAAACAGAACTCTAATCCTACTTAGAATAGGATTAACTATATCCTTAATCCAAGTCAGAATAGGATTAGACATATCCTTAATCCAATTCAGAATAGGATTAATTAAGCTCCTCATTGATCCGTTCTAAGTGTGCGACCCAATAGGTTCTCAAAACAATGGCAATGACAAAATTGTCACAGGCAATGAGCGGTATCTAGCAACACATCATTGCTACCCATGTAACGAGAATGTCAATGACTCGACATAACCTTACTCGTGATAGATGTTACCGTGTAGTCTAATCCCTTTATCCTTTGATGTCTTGATTAGACACAAGTCATGGAATGTGTCACACTTGTATAGTCTAATCAGCGTTTCTTGATTCCTGAGTAGACTAATTAAACAAATAAAATCAATATCTCATATTGATTTATTCGAGCACGGCCATGCATTTCTTAGTCTCACTCTATCAAAGGGCCCAAGACATCACTCTTGTTATATAAGAGGGATAAATTCTATCTTGATCACTCAACATCCCTCTACATAGATCAAGGCATACCCAATTACTACCTTTGTAGTCCATCCTGTTACGAATGACATCTAGCAGCATTAAAGTATGCAATTCTCTATGTTGGGATCTCTGATGATCTCAAGTCAAAGGATCACATACACCATCATCACTATGAGAATCGCTTATGACACTCATATAACAATCCATGTAGCGTTCTCATGGAGGGTCGATCCAGTACATAGTTCTCTAACATGTACCTATGTGATGACTTGATATCTTATATCCATGACAATGGTCATCAGTCAACCACATACTAGTCTTATCGTATCATTGTTATCCTTGTTCACAATAATACTTGACTAGGGATATTTTAAGAATAGTGTGTTATTACTATTCTAAGGACATTATTATATAAGATTATATTACGCAGTTATAAGACAAATATAATAATGAACTATGATAAATAAAATGTCATGATACATAAAAAAAATGCCAAAGTCAATCATCTAATGAATGGTTCTAAGGGCATAATCCAACAGATGCAACTATGGTAGAACTTATAGATACTGAAACCAAGAGGTAGAAAGTCGGGATAATTCAATAATTGTTCACAGATGAGGAAGCTAGGTTGATTCATTCTATCCATCTAAGTGGAGGGAATATGAATGATGAACTGATCTAGAATGGTGAAAAGCATGACATGTATTTAGTAAGATGTGCATATAGGATGTTGCTTAGAGACACAGTAAAGGAACCATCAGCAAATAGACATGATCGCCAAGATGCATTTGAACAACAGGATTGGAATAGAATATGGAAAGCTAGAGTCTCTCCAACAGCCAAACTGTTTTGCTAGCAGTTGACTTGGTAATCTTAGACATGGCTCAAAAATGAACACATAAAAGACATGAAGGTGATGGGTTAAAAGTTGGTAAAAATTTTATATAAATATGAAAAAAGCAAAAAAAGTTGGTTTTATGTTCAGCGTGTTGACACAAATTTTGACACGAAATTTTTGTGTTTTATACAACACAAACACGATTTTTCATGACACAAACATGAAATTTATACACAAGTTGCCAGGTCTACTAGCGGTTGAGCCAGGGAATGCTACCTGTCTTAAAATACCTTAAGAAGTGGAGAATATTGGAAGATTCTACTTGTTTGAGATATGGCTGGAAACCTATTAGGTTATTTATGTAACAGCCCGTTACCACATTTTTCACGTATTTCTATACACTTTTCTGGTTGGGCTGTCTGTGATGCCATTAACATTCTACAGTGATAACAATAAATGATAAACATTTATTTAAAAAATACGGAATATGAAAAATTTTTTCACTATTCCTTACATCTGACATCTCCTATTGTTCTTGTTTCAATAAAGTAGTACTATATACTTATGTTTGAAATGTAAAAGAGTTGTGACTGTACCTGTCATATTTAACATAATTTGCCCCAGTACTTTACACGTAGCTATATCCATTTGGGATATAGTTCTCTAACTCTGTGTCTTTTATCTGTGGATTTAAAACAAGGGGGTGAGCGAATCACGCGCTCAGTAAGCAGATGTATGCTGCTTTAAAGAAAGCAAAACTATATGCCACAAAGTATTTATTTTTCCTAAAATCATACCAAATAGGAAAACAGTGGATATAGTAAACAGTAAACAGGATTCAATAGATCCTTTCAGTAAACAGAAATCAGTAAGTTAAGACTAGGAAACAAACAAATCATGCTCTCATTGTTCCTTCAGGAACACAAGTTGTCCGCTTTTGGGGTGCACTCGTAGGCCATCGCCCCTCATGGCTATCTCGGCTAGATCTATGGCCATAATCTATAGGTGGTCCTCGGGTCCACTTGCCAAGTGACCTCGAGACCGCTGATGACTTGGCGGGTCAATCAGCCTTGTGACGCCCTGTGGTGTACCCGTGGGTCCATCAACCCGAGCCATCGCCCCAGGCGGGTCACTCAATTACGTGTATATTAATGCATGAACTCAGGGCCTAAAGTCTCAAAAATCACTTTTATATCTCACGAAAAACCTTTATGGAATTAGTTCACCCATATTATCATTTTCTCAAAATGATTTGATTTCCAAAAATGTTTTATATTTTCTGTTTATAACCATAATAAAAACTGCCCACGTTTCGTGTGAGAAAAATATCAAGTAATTTAGCTCGCCCATGGTCAACTCGCCCATAGCAGCTAGCCCATGGTCAGCTCGCCCATAGCGGTGAACTAGTCTTCGCCCGCCAACATTAGCATTTAAAAACAAGTTAAATTGGCTCGCCCATAGCAACTCGCCCACAGTCAACTCGCCTATTCTGGCTTGCCCATGGCCAGTTCGCCCACTATGGCTTGTCCATGACTAGTTCGCCCATTGGGGCATTGCTCATGGTCAACTTGCCCAATGTGGAACTTCCATGATCAATTTGCCCAATTACGGCACTTTCATGGTCAACTCGCCCATTTTAATAAAACACAGATTATTTTCTTTGGCTCACCAACAATTTTGTTAAACAGGGGGTCGCCTATCTGTGGCTCGCCCGGATTTCTATTAAAACAGGGTCGCCCACCCAAAACATAATAAAAGGGGTCGCCTATTTGTTGGCTCACCCGGATTTTTCAATTAAAACATGGGTCGCCTAGAATTTGGCTCGCCCACAACATCATAAATGGGTCAGCTTTGTAGCTCGCCCGAGTTTATTAAAATATAGTTCGCCCGCCCAAGACATAAAAAAGGGGTGGCAATAGTTGGCTCGCCTGCCCTTTACCAGTTAGCCCAAAAACAACATAGGATAGGCCATTTTTGTAGCTCGCCCAAATCAAAATAATTTATCAAACAAATGCATGTCATAAACCAAAACAATTTCTCAATATTTATAACATTTTACTCCACAGGACATGCATTTTACTTCACATACTACTCCCTTACCTGGTCTTACGAAACCTTGCTTCCCGATCACCTTCCCGATCGCCTTCCCGATCGCTTTTACCGACTCCTAATTCCTAGTTGCAAAATAATTTATTAATATTATTAATATTTCTTTTCGAATATTTCCAGTACTTTGGCAAGAATTGAGATAAATCAACTAGCTCGCCCAAATAGATCCTACTAGCTCGCCCAAATAGATCCTACTAGCTCGCCCAACTGAGCTCTTACTAGCTCGCCCAACCGAGCTCGCCATTCATTAATTGGCTTACATGTGGGAGCTCGCCGAACATTCTCGCCATTCTCATATTGGCTTATTCGTGGGAGTTCGCCCACATTCAACTCGCCATACCTATGGTTAAACTAACATGTGGCGACCTCGCCACTACCACATTCCATATTATTTAGCTAGCCCATGATAGCTGAGCTCGCCCAACACATCATTTTTACACCATTTCCAGTATCTTCCTTTGTTCATTCTTGATTATTTTCCAAATTATATCTTGTTCTAGTTTCCTTTATATTCTAACAAGATTTAACTAAAATAAGACTATATCTATGTTTATTACGTTGAAAAACATAGAAATCTACCATTGAATATCAAGAGAACCATAGAAATATGGAAACTCACCTTAACTGAGTTGTTCTTCCAAAAACAGAGTGCTTTCTGCCTCACTTAGCTTTACTTTACTTATTCCTCAGCTCTTCAAACGATGTATAAGAGGTTTAACTAACTAGAGGATGAAGTTTAGTAGATCAAGCATAGCAGAAATGGAAGGAACAAAACCTAAACTTGCAGTTGCATAGTTTTCGTGAAGAAGATGGAGTTTGCTAAATCGGTTTTTCCTCAAGTGTTTCTTCTTATATAGCCATGCTAATCCAATCAGAACCCATCACATGGCCTTTATTCCACTTCTTTCATCATTTCACGTCTTATCATGCATTAAAAACCGAAGAAAAACTGTAGCAAAAAGGAACGGCTATGGGAAACTATTTTCTGCACGTTTTGACTTACTTCACTTTGCCATTAATTGTCTAAACCAATTTGTACATGAGAAGCAAAGTGGCATGAAGTCCATAGCCTCTTTCCTTGACTTATTGCACCTTTGTTTTATTCCTCAACTAATAAGGTTAATTCCTTTATTGACTTTAGCATCCTCACTTACTTTTCTTCAGCTGTGTGGTGTACAAAGTCAATTTTGGCTGTACGGTTCTGATTTATTATTTCCAGATTGTCAGCTTTTATTTCCATTTTATCCGTGCTAATTCCAGTTCTAGTTCGCCTATTCAACCTGAGACCTCAGCTCGCCCACTCCATTTCAATTTGCCAACTTAAGATTTGACAATTACTTGCTGATTTCCTTTTCTTGGCAATCACATTGAGATTTGGCGAGTAGCTATTGCCTTTCTCGCCAACTAGGCTATCATTTGCCCCTCTATATGGGCGATCACATTACTCACCATACTCACTCTTTGGGCGATCATTACTACGTTCATTTGGGCGATCATTGCCCTCGCTTCATTCGGGCGATCATCTTAAGCAACTAAACTTGGCGAACTTACCTATTCGCCAAACAGGCAAGTAAACCAACTCGCCATCATCAACTCGCCATCATGCATTGGAGGTCTTCCCTTGCTCGCCCATTGGCGAGCTCTTCCATTATAGTACTCGCCCATAGAGTGTTTCACAGGGATTGCTCCATTCACATCCTAAGTTAAGGAGCTTTTCACTCAAGTGGAAATCAACATTCATTATTTATTTAATTTCCATTATCAAATTTGATAAATTTTGTGTCTACAGTAATGTAGAATCAGGTCTTACATTTTCTCCCCACCTTAAAAAATTTGGTCCTCTAAATTTCAACCGGACCTATCATTGAAAGAGCTCTGGATGCTTCTCATGTATATGGCTATCTAACTCTTAAGTAGCCTCCTACTGCCAAAGTATCAAATCAAAGGATTAATCCTTTCTATCCAGAATCCGTACCGGTTTCTCAACGTAACTCATGTCCTCTCTGATCTCCAGTGGCTCATGTCGAATCACGTGAGAAGGATCTAGATGGTACTTTCTCAATATCGAGACATGGAATACGTTATGCACTCCTGACAACTCTGGAGGTATGCACATCTCCCACACGATCTAAGATCTCCAACGATCCAATGCGTTAGGGACTCAATTTCCCCCTCGTTATGCCTCTAAATGGTGAGACCTAATATACATAATTTCTTGTATATCTCAAGAAGTCTGTTTGACCAAGTCGAAAATAATTCTCGGTCTCCTATTTTCTCATGCTATCGTGGATTATATCGTCTGTTAAATAAACCCTTTAAGTTGCTATGCCTATACTCTCCTTCAGCCATTTTCATAAGCAAACTCTGCCAGGGTAGAGGATTATCCTAGGAACCTATAAAATCATCTACACACGCTCACACCATATCCTCGAGCGACCATATCATACGCTCGGACTATCTCTCAGTCTGCAGATGAACTGCGGTGCAAAACTCAATCGGGATCCCATAGCTTACTATAATCTCTCTCAACACTGAGATGTGAAGCGGGACTCCCTGTCAGATATAATGCTCACTGGAACATTGTATATCCTCACCATTTCCCTGACCCATAACTCGACCAAGCCACTAATTAAATCAATAATTCCAAGAGATAAGCAGACTCAATCAATTTATCCACAATTATCCATATAGCACTATACCCTTTTGTGGGTAATTCAATTTTTTTCACTTGCTTTAGGAAGTACCATCAATACAGGTGTCGTAACGTATTAAGTTTCGGGAAACCTAATAGCTAGACACAAAACTACGGAGTCGCCACCAACCATTCTAACCTAGGTGTGATTGGTCACCTATTCAAACTAAGGATAAGGCTTGGTCTACGTTAAGAATCCTAGGGTTCGGGAGTACGGTTACGTGTGAGGAAGGATTAGCACCCTCACAACGCCCATCCTAAAATGGTACCAAGTGATCTAAGGTTATCTTAATTTTGCCTTTTACTTTAATTTCGATATAATTAAATATTGAAAAATCTTTTAAGTCTCCTCCATCAAGCTGGTTGGACAACTTAAAAGTTATTCTCACCTCAAGAGTATTCAAGTAGGACCAATCGCCTTTCTTGAAGAGGCTCCGTCGTTCGGATATTTTAAAAAATAAATTATCCATCCCTATTTAGACTCCTATCCAATTTCTATTGATTTTATACTATTTATTTTATCTTATTTTATTCTATTATTATTATTTCCTTATATAAATTATTGTTTCATATATTTTTATATCTTTAAATAAACATGAATTATTTGATATTGAAGATTTTCTTAAAGACCTTCCATCAAGCTGGTAAGACCTTAAAGAAACTTTCTCACCTTAGGAATTTTTAAAGAAATTACTCAAGCGCAATTCCATTTAAATTCCATCCTCGGAATAATTCACATTTATTAAAATATTTAAATTAATTTAATTTCTATATATTTTAATTATTTTCTAATTTTAATTCTAATTTATTAATTTGATCTTTATTCTTTATTATAATAAACTTAATTTTAATATACTATTTTTTAATCTAATTTAATTTTTATTTTTATAATTTAATTTATTAAATCTTGGAAATGTCCTATAAATCTTTCATCAAGCTGGCAAGACTTAAAAGAAACCTCCTCACCTCAAGATATCCAAAAGTACTACTCAAGCGCAGTCCCTTTAGAATTCCATCGTCGGATTAATTTGTATTTTTATTATTTTATTCTATCTTGTTTCTAAATATATTAATTTTTATAATTCTTTATTTCTAATTTGATTTTTTATTCTTTTAATTGCAATTAATTTTAATCGATTCTTATTTTAATTTTAATAATAAATTTGAATTTTAAATATCGAAAATATCTTTTTAAATCTTCCATCAAGCTGGTAAGATTTAAAAAGAACCTCCTCACCTCAAGATATTTAAAAGTACTACTCAAGCGCAGTACCTTTAAAATTCCATCGTCGGAATTTAGTTTGTTTTAATTTTTAATATCATAATTAATTTTTACTATACATATTTATTATTTTTTTTTGTAATTAACTATAAACTCAATAGCGTAAGATCTTTAGCATTATTTATTCAAAATAATTCAACCATATAAACTAAGCAAGTTATTTTTATTAGTCAATTATTCACTTTTATTACTCCATTTAATTAGTCCAATAAATTTGATATTTAATTTAATTACATTCTACAAGTTAATTAACTAAACTAATTAATTTAATATACCCTAACAACTATAAGTAATTAAATTTACTAACATCCTACTAGCAAGGACGTGAAATGCATATTAGCAAGTTAATTAAAATTGTAAATATGTCATGCATTAAAAGTCAAAAAAACAAAATGGAAAACAATAAATGATATCATATTAGCAAATATATAAAAACAAAAAAAACAAAAGCAAAAGAATAAAATAAAAAAATGATAGCTCATAAAAAAAACCAAAGTTACTTTACCTGTGCAGTGAACAACACTTGCTTTATGGTCAATTTTACTACCTCACGTCTCCCTTGTTCCAGCCGAATACTGCAGCTCTAAACAATAGCCATTCCAACGTTCTTATGGCTTAGAAGGGTTAGCCAAATGAGGTGGTAACAATGTGAGCAGCTTCTCCTTTCTTCTCCCCATCGCTCTTGGTTTTTCAGCTTGTTTCTTGGTCAGTTTTCTGCCTTCATGCTCCTCCGTTTCCAGACGTGTCTTCACTTCATGCACGCACCATCAGCCACGCAGCAGCACATTCCACGTACATCGTCCGCTCTGCTTTCACGAACGGCAAGCCAACCACGCCACTCTTGCTTCCAGCCTTCTACACAGCCTCAGTCAAACAACAGCCTCCAACACTCCACGACAAAACTGAACCGCAACAGCCTTTTGCAATACACGTTCCTCCTCGTGATGATGGCGGTGGACGAATGCTAGAGGCTGCGTGGGCGACAGAGGAACGGAGGTACAGTGATGGTGGCGCTGTGCAGGATGGCTTGGCAGTGCAGGGAAGTCAGCGGGGAGCGGGATGAGGTGATGATGGACACAGCAGAAGATAATGGACAGGGATCGAAACGCAGCAGCAATGGAGAGGCAGTACCGGTGGCAGGGAACGATGGTGAAGGTGGCCCTAGCTAGGGTTTTTTTCTTTTTCTTCTCCAACTAGGTTTTTTCTTTCTAGGGTCTCTAGGGTTTTTTTTTCTCTGTGTTGTTCCCTCCTTTTATACTTGTCAAAATTTCATGGAAAGAAATAAAAAATTTATAATTGATCCCATGATTATGGGATTTTTCATTTATTTTGTTTGACTTTCTCCTTTTTTTTTAAATTTATTTCCTTTTTATATTTTTTTTTGGCAATGAATTTTCAGATTTAATTTCAACCAATTTCCTTCCTTTTGTTGATTTATTCATTGATTTAATGGCTGATTATTTTTTCTTTTATTTTTGGCAACAATATCAACTTTAGTCAACTCTTGAAGATGTGAATTTTGCATGTGCTTCACATGAGATTTGACCAAAATTGACTTATTTCTTTTTTATCATTATTTATTTTTTTGATTTTTGATTTTTTTGATTATATATAAAAAAAATATAAAAAAAAATTGTTCGGACAAAATTAGGTGTCTACAACAGGAATTTTATTCCTTATCAATTTTCTAATTTTCAATTACTCATGTCTCTCAGATGAGATTGCGAGTATCTTTTTATGCTTCAAATTTTCTTTAAGAATCCTGCCCGTCTCTTCAGGCCCTTGACAGTCATCCCTTTGACGCTCTTCTGCACCCCAGGTTTACTCTTTAAAGTGAGCCAGCGACCACATAGTTCGCCCACACCTCACAACATGTTATCCGCTGTTGGGCGATCACCCAACTCGTGGGTCGCCCATTACGGATTTTGCTCAAAGGTCGTGAAGAACTCGGGCTTCTTCTCTCAAAACCCATTTATACTCTTTGAAATCTTTTATCATCCTTGGGAGTCAGCAAATTTTCACTTCTTTTTACATAGTAACTCATTCATACTACGTATCACTTATCATCTCATTCGGTGCAAAGTCGATAATAATTCAGTGACTATCATTTAGATAGTTTTAATCAATCGTATGTAATTGTCCTAGTAGTCTCTTAAATACAACGCACTCGCTCTCAATATATCCCGGAGCGTCCACACAATGCGCTCGGATATCTATATCAATCTGAGGCGGTGCTGACGGTAAATTTGGAATCCCATAGCCTATTGCTATTTACTCAAAGCATGTGGCAAATCAGAGATTCCTATCACATGTACTCACTCACTGGAACTTCACATACGTTCTCACTGTTTCACCAATATATATCGACTAAGGCACTCAAGACATCTTGAAACCTGATGATGAAGAAGTGAATTAATTTGGTTACTCAATCCATAGTCACTTCTATAAACTCATGGTTCTTTCAGATTCTCTACCATCCCACAATAATTGTTTTATGGTTAAACTATCACTGCCTCTTCTTTTGTAGATCTTAATACTAATCATTGATTACGTCTCAGGTAATCATGTTTCTCGATAACTTCTTTTATGTCGAGTTATCATTTTATCTCTTATTCTCCTAGTACATGTAATATTACTTACTTGGAGAATGTATTTGAGAATATAATTTCTTCACAATCAATTTCTGAAATTGAATTTATTATCATCCAGATTTCGTCACCACTTTACTTAAACAATTTCACAGTTCTCATATGTATATACATACTCATATTTATATCCTTTTTTAGGAATAGCAATACTTCTTGTAACTTCTCCTCTGAGTATCACAATTTTATCTATCCAAATCTGGCTTGTTATTAATTCTAGCCACAACCACATGATGATCAGAGGAATCACATTTATATATATATTTGGGAACTACCTCATAACTCGTGTTCCCTAGTCATCACATGACTTGTCTCTTAAGACATTTTCATTCTCTATTTGTAACCCTTAATTCATTAGCTTTCACCACATTTAAACACTTAACTCAATTCACAGTCATTTGACTTTTCTATACATTCAGACTATACAGTACTACAGGGGATGTTAACCTTTTTCAACACTTTCCGTTCTATAGGCATCAATAGACATCAGGCCAACCAAAGCTCTAATACCATTAAATCTGTAACAGGCCGTTACCACATTTTTCACGTATTTCTATACACTTTTCCAGTTGGGCTGTCTATGATGCCATTAACATTCTACAGTGATAGCAATAAATGATAAACATTTATTTAACAAATACATAATATGAAAATTTTTTTCACTATTCCTTACAGTTGACATCCCCTATTGTTCTTGTTTCAATAAAGTAGTATTGTGTACTTATGTCTGAAATGTAAAAGAGATGTGACTGTACATGTCATATTTAACATAATTTGCCCCAGCGCTTTACACGTAGCTATATCCATTTGGGATATAGCTCTCTAACTTTATGTCTTTTATTTGTGGAGTTAAAACAAAGGAGTAAGCGAATCACGCGCTCAGTAAAGCAGACGTATGCTGCTTTAAAGAAAGCAAAACTATATGCCACAAAGTATTTATTTTTCCTAAAATCATACCAAGTAGGAAAACAGTGGATATAGTAAACAGTAAACAGGATTCAATAGATCCTTTCAGTAAACATAAATCAGTAAGTTGAGACTAGGCAACAAACAAATCATGCTCTCATTGTTCCCTCAGGAACACAAGTCGTCCGCTTTTGGGGTGCACTCGTAGGCCATCGCCCCTCACGGCTATCTCGGCTAGATCTATGGCCATAATCTATAGGTGGTCCTTGGGTCCACTTGCCAAGTGACCTCGAGATCGCTAATGACTTGGCGGGTCAATCAGCCTTGTGACGCCTTGGGGTGCACCCATGGGTCCATCGACCCGAGCCATCGCCTTAGGCGGGTCACTCAATTACGTGAATATTAATGCATAAACTCAGGGCCTAAAGTTTCAAAAATCACTTTTATATCTCATGAAAAACCTTTATGGAATTAGTTCACGCATATTATCATTTTCTCAAAATGATTTGATTTCCAAAAAGGTTTTATATTTTCTGTTTATAACCATAATAAAAACTGCCCACGTTTCGTGTGAGAAAAATATCAAGTAATTCAGCTCGCCCATGGTCAACTCGCCCATAGCAGCTAGCCCATGGTCAGTTTGCCCATAGTGGTGAACTAGTGTTCGCTCGCCAACTTTAGCATTTAAAAACAAGTTAAACTAGCTCTCCCATAGCAACTCGCCCATGGTCAACTCGCCTATTCTGGCTTGCCCATGGCCAGTTCGCCCACAATGGCTTGTCCATGACCAGTTCGCCCATTGGGCCATTGCTCATGGTCAACTCGCCCAATCCGGAACTTCCATGATCAACTCGCCTAATTGCGGCACTTTCATGGTCAACTCGCCCATTTTAATAAAACACATATTATTTTCTTTGGCTTGCCAGCAATTTTGTTAAACAGGGGGTTGCCTATCTGTGGCTCACCCGGATTTCTATTAAAACAGGGTCACCCGCCTAAAACATCATAAAAGGGGTCGCCTATTTGTTGGCTCGCCCGAATTTTTCAATTAAAACATGGGTCGCCTAGAATTTGGCTTGCCCACAACATCATAAATGGGTCAGCTTTATAGCTCGCCCGAGCTTATTAAAATATAGTTCGCTCGCCCAAGACATCAAAAAGGGGTGGCAATAGTTGGCTCGCCCGCCTTTTACCAATTCGCCCAAAAACAACATAAGGTCGGCCATCTTTGTAGCTCACCTAAATCAAAATAATTTATCAAACAAATGCATGTCATAAACCAAAACAATTTCTTAATATTTATAACATTTTACTTCACAGGACATGGATTTTACTTCACATACTACTCCTTTACCTAGTCTTATGAAACCTTACTTCCCGATCGCTTTTACCGACTCCTAATTTCGGACTGCAAAATAATTTATTAATATTATTAATATTTCTTTTCGAATATTTCCAGCACTTTGGCGAGAATTGAGATAAATCAACTAGCTCGCCCAAAGAGATCTTACTAGCTCGCCCAACTGAGCTCTTACTAGCTCGCCCAACTGAGCTTTTACTAGCTTGCCCAACCGAGCTCGCTATTCATTAACTGGCTTACATGTGGGAGCTCGTGAACATTCTCGCCATTCTCATATTGGCTTATTCGTGGGAGTTCGCCCACATTCAACTTGCCATACCTATGGTTAAACTAACATGTGGCGACCTCGCCACTACCACATTCCATATTATTTAGCTCGCCCATGATAGCTGAGCTTGCCCAACACATCATTTTTACACCATTTCCAGTATCTTCCTTTGTTCATTCTTGATTATTTTCCAAATTATATCTTGTTCTAGTTTCCTTTATATTGTAACAAGATTTAACTAAAATAAGACTATATCTATGTTTATTACGTTGAAAAACATAGAAATCTACCATTGAATATCAAGAGAACCATAGAAATATGGAAACTCACCTTAATTGACTTGTTCTTCCAAAAACAGAGTGCTTTCTGCCTCACTTAGCTTTACTTCGCTTATTCCGCAACTCTTCAAACGATGTATAAGAGGTTTAACTAACTAGAGGATGAAGTTTAGTAGATCAAGCATGACAGAAATGGAAGGAACAAAACCTAAACTTGCAGTTGCATAGTTTTCGTGAAGAAGATGGAGTTTGCTAAATCGGTTTTTCCTCAAGTGTTTCTTCTTATATAGCCATGCTAATCCAATCAGAACCCATCACTTGGCCTTTATTCCGCTTCTTTCATCATTTCACGTCTTATCATGCATTAAAAATCGAAGAAAAACTGCAGCAAAAAGGAACGGCTATGGGAAACTATTTTCTGCACGTTTTGACTTACTTCACTTTGCCATTAATTGTCTAAACCAATTTGTACAGGAGAAGCAAAGTGGCGTGAAGTCCATAGCCTCTTTCCTTGACTTATTGCACCTTTGTTTTATTCCTCAACCAATAAGGTTAATTCCTTTATTGACTTTAGCATCCTCACTTAATTTTCTTCAGTTGTGTGGCGTACAAAGTCAATTTTGGCTGTACGGTTCTGATTTATTATTTCCAGATTGCCAACTTTTATTTCCATTTTGTCTGTGCTAATTCCAGTTCCAGTTCGCCTATTCAACTTGACACCTTAGCTCGCCCACTCCATTTCAATTTGCTAACTTAAGATTTGGCAATTACTTGCTGATTTCCTTTTCTT
Organism: Heritiera littoralis; assembly: GCA_031772115.1. Taxonomy (NCBI): domain Eukaryota; kingdom Viridiplantae; phylum Streptophyta; class Magnoliopsida; order Malvales; family Malvaceae; genus Heritiera; species Heritiera littoralis. Next base: position 3,230,250 of record JAPDPK010000063.1, read on the forward strand.
GGCGATCACATTGAGATTTGGCGAGTAGCTATTGTCTTTCTCGCCAACTAGGCTATCATTTGCCCCTCTATATGGGCGATCACATTACTCGCCATACTCACTCTTTGAGCGATCATTACTACGTTCATTTGGGCGATCATTGCCCTCGTCTCATTCGGGCGATCATCTTAAGCAACTAAACTTGGCGAACTTACCTATTCGCCAAACAGGCAAGTAAACCAACTTGCCATCATCAACTCGCCATCATGCATTGGCGGTCATCCCTTGCTCGCCTATTGGCGAGCTATTCCATTATAGTACTCGCCCATAGAGTGTTTCACAGGGATTGCTCCATTCACATCCTAAGTTAAAGAGCTTTTTCACTCAGGTGGAAATCAACATTCATTATTTATTTAATTTCTATTATCAAATTTGATAAATTTTGTGTCTAAAGTAGTGTAGAATCAGGTCTTACAATTTAACATTTTAATAACAAATATAAGAATTGTAATCCCAAATTAATTAGGATAAAATGAATCAAACACTTGTGAGAGCTCCCCTTGAATGGCGTCCGACCTAACTTGAATTCGGATTAGTCGGAGCCCAAAGTGGTCATCAGATACCGAGAGTTTACACACAAAAAAAAAGAATCAAACACTATAAGTTCATCATTAATTCTCATTAATCAATTTTATATTTATAGATCATGGTAATTATCTAGCAGTGATCCATAACAGCAATTGTTAAGAAAAGTCAATGTGTTTTGACAAACTTATTTGTGATTAGTTTCTTAGTGTAATTATTATCTTTTTATCATTTAATATCTTGGTCTAGCCTTGTATGTGTTTTAGTGTCTTCTTAATTAGTTTAATCATGTTAAGTATCGGTTTAGGTAATTAACTCTTCAAATAAGTTTTAGAACTATTCCAAAATTTTTTTCGACTTTGACCAAAGATTTCTTTAATTAATCCGTACTAAGACTAATTGGGATATTTTGTTGATCACTCAAGGGGGTAAATCCTATATTAATTACTAATTCATCTTCATGTGTATCATGTTATACCTAGAATATACTTAGGATCACTAGTTATCTCAATTCCAATTATCACTTTTACAACTACCAAAAGAGAATATTGTCATAGATAGTAAGTAATTTACCAATTAATATTCTCAAATCAGGTCTTGTTTAGTCAATTTGTTATTGTAATAAGTACTTATATTCTAGCTCAAGTTATCGAAATTTCAGCATTTGAGATTGATTGCTTACTTTATATGCAATAACAATACCACATGTCACTCTCTACAACTTAATTTATCAATGTCTTAACTTGACAAAGATTATCTCATAATACAACTTGTTTGTAATTCCCTTGCAAAGCTTTTATTTTATGAGCTTAATCTAAGAAGTAAGTAACATCAAATATTCGTATACGAACCTATAGATAAAGAATACCTTAGTTAACAATAGTAATGCTTAATATGACATTTATCTCATAATTAATCCGATTGGTTTTAGAGCATATACTGAGAATATTTTGCAGTAAAAAGTATATAAAAAATTAATTTTGCAAAAACTATTCCAATGCAAACTACTCCAGTACATTGCAGCAATTTAGACAAGACTTTTTGCAAGACTTTTGGCGATATAAAAGGTCCTATGCTGCTTTGGATTTTGTAAACAATTTTTAGGAAAAAAAGTACGCATCAAATTTTTTACAAATATTTTCTAAAGCACAACTATTTACAAATCATAAAATTTTTGTTGCTAAATATTATATTTTTATCGTGTTTGTTGGTTTTTTTCTTCCTTTTCCATCATCGAGCAGGGGGCTAACAGGGCCTTGGTTTCCTTTAGGCATGAAAATTTTGATAAACACGTTAGTTTTCTCAAGAAAAATAGGAAAGTTCTAATTTTGGCCCCCTAAAAATTTACAACAGGCCCCTACTTTTGTCAAATTTTATGATTGATATTGTATAATATATAATTTATTTGTTTCGTATTTTGTTTTATCTTAATTATCAATTTGATTTTATTTGACAATTTATATTAGGATTATTATCCTATCTACCGCAATAGAGTTTTTTAACTCTACAAGTAAAATTAAGATGATGACAAGTGTCTTTTAAAAATATTAATAAAATAAAAAATAAATAAAATATAGGATTAATATTTTATACACCGTCAGCAGAATTTTTTAACTTCACAAATGGAATTAAGATAATGACACATGTCCTTTAAAAATATTAAGAAAATAAAAAATAAATAAAATAAGATATGTGTCATCATTCTAATCCCTGCTTGTGGAATAAAAAAAACTCCACTGACAATGTATGAGATAATTATCTTAAAAGGTAATATATGTCACTATCCTAATCTCGCCTATAGAATTAAAAAACTCCACTAACGGTGGATAGTATAATAATCTTTTATATTACATATCTTTCTAACATGATTATATTACGTTTGCAATTGCAGGTGAAATCCCTTGGGAAATCGGTGATCTTCTTGTTTTGGAGATATTTATTGCACACAATATGAGACTCAATGGTTCAATTCCAGCTTCCATCTTCAACATTTCTTCTCTCAGAGAACTTTATCTCTACAACAATAGTCTATCCGGTAATATTCCAACTAATATAATAAGGTGATGATATGACATGACAATTACAAATTACAAATTAAGCTTAAAAGTAGATTTAATAATTTTAGACATAATACGAACACAACACAAAAAAACTATCAAATGGATTTTGAAAAATTGTATTTCATGTTTAACCATGTAGATAAGAATTTTGAAACTGAACTACACGTGCCTAATATGCTTAAACATGTATAAGACATGAAAAACATGTTTAAATAAACCATGTTATATGAGTACATGTTTAACACTAATAATAATGTATTTGTTGGAAGATTTGAACTTAGGGAAAAAACCTCTATTATTAAGTGTTTTACTAAGTGAACTATTCTTATAAATCAACTTATTATGAAAAATAATTTATATAAAATAATTATACTTAAAAGTTTAAGTATCAAGTTCATTAAAATATTGTTGGTAAAAAAAAATTAATGGAACATAATAATAAAATTAATTATGAAATTAAATTAATTAATTATGCTTAGATAATAGGATTTTTAAATTCTAAACATAAGGTATTGAAATTGAGAAAAATTTATAGAAGTTAACATACAAATCTTTACATATATGATATTTTTAGTATAATGTATAAATATATATATATATATGATATTTTATTATAATGTATAAATCTTAACACACACACACACACACACACACACACACACATATATATATATTTGTATATATATGTGGGGAGGGATCCACTTACACCAGTGTAAAACAAATAGTTTTACACCTTTTTTGGACCATTAGATTGGAAGTAGATTAATGATTGAGATTAAAACTCCTTCTTCCCTCCAAATGCAATTTAATGTAAAAATATTTTTATTAACTTTCCTATTTTAATTATCTTAATTATCTAACTTTAAAAATATTTATTATCTTTCTTTTCTTCATTATCTAATTTTTAAAAAAAATTTATTATTTTTACTTTTTTTAATTATCTTAATTACATTCATTTTTCACATATGTTTTCTTCATCTCTATTTCCTCATAGAAAGAAAACTTTTAAGTCTAAGACCACAAGTGTGACCGGAAAGAAAAGATCGACAAAGCCCTTTTCTATTCAATTTCGTGATTTCATACCTATTTGCAATAGCAAACAAATCAGTTGGGAGCCCTCTCGGCATCATATCGCAGATGCACTAGTCAGGAATTACACCCAATATCCCATTTCTCTGCATGTACACTATTTCTATTAACTCAAAAATTCTAATACAAAATTGATGCTAGTATATGAGTCGATGGCAGGAAAATAATTAGTAAAACAAAAGAATAAACCTATGAGATAAAATAGATGAAGAGAAGAAATGTTAATGGCAACAACTGGGAAAGCAAAAAAAAAAAAAACACTTGGATGGTGGCAAGAAAATAGAAATAAATACAACTTAGAGCGGCAATTGTTGATGAAGGAAACAAAGATCTTTTAGAAGAAACCTTAAAAAGGACAAGACAATGATATAATTAAGATAATTAGAAAAGAGAAAGAGAAAAATTAAAAAAGGAAAGATAATAAAAATATTTTTACTTTAAATTGCATTTGGAGGGAAGAGGGAGTTTTAATCCCAACCATTAATCTACTTCCAATCTAATGGTCCAAAAAAAATGTAAAACTATTTGTTTTACACTGGTGTAACTTGATCCCTCCCCTATGTATGTATATCGTTCTATTTATAACTTTTTTATAATAAATTAAAAAAGCTTTTTAATCTTAAAAAATGAGGTCAATATTCATTTAATAATTCAAAGTTATAACCACTAATCAAACTAATATAAATTTATGAATATATTATAAGATATAACATACTAAAATCAATGAATATTATTATAAGATATAACATAGTAATCTAAATTTAGGAATATATAATAAGATATAACACTAAATTTAGATTAGTTTTATTAGTGGTTATAATGTTGAATATAACGTAAATGGTGCTCAAGCTACCGATTTCCATAAATTTAGAAATATTCAATCCACTAACGGTGTATTAGATAATTATCTATATATATAGAGAGAGATTACTATCCTATCCACTATCAGTATAGTTTTTTAACATTATAAATGGAGTTAGAATGATGACACTTGTCCTTTAAAAATATTTAAAAAATAAAAAATAAATAAAATGAGACACACGTCATTATTCTAATTCGATTTGTGGAATTAAAAAACTCTACTGCAGTTAATAGAATAATAATCATATATATATATATATATATAGATATAAAATTGCTCTGGGACTTACAATGGTTAAGAGGTCGTGTTTCCCTTTACCGCATAACATATGTAAATGCTAAAACAAATATGTAGAATACTGTAAAACTTAAAAAAAAAAAAAAAAAAAAAAAGAGGCAATTCTTTAAGTGTAATTCCAGCTTGCTTCTTTTGGCAGGTGAATTACCATCAATTGGCTTGGCTCAAAATCTTGACGCGCTTACTTTAGCGTTTAATTATCTCAATGGAAATATTCCCGAATCTATCTCCAATGCTTCTAAGCTTAGAATTCTAAGTTTGTTTGCAAACTCCTTCTCTGGCTTTATTCCCGATTCACTTGGCAATTTAAGTTTCCTTGAGGAGTTACGCCTTTGGTCAAACCAATTGACCACCAAACCTCCAAACCATGAGTGGAGCTTCCTTTCTTCATTGGCAAATTGCAAGAATCTAACACGCTTAGAGTTATCATCAAATCCATTGAAGGGTGTTCTTCCAGCTTCCATCTCCAATCTCTCTGCTTCACTTCGATACTTTCGTGTTGACGATTGCAACATTAAAGGTAGCATTCCTTTGGAAATCGGTAGCTTAAGCAACGTAATATATTTGAGTCTTACTCAAAATGAATTGAGTGGATCTATTCCAGCAACAATAGAAGGGCTAAGAAATGTCCAAGCCTTGTATCTTTATAATAACAAATTACAAGGCTCCATCCCATACAATGTTTGTCAATTGGAGAGATTAAGTGTATTATCACTGTTTGGTAATATGCTTCAAGGGCCAATTCCACCGTGTTTGGGTGATTTGACTTCTCTAAGAACTTTATACTTGGGTTCCAACAAATTGAATTCGACAATACCCTTCACCTTTTGGGCCCTTAAAAATATCTTGAATGTAGACTTATCATCAAATTATCTTAATGGTTCACTTCCATTGGATATTGGAAATATGAAGGTACTAATATATTTTAATTTGTCAAGGAATCTAATATCAGGAGATATTCCGATTACAATTGGAAGTCTTAATGCTCTGCAAACTTTGTCTCTATCTAGTAATAGATTACAGGGTTCTATTCCTAACTCTTTGGGTGACTTGATAAGTTTGGAGAACTGGGATTTGTCTGATAACAAGTTGTCTGGAATCATTCCCAAGTCTTTAGAAAGACTTTCTTATCTTAGATACTTTAACGTGGCTTTCAATGAATTGGAAGGAGAAATACCCACAGAAGGACCCTTCCAAAACTTCACAGCTGAATCATTCATGAACAATTATGCACTTTGTGGTTCACCGAAACTACAAGTCCCTCCCTGTGAAAGTAGCACGCATCAAGAGAAAACAAGACGTATTCATGTTTTGAGGTATGTCTTACCAATAACTGTTTCGATAGTAGTGATAGTTACCTTCATTGTTGTCTTTAAAAAATGCTGGAATAGAAGTACAAATATTTCAATTGATGAAGGTTTGACTCTTGAAATGCGGAATAGAAATTTGTACAATAGACTTCTACAAGCGACTGATACATTCAGTGAAGAAAACTTGCTTGGTTCCGGAAGTTTTGGTTCTGTGTACAAAGGAATACTTTCCAATGGGAAGATTGTTGCGGTAAAAGTTTTTAATTTGCAGTTGGAAGGGGCATTTAAGAGTTTTGATGTTGAATGTGAAGTGATGCAAAATATACTTCATCGCAACCTTGTCAAGGTCATTAATTATTGCTCTTGTGTTGATTTTAAAGCTTTAGTTCTTGAATTCATGCCTAATGGAAGTCTTGAGAAATGGTTATATTCTCATTATGATTTCTTGGATATCCTACAAAGAATCAACATAATGATAGATGTTGCCTCAGCAGTGGAGTACCTACATTTGGGACATCCAAATCCTATAATCCATTGTGACTTAAAACCAAGCAATGTCCTACTAGATGAAGACATGGTTGCACATGTGGCAGATTTTGGTATTTCGAAATTGTTAGGAGAAGCAGAATCTGTGAAGCAAACCATGACATTGGCTACTATTGGATATATGGCTCCAGGTGATCTATATTTTAATTTCTTGTATTTGTTTCTACGTGCGAATGGTTTTATTAACATTGATTTAATTATGTTAAAAATGCAGAATATGGATCATCGGGAGTTGTTTCCTTAAAAAGTGATGTCTACAGTTATGGTGTTTTATTAATGGAAACTTTCACAAGAACAAAGCCGACAAATGAAATATTTGTTGGAGAAATGAGCATGAAGCATTGGATAAAAGAGGCACTATCTAATGGAATAATTGATGTTGTGGATTCTAGTTTGTTGCAAACAACGAATGAACAAGTTGTGGCTACTACAAATTGTGTGTCATCTATTCTGAGATTAGCTTTGGATTGCATGGTTGAGTTACCAGCAGAAAGAATAGACATGAAGGATATAGTTTCCACTCTGAAGAAAATCAAAACAAAGTTTCTCAGCAATGCTATATAGGCTTAAAATGTAAGGTTTATATATGTTTATCAATATAGTTTAAACTTTGTTGAAATCACATACATGCATACATTTATGTTATTTGGCTTCTTCAATAACAATCTTCTTTAAGGCATTATATATATTTAAAATTTTAATGCTACCACTACGTAATGAATGTTTAGGGTTCATTCATGGTACCCTTAGTACTTTACAACAATAAATAGAGTTCTCATTTGGGGGAAAAATTTGATTCTTATTTTACAATGTTAAGTTATTGGAATTTTTTTGAGTTCAAGAAATCTAGCTTGTATTTTCCTTAATTATCAAAAGTTAGATATTCTTATAACCATTTCATAGGGGTACGCTGACAGGTTGTATTTTCCTTGATATATATATATATATATATATATATATATATATTGTTGTTGATGTGCATTTTTGTTCATATGTATTGTTAAATGAGCTTCATATATATTGAATGTTTTGTTGAGTATAGATGAGTTTGAGCTAATCCAATGAAATGTGTTTCTTGAATTTGTTGATTATATAAGCTGAATCTATTGTGGTTATGTTCAATGTTTAGGTGATTGGTTTAGCATAAAATGGATAAAGGTTAGTCTTAGAGGTATTGTCGTCTAAATGAAAATGGATATAATAGGCAATAATATTTGACTAGTGTGGAAAAATTAATTGAATGTGCAATTAGTCAACCGAATTTTGTGAGCAATGAAAAGATTTGGTGTCCTTGTGTAGATGTGAGAATAAAAGGTTTATAAAATTAGATGATGTGCATGAGCATCATTATTAGAAGAGATTCACTGCTGGTTGTATTACTTGTTCTCGCATGGAGAGTCACAAGTTGGGCAATCATCAACAAGTATCCCGATGTCTGATGAACATACAAGTCAATCAAGTCTAGAAAATCTGTATGCTAGAATGGTTGTGGATGGATTATATCTTGATTTCCATAGAGATGCTTTTGGTAGTAATGACGCCACAGATAAGGAAGAAGACACGAACCCGATTGCAGCAAGATTCTACTCTTTGTTGAAAGATGCAAATGAATCATTGTGATTAGGTTGCACAAAGCACACGATCCTTTTTGCAATGTCACAGCTTTTGAATTGTAAGTCAGGGTTTTATATCAGTGAGTTTAATATGATGCCAAAAGGTGAAAAATTGCTAGAAAACTTGCATGGAATGAAGAAGATGACAGATTGGGTTACGGCATGAGAAAAAAAATATATGCCAAAACAATTGCATGTTGTTTTATAAGGAAATAATTTTGGTCATTCTTGATTTAGATTGACTAAGTCAGGTTGTAAGTTAAGAAAGATGATCCTTATAAGATCTTACGTTATTTGCCACTAATACAAAGGTTGCAAGGGCTTTATAAGTCTACTAAAACCATTGAGAATATGAGATGGAGTGCTTGTAATCAAAGCGATGATGGACTACTTCGACACCTCACCGACGGTGAGGCTTAGTAACACTTCGATCAGACTTATCCTTCTTTTGTAGCTGAATTGAGAAATGTGAGACTCGAATTATGTTCAAATGGTTTTTCTCTATTTAGTCCAATTGCAAAAGCATACAATTGTTGGCCAGTAATGATTAAACATCTATAATAATACAAATATGTCTTGTGAATTTATAAACACTATTGTATGTTATTCTGTTTCAATTAACAAAACAAAGATAAGATCAATGCAGTATGAAGAAAATGTTTACTTAAACAAAGAATGGGAATTTCCAAGAATCAGAACAGTGGATTTAATGAGGTGTAACAAAAGAGGATTCCAAACGATGAATTTTCAAACCATTTCAAATTAATTAATTCAATACTTCTTTTGGATGCATCATCGGTTGGTATACTTAATCTTCTCAGAATTTTTCAGACCAAACTTTGCTCTTTTCAACGAGACTTTCATCGAAATTGAATGATTGCTCCAGTTCATGTCTCACCCCCATCATCTAAGCCACCCTTTTGGGTTTTCATCTTAGGTACCCCTGTTTTCAAGTTCTCAACTCGAATCTTCCCATTTTTGTTATTTTAGGTGTAATATTTGTTCTTTGTATTAGTATTTATTTGTTTTGACAGATAATCCTCGTCTATTTTAGTTAAAAATATTATAACGCTTGATTTTTTTTTGTTCAGTGAAGAGACACAACATTTAACAAAACCATGATAATTTTGTTAAGCTTAAAATTCCTTATAAACACACCCCACATAATGCAACCGATGTGGAACGGTGATAAACCCACACATAACGCTTGATTTTAAACTAAGCGCACACTTCCTCTGTCATTTTGTTGTTCAAATTGAGGGTATTGTACGAAATGATTCTTTTTTGGAGCCCGTAACGACATTATTTCTACTATTTATATGAATTACACACTACTTGTCTTGTTATGTTCGCATATGAGGCCGCTGCACCCACTTTGTGAAGTAACCAATAAATACGAGGATTAAATCGTGCCATTCAAGGTTTACGGACATTCACACCCCACATAGAAAAAGGCCAATTGGAGGGCATGTATTTAACCTACATATATTTAACATTTGTGCCATTTTCGAGTGTACTTAATGCAATCGCTTTCCATGTTAAAATTGTATTCATATTACACAAGAAAATCTAAAAACGTCGAAGCCCAGCAAAATGACAATAAAACTAAATAAAATTCACTCAACGACAACCAATTAAATATGCAGTTATTAAAATACAAAACTGGAGCGCGTACTGATTCCAAACCTTTCTATGAGCTATCAGTTGTCCGCCTGAACACACAAAACTCATAATTTACACAAACTTAGATTTTTCGCATAAAATAAAATACTCATTTTTTATCAATTTCCACCCCAGATTCTAAATTAGCATTATCGTCTCCACTGTTTGGTGATTCCAAGTTCTAACTGTCCTGAATATTGCTCTTATTCTCCATTCTATTTTTAAAATCTTCACCAGCTGATCAATTTCACGGTTAGCTTCCTCTTTGGTTTTGGTTTCATTACCACAAAGCCCTTATGATCATCGACTATATTACAGTCACTGTTCCTTCAGCATCTTCACCGTCTTGAGGTTCTGCTACAGATGACTCTTTCACCTCTTTAACAACTTGAAGATCAGATGATGTCTTCTTGTTGTCGTCACCTCTCACTTCCTCTTCTCCTCCTTGATCTTGATTTTCAGGAGGGTCTGTAGCAGAGTTAGATGAATATTGTATTTCCAAAGCTGAAGAGACATTCTCATCAGGGTTTGGTTCTCTTGCAACATGCTCAACTACCGAATGACTTTCAGCTGTATTCTTCGAGGCTGGAAAAGACTGGAAGGTGTCCCAATCATCTTCATCCTCTTCGCCATCTTCCATGTCATCATTATTGCTGCTGATAGGGGTGGCTGATGGAGATAAATCTCCTTCACTTTGCTGTTTAAGCTTTACTAGAGTGGCTGATGATAGGGCATTGCCCTCTCTTCTCCCTTCCAATGCCACTGGTAGTTTAATCTCTAATGCTGGTGCCATAGACTTTGTTTCTGCTACACTGTGGTCCTGTGTTACAGATGCGCGAATAACCCCCTGAAACAAGAATGAACATTGTCAAATGGATTATACCTTCATAAAACATCAATAATTTCTAAACAAGTTCTGACACAACTTTTAAATAGAAATACAAAATTGTAATATCAAACAAAACTTAAGGCAACAAGACTTATATTGCCTACTTCTATCAACAATGTAATTTAGACTCCCGGCAATGCTTCAATACCGTGAATCCATTGCTCTACCAGAAACATGTAGAGAAATACTATTGGTGCAATTCAATCTTTGTTTATTTAAGGACAAAGTTAACCAAGTTGAGCAAAGTTGAAATTTCAGGTAAATGTCAGAGCTGCTTTCTCATTTTGCGTTTCTTTAAAATGCCATAGACAAACTTTTAATCCACACAGAAGAAAATACCAAGAAAAACACCTGAAGTTGCTGCCTTTGCATCTCAGGCATTGCTACCAAGACATCCTTGAGATGACCAGCAGAAGAAGGAATTTGAGCAAGATGAGAAACTAGCCTCACTGCAGTGTTTCTTATGTCGTTGACTTCCTGCTCACATAATCATAAACAAAATATTGTTAAAAACAAAACTAGAAATGGCATTTCCAATGTTCAAGTCACTTGAAAAAGTTACCTGAGAACAATTATCCTCTGATGCTGAGAAGATCATAACAATGGCTTCCAGAAGAAGATTCATGAAACCTCTCTGGCATTCATTCCCTTTTGACACTGTTTGCAGGAGCATTAGGACTTGTAAGCATTCCCCAGCAATAGCAACTGATTCTTTGGTCATGGGTTTCTGTCACCAAAATGACACAAATCCTCAGAACACTTATTAGCAAGCAGCAACATGGTTTAAACTTTTGGCAAAGAATAAAAGGTGCACCATTAACGTGTTTTGGATTATGGTGAGAATGTCCCCAACCAGCTCTCCAATAATGAATATAATCAAACTGTTGTCTTCTATAGTACTGTTTTTTTGCACAATGCTTTTCAGCACCTGCAGCCCGATGGCCTGTACCTGTGCCCCAAAAGTTTTTTATTTTCAGTCTTCCACTCTTTTGCAAATAAAAACAGTCATGTAGAACTAGATGTTGAAAACATAAAAGCATAAACTACCTGTAAATTTGAGTCAGTTAGTATAGTTTGTATACAAATAGTGCAAAATTTAAACACCGAAAAATAGATAGGATCACTATCTTTGTTGCCTTCTAGACATTGAATTTCATGCATAATCTTTGGCAACATAACGATCTGTTCAATAGAGAATGCAAGCTTCAATAACAGAAGTTTGCGTAAGTCAGATCTCTTATTCTGCAGTAGACGAATGCCTTCAATGCAATCCTTTATCAAACCAGAAATCTCATATAGAGAAGTGCATATAATATTTCTCAGGTGGACAATGGCATCATCACCGCGATTAGGAGCATCTGCAATATAAAACTCAATTAGCCTGCATGCAGCTATATATGAGTCAACAGCCTAAAGACAATCATATCTGGTGTATGTGACAATTCTATTAATCTAACCAAATTTTCAATACTATTTGATATGCGTTTCCCATCATTATTCACTAAAAAATGTATAAAAAGAAAAACATTTGCTTCTTTCAAGAACATTTTTAGTAAAAAAAGAAAAGAATCAATGAACTGTGGTATTCTGCAATCAACTGGATGATTAATGTCGGCAAGCAATACGGCAATACATACAGCATAAATGCAGAAAAGTTTTTATTCTTTAATTATTATTAATTCCATGGGCTTACGTATTCAACATGATTCTTTGAATATCAGTCCATTCTTCTCCTATACAATTTTCCATTTACCTAAAAACTTTACTGTACAATGCATTAATTACAAAACTTTTGTTATTGGTGATTAATCTACTACTTGGCCGCAGTATAATTTTCTTGTTTCAATCCTGAGAATGTAAAATCCCATTTGAGAAATTTATTAGCAGCAATTCAAATGCCCAGAATGATTCCTCCAATCCCCCATTCCAGCTCTCCACCCAAGAAAGGAAACAAGAAAAAACTCTTTTCAACCTGGAAAGCATAAGCATTTTCCTGGTACAATGACCGGGATACAATCAAATTTTGAATATTAAAGCATCCAGATCAATTTTCCACATAATATCATTTGATGCGTAGATCCTACTTAAGTAGGTTTTATGAGAAAATTAACGTTAAATTTCAAAGAAAGGACAAAAATATTCACCTATAAATCTAATGAATTAGATATTAATTTCTAATACCTTAATTAAATCACTTAATGACCCATGAAGAATTGAAAATTACATGTTCAAAATGTGGGAGTATATCTTAGAAATTTAAGCGGAAAAAACAGGAATTTGCTCACCATCAATGAGTCTCTTAAACAAGGAATTCACACTCTTCACAAAATCAGTAACTTTTGATAGGGATAGCTCAGTTGAAGCTTGTCTAATGAATTTGTAACCAATCAACAGAAATGCCAATGCTACTGAATTCAGTTGCTCCTGCATCTTGACAATATGTGATTCAGTGGTGAGATGACTTAGTAATTAAAAATAAAATAACCAAAAGAGTGGCATAATTCCAAAGATAAATCTCAGTAAGGAAAGAAGAAAGAATAAATCACAAGACAAAATCATGTGGCATAATACAAATCTGAAGGACACAACGCACTTTTGGTTCAAAACGCCTCAGTATTGTCTTCGCAGCAATAAATAGTGGTGATATTAAATCCTCCCAGTTGGCTTGATCAGGTGAGATTGCACTAGCACTGAATGCAGAAAAGAATGAAATTATTGCCCAAGGTTACAATCAGGGAAGTGTTTCATTTGCCATCTAGTAAAAGTACTTAAGACATGGTAAATGTTATACCAGAGAAAAACTCTAAAAAGGCAACCCAAACAAAGTTCCACCACCAGACAAGCAAAATTTTCTGCTTCAAAGAAATCTTCAGGGCAATTGTGCACAATCTATAGAAAGAAATAGAAAAGATTACTTTCAGCATCAACCCCATAATAATTCAGCATTTAAACTTACCAACTAATTTCGGAGAAACTAACATCTCAGTAAAGTAAGTTCCAAATGCAGATTAAAAAAGGGATGAGGTTAAATAGTTTTTACCAAAATATCACCTTAAGAAGATTGAATTTATGCGTAATGTTAAAGAGATGGAAATTTAATAGGGAAAATACATCCTCAAAAGTCAAGCCAGAGTCATGTAGTTGACCACTTGCATAAAATGACTACAGCCACATTTCAGTTTGGCGAATGCTTTTGTCCAACAAGAAAAAAACAAGCCTTTATGATCATCAAATTTGGTGCAAAGACCGAATTGCTTTCAATTGAACTGAGGGTTACCTGAGACAGAACAGATATTGCAAGACTATTCCACGAATTATCCATGTAGATAGAATAAGAGAAAACCTGCATGGATAGGATATGACAAAATTGATAGTCAAAATATTTGCCAACCATGATAGAAGGAATATCATAGCACAGTGGTCCCAGTTAAAACTAAAACTAGGGTACCCCAAACTAAAGATTTCATCTGACCTTGCAGTGAAGATTTAGAAGAGAAGATATATACACTATGCATTCATATATAAACAAATATACACACATAGTGGGTTTTTAAAGCCTACATTGCTCTGATTACATATTATTCAGGAAAAAGTACAGCATCTACCAATATGGTAGTCTCATATGTATTTATAGAAGACATTAAGTAGTACAAATGACTAGATAGCCTTAACCTAAATACTTAACACATTAAAACTGTTCCACAATGTCTATTGCAGCTCCTAAATTTTTATTTGGTGTAGTATGATCTTTAAATTTGCACAATGGGAGCAATTTGGTCAAACAACTAATACTGTCTACTATCGTGATGCTAATTTGTGAGCCATGTCTACTTTTATGTGAAATTTCTTTAGGTTTTTCCCTTTCTTCAAGGTGCCCTTATTTTTAAAAAACTATCAAATTCCTTGCTGTCATCAAATTTACCATAGCCCAAAACCAAATACCACCATCATCCTAGCATACCCATCAAAATAAGTCAAAACTACCTCTTGTAATAACTAACCTATGTAAAATGATAAAATATAATAAATCATCTATGGTCTACACAATTTCTGTTTAGGATAACAGTAATTTCAGCAAATGATAAATTCGAATGAGCATAGGTCAAACCAATTGCATTGGCACCCAACCAATTTCCATCAAAACGTTGCAACTTGAAAGCATGATTATAGAATAAAAGAATGCATTAGGTAGCAGAATACGTTTTCTAAGAATTTGAAGCCAGAAGACCAATACATGTGTGGAATTTCAGAATATTTTATTTCTGAATCTTACTTGAATAATACAACTTCTAAGGATTATATATAGCTACTATTAAGCAGTAAAATAGGAAACTAAATCAGTCTAAATCTAATCCCCATAATTGAAGAATTGTCTATCCTTAATTCTAGGGATATAGATATTTACACATTTAATTTAGTTGACTTTTCCACACTCCCCCTCAAGCTGGCTTGAAGATATCTTCCATGGCAAGCTTGCTCACTAGATTTTCAAACTGCTTCCTGTGCAATCCCTTTGTAAGAACATCAGCAACTTGGTCACTTGTTGGTATATATGGCATGCAAATTATTCCATTGTCAAGCTTCTCTTTGATAAAATGCTTATCTACTTCTACATGCTTCGTTCTATCATGGAGCACTGGATTGTGAGAAATAGAGATTGCAGCTTTATTATCACAATAGAGCTTTATCGGTGAGGGATTAGAAACCTTCAAGTCTTCAAGTAGTCTTTTAATCCACATTACCTCACAAATCCCATGGGCTATTGAACGAAACTCAGCCTCCGCACTACTTCTGGCTACTACATTCTGTTTCTTGCTTCTCCAAGTGACAAGGTTTCCTCCCACAAATGTACAATAGCCTGAAGTTGACCTCCTATCTGTAATACTTCCTGCCCAGTCTGCATCGGTATAGGCTTCTACTTGTAGGTGTCCATGGTTTTTGAAGAGCAATCCCTTTCCAGGCGTTCCCTTTAGGTACCTTAGGATTCTGTAGGCAGCTTCAAAGTGTTCTGAGCTGGGTGAATGCATAAACTGACTTACCACACTTACTGCAAAAGCTATATCAGGACGTGTATGTGCTAAATAGATGAGTCTACCCACAAGTCTTTGGTATTTCTCTCTATCCACCACATCTTTGGTTTCAGCAGGCTGAAGTTTCAAGTTAGGCTCTATTGGGGTTTCAGCTATCTTGCAACCAAGCATTCCTGTCTCACTAAGCAAGTCTAGGACATACTTACGTTGGCTAACAAAGATACCCTCCTTTGATCTTGCAAATTCCATGCCAAGGAAGTACTTTAAGGCTCCCAAATCCTTTATCTCAAAGTCATGTGCAAGCCTTCTCTTAAGTTCTCCAATTTCTGCACTATCATCAACAGTTATTATTATATCATCCACATACACAATTAAAATAGTTAGTTTACCATTTCTAGAGTGCTTGAAGAACATTGTGTGGTCAGCTTGACTCTGAATATAACCATAGCTCTTCACTACATTTCCAAACCTTTCAAACCATGCTCTTGGTGATTGTTTAAGACCATACAAGGATTTTTTCAATTTGCACACCTTGTTGGTTCCAAGGTTTTTCTCAATTCCAGGTGGGAGGTCCATAAACACTTCTTCCTCTAAATCTCCATTAAGAAAGGCATTTTTTACATCAAGTTGCTGTAGAGACCAATTGAAATTAACTGCTAAAGAGAGAAGTACCCTGATTGAGTTTATTTTCGCAACTGGAGCGAAGGTCTCTTGGTAGTCAATGCCATAAGTTTGAGTGAACCCCTTGGCAACAAGTCTTGCCTTGTACCTCTCTATGCTCCCATCTGCCTTACACTTCACAGTGAAGACCCATTTACATCCTACAGTTGTCTTGCCTCTTGGTAGCTCCACAATCTCCCAAGTCCCATTCTTTTCAAGAGCGTCCATCTCTTCCTTCACCGCTAACTTCCAATCCGGATCACCTAGGGCATCCTAAATAGATCTTGGTACATGCAAGTTAGAAATATTTGAAAGGAATGCTTTGTGGTTATTGGACAACTTTTGATACGACAAATATTTTGCAATAGGGTGATTGGTACATGATCTTACTCCTTTTCTGTTAGCAAGTGGGACATCTAGATCAGAAAAATCAATATTTGGAGACTCAAGGGAAGAAACTAAAGGAGCAATTTTAGGATTAACTTGAGTTTGAGGAGGAGGACCATCCCTCAAAGATTCCGGCTGAACAGGTGCTAGAGAAATAATTGGATCAGTAATATTTTTATGAGATTTTCTCCTGGTATAAACCTGAAGCTCAATATTTGGATTATGTGAATCCGTTTGAAGTAATTCTCCCCCTGTTTTAGATTCTTCAATACTTGGCACCTGTTTACTAAGAGAGTCCTTGTTTTCATTATTTTTAACGTCCATTTCCTTAAATTGTTTAATAGACTGAATTGGTGACTCAATGAGGCTTGGCAGTGGTGCAGAGAATTTCCAAAAATTATCTTCTTCTTCTTTATTCTCCCCCTGAAGAAGATTTTTGCTGAAATAGGGTTGATTTTCTAGAAAAGTGACATCCATAGTTATGTGAATTTTCTTTGTCAAAGGATTAAAACACTTATACCCTTTTTTATTTGGAGCATAGCCAATGAAAACACATTTTTCAGCTTTAGGATCCAATTTGGATCGAAAAATTTGGGAAATATAAACAAAGCAAGTGCATCCAAAAATTTTTAAAGGTAACTCAGAGTATAAACGAAATGTTGGGAAGTATTTTTTGAGAGTATTCAAAGGTGTTTCAAAATGTAAGACACGAGTTGGCATCCTATTGATTAAGTAAGATGCAGTCAACACAGCATCTCCCCAGAGGTATTTTGGAATGTTCATAGAAAACATGATACCTCTAGCTACCTTAAGTAAATGCCTATTTTTCCTTTCAGCTATTCCATTTTGCTGGGGTGTGTCTCGACATGTAGATTGGTGTAAAATACCTTTTTCTTTTAAAAAATTTCCCAAACATTCATTAAAGTACTCAGTTCCATTATCTGTTCGAAGGATGCAAATTTTTGTTTTGAATTGTGTTTCAATCATGCAATAAAAATCTTTGAAAAGTTTTTCTACATCAGATTTTTTGCTTAGTAAGTAAACCCAACACAATCTAGTGTGATCATCAATAAAAGTTACGAACCACCTTTTTCCAGACAAGGTGGTAACCTTTGAAGGTCCCCAAACATCAGTATGAAACAAGTAAAATGGTTTTGATGGACTATAAGGTTTTGAAATATATTTAACTCGATGATCTTTAGATAAAAGACAACTTTCACATTGAAAAATAGAGCAATCCACTCCTTTAAACAAATTAGGAAATAAATGTTTTAAATAAGGGAAACTAGGATGTCCTAACCTAAGATGCCATTGCATTATTTTATCAGAAACAGAATTTGAACTGGTACTACTAAGCCCTTGAGCTTTTTTATTACCTAGGAAATCCTCACTGAAATAGTAGAGCCCATTTATTTCTCTAGCACTGCCAATCATCTTCCCTGAGTTTTGGTCCTGAAATTGACAAAGAGAGTCAAAAAAGATAACACGACAGTTGGAATCCTTTGAAAGTTTACTGACAGATAAAAGATTACAAGCAAGTTTAGGAACATGAAGTACAGATTTAAGATCAATACTTTCAGAAAGTTTAATAGAACCCTTGCCTGCAATAGGTGAAAAACTACCATCTGCTATTCTTATTTTTTCATTACCAGAACAGGGAGTGTATGAACTAAATAGATTCGACAGGTTAGTCATATGATCAGATGCTCCTGAATCAATGATCCATGGAGCAGAATTAAAGACACTGGATAGGGCTAATGGATTTCTACCAGAATGAGCCAATGAACTATTAGATGTACCAGATGTCGGATTGGACTTTAGTAGTTTCAGGAGTTGATCGAACTGCTCTTTGCTGAAGGAACCCATATTTGCTTCATTGGCAGAGGGTTGTGACTGCTTCTGCTTCGGCTTCCAATTTGTTGGTTTTCCATGGATATGCCAACAAGTTTCTGGAGTATGGCGTGGTTTGTTGCAATGGTCACACCACACTCGAGGCTTGTCATCAATCTTACGCAAATCAGGGACATTTTGTCCAGCAACATTAGCTTCTGCAGTGACCAATGCTGAGTTCTTGATCAAACTACTGGTACGAGGAGTAGAATTTACAACTGAAGTAGAACCTGACATGGTGGTAAAAAACAGCAGCGGCTCTTGGAAAAATATGGTGATTTAGGGTTTGGCAAGAAAGAAAAGTTCTTGATGAGAAAGTGGCTATGAAGGCCTAAGGTAAAAAATCAGCAATGAAGGCTGAAGAAGAAACTGTAGAAAAATCAGCAATGAAGGCTGAAAAAGTGACTGATTTCCAAGAAAAAACCTAAAGCTCTTGATACCATGTGGAATTTCAGAATATTTTATTTCTGAATCTTACTTGAATAATACAACTTCTAAGGATTATATACAGCTACTGTTAAGCAGTAAAATAGGAAACTAAATCAGTCTAAATCTAATCCCCATAATTGAAGAATTGTCTATCCTTAATTCTAGGGATATAGATATTTACACATTTAATATAGTTGACTTTTCCACAACATGCATCCCCAGAACTCCTATTATTTAATCTAGAAATTGCCTAATAATGTAAAAAAGCACCAAAGTACTTACTAAAAAAAATGAAAATATACAGGAAATAGGAAAACCGAGAGAGAGAGAGAGAGAGAGAGAGAGAGAGAGAGAGAGAACACCACCTGGAGCAGTTCTTCACAGATATTCACAGTAAGAAAACCAGCTGAGAAAAACTTCTGAGTTAAAAGAAACTGGAACACTGGCAAAACAATTTCATAAAACTTCAAGCCTGGAGAAGTCATGTCCTCAGCTGAAGAATCTTCTTCATGTTTTACTTTACTTGAAGCTAATGGTATAACTTGTTTACAGAGGGTAGGATGTTGTCCCTGAAATAGAACAAGCAAAGCAAAGCCCCACAGAAACTGGTATTCTTCGGATTCCAGTTCAACCATACTGTAGCCAGATACTAAGCTATTTAATGATATATTTTCAGCAGCTGCTTCTGGGTTTCCATTCCTATCAACATTCTTAGGAACGGCATCCAGAGCAAGTGCTTGCAAAATAACTGGCCAAGTTTCATCCAAACAAGGCTGCAGCTTTGATGAGACCAGACGTGATTGAATTGCATCAAGGTATGAATTCCACTACAAGAAGTGAGCAAGAAAATAAAATGTTAAACAGTTATATTTATTATGTTTTACACCATATGTGTGTGACTCTGTATTATTCTACACCCGTCAAAAAATTAACAGGTTCATCATTAATTCCACTTACATTTCTTTTGAGATTCAAGTGCAAACATATAAAACTATAGTTATATTTATTATATTTTACACCATATGTGCGTGTCTTTGTATTATTCTACACCCGTCAAAAAATTAACAGGTTCATAATTAATTCCACTTACATTTCTTTTGAGATTCAAGTGCAAACATATACAACTATAGTCCTTCAAAAGCCAGATCCAGTACTTCCCCATAATGCTCGAACTTCTTGAAAACAATGGTAATAATGCTAGATACTCATCAGGTACCCCAGCTTGGTGTCTCCTCAAGAATGCGTAAGTATAACACTTGAGAGAGGCATGAGCAGTAAGAAGTCTCACCTTGATCTATTTTAAATTCAGTAAATTAATAAGCACTTCATCTTTGTAAACAGCCATACCACAAGCATTAAAAAAGAAGAAGAAAAGAGGATCTCCAATCTCCATTAGTACTAATAATGAGATGGATCTTTTTCTAGGAGCAAATTCATCTTTCTGCTGCAACCAGCATACCTTACATGAGACCCATTCTGCAAACGAAGGATAATATAGGTCCTTGAAGTCATCCAGTAGGCGTGATATTAGTGAAAATATGCGTTTTACTGCAGCTTGATCACCACTAATTATTCCACTTGTCATTATCTGAAATTGTAACATGTCACCACATCCATATTTATGACCACAATATGACTTTGCAAATAATAAAATAAATATACAAATGCTCACCTTAGTAGCCAGCAGCAGACCTGCCTCCAAAAGAATAGGGCCAGATGATGCGTCCAATGCAGTGCGAACAGCAGATAATAGTTGTGCCTAAATTTCATAAAGATTTAAAAAATTACTAATACATGAAATTTAACTCATTTAAACATACAGATTGCATGATATAAAAGCAGACTGAGTTCTGACATCCTTAGAGAAAATACTAATACACTACAACTCTATCAGCTTACTTGATACTGTTCTAGTAGAACATGTCCTGGAAGCTCGGGGTCAGGAACTGTTTCAAACTGAAAGAGAGAAAAAATAAAGGGTCAAATAACAGAAACAAATTAATAATTGTCCAACATTGAGCATTCAACTTATCCCTTGGCCATCCTTAAAATCTGAACCCATGAACACCAAATCAAAAGTTATAAGTTCTAATTGCATCCATTCCTACTTAGTTGGAGACTTCAAAAATTAATGCCAAAAGATATACTGGTTAAGTTAACAAAAGAAAATCAGTTTGTACAAATAATGTCAGACCTATTACTTTGCAAAATAAAATGTAAATTACGAATATTGATATAGCTCAAAGTGTATCTACTTCGTGCCACTAAATATTTATTCAAGAGCTGAAACTGGTATTTAACAGAAGAAAAATACCTAATGAAATGTCAGAACTAGCATTCCCGAGACTTACCTTGTCTACAACTGAACTTAGAATTCCGACACCAATTGGTCGCATATTTTCAAACTGAATTGTGCTTATCTATGAAAAAATAACATATAGAAAAATAAAATTTAGCTTTCATACAAACTTCATGACTTTTGAGTGACAAAATGTCTACAGGCTAATGATGTTTTATTTAGAACCTGATAAGCAACCGATATTAGCTCTTGAACTTGGAGGACTAGCCAATCACCAGAGGCTTGTCCATTTGCAACTTTTGTCCTTGCTAAAGATAGATCAAAATGTGCAGGATTCCTTCCCACAGCTTCTGGTAGATAACTCAAGCACCTATAAACCAGCAAGTTATTTAACTAAGAATATCTCATTACTGATAAAGACAGCCAATCAGAAAAATGACATTTTGTTCAATATATTATAGATGCATTTTGCAAGTTTTATGGGCTTCCATGTTCAGGTTTGGTTTAAAGTTTAGGCTCAGATTATGACAAAATCATTTTTCCACAGAAATCATATTATTTGAGTTCCAGGCAGAAAGAAAGTACTTTAGAAGATATAATATACTTGAAGGGTGTGTTTGGATGAGGGATTTCAAGGAGGGATTTTATTTTAATCAAAATATTTAAAAGTCCAAAATTCAATTTCCTTGTTTGCCAAAAAAAATTGAAGAATTTCAAAATTTAGGAGGAATTTCAAGAGGAAATTTGAGATGCTCAAATTCCTCCATGAAAATCCACCTGAAAAGGTGGTTTTTCAAAATTCCTCCGACATATAACCCACTATTAAATATAAGACTCAAAATGAAAGATATTTTTAATTTAATATAATATACATTTTTGCTTTGTTTATATTAGCAATAATATCTACACATTTTTACATATCTAATTATACCCATATTGCATTTTTTTTATATTTTTCAATATCATTATTTTTCATTGATAATTATTTTTTTTATTTGTTCAAATTCTATTATTCAAAACTCTTTCTAAAAAATATTTATCCAAACAAGACAATTATAAATTTTAGTATTTTAAATTGATGTATTTTGAAATGCCTTCAATTTGAAATGCTTCAAATTTTCAAAATTCTCCATTCAAACACACTGTAATAGATTTTATAATTAGATGGCTTAAAGGCAACGGAATAAATTCCATTTTGGAACCTTTTAACAAATCCACAGCATTATTTCTAACCTAAATACTATCATTTTCATTCGACATAAGCACAAACCAACAGGTAGAATAATGACATTCTGCAAGCATAAATTTGAGAGCTGGGTATCTTTCAAAAGCTTTGCCTAGATATATTGTTTTGAACATTTAGATGAAAACAGTATAGGCTAATAGCCATGTGGTCTGTTAGTAGAGTGTTGGAATCTTAGTTCTAGTTACCAAGGTTCGATACCCGGCAGCCTCCTCAAATATGTGAAAGAGAGAGAGCAGTTACTTGGTTCAGATAACATTGACAAGCAGAGAATCATGGCAGGGAAAAAGATTAGCAAAATATCGAGATAAAGAAGATTCACATACTCAGCAGCAAAGACTCTGGTTCGGTATCTGAGGTGCTTATCTCTATTACCACCAATAACAGAAGCTTCAAATGCATGACTTTGAACTGACATGTTTGTATAGTCAGAGACCATGTTTTCATCATCACCACCAAAATTTAATCTTGAGTCACCATCTGGACCAAGAACTGAATCATTTCCTGAACTAATCTCAGCAGTTGCTCTTGTTGACATAGCCAGGACCTGAGCAAAGTTGGAAAATGAATTTTTCTGGTACTACTTTATACAAACAACTTCAAAAAAGTAGAAAAGACAAAATATAATGACAGCTCAACAACTTTGTCATACACCAAAGAAATAGCATCATTCAACATGTCACAAACTCTTTTTAAACATTGCAGATAAAAACAACAAAAACCACGATTCAACACAACAGGATACCACAAGGGGGCATATGCATGCATGACAAGTTTTTCTTTACCTTTTACAAGTAACATCAAACTCCTTATTCCATGAGCAGAATCTTTAAACTTGGCTCCAAAACCTACATAGGCTATTTTTTTTTCTTTTACCAAAAGGGACCATATAACTGGTGATGACGGAAATCCCTCCCACATGAAAGTGATACCATGTTGAAAGAAGGCATTTTCAGGCCCTAAGAAACATATGGCCAAGTGCCCCACATATTGTGGAAAAGTCGAATATATTAAATGTGTAAATATATATATCCCTAGAATTAAGGTTAGACAATTCCTCAATTATGGGGATTAGATTTAGACTGATTTAGTTTCCTATTTTACTGCTTAACAGTAGCTGTATATAATCCTTAGAAGTTGTATTATTCAAGTAAGATTTAGAAATAAAAAATTCTGAAATTCCACATGGTATCAGGAGCTTTAGGTTTTTTCTTGGAAATCAGTCACTTTTTCAGCCTTCATTGCTGATTTTTCTACAGTTTCTTCTTCAGCCTTCATTGCTGATTTTTTTTTACCTTAGGACTTCATAGCCACTTTCTCATCAAGAACTTTTCTTTCCTGCCAAACCCTAAATCACTATATTTTTCCAAGAGCGGCTGCTGTTTTTTACCACCATGTCAGGTTCTACTTCAGTTGTAAATTCTGCTCCTCGTACCAGTAGTTTGATCAAGAACTCTGCATTGGTCACTGCAGAAGCTAATGTTGGTGGACAAAATGTCCCTGATTTGCGTAAGATTGATGACAAGCCTCGAGTGTGGTGTGACCATTGCAACAAACCACACCATACTCCAGAAACTTGTTGGCATATCCATGGAAAACCAACAAATTGGAAGCCGAAGCAGAAGCAGTCACAACCCTCTGCCAATGAAGCAAATATGGGTTCCTTCAGCAAAGAGCAGTTCGATCAACTCCTGAAACTACTAAAGTCCAATCCGACATCTGGTACATCTAATAGTTCATTGGCTCATTCTGGTAGAAATCCATTAGCCCTATCCAGTGTCTTTAATTCTGCTCCATGGATCATTGATTCAGGAGCATCTGATCATATGACTAACCTGTCGAATCTATTTAGTTCATACACTCCCTGTTCTGGTAATGAAAAAATAAGAATAGCAGATGGTAGTTTTTCACCTATTGCAGGCAAGGGTTCTATTAAACTTTCTGAAAGTATTGATCTTAAATCTGTACTTCATGTTCCTAAACTTGCTTGTAATCTTTTATCTGTCAGTAAACTTTCAAAGGATTCCAACTGTCGTGTTATCTTTTTTGACTCTCTTTGTCAATTTCAGGACCAAAACTCAGGGAAGATGATTGGCAGTGCTAGAGAAATAAATGGGCTCTACTATTTCAGTGAGGATTTCCTAGGTAATAAAAAAGCTCAAGGGCTTAGTAGTACCAGTTCAAATTCTGTTTCTGATAAAATAATGCAATGGCATCTTAGGTTAGGACATCCTAGTTTCCCTTATTTAAAACATTTATTTCCTAATTTGTTTAAAGGAGTGGATTGCTCTATTTTTCAATGTGAAAGTTGTCTTTTATCTAAAGATCATCGAGTTAAATATATTTCAAAACCTTATAGTCCATCAAAACCATTTTACTTGTTTCATACTGATGTTTGGGGACTTCAAAGGTTACCACCTTGTCTGGAAAAAGGTGGTTCGTAACTTTTATTGATGATCACACTAGATTGTGTTGGGTTTACTTACTAAGCAAAAAAATCTGATGTAGAAAAACTTTTCAAAGATTTTTATTGCATGATTGAAACACAATTCAAAACAAAAATTTGCATCCTTCGAACAGATAATGGAACTGAGTACTTTAATGAATGTTTGGGAAATTTTTTAAAAGAAAAAGGTATTTTACACCAATCTACATGTCGAGACACACCCCAGCAAAATGGAATAGCTGAAAGGAAAAATAGGCATTTACTTGAGGTAGCTAGAGGTATCATGTTTTCTATGAACATTCCAAAATACCTCTGGGGAGATGCTGTGTTGACTGCATCTTACTTAATCAATAGGATGCCAACTCGTGTCTTACATTTTGAAACACCTTTGAATACTCTCAAAAAATACTTCCCAACATTTCGTTTATACTCTGAGTTACCTTTAAAAATTTTTGGATGCACTTGCTTTGTTTATATTCCCCAAATTTTTCTAACCAAATTGGATCCTAAAGCTGAAAAATGTGTTTTCATTGGCTATGCTCCAAATAAAAAAGGGTATAAGTGTTTTAATCCTTTGACAAAGAAAATTCACA
The DNA here is from genome assembly GCA_031772115.1 of Heritiera littoralis. Lineage (NCBI taxonomy): Eukaryota > Viridiplantae > Streptophyta > Magnoliopsida > Malvales > Malvaceae > Heritiera > Heritiera littoralis. The sequence continues at coordinate 3,256,119 of JAPDPK010000063.1, forward strand.
TAACTATGGATGTCACTTTTCTAGAAAATCAACCCTATTTTAGCAAAAATCTTCTTCAGGGGGAGAATAAAGAAGAAGATAATTTTTGGAAATTCTCTACACCACTACCAAGCCTCATTGAGTCACCAATTCAGTCTATTAAACAATTTAAGGAAATGGATGTTAAAAATAATGAAAACAAGGACTCTCTTAGTCAACAGGTGCCAAGTATTGAAGAATCTGGAACAGGGGGAGAATTACTTCAAACGGATTCACATAATCCAAATATTGAGCTTCAGGTTTATACCAGGAGAAAATCTCATAAAAATATTACTGATCCAATTATTTCTCTAGCACCTGTTCAGCCGGGATCTTTGAGGGATGGTCCTCCTCCTCAAGCTCAGGTTAATCCTAAAATTGCTCCTTTAGTTTCTTCCCTTGAGTCTCCAAATATTGATTTTTCTGATCTAGATGTCCCAATTGCTAATAGAAAAGGAGTAAGATCATGTACCAATCACCCTATTGCAAAATATTTGTCGTATCAAAAGTTGTCCAATAACCACAAAGCATTCCTTTCAAATATTTCTAACTTGCATGTACCAAGATCTATTCAGGATGCCCTAGGTGATCCGGATTGGAAGTTAGCGGTGAAGGAAGAGATGGACGCTCTTGAAAAGAATGGGACTTGGGAGATTGTGGAGCTACCAAGAGGCAAGACAACTGTAGGATGTAAATGGGTCTTCACTGAGAAGTGTAAGGCAGATGGGAGCATAGAGAGGTACAAGGCAAGACTTGTTGCCAAGGGGTTCACTCAAACTTATGGAATTGACTACCAAGAGACCTTCGCTCCAGTTGCGAAAATAACTCAATCCGGGTACTTCTCTCTTTAGCAGTTAATTTCAATTGGTCTCTACAGCAACTTGATGTAAAAAATGCCTTTCTTAATGGAGATTTAGAGGAAGAAGTGTTTATGGACCTCTCACCTGGATTTGAGAAAAACCTCGAAACCAACAAGGTGTACAAATTGAAAAAATCCTTGTATGGTCTTAAACAATCACCAAGAGCATGGTTTGAAAGGTTTGGAAATGTAGTGAAGAGCTATGGTTATATTCAGAGTCAAGCTGACCACACAATGTTCTTCAAGCACTCTAGAAATGGTAAACTAGCTATTTTAATTGTGTATGTGAATGATATAATAATAACTGGTGATGATAGTGCAGAAATTGGAGAACTTAAGAGAAGGCTTGCACATGACGTTGAGATAAAGGATTTGGGAGCCTTAAAGTACTTCCTTGGCATGGAATTTGCAAGATCAAAGGAGGGTATCTTTGTTAGCCAACGTAAGTATGTCCTAGACTTGCTTAGTGAGACAGGAATGCTTGGTTGCAAGATAGCTGAAACCCCAATAGAGCCCTACTTGAAACTTCAGCCTGCTGAAACCAAAGATGTGGTGGATAGAGAGAAATACCAAAGACTTGTGTGTAGACTCATCTATTTAGCACATACACGACCTGATATAGCTTTTGCAGTAAGTGTGGTAAGTCAGTTTATGCATTCACCCAACTCAGAACACTTTGAAGCTGCCTACAGAATCCTAAGGTACCTAAAGGGAACGCTTGGAAAGGGATTGCTCTTCAAAAACCATGGACACCTTATAGTAGAAGCCTATACCGACGCAGACTGGGCAGGAAGTATTACAGATAGGAGGTCAACTTCAGGCTATTGCACATTTGTGGGAGGAAACCTTGTCACTTGGAGAAGCAAGAAACAGAATGTAGTAGCCAGAAGTAGTGCGGAGGCTGAGTTTCGTTCAATAGCCCATGGGATTTGTGAGGTAATGTGGATTAAAAGACTACTTGAAGACTTGAAGGTTTCTAATCCCTCACCGATAAAGCTCTATTGTGATAATAAAGCTGCAATCTCTATTTCTCACAATCCAGTGCTCCATGATAGAACGAAGCATGTAGAAGTAGATAAGCATTTTATCAAAGAGAAGCTTGACAATGGAATAATTTGCATGCCATTTATACCAACAAGTGACCAAGTTGCTGATGTTCTTACAAAGGGATTGCACAGGAAGCAGTTTGAAAATCTAGTGAGCAAGCTTGCCATGGAAGATATCTTCAAGCCAGCTTGAGGGGGAGTGTGGAAAAGTCAACTATATTAAATGTGTAAATATCTATATCCCTAGAATTAAGGTTAGACAATTCCTCAATTATGGGGATTAGATTTAGACTGATTTAGTTTCCCATTTTACTGCTTAACAGTAGCTGTATATAATCCTTAATTCCTCAATTATGGGGATTAGATTTAGACTGATTTAGTTTCCCATTTTACTGCTTAACAGTAGCTGTATATAATTCTTAGAAGTTGTATTATTCAAGATTTAGAAATAAAAAATTCTGAAATTCCACACATATCATACAATCAAGCCATATAACTTACACCCTCCCACTTTGGTTTTAAAGACCTAGTTGCCTGAAATAACTGAAGATAAAAGTGAAAGTTCATCTTCCTGCCAAGTTTGACTCTTTTTTGACAAGTGAATAAAACAAAATTACCAATGAGCGCAAGGGCAAGCCAAGTGGAAGGCATATTTTTACAGTACACAAAACAATAAATTCTAATGCACCCTGTACCATCAAGCACCATTGCCTATCAAGTAACCCTCCTCTTCTTAGAAGCACTTTATGGCAATCCCTGCATAAAATCCAAAAGAGCAACAGTAAACTCAATCAATTTTCTCCTACCTGTACAAGAGTATACACTCTTCCAAACCATGATATCTTTTTAATAAGCCCATTAAAACCCAAGAGATACTGGCATCACAAAATCAGGCAACCAAATCCTTTTGGAAGGTTATCAAGGATCAAAATTCTTAACAATGCTTCCCATGCCAAAAAAGGCTACCATGTTGGGGCTTGTCCTCCAAATGGATTTCCAAGGGAAATTTTCTCAATTTTCTTGAATTCTCCTTATCAAATCCTATAAAAGATTTTCACCCTCAAAGAATCCTCTACTGCCAAGTCTTCAATCCATCTAAGATATCTTTTCTGGGATAAACCCCACACCTTGTTGCAGAGCAAGTCAAAAGAAGTTAGAAAAAGCCTCCAGTTTCATGTGGGAGGGAATTCTGAAGGCCTTCTCCATACACATCTTCAACATGGTACATGCCATGTTGATACATATGACACCTTTTCCATACACAGTTTCAAGATCTATATCAACATTTAAATGCTATTAGTTAGTTGTTAGAAGAATAAAATTAAACAAGCATATAAATATCCCTCTCTGCGTTGACAGAATTATAAATATTAGTGGTTAAAAACAACTAACTAAAATGAATAGAAAATATAGCAATCATGCTCCTGTAACCAGGCAAACATCCCTTTAACCTTTAACATGGAGAACAACCACAAAAACACTACGCTCTATATTAGAAGATATTATCACAATTGACAGCAGAGAAATATTGCATCAATTAAACACAGAATTCATTTTGGGTTGATATTGCAAAATATTTGGGGGAGCAAAGAACTTACCATGTTACGACAAATCAATATCCAACGAGAAGGACGTGAAGGGCAAGACACATAAAGCAGTCGCATGATCGTACCACAGATTAAATTTCCTATCCTACAAAAAAAATCATAAAAATGAAGCAACTCAAAGACTAAGCCTTACATAAAGGAAAATACTAAGTTACAACAGCATTAAAAAACTAACTATTGTCCCCTCCAACCCCCTACCCTTTTTCTTTTCTTGTTGCTCTGTCCAAAACCATGAATAAATAAATGACACAAGCATACATGCTCACCCATTTACCCATGCTCACACACAAAAAAAAACAAAACAAATAGGTAGATAGTCTGTCTATTCCTAGCAAAATGAGAAATTTCAAACAGCATCATCACCACAGCTTTACAATTGAAAATGGCACTATCAAGTTGTATTTTAGAGAGGAAAAAAGTTTATCATGTTAGAAAGGCATAAAAAGAGGGAGGAATTTTGAGGATAAACTTGCTGGGCAGAAAAGATATCTGCTTCCTCTTGTTGCAAGGATAACTCATCAAAAACCAACATCTACACAGCGTTATGACTGTACATGGTACAATAACCATTTTAGAAATAAAAACAATGAACGGAATCAACATTAATAAGTTTTCAAGCGATTCTTTTGAATGGATTAAGATAGGTTTTGGTATCGTTGTCACCACAGTGATCCAATGACCTTGGTGATCTAATTGCTACAATGATCTCAGCACAGGTGATGATCTAAGATTACCATGTTTGATGTGATTTGTGGGAAACCGTATGCTATTTTAGGAAAATAAATATATCCTAGAATTAGGTGTATATATTTGGTTGTAATTGTGTATTTATTGAGATCCCATAAGTTTAGGGATTTCAGTTAGCATTAGGAGTAGTTTCCTGATTTAGTGCTATAGCCCTTGTGCATATTAACAAACGTATTATTCAATAAACAACAATTAAACCCTAAACTGTGATATGGCATCAGAGCAGTAAGATTCTTCTGGGAAATTAGGTGTTGTTGGGCCTTCATTGTTAAACTCTTCTCGTTTTTTGGGAATCAATATCTGGCTGTCATAGTTTTTCTTTTCTCCTCTGTTTTGCTCTGTTTTTCTGCTGCCAAAACAGAGCATTTACAGTGCTTTACCAGCCTTCATTGCTGGAAATTTTTTTTATCAGCCTTTATTGCTGTTTTTTTCTTCTTCGAGTAATCTGCCAGTTCTGCCCATTGGAGACCAAGGACGATGACAGAGACCAAGGAGATTGGTGCGGCTGCTGTAGTTCCATTGGATGAAGGAGGCAGAACTCAATCACTGGGAGAATTGCAAGCCATTCAGGCTGCCTACAGATTGGATGGAAAGAATTACCTCAAGTGGTCCCAACTTGTTCGTACAATCTTGAAAGGCAAAGGGAAGATCAGCCATCTATTAGGTACGGGACCGAAGCCAGGAGATTCAGGTTTTGGGGTATGGGATGAAGAGGATTCCATGATCATGGCGTGGCTATGGAATTCTATGGTGCCTAAGATAAGTGATACGGTTATGTTCATGGCTACGGCCAAGGACATTTGGAATGCGATCCAATAGACCTACTCGAAGGCCAGAGATGCAGCTCAAGTGTACGAGGTGAAGGTCAAGACTACGGCCACGAAGCAAGGGAGCAAGACTGTGACCGAATTTGCCAACCAATTGAAATCTCTATGGCAAGAACTTGACCACTATAGGGTGATTCAGACTAAATGCCCGGATGATGCAGCCATACTAAAGTATTTTATTGAAAGAGATAGAGTCTATGACTTTCTCGTTGGTTTAAACCCCGAGTTTGATCAAGTCAAGATCCAAATTCTCGGAAAGCAGGAAATTCCATGCTTCAATGAAGTGGTGGCTATTATTTGGAGTGAAGAAAGTAGAAGGAGCTTGATGCTTGATCCTCAAACTGTAGATGGTTCAGCCATGGTAGCTGAAAGTGTAAAAAATGGTTAGACAAGCATGGAAAGGAAGGCTGCCTTTGAAGTTGGCAAGAGTAGTCAGCCCAAGGCTCAAGGCCATGATGGATTATGGTGCACCTATTGCAAAAAGGGGCGCCACACTTGTGAGAAATTCTAGAAACTGCATGGGAAACCTCCCAGCAGTGAGTGGGGTCAAAGAGATGATCCGTCAAGGGGTAATGGGCAAGCCCATGTTGTTGCCAACGCACCACATGGAGAAGCCAAGCAGGAACTAACGGGTCTTAACCAAGAGGAGGTGGGAAGGGTGAGATCATTCTTAAGTAACCTCGAAAAACCTACAGGTACTTGTACTTTGGCATATTTAGGTAAGCGTCTATTTTCATTTGGATTAAATGCCTCAAAAACACCCTTTACTCAATCTTGGATCATGGATTCAGGAGCCACCGATCACATGACCCACTCATCCAAACATTTTTCCACTCATCAAATAAACTCATCCATAACCTTGAAAAATGTCCTTCATGTTCCTAAGCTATCCACCAATCTTGTCTCTGTATAGAAACTCACACAAGACTTACTCTGTAATGTGACTTTTCACAGTAGGTATTGTTTATTTCAGGACAAGGATTCGGGGAGGACGATTGTACGTGCTAGAGAACGGGATGGTCTTTACTAACTTGCAGAATCAAACAAGTCGAACATATTCGAGAGCAGATCACCCCACTCATTCATGTCCGAGTCTACGTTATCTAGTAAGGAGAAAGTTTTTTTTTACCATTGTTGGTTAGGGCATCCATCATTTAGGGTTATTAAAATTCTGTTTCCTTCATTGTTTACAAAGTTAGATATTGAGAGTCTTCATTGTGAGGTGTGTGAACTTGCCAAACACAAGCGTATACCTTTTCCAATAAGCAATAAAAGAAGCATTTTTCCTTTTTATCTTGTTCACACTGATTTTTGGGGTCCCTCTACTGTTGCTAATATGTTAGGGGCACAATGGTTTGTGACTTTTATTGATAATTGTACCCGAGTTACCTGGGATTTCTTGCTTAAACATAAGTCGGATGTTAGCACTGTGTTCCCTAATTTCTTCTCTATGGTAAAAAACCAGTTTGGTGTAAGTATTAAAAAACCTAGGTCAAACAATGCCAAGGATTATTTCAATCAAATGTGACTTTTATTGATGATTGTACCCGAGTTACCTGGGATTTCTTGCTTAAACATAAGTTGGATGTTAGCACTGTGTTCCCTAATTTCTTCTCTATGGTAAAAAACCAGTTAAAAAACTTAGGTCAGACAATGCCAAGGATTATTTCAATCAAATTCTTACCCCTTACTGTCTAAGAGAGGGAATAATTCACGAGTCTTCCCATGTGAGAACACCACAACAAAATGGAGTCGTCGAAAGAAAAAATGGGCACCTTCTAGACCAAACCCGAGCACTGTTGTATCAAAAAAATGTGCCAAAAAGTTTCTGGGGGGAAGCAGTTCTCACAACCACTCATCTCATCAATAGATTACCCTCTAGAGTTATAGGATTCAAAAGTCCAATGGATGTGCTTTCTTCATTTTATTCGAACCTCTCTACCACAAACAATCTTACACCTCACATTTTTTTGTGTGTGTCCTTTGTTTATATCCACAGTCAAGACAGGGAGAAGCTAGACCGTAGAGCTCTAAAGTGTGTTTTTGTTGGGTATTCTTCGACTCAGAAAGGATATAAGTGTTACCATCCTCCGTCCAAGAAATATTATGTGTCACGAGATGCAACATTCAATGAACAAGAGGCCTATTTCACTCAACCTTATCTTCAAGGGGAGAGTCTTAGGGAAGATAAGGAAGGTTTTCTTGGGTTACCTGATCTTTACTTTTGTCTCAACCCAATCATATGCCCCAACTGTCCGTTGAGCCATCTGTTGAGTCTGAACCCGAGTCAAATGCCCCAATTTTTGGTGAACCTGAACCTGAGTCAAATGAGACCACTATTACTGCACCAAATGTGTCCGAACCCGAACCAGTACCTAACCCCAAATATGCTCTTGGAGATGTGAGATTTGGCAAAAACTTGGTGTACTCAAGGCAGAAAAAGGCCAATCCAGGATCTGTGCAAGTTCAAGAGTCCAACTCAAGTCCTTCAAATGAGGTAACAATTACTAACTTTCTAGCATTACAGAGTGAAACCGAAGCCCAAACTACTGAAGATGACCAGGACTTGCTATTAGAAAAGGGACCAGAAAGTGTACAAAACAGCCATTATATCCTCTTTCACTACCTATCATTTAAAAATTTCTCACCAACCTACAAAGCCTTCCTTGCAAGCCTGAAGAACACCACCATTCCTATTACCTTATCTGAGGCATTGTCTAATGAAAAATTGAAACAAGCCATGGATGTCAATGGTATGACGTCTGTAGAACCTAGATACTTGAAGGGATCCCAGATTCGAACTGAAACGCGCTCAAGGTGATAAATGACCCGTAAGGTACTTCGGGCACCTTGAGGCAAAGCCGTGAGGTGGGCAACCACCAAAGCGGACAATACATAAGTGAGTATGGGCGATCGCCAACCTCACGTTGTCAAGGCAAACCTGGGGTGAGGGCGCCTAGGGGATGCTCGCCGACGGCAGATAAACGGGTGGGGCCTTGACAATGGATGTGGAGATGGAGGCCCTAGAGAAGAATAAAACTTGGGAGTTGGTGAAGTTACCAGCAGGGAAAAGGCCGGTGGGGTGCAAGTGAGTTTATACTGTGAAATATAGGGCAGATGGGTTGGTTGAGAGATACAAGGCGAGGTTGGTAGGCAAAGGGTATAAACAGACTTATGGGATTGACTACCTTGAGATGTTTGCTCCAATTGCTAAGATGAATACAGTCGAGCAATCTCATCTCTAGCTGCCAATTTTGGTTGGGAAGTATAGCAATTTGATGTGAAAAATGCATTCCTACACGGGGAGCTTAAGGAGGAGATTTATATGGAGATTCCAACAGGTTATGGAATGTGATTGCCAATACTATATGTAAGTTGAACAAAGCTTTGTATGGCTTGAAGCAATCTCCTCAAGCTTGGTTCGGAAGATTTGCTAGAGTCATGTTGGCCATGGGATACAAACAAAGTCAGGGGGATCACAAATTGTTTATCAAACATTTTGCTTCAGGGGGAGCAACAACACTGTTAGTATATGTGGATGACATTATATTAACCGGAGATGATAAGAGGGAGCAGCAAATATTGAGTCAATGCTTGGCTAAGGAGTTTGAAATTAAGACATTGGGAAGATTGAAATATTTTTTGGGAATTGAAGTTGCACACTCCAAAAAAGGGATTTTTATATTCCAACAGAAGTATGTTATGGATTTGCTCAAGGAAAAAGGCAAAATTGCATGCAAACCCCCAACCCAAACCTTAAGCCGGGAAAAGCAGAGGAAGATGCCATAGTGGACAAGGAAATGTATCAACGTCTCATGGGAATACTCATTTACTTATCATATACCAAACCGGATATAGCTTATGCAGTGAGCTTAATCAGTCAGTTTATGCATAGTCCAAGAGAGGTTCATTTGCAGGCTGCCCACTGAATTTTGTAGTATCTTAAGGGAACACCAGGAAGAGGAATTCTGTTCAAGGGGAACGAGAGTATGACACTTGAAGCCTATACTGATGCTGACTATGCCGGATCGATCATCGACAGGAGATCAACCTCCGGGTACTGTACCTTTCTTGGAGGGAATCTTGTGACAAGGAGAAGCAAGAAACAGAGTTTAGTAGCACGTTCTAGTGCTGAGGCAGAATTTCGTGCAATGGCACAAGGCATGTGTGAGCTACTTTGGCTGAAAATCATCCTAGAGGACTTAAAGATTAAATGGGAAAGGCCTATGAGGCTCTACTGTGACAATAAATCAGCAATCAACATAGCTCATAATCCAATACAGCATGATCAAACAAAGCATATCAAGGTGGATAGGCATTTCATCAAGGAGAAGTTAGACAGTGGCTTGATATGTACTCCATATGTGTCAACACATGGGCAACTTGCTAATATCCTCACCAAAGGGTTGAGTAGCACGACATTGGAGAGAATTGTATCCAAGCTGGGAATGGAAAATTCCTATTCACCAGCTTGAGGAGGAGCGTAGGAAACCGTGTGTTATTTTAGGAAAATAAATATTTCCTAGAATTAGGTGTACATATTTGGTTGTAATTGTGTATTTATTGAGATCCCATAAGTTTAGGGATTTCAGTTAGCATTAGGAGTAGTTTCCTGATTTAGCGCTAAAGCCCTTGTGTATATTAACAAACGTATTATTCAATAAACAACAATTCAAACCCTAAACTGTGATATGATTTAATTTAGAAATTAGAGTCATGGTGTTTGGTGTCACATGAAAGCAATCATTTGATACAGGATATAAAAAATAATAATAATCTTATTATAACACTATTCTAGTAACAATCTCTAAAATTCTAATATTTCATTTCTTAGTCAAGGTTAATTATGCCATCAACCAATATGAAAAAACTATTGAAATTAACTTTGACAAAATAACTTTTAACATTATTAAATAATATGTATGTAAAAGAACTTTGAATTAGAAGATGAAATAGATTAAATAATACATCATCCTCATTTTCAATTTTTCATTGTCAATGTTTAACTTGGCACAGGGAGTATGAAAAAACTTAGAGCATCTTACACTAAAAAGTTGGAATTTTATATATGATATTGACATTCAATAGTTTTTAATGCCGAAAAGTTGAAAAGAACATCTGAATGGAGGGAGTAATGAATAAGCTAAAAACTTGTATATAAACAAAAATAAATAAATAAATAAGCAAATAAAAAGTGGGGAGAAGCGTATGTTAGAAAGCTAAAATTCTTTTGAGAGGGCAAAAGTTTACTACATAATAATAACTGAAACTTTAGAAAGGGAGTACACTTTTTAAGCACATGTTAGAAAGTAAAATGGTCCATAGCTCAATAACACAGATCACCACAGGTTCCGTATAAAGTTTTCCACACTTTTGGATGGGATTTAGATCACTTCTCAAGGCAATCATGTAAACAATCTTGGTCATCTAAGATCATCATCACTTGGGATGCCCAAATTCCTATCAGACATGGTGATCTAATCACTGTTATAGATCACATTAGAATTTGGGGTGATTGCTTCATACCAAAGACTACAGACTACCAAAGAGAAATCAAAAGTCACACTGGCTAGATCATTACTTCACTTCCACCCATTCATTTGCTACTTTAGGCGAAAAACTAGTTCATTGCAAATTCAATGGTTATTTACAATGATATTCACAATATATTCTGGGTCTTGCAGCCATGGTTTTAAATTGCGGTCGCGGCCGCGTTTTCGGTTGCGTTGCGTTTATCGCGGTTGCGGACATAGCGGCGGTAATTGCAGTCATCACGGTCGTGAATTTTTTTTAATTTCACAATTCTATATAAAGTGTAGTAATTGTAATTTTAATTATATAAAGTCTTATTTTATAGTTTTTAAAATAATTTATGATACCTCAAGTCTATTATTTATGTGAAAAAAAGGTTATTTATAATTTTTTGAATTATAATAAAACATTCATATTAAAAAAATTACTTATGATAATTAAAAAATAACAAATATTGAAAATAGAAATAAATAATTATGTACTAATTATTTAGCATTAATTATTTTTTATCTAAATTATTAAGAAAATTTTTCATCTAAATTTTGTCAAATCTTTTTTATTTAAATTAATTATGTCAATATTTTATTATGATTCATTAATTTTTACATCACTAATTAAAACATATTAAATTTTTATAACAAAAATATTTAAAAAAAAAAAACCCATTATCCCCCACCCAACCCTCACAATCAGAATCTGCTCTGTCACCCTCGTCCCTCATCTCACACCAGTCAAAACCACCCACCTCCTCCCCTGACCCCTCACCTCAGCCTCATGCAACGGCGACGCCCTCACCAGTCGCCTCAGCCTCGCCTCTCCCTCCCTCGGTTTCACGATTTCAGTCACTTCTCGCCCTCACCTCACCTCCTTCAGCTTTCACAAATCAGTCACCCACACCTCGCGTCGGTTGCCGTCGCACCCTCACCTCCTTTCCTTTCGGGCTCGGCATTCACAAATGATTTCATACGGTCTCAGTCCTCATCTCACTCAGTTTCCCCCCTTCGTGACCTCACGCCACTAGCCGCCAACGCCAGGGCCAGATCTGAGCCGCTGGCACCACCCGAGGTTGTGAGCCTGTGACAGGCTGACAGCCCACGCCACCCTCGCCATCATGCACGTAGCACGCCCATCCGATGAGTGATGACTGATCTAGAATGTAGATCGACTGTGAGTCTGTGATGAATTGATGAATGATGATTGATGTTTTGAACTTTTGATTCTTTTGAATTTGATGCTTGCTTGTGTGACTTAGCGTGCTGTTTGTAGTTGGGGAATCTGGCCACTGCTTGTCTTCTGTTTTGTGTCCTTGATTCTTTTCAATTCGACTGAATTCCTTTTTTTTTTTAATTTTATCTGAAAGGTAACGGTGGATAGCGGCGATAACGGGCCGCTATCGCCGCTATCCTCCGTTACGGCGTTTTATAGCGGCCGTTATTGGCCGCAACGGGTGTGATCCGTACTCACACCCGTTATTAAGGAAATAGCGGTAGCGGCCACCGCTGTTACCGCGAGATAGCGGCTGCTATTTGAAACCCAGCTTGCAGCATGTATTAACAAAATATATCTTTAAAAAAATGCATTGAACAGGAAGCAACATAATAAGGAAAATTCATTAAGAAAAATCATAATGAGAAATAACAGAAACTCTGCTAATGAAAGACAGCTAACATAGAAAGAGAGAATAAATATGAAGAAAGAAGCTCCCGAGTTGAATAAGAGTCCAACTCATTCAAAAAATATAGAGCAAAGATCGACTCAGTGGGAAACCAATTTAAACTCTCCTGTTAGAGAAAAGGTATATAGAGAAGCAAATACATATAGAAGTAAACCATTTTTAACGTAATTAATACATGTAAAAGTACATAGAGAAGAAAATCTTAATAGCATGTTGAGAATACTAACAAAGAAAAAGAAAACTAGGAAATAAATACATAGCAAACATAAAAAAAAAAGGGGGCTCTAGCATTCATGCCATTTCAACATTCTCATAGTCAAAAACCAAATTAATATTTAAATGGGTATTGTTGACTTACTCTGAATCAGTTTCTTCATCTAGCATTTGAAATAGATTATCTTCTATTTGTTCATCAATGATGGAAACCTACAAACGATCCCATAAACACAAGAATTCAAACTAAAACAAAAATAAAACAAAATAGGGATGAGACATTAGCAACTGGAAATATAAAAATGGGGAAACACATGACTTCACTACTCACAGGGTCCTTCTCAATGAGATGTCGCAGTGTGGAGACAGCAAGGTGCCTTAATGTAGGCTGTTTCAAAGAAAACCTGCTTTTAAGAGCTGATTGGACACAAACCTCAATTATTTCCTTGAGAACTATCAAAGTAAAGAGGAAAGAACCTGTCTTGATGACAGAGTTAGCAAAAGAGTTTGGACATGGGAGTGCACTGAAGCAGCATGCGGAGCAAAAAGAACAAGCTGTTGTGTAAAACGAACGCTCCTGAAAGATTGATAGCCTATTAATTATCATCCATTACAAAAGAACATTAAAATTCTACCAAATGTCTAAATCAAACCAAGCACTGGTGGTACAGTAGAAAAACTGAAAGAGCAAACATAGAAACAGGAAAAATTTCGGAACATACTCAAGTAGTGTAGCCGTTTCTTGTGAGGAACTAATCTCTGCAACAACAGACTGCAAAAAAAAAAATCATCATATATTCATCGTAAGTTTGAGATAGAATGGAGGAATGAAATTATGTACTGATACAATTCAAGCATACGGTAGCCCAACAAAATGCAGTCCTATAAAAGGGGAATTTCAAAGATGAAATTACCTTGCAGCGTGAAAAGAAAATGCTGCCAGGGGCAAGCTCAGGACCAAGAACGGCAACAATTGCATTTATAAGGCGTCCCACACCTTGTTGGAGGTCAAGCCTTCCATTCTCCTCAGACAACAAAATCTCCAAAGCAAGGCCAAGTGTTGCCTACAAATTAAGAAGGAAAGCTGAGAATGTGGGAAGAGCGAGAGAACTTTGTGAATCAATGAAAATATCAGCCTAGACCCTACAGCTAATCATCCAACTTTAAACCAATTAGCAGTAGATGGAGAAAACAAATCTGAATATAAGGCCATAACAGACTTAAATTTACCCGATTTGGGATAACACAATACACCCCTTCATGTCTAGCCTGATACTAAAAACTGAAACAAATGGATTTAACAAGTGTAGAAAAAATAAAGGGCAATAAACAACCTAATACAAGTAAGTACACATCTTGCCAGTGACAGTTAACCTTTTCTTTAGCAATTAGTCAATTGCTCTGCTACTTTTTCCTAGCAAGTCAAAAAAATTTTCTGTGATTAAATTTTCCAGTGAGATGCATTGTGTTAACTCCAAGAGACTAGCTTTGAAGAAATTTCATTCCTTCAGTTAAAACTTATGTAAAAAAATAGTTAAGAGGTTTCCATACACCTAGGCCTTCAAGAAATATTACCACACCTAACTTTAAGATACCTCCTAAACTAATAGGTAGAAGGCAGTCCAAACCACACAAGCTCCTATCAATATCTGCTTTTTTGGAGTCACTCAAGAATCAAGAGTCATGAATTTGATTACCTGGACATGAGATACAAAGGACAAGCCGGCAGCATCAATGGTCAAAAGAAGTCCATGCAAAGACCAGATCTGTAAGGCAGGGATTGCACTTTTAGCCAGCAAAGAAATTGAGCTTACTGTTGTAGGCACCAAAGTTGAAAGTGCCATCCCTCCAGCACTGCAACAAAGATAAGAAATTGATGAAGAGTATAAATCCCACTTTATTTAAGATATTGCAAACTACCACAAACCATCATTGAAGATAACCAAAAATTGTAAAATAAGATTAACAAGCATCTAACATGGTATTGAATTTAAAATTCAGAACGGAAAACACTGAAATGAGCAATACCCATGGGATATTAATAAAGGAAATCACTTCAAACAAGAAATGAAAACTAATCAGTTTTTAACAAACTAAACCACAGATAATGTAGCTCGTTAAATGGTTTTACTACCGGAAAAACACTTTCTGAACTATTATACAAAAATCAGATCACTAACTCTCACAATATAGGTAGCAACACAATTGACAAAGCTAAGCCTTGAGTCTTGTTTTAGGAATCCATTAAACACCATCACCACATGCAAAGATTTTCAGCAATGCATTGTAATACCTTCATGCGCAACAAATGCAGTGATTGACAATCAATCGTAAACCCTTAATTTGGATTCAATAGGAACCTTAAATTAATTACTGCCATTTGATAAAAATGAATTTAGGCTGTAACCAAAAAAAAATGAAGTTAGGCCATACAATGCTGAGCCACTAGACTAACCAAATTGACAAGTAATCAAGCAATTTAGGATGATTAAATTTAATGACTAATGAAAGTTTTACAACAAAAACAGTTTAAAACCAGTAGTAGGGACACAATTGAACAAAATGTTGAAAAGACAGTTTATTTATTTTAGGAAAGTTTATTATCATCCCAAATTGTCCGGGATTTAATTTTATTTCCCTTATTCTGTTTTATTATATTTATTTTCCTGATTCTGTTTTATTGGTAGTTTCCTATTTTATGGGGTTTGACTCTTGTTCTCTCAATTGTATATATTTGGTTATTATGCCATAAGAAGGACAAGATTAGATTTCTATCCAATTTTTACACAAAAAAAAATTAACGAACTGTATAAAAACAATGAACATAGTCCTAGAACATTGCTGGAGCAGAGATAAAATAATAATGGGGCCAAAAGAGGGATTAAAAAAAATTGAAATCTAGAGTTACTACCAACCCAATCTGACAAATCAAGCCTAGACCTAAAAGTTTGCCAACCCTCAGAGTCAAGTCACATTCAACCCTCCGTGCATGAGTTTGGATTATCCAGATCATATTTTGTAATCTCATGACTTCCTAGAAGACCGTAAAAAAAAAAAAAAAAAAAAAACCCTGCAGTTAAAAAGAACGGGACTCAATTTGATACAGAATTTTAAATTTTACAATCTTTAAATTAGAGCCATGGACTCCTTCAGAATTTCAATGAGTCCACCACCCTGTGCCCACTTCTGTTAAAAATGTATTTTGTGGATAATAAATTTGATATTAAACAAATTAACCTTATACCTATTCAGCTAGAAGTAAACAACCCACTTTTCAGCAAAAGAACTCAAGACACAAAAACACTCATTTGCAATCAAATTGATACTAAGCGTATGAACATAGTGATCGAGACAAAATTCTACAAGGAACAGATACAAAGAACAAAGGCAAAAGGTTTTGATATTTCACCTGTGATGAATACATCCAAGGGAAAGTGCGATTGAGCCAGCATAATTTGAATCTGTTATACCATTTAGCTCTCCAAGCAACATTCGAGTCTGCATGTCAACAAAAATAAATCAATCAACTGCTTAGTTACTTCCATCCTCTTACTACATTCGAGTCAAACCAAAAGGCTACTTAATCAAATTAGATTGGACAATTTAAAGAGTCCTACAATTTTGGCAACTGTGAGCATTAGGTGTCACTAATATCAAAAGATTTTCTCAGTGGCCAAAAGAAAACTCAAATGCATTATTCTCAGTATCTCAGGGGCCTCATTTTAACACAAGAATACAGCAAAACGTGGCATGAATAGAACAATAGAAAACTGACCATCCTGGCTGTAAAGATATCATTTCCAAGGCGAGCTAAAAGACCAAGACCCTCTGATGCTGCCCTACGTTGTGATGCACAAATGTCCCCCTCGATTAGTATACCCTATCAAATCAAAAAAAGGAACAACGAAATGGAACTAATGCTCAACAATGCAATAAAAACCAGTATTTCTGATAAGAGATTTGTACCTTAAGAATAGCTTGAGCCAAATTTAATATCTCTAACTCTAATGATTGCGGACGTAAGGCGAGCAGAGCCTGAGGTTGGTTAATATGTTGAAGGTTATATCCCAAACAATTTTTTTTTTACACTTAACATACAAGAATAGCAAGCACCTTCAACCCAGCAAGTAACCCCACACATATATTGGTTATGCTTGCAGCATGCCATGGTTGTTTTTTCCCAGCTTTTAGACACTGCTCCATCATTCCAAGAAGTGACAGCATACCACCACTATTCTGCCATTTCACAGACCAACTTACATTAAAAAAATTTGCAAAACCAGAGTTTTAAGTGAAACAAATAAAATAAAACACCTGGTATATTTTTAACTGAAACAAAGAAAAGTAAACATGAAACAACATAGTATAAATCTTACCTGAGCAGCAAATATGATTCCAAAGCAGAGAAGCATTTGATTCACCAACATCTTGTTTATAGTCTCCGGCTACCCAAAAATTAAATTAAATTAAAAAAAAAAAGAAAATATTAGCAGGTATAAAATCAATGGTGATGGAGAAAAAAATGTACACCATCTTAATTGAAGCAAAAGTAAAAGATTACTCTGAAAACAAAAAATTGCATGTACATAAGCATCATTCATCAGTTATATTCAAAATGAGTCATACAGGTTGCATAATTAAGAAAGAGATTTTTTTTTTCTGCTGCATAGTTTGAAAATTAAAGCAGGGAGGGGAGATTTGAGAGTGTGCAGATTTTCAATGCAAAAGAAAGTCTGAAGGACTACTAATTTCTTTTGAAGCTCAAGCTATGGGGTGCTGTTTTCAGCTTACTTCCAAGTCCAGCCATTCTATTAATTAAAGAGCATTCCCATAAAAGTTCAACGAGTATCAGTGGATGTTATAATTGAGACGCCCAAAAAGAAGAATTAGTGAAGAGGTCAAAAATAAGGTATCATACAAGGTGGAGAACCAGTATGCTCTGAAGCTTGCAAACCATACTAGATGTATGAGATAAGAAGATTTACCATGTGAATCACAAACAGAAGATTGTAGCAGATGTAAACAAAAGGTACAGAGGAATGCATTATACATAGCATACTTTCTATGCTCCTATCAAAATGATCTCAGCACTCACTCCAGCCCTCCCCAATTAACAAAGATGAGGCATGAAAAAATAACTAATTACCTGAGGAAAACTTGACAAATCATTATCCCATACACAAGGCATTAGCCCATCTTTTCCACCTTGAAAAGCACGAAGTTCATCTTCGAACCAGTCCCTGAGAAAAGACAATCAACAAGGAGGAAAACTCTTAAATTTTCTAATTGAAGAAATAAATTCAACTCAAAAAAATGCTAAAGGTAAAAATAGATACAAAATTACATGTTCTCAAGCTAGCTAAAACGTTGAAAGAATGTGAAGAAGCTTAAACAACAGATACCAAATTCTGAAAGAGTTTGAGAAAAAAAATATATCACAAAAAGAAAAAAATTCAGACACCTGCCAGGGATCCAAGGGCCCAACCATGCATCTCTTTTGTCTAACAGGAACCTCAAGCATGAGCTTTCCTCACATCCAGAAGCATTTCTTTGTCATGTAACAAAATGAAGGAACAAACAGCCAAATCAATCACTCATCTTTTCAACAGAAGAAGATATCCAAATTTTCATCATTTCAAAAAGAAAGAGTGAAAAGATGGATGGGGTGAAAATAAGTAACAAGACATGAGAGTTGAGTGATAATTACCGATAGGGAATTGTGCATAGTTGAATAATCCGAGAATGGTCACTCTTATAGGCCGTAGGATCAGGAAGTGATTGATAGGCCATTAATGTCCTGATGATGAATATGTCCATTGCAGGCTTAATATTTGGTTGTTCTTTGGCTTCCAACAGAGAGATATAGGACAAAGCCCTGTGTTGCAATGCATATTAATTTTTTATATGCGTAGTTGTGTGATAGAACTTCAATTTCATACTCTAATAAAACATTATACCAGAATGAGATGAAAGTGAAGATGAGGGATTTGTTGGACAAAAGGTAACATATTAGGCCATACCTATTGAGATATAGCATCACTGGTTGAAGTAAAATCCCACTAATTGTCAAATTGGACGAAACAAAGCATCGTACAAATGATGTAAGTGCATCAATTGCGGCAGAGCACACACTAGAAAAGGGGAGAAAAAGATAATAACCAATTGTGCATTAAGTTATCCATAGAAAAAACCATAATAATATACAGCTATAATAATAGTTAATGAATACACTTTTCATTCAAAAAGAAACAGAAAACAGAAAGGAAAAAGTCAGTGAACCCTGTACAAATGACATGATGGAATGAATTAAATTCAGCTTATTTAGGATAAAAGAGGTGATGGAACGGCAAAAAAAATATTCATCACCCTGCCACGTTGGCCCAAGTTTTTTATTTTTTCTTCTTTCTTATGTCCCAGGAAGGCTGCTAAAGACGAGCCTAACAGCAAGCAATGAGCCCAAATATAAGGGTGAATGAAACCAAAACAAGAAGTAAAATCTCAAAAGCTCAAAGGAGAACGTAAGGAAGGGCTAGTGTTGGGCGGGATGGCAAAGTTCCAAGAATTCCAAGTCCTAGGTAAGTGTCCAAACCTAATAGTATCAAGATCTTAAAACTGGTGATACCTTTGTTAGATTAATCTGGAAAAGGAAAAGGTAAGAAAGACTTTACAGCGAATCTAACCTAACCCTGACTAACTGGAGGACGTGATATACCACTATGTCTATGCTCACATTTCAAAGCCTATAGCACTCTTAGATAAGTCCTATTGTGATACTGTTAACAATCAGGATGGCTAGAGTTTCTCCCAATTTCAAGACCTGTTTTCTTCTTGAATATCAAACCTCGCAACTTATGGTTTTATTTTTTTTTTAATTTTTCACATTTTTGTAGGCATTTGAATATTAAAAATAACCAAATGAAGTATAAAATAAAATATATTAGGGCAACCTAATGAAATTTGTTGCAACGAAAACATATCAGTACTATAGTATGAGTATTATTTTATCTGATGATAGTATGACAAGCTACCATAGTAAAATCTATTGTAGCATCAAACTAATGGGAGTAATACAGGATAAAAGCCATGACAGACAGCTCAAGCATAAGGGTCCCAACTAATCATAGCAAATTAATAAGCCAGCATAGAACAACACACTTATCCCACTGGCTTACCAAATCCTAGATTGTAGATCTCCACTTTGTCTAATTGCATCTTCAGGGTTGCCACTGAAAAGGTCAGCCCACAGGGAAAGAATATCAAAGACCTCATCCTCAAGCTCCTGCATGCGTCAAAAATAGCTTCATAAGACACTAATAATGATTAGAGAAAATGACCAACATATAGTTATCCAGGAAACAAAGGAAAGCAAGGAAAAGAGAATGACCATCATAGAAATAAATCTATACCTCCTTTGGCATCGAAGATAGTAATGATGATAAGAGTAACCACCCAGCTTCTTCTTCCACCATGGCAGTAACAGCATTTCTACTAGATTCTGTCAGCAATTTCTTTGAAACTTCAAGAACTGACTTGGGCAATCTAGGGACAATAACATTTAAATTTACTTCCCAGTTAATTTATCCAAAAGAGTGGGAGCCAAACTACGATGTCAGTAGATTTTTTTTTTAATGCCTTAAGAAGCATAACTTGACAATTTAGGAAAACATAGAAAGTATACTGTCATAAAAGAAAATTACCTGGCTGGATAACCAAGAGGTAAGTTTCGTGAAATGGAAACTATAGCAGCCAAAACTGTTGCTTGCCCATGCAAAGAATCAAGCTCAACTTGCAAATTGCTTCCCTGAACACAATGGACTAAAATAATAAAATACATTTTAAAATGATCCAGGAAAAGAACTTGAGATATTTGAAAAACAGAAAAGAAAATAAAAAACTGAAATAACACTATAGCCCCATTCAGATGGGCGATCCATGCAGCTCCCACTACGCTGGCACCCTTAAACAAGGCTTTAGCCTTACTGACCACCCTATCCAAATGAGCTATGCATCATAAAGAAATCAATAATGAGCAAATGGAGAAACAGAAAAAAAATGGAAGAACAAAGAATAAATATTTATTAAAACTGGTAGTTTAGAATAAATATTTTATTAAAACTAGTAGTTTCTCATTACTTGGAGGATAGCATCACCCCCCACATTTCTTAAGAATAAAATGTCCTATCATTAAACGAAAGGGCATTAAGAAAATAACTTAGAAAGAGTTGCAGAATGGGAAGAGGAAAACACTCCTCTTTTCCCATAGAAATGACCAATTTACACATTACTCACCTAAAATATAATTTGTAATAGACATGGTATTTATCACCATTTTTTTGTATTTTTCATCAACAAAAGTTTTTAAGCATTGGGCAAATGTTTTCCTTCCCCTCTCTAACACGAAGGTGACTTGCAACTTAGATTAGTTAAAACCACCAAGAGCAAGACTTTTCTCTTGTTGCTTAATTAAAGAAAAAGAACTGCAGAGACAAATAGAAAAGGATGAGTGAGGAAAGAGGAACATGAGAAAGATGGAACTCAAGAAGCTTAGAGCTGGCTTACAAGTTTCTTTTAACAATTGAACCCTGTATAAGCTTTATTAGCAACAAGAAATAGGGATAATTTTTCTCCTCAAAAGTTGGGGGCATTTTCTTATCTTCATACATTATGCACAATAACAGCCAGTAATAACTAAGAGAAATAGTACAAGAAATAAAAGCAAAAAAGCACACAAGCATGCTATCCTGCTCTGATATATTGATGTGTTATCATGGTCCTAAAACCATGCAGCAACCTTATTCGTTGTAATCAATGTAGGTCACACTTTCAAAAACAAAGAAGGATGTTAAATTATTTGACTTCCAGTTTTTGTTCTTTTCAGTTGCAATTATCAGCAAGATTCAACAACAAAATGCTAATCCTAATCAATGCCATGTAAACCTTCAACCAAAAGAGAACCACATAGCTAACAGACACCAACACAACTGATATCTGAAGAATCTTAAAAGTTAGAAAATGCCTGGTTATATATGGCAGATCAGATGTCAATCCCTCCTAATGAATAGAAATTTTTAGTTTTCAAAATGGAAATATATGACAGGAAGATAGCTTGTGTTTGAAGTTAGAAGATGAGATAACACATGTTTATTAAATACCAGTCAGGGCACATTACACTGCATAAAATATGAGATTCTTGTTACAAATTTACATCCTCTACGGGAACTGGTTAGCAAAATACTAGGGAGAAATTTCACAATCTCCAAAACTAGGTTATTGATATATGATCATTTTAGATGTAGAAACACTGCATGCAACAACGAGAAGTGAATGACGATCTATGAAGCAGAACAATATCATGCTATGGTAAATTGATCATTCTAGCCATACTGATGGACAAAGTTCTATGTATGATAACATGTCATGAAACCCTGACAGTTCCATTTATCCAGTACATAGACCCTTGACATTTGATATAATGTATGTGCGTGTATATATAAACTACACATCATGATCCCTGGCTATTGATGTCAAAACAATTTATAATGGCATGCCTATAGCTAAATGCACTTAAAGCATAGAAGTCTTGCACATAAGAATGAGATTCACTACTACGGCTTAAAATATTATTCATCTGAAAAAGTTGGGAGACAAAATTAGGGAGAGATCTTTTTAATTTTATCACACTATTATAAGAGCATTAGCCTCTGCTTGTAGCAGAAGAAAGCACAAAAATAGGAAAAAAAATTAATTACTATTCCTAAAAAATCTCATAGCATTTATTTTTTTCTAAATTCAAATTTTGCTAACTAAAATAAAAGAAAATATAACTGCAGAAAATAAGGAAACCAGGATTGGGCAACCAAATCGGGATTTCTCTCTTTTCCACAGTCCCTCTCAAGCTGACTTGCAGATATCCTCCATGGCCAGCTTGGTAACTCATCATCATCAAAGCCTTTATCCCAATGTTGGGGTAGGCTATATGAACCAATATATGACCTCATGCTAAGTTGTCAGCGTCAATCCTCCTTTCCACTCATCCCTATCCAAAGTAATGTGGACATTTGCGGACATTTGCGGATATACGCAGCATTAGCATTTCTGCTACACTCATCTTCTATGCATGCAGTCTTTTAGTTGCCCAACATTAACCACCATAAAGCAATGTTGGTCTAACAACTATACTGTAAAACTTGTCTTTCAACCATACAGGAATTCCTTTGTCACACAACACCCCTATAGCGCTTCTCTACTTACTCCAACCAGCCTGTATCCTATGGGTCACATTACCATCAATCTCTCCATCCCTTTGGACAATCGACCCCAAATATCTAAAATGATCCTGCTTAGGGATTGCCACTCCATCTAGCATCACTATGTTTCTGTCATCCTCTTTGTTTGAATTGAATTTACATTCCATGTATTCAGTCTTTACTCTACTTACTCTAAATCCTCTTGATTCCAACGTCTGTCTCCCTAGCTCTAACTTCACATTAACCTCCGCCCTAGTCTCAACACTCAATACAATATCATCTGCAACATCATACACCAAGGTACATTATCCTGGATAGATTTTGTCAACTCATCCGTTACTGTAGTGAACAAAAATAGGCTTAACGCCAACCCTTAATGTAGTCCCACTGTGATAGAAAATTCACTTGTTTGCCCTCCACACGTCCCCACTTGTTTTTCCTTCTCCATACATGTCCTTAATTATTTCAATATATTTAACGGGAACACTTTTCTTCATAAAAGACCACCATAACACCTCCCTAGGTACTTTATCATATGCTTTCTCCAAATCTATGAAGACCGTATGAACATCTTCACCTTGTACTCGAGAACACTCCACAAGTTGTCTAAGTAAGTGTATCGCTTCCATAGTTGACTGGCCAAGCATAAAACCAAATTGATACTCCGATATCTCTACAGTTTTCCTTAATCTTCATTCTATCACTCTTTCTCATTATTTCATCATGTGACTCATTAGTTTTATGCCTCGATAGTTGGAGCAACTTTGAATATCCCCCTTGTTCTTATAGAGAATAACCAATGCACTCTTTCTCCATTCCTCAAGCATCTTATTAGTGCACCAAATCTTATTGAAAAGATTTGTCAACCACCTAACGCCTACCTCTCTAAAGTAACACCGTTGTTAAAACATCAACTACTTGGTTGATCATTCGAATATATGGCATACAAATCATTCCACCACCAATCTTTTCTTTAGTTAAGTGCTTTTCAACCTCCACATGCTTTGTCAGTTTACAAAGAACTGGGTTGTGAGCAATTGCTTGTAGCATTACTGTCATAATAGACCTTGATCAGTGAGGGAGTAGAAACTTTCAATTCTTTTAGCATCCGTCTTATCCACAAGACTTCACAAATTCCATGAGCAATTGACCAAATCTCAGCTTCTGCATTACTCCTACCAACCACATTCTGTTTTTTATTCTTTGAGGTCACAAGATTTCCACCTACAAAGGTGCAATATCTTGATGTTGATCTTCTATCCACAATATTCCCTCCCCAACTACATTCGTATAAACCTCTATCTGTAGGTGATAATGATTCCTAAAGTCTAGTCCTTTACCAAGTATTCCCTTTAGGTATCTAAGAATTCAATAGACAGCTTCTAAGAGCTTTGACCCTGAGGATTGCATAAACCGACTCACCATATTCACAGCAAAGGCTATGTTAGGTCGCGTATGTAATAAATAGATTAGCCTACCAACAAATCTCTGGTAGTGCTCCTTGTTCAACACATCCTTTACTTCAGCTGGTTATAGTTTCACATTGGGTTGAATAGGAGTCTAGGCAGCTTTATAACCAAGCAATCTTGTCTCACTAAGAAAGTCAAGAACATACTTGCAATTATTCACAAAAATTCCTTGCTCAAATCTTGCAAACTCCATTCCAAGGAAGTACTTTAGAGCCCCCAAATCTTTCATTTCATATTCTCTTGCTAGTTTGTTCTTCAAAGCCTGATTTTGGCAATATCATCCCCTATCAATACTATACATCCACACATACACAATTAGAACAACAATCTTACTAGTTCCAGAGTGTTTGTAGAGCATTGTGTAGTTAGCTTGACTCTAAGAATAACCATAGCTATTTACAGCTCTTCTAAACCTTTCAAACCAAGCTTTTAGAGACTATTTAAGGCCATAAAAGGGTTTATTTTAATCTACATAACTTGTTCACTCCCAAGTCCTCTTCAAAGCCAAGTGGAAGATCCATAAAAACTTCCTCTTCCAAAACTCCATTCAAGAAGGCATTTCTTATATCCAGTTGATGTAATGGCCAGTTATAGCTCACGGCTAAGGAAAGAAGGACCCATATAAGTTTACCTTGGCAACTGGAGCGAATGTTTCCTAATAGTCTATCTCAAAGGTTTGAGTAAACTCCTTTGCCACAAGCCTTGCCTTGTACCTCTCAATACTTCCATCAGCCTTACATTTCACAGTAATACCCACTATAGTCTTGGTAAGTCAACAATTTCTCAAGTTACATTATTTTTTTAAGAGCATTCATGTCCTCCTTAACTGCTAACTTCCATTCCAGGTTACCAAGTGCTTATTGAATTATTCTAGGCACAAACAGATCAGAGATTTCTAAAATAAAGGCTTTCTGCTTATTGGACAACTTTTGATAGGACAAGTATTTTGCTATAGGATGACTAGTAAAGCATCTTAGTCCTTTTCTAGTGGCAATAAGATCTAAATCAGACAGATCAAGAAACGATGACTCAATTGAAGATGTAGGACCATGTTTAGAAATAACCTAAGTATTTGAAGGACCTTCCCTCGAATTCTGAGATTGGCTAGTAGCTGGAGGAATAGATGGATATATAGTATTTTATGAGACCTCTTGGTATAAACCACCAGCTCAGAATTTGGATTCAATTGATCCTTTTATAGTAATTCTCTCCCTCTTTTAGATACATCAATGCTTGGCATACGTTGACTAAGAGTTTCCTTACTTCCATTATTTTGAATATTAATTTCTAGGTCTTGTTTATCAGAGTGAATCAATGACAAAATCAGTTTTGGTAATAGTTGAGATACTTGCCAAAAATTATCTTCTTCTACATCATTCTCCCCTTGAAGATGATTTTTGCTGAAAAAAGGTTGTTTTTCCATGTAAGACACATCCATACTCGTATGAATTTTCTTTGTAGCAGGATTAAAACACTTATACCCCTTTCTATTAGGAGCGTAACCAATAAAAACACATTTTTCAACTTTGGGATCCAATTTTGATTGAAAAATATGAGAAATGTAGACAAAACAAGTACATCCAAAAACCTTTAAAGGTCTATATGAGTATAGCCGCACTATTGGAAAAAATTGCTTGAGACAATTTAATGGGGTTTCAAAGTTTAGAACACGAGTAGGCCTTCTATTTATTAAGTAAGATACCGTTAAAACTGCTTTTTCCCAAAGATATTTTGCAACATTCATTGAAAACATGATAACCCTAGCAACATTAAGTATATGTCTACTATTTCGTTTGACTATTCCATTTTGTTGATGAGTTTCATGACATATGGATTGAAGAAAAAAGCCTATCCTTCAAAAAATTTCCCAAATATTGATTGAAAAACTCTTTGCCATTGTCTGAACAAAAAACACAAATTTTGGTTTTGAACTGTGTTTCAATCATATTGTCAAAACTCCTGAAAAATTCACTTCAGATTTTTTGCTCATAAGATAAATCCAGCACAGTCTACCATGATCATCAATACAAGTCACAAACCAAACTTTTACTGGTCACAGTAGTGACCTTAGAAGGTCCTCAAAAACCATTGTGAATCAAATAAAACAATTTTGAAGGATGATAGGGTTTTGAACAAATTTAACTGTATGGTCTTTTGATAAATGACAAATTTCACACTGAAGCATAGAACAATCCAAACCTTTAAACAAAGTAGGAAATAAGTTTTTTACATAAGAGGAACTAGGATGTCCTACTCTAAAGTACAATAGCATTATTTGTTCTAAAAGAGAATTTGAACTAGTACTACTGTAGCCTTTAGCTATTTTATTATCGAAGGAGTGTTCATCAAAATAGTTGAAGTCCATTTGTCTCCCTAGCATTGCCAATTATCATCCCCGAGGACTAATCCTAAAAAACACAATAGGAATCAAAGAAAGTGAACAATTAGAATTTTTGAAAAGTCTGCTCACAGATAAGAGATTGCAAGCAAGTTTAGGAACATGGAGTACAGACTTAATACCTATATTTTTAGAAAGTTTAATAAGAGTTTTGTCAGCAATAGGAGAAAAACAACCATCAGCAATTCGAATTTTTTCATGACCCAAACAAGGGGAATATGAATGAAACAAATTAGACAAACTAGTGACAAACTAGTCAAATGATTAGATGCTCCTGAATCAAAGATCCAGGGAGAGAAATTAAAGCCAGTAGATAGAGCAATAGAATTTCTACCTATATGGGCCACTAAACAATTAGAAGTACCGGTAGTGTAATTGGGCTCCAGTAGCTTCAGAAGTTGATCAATTTGCTTTTTGCTAAAGAGACCCAACAGAGCTTCATTGCTAGTAGGTTGTTGTCGTTTATGCTTCTGCTTGTAGTTGTTTTGTTTTCCATGAATTTGCCAACAAGTTTCCCGAGTGTGGCATGGTTTATTACAATAGTCACACCATAGCCAAGGCTTCTCATCATTCTTATGGGATTTAGAACTATTTTGACCTCCAGCATGAGCCTTAGCAACAACCAAGGCTGAGTTCTTTATCATGCACTTGGATCAACATGCTTTTTACCAAGCATGACAAACGTTCGGCTTTCCTCACAACGCACCCCAAGAAAAACCTCGTTAATGGAAGAGATGGGATTCCTTCCAACAATTCTTCCTTGAACCTCGTCAAACTCCACGTTAAGGCAAACAAGAAACTTGAAGACACGATTGGCATCGACAATTGTCCGATAGTGATTGCAATCATTGGGACACTTCCACTCGTAAAGTCATAATTGTTGAAGAGATCCAAGTCTTGCCATAAACGTTTAAGAGAATTGAAATACTTTGTGAATGTATCATTACCTATGCAAATGTCACCGAGTTTCAAGGTGAGTACATAGACTTAAGATTGATTACCCAAATCAACGTACATTTGGGTAACATTATCCAAAGTTCTTTAAAAATAAAGTAATACTGGTTGAAACTAATATCCTCTTCCATTGAATTCACAAACCACGTCAAAACCATGGAACTCTCGGCATCCCAAGTTGCATGTGACGTATTCGTACTGGTTGGTTCCCGAGTATCTTTGGCCAGGTAACCAATTTATCTCACCCTCTGATATACAAATGAACAAATTGAGACCAGCATAAAAAATTATCACCATTGAGACGAATGGCTGTAATTTGGACTGGGTGCTATTCAATGCTAGAGGAAACATGAGAGTGGGCTATGATAGGAGTATGGATTATGAGAGTTGAAACAAGGGTGGAATCTAACAAATTTTCTGACATGGTGGTGTTGGGACACGGCGACGCAAAGGGACAACCTTGGGTGATGAGCAACGACAACGAGAAAGAAGTTGTTTAGGGTTTTACAAGAATCAAAAAACTCCCCACTTTAATACTATAAAAGTTGGGAGAGAAAATTAGGGAGAGAACTTTATAATTTTATCACACACTATTTACAAGAGAAATAGCCTTTCCTCATAGCAGTTGAGAGCATAAAAAATAGGAAATAGAATAAGAACACTAATTACAATTCCTAAAAAATTTCATAACTTTAATTTCTTTCTAGATTTCCTAAGGAAAAGATAACTGCAGAAAACAAGGAAAACAAGCGTGGGTAATCAAATCTGGATTTCCCTCTTTTCCACAAATTGAATGGAGTAACATATGCTTCTAAGGTCAAATGTCTAAACATCAACAACTATAATGCAAGACCAAACTGTCCTATGCACATTTGCACAGATGTGAATGTAAGTGGGTGTTTGTAGTCACTTCAGAATGAGTATAAACACCAAAAATGAGAACACAAAAGAAAATGCTCACATTTGTTATTGGTAAGATTATGAAATTAGGATAATTTGATACAACATTACTGATTAAACCAAAAGGAAAAATTTTACTGACCTCCATAAACTTAAGCTAGACCTGGCTGTTCGTGTATATAATTTCTGTTCGAGTTATGTAAAACCATGTTCTTGTCATGTAAAATACAAAAATTTCAAGCCAAAATTCGTACCGACACGCCAAACACAGAAGCTTTTTCTTAACTTTTACCATATTCATAAACAATTTTTACCAAAATTTACCCGTGTCACCTTTGTGTCTATTACTAATGTCATTTTTGTGTCATGGCACAAAGTCATGTCTAGGATTTCCGGTCTTAATCAAATCAAGAAAGATCCTAGATTGAACAAGGGAAACATAATAAATGGGGAAAATTATGCTTTATTTCTCGTGGTTTAGGCAGAGCTCAATGGTTTCAAAAGTGGCACAGAACTCATTTTTAGAGGCGTAAAATGGACACAAGTTCACGGATTGATCCGTTAGGTCTACGGACTTTTATAGGACAAGACATGTAATTTGGTGGCACGTTTAAAAAAGGCCTAAACGAATTTGGTCCAAGGGATCGCAATCCATGCAAACCTGTCCGTGCCAATACAAACCAGTCCACAGATCATATCCAAATTAAAATCACCCAACCTCACCCCATACCCAAATTAATTATTCAACCCATTCCCAAATTAATTACTCAAAGGCCCATACCCAAAGTCCGAACCCAATTGGCCAATTACCCTTAACCCGTTCGGCCTTTCCCTCCAAAATTAATTACACCCAACCAGAGCCCTCCCTCCCTGCCTCTCAAGTCAGCAGTCGCCCAGTAGAAATGAAATAGAAGGGCTAGAAGTTTGAGGGGAAAGAAAGATGAGTGTGTTCGAAGGGGATAGTTGGGGATGAAAAGCTCAATAGATGTTGTTATTGAAGAGGTTGATGGGTCATCTTGGTAGAAGCTCTCTTCCCGCAAATACACTTGTCTTATTCACCAGCTTGAGGGGGAGTGTGGGAAACCATGTGTTACTTTAGGAAAATAAATATTTCCTAGAATTAGGTGTAGATATTTGGTTGTAATTGTGTATTTATTGAGATCCCATAAGTTTAGGGATCTCAGTTGGCATTAGGAGTAGTTTCCTAATTTAGTGCTAGAGCCTTGTGTATATTAACAAACGTACTATTCAATAAACAACAATTCAAACCCTAAACTGTGATATATTTGATAAACAACTAAATCACGAGGTAAAACAAAACATTTCAAACCATAGGGATTAAAATTATTTTCAGTGATAGCAACATAATACAAATGAACACCAACAGCCCAACAGTAGATGCTTTGATGCCAAAATACTAAAATTACCTTTTCAAAGGAAACACTTTCCCCTAAAGCAGTCAGTGTGGTCATTCCGTAAGATATCAAACTTAGTCAACTTGTGTAAAATTATAACAAAACAAATGTCTGATAAATGAATAAGAGGTAAAACAAAACATTTCAAACCACAGGGATTACAATGATTTTCAGTGAATAGGAGCAAAATACAAATGAACAACAACAGCCCAAAAATAGATGCATTGATGACAAAATACTAAAATTACCTTTCCGAAGAAAACACTTTCCCTTAAAGCATTTAGTGTGGTCACTCCATAAGATATCAAACCACCAACACAAGTGGGATCAACCTCAGCCAATGTACGCAGTGTCAAAGCAGCCTCAACACGTACCTATCCATAAATTTCCAAAATAATATATGATATGATGCTGATACAGTACATTGTAAAAATGACAAGCAGAAGGTTAGAACAAGATGCTAAATTTTTCAAATAGAATTTAGTTTCCCATGCATATATCTAATGCCAAAGTCAAAATCACTTTTTCAGGTGAATGCTTGTCCATGAGATTTTGTTTCTAACAATTTATATACAAAAGAATAAAATAAAACCAAGTACAAATTCATAACTTATAAGAACCTCTGAATGCAACCAAATATGTTGAAACTTCTGTAAGATATAAGAGACATAATAGAGAGCATACAAGCTGGGAAGAGTGAGATACTGCTGCAACAACTGTGTTATCAAACACCTCCTTGAATTCATGTGGAACCTACGTAAAGAAACATCAGATTCACAACGTTAACAAGCTTACACATACAAATAGCCCTACCATCAGAATTTCTTAAGTTTTATTCTGTCAAAATTATTGTTTACCATCAACAAATTACTCAACTACATAACCACAGAGAGAAGCAAATGCTCTTCAAGAATGAACATATAAAAGCCAAGCAAATTAGGCATATTAGCATATCTATGCACCCTGAGAAAACAAATCCCATAGTTTATTGCCAAGATTAGAATCAAATTTCAACAAGTAGCTAGCATCTGGCTATGATTCAGTCGAGAGTTGGGAAAAGAGCAATTCAATGATAATAACTTCATCTTGACAGTAACCAACAAGTGGTAGAAAGAAGTGGACTTCTTCCCCAAGCATTTGGACAATGTTCGAATCCTAGAGTCATCATTGTTGGGAGGGCTTTACCATTTACCACTTTTGGCCCAAACAAGATTAATCTCAGACCATAAAACGGATGAGGATACTTGTGGTTACACCAAAAACAAAAAAGAAAACCTTCATCTTGAGAGCTTCACAGTTAGCTTGAGCACAACAATCACTTTAGAGAGAAGATTAAAAGTCTTATGCAATCTATGAGGATGTTTAGGCATTTCATAATACTTCATTTTACTTTACCATCAGCGACCTAAAAAGGCAATTTTAAATATATATATATATATATAACTCTAAAAACATTCCCTGCCCATGCCATTCTTGAGCTGGAAAGAAATAGACGAGTCATAATCACCTATTTAGCAATGACCTAATTTCATCCAGCTACATTGGCAAAACCAGTAAAAAAACATGGATGTTCATGGAGGTAGGAATTAAGCTGCCAAACTGCACCACCCAGACAAATAAATAACTTTAGAATTTTTTCTTTGGCCAAAAATTTCCGGAAAACAGCAACAATAACAGTAATTACTAATTAAATAACCAAATCAAATCTATCTTCGCTCCATTAGTTGGGTAAGAAGTAGAAAAGGCTGGACTAAACTAGAGCAACCTGCCCAAAACCCAAACTGGAATAAACTTAAAAGGCAAACAATCCAAAGCCAAACCAAGCAGAACTCAATTGCCATTTGCTTCAAAAGCATAAGTGGCAAAAGCTTATCAGAACCCAAAACACAAAGCCAATTGGCCTGCAACCTGATCTCCATAAACCTTAAACCTAAAAAAGTCAAAGCCTAAATTCATGAAAACCAAAATAATTTATCCTTAACCCCATCCTACCTGCCTGATTACTATCTCTGATTGTCAAACAATCCTCAGGAAACACAAGATTTCTCTAATTGAAACCATACTCTGCCATGAGTGATGTTTTGGCAACAAATACCATGTCATGTCTCTAGCATTAATGAGGAAGTTGACAGAATACCATACTTGTTTGCAATGTTTTGTAGTTGCAACACAAGTTATTTCAACAAAAAGTCTCAAAACCATGTAAAAAAGATGGCACATAGTTTGTTACAAGTTAAATGTCAGAAGTTTTATTTTCCATGTTTATGTGTATCCACAAGTTATACCAATACAATCTATCCACCGGACCACATCTCTACTTTTATGGTAGTGAAATTTCATTTTCCAAAAATTCACCTTCCTTAACTCACAAAGCATGTATCAAGCTTAGAGAACTTGATGACGAGAGCAAGTTAGCACCTACACTGATGCTAGAATGCATCAAATGCAGACACTCCAAACATTGTCACTAATATTTAGGTTATTTAAATCATGTGGTATGATGTAGATCATAGAATGAGTACAACAAATAACTTTTGAAACAATAAATACGCACGCATCATGATCAATATGAAGATTATATCCAAGAAAGCTTCTAAATCCACTACACTTTTTACTCTTTATACTTCAAATATTATAAAGACAAAAATATCCTCAAATTAAAAGACAATTTTGAACCCAAAATGAAGTTGTTCTTTTTTTTGTCTTATTTTCATCTTTCTCTTCCTTAAACCCTAACTTTTTTTAATTTTTATTCTCTATAAGCTCTACAAATTAAGAAAAAAATGACAAATTTTGATAATTTGAGTGAAAATAACTATTATGATAACATGAAATAATTTGATAGCATAGAAATAAATAAAAAGAAGACTAAATTGCACTTATCCTGTTACCTACGTAATCTAGCTTGAACTGGAACATGTTTCTCACGCAAGCTAGCTTGCACAAAATTATATTATTTGGAACATATTGTCAGCACAAGCTAGCTTGTGCAGAAACATATTGCTTAGAACTTATTGTCCGCTCAAGCTAGCTTGCACAAAAACATGTTGCCCGCACAAATTAACTTGTGCTGGAACATGTTTCTCGCACAACATATTGCTTAGAACATATTGTCTGTGCAAGCTAGCTTGCGCAAAAACATGTTGCCTGCACAAGTTAGCTTGCACGGGCAGCTCAGGGACTACAACGTTTTAATAGTCTTAAAATTGTTAACAGGGTTAAAATTGTAAAAGAATGGGGTAGATTTAGGGGTTTTTTTTTTTGGTGTAGTGTAAAGAGGAAAAAATGTGATAGATCTAGAATTTCTCTTTATCCAATAAGAGCACTAGATAATCATCTATTAAGAAATTTATTACCAAAGATTGAAAAACAAAATGGTAGAAAAAAAATTGTGCATTAACAATGTACCTCGCCTAGAGTTTTCAAAGTATATGACAGGGTATGTAGGGCAGCAATTTTCATTGAAGGGCTGGCTTCTGGAGATTGAAGCTGCAAGTTTCACCAACACCCCCACCAAGAAAAAATAAGCATCACCTTTGTAATGGATGTTTCAATAACAGCTGAGAAATTCAAAAAGGAAAAATAGAAAACAACTTTATGAAGACTGGAGACAGAATAAGAAACATTTGTGGCAACCTGCTCTCCAAGGAAGACTGTAAAGCTCCTTTGTGTAGGTTCTGTCATCTGATCAATTACACCAACGCGTAGGATATAGAGAACACATGCCTTCATTAAAACATGCAACATTCATTAGCTTTTGAACTTAGCCACAATACCACATCATAATTCTGTTTGATAAACTTAGAACAAGTCAAACAGAGCAATGCTTCAACCTTTTATAATTTTATTACCACAAAACAAAACACAAAGCATTCACTGTCCAATGAAATACAGGATCCACTAAGACATTTCTGAAATTTACCAAAAGCTTAAATGTGATATTACACTAGATTATCAGCAGTGATTGCCAGAACCTATTCCCAAAACACAATGAAAGAAATTTGGTACAAGCATTTTTCCCAAGAACAGAAAAAATTCACAAATATTAGATCTAAAAAATGATAAAAGATTTCAATGGTTTCTTTAACATGCTTAAATCTTTCCTCAAATGGACCACTGTAAGACAAGCATGAGTTTATTCATTTTAAAGACTCCATACCATGAACTCAGAAATGCAAAAATATCAGACGGAAAGATAGATACTGGTACATCAGGTGTATGAGAAAATGATAAAGGTAAAACAGAGGATTAGCCACTTTTCAATTTGGTTTTCCATATTCTCTCATGTTTTCTTTCTGTTCCAATCCATTGCTCAATAAAAGAAACTAGAAATATGATAATGAGTTATCTTAGAGTCAAAGCATATCATATTCCAATATAATTACTAGAATAATATAAAAGTCTATTAAATCCAATTTTCACAAGTACATACCAATGCGTGGGCATCAAAAGACATATCCATGCGAAGCATGTCCATAATGTTCAAAGCATAATTTTGAAGTTCAATATCTGGATGTAGATACTTTAAACGAATTGCCTGCAAGATTGAACTCAAAGAATGTAAACTATTACTTAAAATTATTATCATATTTTAGCTAATAAAATAGAAATACATTAGGCATGCTACTTATTTGGCGCTAATAGATAATTTATTCTAACTGAACAATTTTGAAAGCCAGACAAAAGGGGTGCATTTTAAGAGGGGAATGGAGCAAGACAAATGATTGTGAGTGGTATACCTGTAAAAAGAACACCCAAGATAAGGTTAGGCCAATGCGAATGTCCTTTGACCGAGCACCGTTTGCTGCAAATTAAGCAATTTGTAAGAAATGTGGCTGTTACTAGAGAACATCTATTGACAGTTCAAAAGCAATGATGCTTACAGGAAATAACAGTCATAAGAATAAGCAAAGGTTTTCAGCTACAGCATCAGCATTTAAATCATGAGATGTTAATACCCTTAACATATTATTCAACAACAAAAGGTGCTATATTGGAAGCTAACCAAGGCTAACATCATCATCATCATCTCCAAAACCTTTATCCCAATACTAGGGTAGGCTACATAAACCAATATACAGACTCACACTAAGTAATCAGCATGAATTCTGCTCCTCAACTCAATTCCTATCCAAGATAATGTGCCAATTCTAGTGTCGCCATATCTTTACAACTGACTTCCTTCCAAGTATTTTTTAGTCTTCCCTTAGCCTTGACCCTTTTTTCACCATTCATAATCTCCACTCTCCTAACCGGAGCCTCCACAGATATACATCGTATGTGTTCAAACCAATGTAAATGACCTTAGTTCATCTTATCTTTGATAGTTACCACTCCACCGTTCTTGCGAATATCTTCATTTCTTTTTTATCCTTTCTCGTATATCTGCAAATCCACCACAGTATTCATATTTTTGCTACACTCATTTTTATGTATATATTCTCTTAGTCACCCAATGTTACTATCATAGAGCTATGTTGGTCTAGCAACTGTACTGTAGAACTTGTCTTTCAACCATATAGGAATTCTTTTATCACACAATACACTTGTAACACTTCTCCACTTGCTCAAACCAACCTATATCTTATGGATTACATCGTCATCAATCTCTCCATCCTTGTACTATCGACCCCAAATATTAGAAATGATCTAGTTTAGGGATCACCTCCCCGTCTAATGTCATTATGTTTTGAAGAAGATTTTTGTTTGAAACTGAATTTACATTTTACGCATTCAGTCTTCACTCTGCTTAGCTTGAAACCTCTTAATTCTAGCATCTGTCTCTATAATTCCAACTTTGCATTGACCTCACCTCGAGTCATAAACCAAGGTATTTATCCTAAATGGATTTTCTCAAATTGTCAATTACTGCAACAAACAAGAATGGACTTAAAGCCAACCTTTAATTTAGTCCTATTGCGATAGTAAATTCGCTTGTTTGTCCCCCACATTCCTCACATGTATTAATGCATCTGCATGTTCTTAATTAGTTTAATATATTTCACAGAGACTTTTTGCTTCATTAAAGACCAACATAACACCTTCCTATCACTTTATTATATGCTTTCTCTAAGTCTATAAAGACCATAGCACCTCCCTAAGCACATCATCATCAATCTCTCCATTCATCTATACCATCGAGCCCAAATATCGAAAATAATCCCCCTTAGGAATCACCTCTCCATCTAATGTCACTATGCTCTAATTTTCATTTTTGTATAAACTACACTTACATTCCTTGTATTTAGTATTCACATTGCTTAGACTAAACCATCTTGATTCTAGCATCTGTCTCCACAGTTCCAACTTTGTGTTGATCTCCGGTTTATTCTCAGCAATCAAGACAATATCATCTATAAACATCATGCACCAAGGTACCTTATCATGGATAGATTTTGTTAGTTCGTCCATTACTATAGTGAACAAGAATAGGCTCAACACCAACCCTTGATATAGTCCTACTGTAATAGAAAAATCACTTGTTTGTCCTCCACATGCCTTCAAATGTGTTCTTACATCTCCATAGATTTCCCTAATTAGTTCAATATATTTAACAGAGACTAGCCCTCCCTAAGCACTTTATTATATGCATTCTCCAAGTCTATAAACCCATATGAATCTTTACCCTATACTCAAGAACCACCCACAAGTTGCCTAAGCAAGTGTATTACTTACATAGTTGATCGTCCAAGCATAAAACCAAATTAATTTTCCTATATCTCTACCGTCTTCCTTAGTCTCCATTCAATCATTCTCCCATAGTTTAATCATGACTCATGTTTTATTCGTTGTTAGTTGAAAAAACTCTAAATATCTCCCCTGTTCTTATAGAAAGGTACCAAGACACTCTTCATTCTTAAAACATTTTGTGTGCTAAATCTTGTTAAGAAAATTTGTCAACCACCTAACTTTTACCTCTCAAATGCATTTTCAGGCTTCAATGGGAATGTCGTTAGGCCCAACTTTTCCTATCTTCGTCCCCTTTAGTGCCTCGTTATGTCCATCTCTCTAATTCTGTGCATAAAGCATCGATTCGAATCCTCAGTAGGCACCAAGATAATTTTCAAAATTTGGTTTTGTCCATCGTTGATAGTTTGTCAAAATAATCACGTCACTTTTTTCTAATATCCTTGTCCTTAACAGGAGTTCTTTAATACTCATCTTTGATATATTTCACAACTCTTAGGTCACAACTCCTCTCTCTTACTTACTCCAATCTATATACCTATTTCACCATCCTTTTTGTCCAACTCGTCATAAATTTCTTTCACAACCTTTGCTTTTTAGCTTCTGCCACCACTTTCTTTGCCTCTTTCCTAGCTAACATATTTTTTTGGAAAGCTCTTCTTGGTATTATTCTTCTTCAAAGTCTTGAAACAATCTTGCTTAGTTTTTATAACTTCCTTAACTATTGCAGTCCACCATGTTGCATCCTTTCCAACAAGTGCTCTTCCATTTGATACTCCTAATATCTCTTTATCTACCTAACCAATGCATTTTGCCATCTTATTCCACATTACATTTGGGATCTTCTCTATTGTCAAACCTCTTTCTAAATCCAACTATCTCATCCGACTACGTGACAATCTTCTTTACCTTCCACCATCGAATCCTTATGACTCCTTTCTGTTGGCTTCTTCAATGTCATTTATGAGTCTTCATGTATAAGGCCGAAAGCCTATGTTGCATGGTAACTTTCTCACCTAGGATAACCTTGCAATCGAAACAGCTACGTCTATTCTTCCTAGTCAAAAAGAAATCTGAGTTTCGTTTGGCAAACTTTTAAAGGTTATAATGTGAGATTCTCTTTTTCTAAACAGTGTGCTCATTATGATTAGATCATAGGATAAAGTAAAATCTAGAATAAAATCCCCTCATATCTTTTACACCACAACTAAAGCCCTCGTGTACACTCTCAAATCCCTTTCTACTAGCACCTTCACAGCCATCAAAGTCACCGCCAATAAAAAGATTTTCTCTTACAGGCATTTCTTGTACTACATTATTTAAATCCTCTCAACATTGTCGATTACTAACATCATTTAGTCCTACTTGTGATGCACACACTCTAATAACATTCAAAACCTCATCTCCTAAAGCTGGTTTAACCAAAATAATCCTATAATAATCTTATCCCTTGGTCTCTTAGCCCATACAACATCCTCTTCATACTCTGTCTGTGATAATACCAGTACCATTACGATCTTTACCTTTCCTGTGTACCAAAATTTATAGCACCAAGGTGCTATCTCCTTGACCTTCTTTTCTACCCATTTGGCCTCTTGAAGACACATGATGTTAACCTTCCTCCTCATAACCTCAAAAATCACATCTAACTTATCGTTTAGCAAATCTTTATCTCAAGATCCTAATCAAATGGTTATAAAGTAACTTTTTTACCCACCCTGTACAGTTTGATGTGGAAACACCAGTCTATTTGACACCACATCCAAGAGTTGATATAGCACGTTGCTTCCCAGTGGCGACTCAGCAACCCTTGCATGCATTTTACTACAACCAAACACCAATGTAGTGCGTCGCTGTGTAGAGGACACCCCAATGGAATTCTTACATTGGTTTATTTCATTGAATTGAACGAGTTTTTATAAGAAAGTTGTCTTAACCTATTGCTAACCCTCCTCCTTTGTCCAAGCTTGTGACCAACTGCATTGTACTTAATAATCATCACCATCATCACCTTCATCATTATCAAAGCCTTTATACCAATAAATTAGGGTAGGCTACATGAACCAATATCTTAAATCATGTTAAATCATCCACATGAATTATCCTCCACACATTCTTATACAAGGCAATGCATTCATCCAACTATAATATCTCCATATCTTTTCGAATTACTTTTAAGTCTTTTTCAGTCTTCCTCTAGCCTTGACCCTTCGTTCATCATTCATAATCTCCACTCTCTTAACTGAAACATCAACAGGTCTATTTCGTATTTGTCAAAACCAACGTAAGCGACTTTCACAAATATTGTCTTCAATAGGTACCACTCCAACCATTTTATGGATGTCTTCATTTCTCATTCTATCATTTCTAGTATATCCACACATTTACTGCAACATTTATATTTCTACTACACTCATTTTTTGTATCCAATCTCTTAGTTGCCCAACATTAACAACCATATAGCAGTGGTAGCCTAACAACTGTCCTGTAAAACTTGCATTTCAACCATATAGAAATTTCTTTATTGCACAGCACTCCTGTAGCATTTCTCCACTTACTCCATTTAGCCTAGATCCTATAGGTCACATTACTACCAATCTCTCTATCTGTCTGTACTATCGACCCCAGATATCGAAAATGATCCCGTCTAAATATCGTCACCTCATCTAACATCACTACATTTTGTTATTATTCTTTGTTTGAGCTCTCTTGATTTTAGCGTCTATCTCCATAATTCCAATTTTGCGTTGATCTCCACTCTAGTCTCAGCGCACAAGACAATATTATCTACAAACATCATACATCATACACCATACAACTTATCCTAGATGGATTCTGTCAGTTCGTCCATTACTACCGCAAACAAAAATGTACTTAGTGTTATCCTTTGATGTAATCCCACTGTGATAGTAAACTCACTTGTTCGCCTTCCATATGTCCTCACATATGTCCTTGCATCTCAATACATGTCCTTAATTAGTTCAATATATTTCACAGAAACTCTTTTCTTCATTAAGGGCCACTACAGTACCTCTCTAGGTATTTTATTATATGTTTTCTCCAAGTCTATAAAGACCATATGAAGATCTTTAACCAGTACTTGAGAACGCTCCATAAGTTGTCTAAGTAAATGTATTGCCTCCATAGTTGATCAACTAAACATAAAACCAAATTAATTTTCTAATATTTCTAAAATTTTTCTTAATCTCCGTTCTATCACTTTCTCTCATAATTTCATCGTGTGACTCATCAGTTATATGCCTCGGTAGTTGGCGCAACTTTGAATATCTCCCTTGTTCTTATAAAGAGGCATCAAGACACTCTTCTTTCATTCCTCAGACATCTTGTTAGTGCATCAAATCTTGTTAAAAAGATTTGTAAACCACCTAACTCCTACAATATCTGTTTAAATAAAAGTGACATGGTGAACAGTGTAAGGCTAATAATAAAGGTCAAAACCACAACTGACCAAACAAAAGCATACCTTTTGCGAACGGCAAAGCTAGATGCCTCTGCAAACCACCTTCTAGTTTCTTTGTTGGAGGAAAAGGGCCTTTGCCCCTTGGTTGAACCTAATAAGAGTTGCAATAATTAATTGAATAAACTCAAAAAGGAAAAGAACAAATTAAAAGCTGACATGTTCATACTTGTGCCTCGGGATTCATTCCAAGAGCAATTAATGAGCCCAAAGCTTCGGCAAATGCATCTCGAACAGAACTTACAGAATCCTCAAGAGCCTATTGAGAATAGCAGTAATATACATTTACAACCCCAGCTTCCATGAGATCAAAACTACCATAAGAAAAAATGAAACAAGGAGAAGATGACAAAGAGCACCTGCCTTGATGCAATTTGAGGCTAAACTATCAAGTTCTCCAACCCCTAGACCAGGTCCCCCTATGTTGGAAAAAGCCTTAAGACAACGTGCTGCAGCTATTCTAACAACAAATGCTTTGTCACCAATGGCAACTCGTGTAATGAGACGGTATGCCTCAGTGTATGCTGATGCAGCAGCAGTACCACCAGAGCCTTCCAAAGCATTCTTAAGCATGAGCAAAGCCTCTTGTCTCACAAACTCCTGAACTTCAAGATAAACAAATTAAGGCAACAGAGGCAAACATGCGTTTCAACTAGCAAGTTCTTGATAGCAGTATAGCAGAAAAATAACTAACAAAGATGGGTAACCTTGCCATGCGAACACATTTCCACCTCACTCTCCAAATAAACCATTCTCTTGGCCAAAATACCACATAGAGGCCATAGATATCAGCATCTTTCGCCCAATTTTGCCAAGGGCGCAAGGTGCATTTGAGGCCTTAGAACCCTTAAATTGCCTAAGGCATAAGATGCTTCCCAAAAAAAAAAGGTGCACTTGCGTGAAGCAAGGAGCAATATGTATATACATACATACGTACGTACGTACATACATACATACATACGTACACACATATGTACACACAATACCATTACTGAACTCTAATGAGTGATCTACCCTTACCCTACAAAACATGCCAAATTTCTTTTTCTTTTCTTTTTATGGCCAAAATGCAGGATTTCCTTATGGTCCCAAGTTTGTTGTTGAAGACTCAAATATTGAGAAGAAAAGAGTTTGATATTGTCCCTTTTTCACTCTTAAAGGTACAATATATTAAAAAAAGGGTACAATTAATGGAAAAAAAATGCAAGAGAACTTCAATAATGCAAGCCCTTTTTGTGCTTACAGCCTTATAAAAGTTCACCTAGGTGCACCAGGCGTGCGACTGATCAGATGTTCATCAACCAAAAGCGTCCAAGGCACTTTCGCTGTCTGGTGCTGCACCTTAGTGCTTAAGGGCACACCTTGACAACACTGCTTTCGCCTAAATTGGAAGAGAAGAAAAAAATACCTTTGTAGAAGAACTAAACAAGCTAATTTCTCTCCTCAATATTTCACATAAATTTTAAGACTGAAAAAGCAATCCAATGCATAGGACTCAAACATTGTGTCAACATTTTAAGACTTACTATAGATAAATTATACAAATAAAAAGCATATTAAAAGTATATACCTCATGAAATTTCATTAGTTTTGTAGCAATAATAGTTGTTTCAAGCAAACCCGAAGTTATTCTTCTTCCAAAATGTCGATATAACTCGCCCAAGCATTGTACAGCACCTACAAATTTAAATCAAACACTCATGACACAAAAAACAATTCGAAAGGCTTAAAAGCTATAAATAAAAGAAAAACTCTTGAGAATATGAGAAGTAGACTTTTGATGAGAAAATCCCCTCACCGAAAGAAAATCCCACACCCACCCACCCACGCACCACCTACACATGCACACATATACACTCCAATGTGCAAAAAAGTCAAAAAAAATCTCTTACTATTTAATTTCTTACACTTAATGACATAAAAGAGTCAAAAACTCATTAATACTCAACTTTCAAATTTGTTTTCCAAGCCAAAAACACACACACACACCCCAACATGAAAAGAGTAAAAAAAAAATCATCTAACACACGCACACGTGCACACACGCACACACATACACACGCACACATATATACACTCCAATGTGAAAAGAGTCAAAAAATCTTTTAGTATTTAATTTCTTACACTTAATGACATATAACGAGAGACGGCTAAAATTTAGCATGCTTGAGACCACACACACATACACTCCAATGTGAAAAGAGTCAAAAAATCTTTTAGTATTTAATTTCTCAAACTTAATGACATATAACAAGAGACGGCTGAATTTTAGCAGGCTTGAGACCAGACACACACACTCCAAGGAGAAAAGAGCCTAATTTAATTTCTCACACTTAATGACACATAATGAGCACACACACATACACTTCAATGTGAAAAGTGTAAAAAAAAAAACACTTTTAACACATGCACACATACACTCCAATGTGAAAAGAGTCAAAAAAATATCTTTCAGTATGTAATTTCTCACACTTAATGACATATAACGAGAGATGGCTAAATTTAGCAAGCTTGAGTTTCTCCTACTCTTTTCTCTTTGTTTCATTAATAAATTTATTCTCGTCATTTTTTCATGCTTATCCTTTATGCACCTCCATCTTTTTGTCCTTTTCTAGTAACCTATAAGCCCTTTTTTCTTCAAAACACTATAATATCTTGTAATCAAAAAGGTGAATGAGATTAAACACTTAAGAATTATGCTCCATTAAGGTGGCTTGGTATCATAAATAGAACATAACTACAGACCAAATCCATCACATGCATTGAAAATGAAAACAATCCTAGAGGAAAACGTTCGTGAAAGCAAAGGACCAAATAAAAATTAAAAAGATAAGGCCCAAAAATGTACACATGAAGTTCAAATAATTCAGCCATTGTCATTATTATAACCTATCATCCAGTCTTTGCATCTCTTGCTCTACTTCATTCAGGAAAATATAATCCACTATGCTTTCACCCAAGCTTCAGTGCAACCATACTCCTTAGTTCTATAACTACTTTTTTAGTACATATTTTAAATCGATAGACACTTTAGTGTTCTCTATCAAATTTTATTTCCACAAATTTATATTGTTCTTTCCAACTCCTTCCAATCATCAACCTTAACAAATTGACTTCTTTAACTGTTTCTTCATGAAACAAGACTTTTTCCATCCGGTAATGGAAAACAATAGGTTTATTGTATCATCTTCAAAAATATCATTTCTCACCAGGTAAGTTACTTAAACTAAACTCAAGTTGCTTCAATTAGAAAACTTTTACTTTTGAAAACCATTAATTAACAACAAAAAAGGTAGCTTGTTAAGCCTTTTATATATGAGATCCTCAATATTCCAACAGCAATCTTTATGAAGCTAAGAAGTTCAGGTGTTAGAGATTACTTCAATCAAATAATTAATTTGGCATTCAGGAAATTAAATGAAACCATAGCATAACATTCTGCCGTTTTCTAGTTAAAAAGACAATGATACACACACGGTACAGTTCGTCACAGCTTCAACTAACCAGCAATTCTCTGTGGCTCACTCCGTTTCCCATCAGAAAGAAACCCTTGGAGACTACTTGCCCTTGAGTATATTGAAATGCTATCTCCTTTAGATATTATCCTTGCCATTGCTACAGATGCCAAATGGCGCACAGGTCTTTTAGCACCAAGAATAAGTAAGGAATATAATGCATCCTCACATTTTCTTTGCCACAACAAGATTGATTCCTGAAATTTAATGTTTTCAAGTCAAAA
Organism: Heritiera littoralis; assembly: GCA_031772115.1. Lineage (NCBI taxonomy): Eukaryota > Viridiplantae > Streptophyta > Magnoliopsida > Malvales > Malvaceae > Heritiera > Heritiera littoralis. The sequence goes on from JAPDPK010000063.1 coordinate 3,299,930, forward strand.
ATTAAAATTTAATCTCCTTAAAAAAGAAAAAGAATAAACAAAGCTCCACCGGAGAAGAAAAAAATTTCAAACTCATTAAAATCTAAAAACAAAATTATAGAACTCATATGTCTGACGCCTTTTACTACATTTACATTGAATTTGAAACTAATAAACACTTCATTAGAGCAAGTGATGGATCTCTATATTAATATGTATAATCCCAATCCATTTTCATAATAAGGCTAACAACTAACCAATGATAAACGACTCTACAGAAATATTTCAAACCAGAACTAAATCAATTCTGATCAAATTAACATACGCAACCATGAACATTACTTTTTAAGAGATTCGGAATCAAATCTTTACACAAAAATTTCATATTCAAATTCAACCACTAAACAAAACAGAATAAATAACAAACAGGAAAAACAATGTGATAAAATTCTCCAATTAAATCGTGAAATGATAAAGTAGAAGGTTTAGATCTGCAGAAAGAGGGACCTTAGGCTCGTCCTCAAGGGCGGAGAGGAGATCGGAGAGGAGATCGAAGCAAAGAAGAGAGTCGGGAGATTTCTGCGATGCGGAAGCTATGATGGACTCAAGCTGAGCTACCAAGACGCCGAAGCGTGAGAGAGGAACGTTCTCCCTCACGAAATTCCTCCTCGCCATTTTTTCAAGGAAGCCAATATTGAATCGAATGGAAACTAAAACCTACTCCAGTGTTTAGAGTTGGTTTTTTTTTTTTTTGTCTTTCCTTTTTTTGATGAGGAACGATTTGATTTAAACAACTGGATTTTTTCCAAATTGAATGAGACAATGAAATGGAAGTAGCGGTTTGTCTGGTAAGTTCATGATACAATATGGAATAATATTACATAACATAAATTTAAGATTGAAATAAGCAGAAATTGAAAAAAAAAAATTTAATTTTAAATCAAATAAAAAAATTCTGATTTTAAAAAATAAAAAGAATAGTAAAACAAGTTTACACAAAAATGAAGGTAAATATAATTTAATCATTTCTTACAAATAAAAAATATCTTATATCAAGTATCTTATACTTGTATTTACTTATAAATAAAAATATTAAAATTACGAAAATTAGCATAATTTTGTTATATCTAACTTACTAGTTTATGACCTTGGTGATGCGCGAAAATTTTGTATACTTAAAAGTGATTGTTAATAAAAATAAAATTTATTTAAAATTTAGTTATTTAGTTGATAAAATTAAATATATAATTAATTTAATATAATCAAAGTAAGTATTTAGAAATAAATTTGTTAATATAAAATCTTATAAGAAAATATAAATAATAAAAGATGAGTAATGATATATATATATATATATATATATGATTGCATTCAAATATAAGAAATACTAACATCCAAAAAATATGTTCAACTGTTAAATTAAAAATTAAAAGTTCAATCACTAGAAAAAAAGATTTTCACTTCTGAGAATCTACGATTAATGTTGCCGGATCTATACACCTATAATTATGTTTGCATCATATATACTTTTTATCTATTTATAAAACACAACGAATTTAACTAATTAATGAATAAATGTGAAACCTTACTTGCATGTGCATAATTTTTTTGCAAGTGTGTGAAGAAAATTGTCATCTTCTTCTTGTGTATATAAGGTAGCAGGCATCTCTAAAAGTTGAACTAAAATAATTTTAGTTGTTTGTATGTAATAGTATTAATTATTTGACGTGTAAAACTTTTTTTATTTAAGACATTTTAACTTTCCACAGTTTTTATTTTAAATATGTATATTTAAATTTTGGAAAAAAAAAAGAGATAAAAAGAAATATTAAGACAACAGTGAAGTAGAGGAAATAGTCTAAAGAATGCTAAAATGAAAAAATTATTTTCGAGAAAAAAGAAGCATGTATAAATTGTAGGATAAATCCAAATTTTTTACACTGAACAATAAAATCTAATAGCTTTTAATAATAATTATTATATATTTTGATTACTCTCTTTTAGTTATTCTATACAAATTACTGTCATTCGATTTAAAAGTCATAATTTGGCTTGGATGGTAGGGTATTTTTAACATTACACATTTTTTTTATGAACTTTAGATTTTTCTTAAATATTTTTTAAAAAGAACTGTAATTTACAATAATTAAGTTCAGAAAAATATTATCTTACTTAAAAGTTTATTTTTTTAAAAAGTATTAAGTAACAATTGTAACTTAATGAAATCGAAATGCATTTTAAGTACTATGTGTAGTCAGTAGGTAGCATTAGATTATAAATTATTGGACGTGTAAAACTTTTTTTTTATTATTTAAGGCATTTTAACTTTCCATAGTTTTTATTTTGAATATATATTTAAATTTTAGAAAAAAAAAGAGATATAAAAAAATATTAAGACAACAGTGAAGGTGAGGAAAATCTAATAGCTTTTAATAATAACTAGTTCATAAACCCATGCGATGAGTAGATTAATTTTATTTATATATATACACATAAAATTAGTATTATTCATACATTTTTTTTAAAAAAAATTATGCTTTATTATTTTTATTTTTTTAAATGTATTAAATAATAAATTTTATTTTTTAAAAATAGAGTAGAAACCATATAATATTTTAATTTTTTAAAATTAGACAATATTTTAATTACTTTATTCGAAATGATTAGATTTTAGTTAAATTATTAAAATCTTTTTTTGTTACAATGAAACTATTAAATAACTAGGGATGAAGGTGTTTAGATTTGAATCCAAGACTTAAATATGCCATAACTCATCTTTAGCCACTCAGTCAAGAGGTTGTTGGTATTAAAATCTTTAAAATTAGATAAAGGATATAATTTAATTCTTACTTTCAGAATGTTAATGGTATTTTGATTCTCTTTAATAATTTTATGTAATTTTTTAGAATTTGCAAAAGTTCAAATAAATGAATAACAAATTATACTTAATTATTTTAAATATTTTAAATAATTAATTTTATTTTTAAATGAATTAAATAATATATAATATTATAATTTATTTTTAAATTATATAATATTTTAGTTATTCTCTTTGAAGTGATTAGATTTAAATAATTTATTAAAAAATTTTAAATTAGATAAGGGATATAGTTTTATTTTGGTTTTTAAATTTAATGTTGTTTGAATTCTCTCTATCTCTACACCTAAAAAAAGTATCTATCGTATTATCAAGAAGAGGTATCTATCGCCTTAATAACTTCTTATTTATATTCAAATAAAAAAAAAGAAATTTCAATAAAAGTAAGAAAAAATATAAAAAAGAAATGACAAACATCAAATTATATTCCAAAATAAAATATAATAATAGATATATCACAATAAAAAAAAAAGTTGAATCCATAATTAACTTTGACATATTGTAACGTCTGGAATTATAAAATTCTGAACTAATTTTTTTTCGTTTTGTTACTATCTTTCTCATTCAATCACTCGGTATCAATCGGTTTGCGTCCGGTGTCGGTGTAAGTTCAATCTACAATTTTCGTTACAATTCAATCTTTATACCATTAAATTAATTAATCCATAAATAAGAAATAAGAAATCAAAATAAAATCTATAACATAATATTTACAATTCTATTTATAACAGTTCAATGTAATTACATCCCATTAGTTCATATACATTCTTTAACTTAATATTACACTATTTACATCCCATTATAAAAATATTTGCTGTGCATTCGCTAGTCTGAATATAAATATAAAATTCTACATATACCTGTTCACTTGATATTCTAAACTTCCAGTGATTTTCTTCAACTAATCCGGAAATAGCTGTCAGCACGTACACTAATAAGTTATCTAGGATGGTGAGTAAGGGGGTGAGTTTTGGGGAAAGCCCAGTAAGAAACATATATAAAAGTGCTTACTATATGCAGATAAAATAGAATAAAATAAACTTATTCTACTTGTTATGAAAAACATATTACCTATGAATATTAAAATGCATAAAACCATTTAAATCTTATCGATGCACTAAGGAACATTCTAAGAAAGATACTATAGTCGACTAGGTAACCAGATGGAGTATTTGAGGTATTTTAAAGTACCTTTCATGTTCCGGTCCCTAGTTTCAACTATGAGATTTTCTAACCACACCTTATTCCGAACTAGCCACACCTTATTTACTACCCTCACCCTAACCCCACAAATATTTTGCTACTCACACCCAACATCTCAACATTTCATCCATTCTACCCCTCCCTAACCCACAGCACACCCAACCCCTCCCAAATCCCATGGCACATCCAAAGTTCACTCCAAAAACATTTTCCAAACTCTCTCATTTCCTCAAATCCTTCCCAAATCGTTGAGTTTTTGAAGTAAATAAGGTAAGTATGGCTTCTATTTCAATTACAGATGTTATATGTGTTATATTTTTTCATTTAAACGAAATATGTGAAAATTTTGAAAAAAAAAAAGATAAGGGCCCGATTCTTCAGCTCGCGGCAATGAATTGCTGCGAGCATCTGGCTTGCGCAGCACCACGGTGCCTCGCTTGGGAATGTTTAGTGCCGCGAACATGCTAGTCTCGCGGCACATTAGTGCCGCTATACAGTTTATATTGCAGCACCAAGGTGCCGTGAGAGGGATCATCTCGCGGACCCGGGTGCCGTGACATGATGGTGCCGCGAGTCTTGTGATCTTATGGCACCCTGGTGCCATGAGTCTTGTGATCTCGTGGCACCCTGGTGCCGCGAGATTGTGAGGCTCGCGATACTAGGGTGCCGCGAGACTAAAAAGTAATTATAATCAAAATAAATTTTTTTTTGTTTAGATTAAATTTAAGTTATTTGTTATTTTTAGTTTAGATTATATGTGAAATAGATTAAATTTAACTTATTTTTTAGTTTAGATTAAATTTAACTTATCTGCTATTTTAGTTTAGATTATATTTAACTTATTTTTTTTTTAGTTTAGATTAAATTGAACATATTTACTATTTTTAGTTTAGATTATATTTAACTTATTTTTTATTTTTAGTTTAGATTATATGCGAATTAGATTAAATTTAACTTTGGTTTTTATTTTTTTTAGTTTAGATTAAATTTAACTTATTTTGCATTATTAGTTTAAATTATATGTGAATTGGTTAATCGGAATTAAAATAGTTTTCTTCTGTGTTTATACAAATGCCACCACGTACACAAGGAGCGAGGTCATCTAAAGGTGAAAGGAGGAGACGTGCTAAAGCGTTAGTGGATTCGAGATGGGTACCCACTGCGTCTGAAAGGAGGAGACGAGCTCTTGAGGCAGCAGCTGTTAAGGAGAGACAGGAGTCGAGTACATTTAGCAATGCACCAGCTGTAGCGTAAAGGCAGCAGCTGCGGTGCCGAGGCAGCAGAGGAGTACATTTGGCGAGGCACTAGCTGCGGCGCAGAGGCAGCAGCGGAGTACATCTGGCGTGGCACCAGCTGCGGCGCAGAAGGAGCAGCCGAGTACATCTGGCATGGCACTAGCTGAGTACATCTGGCGTGGCACTAGCTGAGTACATCTGGCGTGGCACCAGCTGTTGAGCAAGCCAGTACATCTAGTCAGGCAGCTGCTTCTACTAGATCTTATCCTGGTGGTCTAGTTGATACATCTCTACTAGTTAGTTATGGATCACATGTTGCTGTAGCTATTTGGCAGCAAAAGGTATATGTGAACTTTATTATATATTTATTGTAATGTAAATTAGAATTAATAATATGACCATTATTTATTTGGTCTTGTTACAGGAGCGAGGGAAAGTTATTAATCACGGTTCTAAAGTTGGTACAGGGCTGTTGGATCAGAGTCGGTCATGCATCCTTTCCAAGATCGCACAGTCAGGGTTGGTTCCATTGTTGCGGTGTAGTTATGTTACGTGCAACAAGACCATTATTACCTAATTTACCGAAAGGTGGCATCTAGAGACGAACACATTTAACATGCCTTTCGGAGAGATGACCATCACTCTAGATAACGTGTCTTCATTGCTTGGCATCCCCGTGGTTGGGAGGACTATATATTTCGATACCATCTCCATTAACAAGGCAAATAGAATGTTAGTACGGTTGCTTGGAGTGAGTGAAGAAAAGGCAAAGGTATAGACGACCGCCACTAAAGGACCACAGGTTAGGATGCAGTGGCTGAAGGATACGTTTAGGATGGTTTTCGACTCTGATAGCGAGGAGCAGAGGGAGTACACGACTCGTGCATTGTTATTATTTTTATTTGGTTGCATTCTATTTGCTGAAAAGAGTGCAACACGAGAACCAGTTGCGTACTTGTCTTTTTTGGAGGATCTTACTACCGTTGGTGAGATTGCATAGGGTGCAACTTGCCTTGCTCATACTATAGACAGTTGGGCGACGCCAGTAGAGCGGAGTGCCATTCGATAGCTGGTTATATGACATTGCTTCAGGTATTTAATATTTATTTAATAATAATATTGATTTGTTTGATATTTATTAGCTTAAGATTTGATTATGAAAATCTGTTTTGTTTTATGTAGGCGTGGATTAACAAGCATTTTCCATCGCTAAATCCAGTATGAGAGATGTCAAATAGAAAGAGGCAGCCGCGTGCTCGACGATGGAAGCCACTTAGCTGCAGTATTTCTCTACAGATACTGAGGGAGCGACTTGATGACCTCCAGTATCATCAGGTCTGCTAGGATCCATATGCAGACAGTAGAGAGAGACATCTATTGCCAGAGATTTCATTCGTTTGCGGATGCATCAAGTTCAATGACATCGTGGAGCCAAACCATCCGAATAGAGTTCTTCGACAGTGGGGCTATGTGCAGAGCATTCCATGTCCACCTCTCACTCCATCTCATGCGAGACAAAAAATCGAAGCCAGCTAATTATGTTGTGAAGTATAGCTTTCAGCCTGGGTACTGGGATAGCTGAGATTATCATGTGATTAATGAGGATAAGAGAGGTGCGTAAGGCAGGACTCCTAGAGAGTCTACAGCGGATTACATGATTTGGTATATGACCATTTCACATCGTTATATCCAGAATCCTGCACATAGATCGACGAAATAGCACAGAGTGATTGACTGGGAGGTTAGTCATTCTTGATTTAATGTTATTAAAACTTACATATTTTGAAATTGATATATTTATTTTTTCATTATTTTGTAGCGCATCGTAGGACACATATATGACAAACTTCACACAGTGGAGGTGGGTGGAGAAGATCAAGACTTGGATGTTTGGCGACAGGCTGTGCATGATGTTTATGCCCTAGTAGCGAGATTGCCCAGGCGTACTGTAGTGCCCCCACATCCTCCACAGACAGCATCTTCATCATGACCTCCACATCCCCCTCCATCATCAGTTGCTCCACCTTCTTCCTTAGGTGCTCCACCGCGTTTGCCTTCAGCACCAGCAGCTTCACCACCACCGCCTTCAGCAGCAACTGCACCACCTGCATCTTCCCTACCACCTCCTACATCTCCTTCCGTATATGTTAGACAAAAGAGGAGGAGATAGTAGATTTTGTATTTTATAGTTGACTTAAACTTTTGTAAGAAATTGTGGAAATATTTATGTATATATTTAGATTTCTTTTGTCTCATTACTTCGATATGTGCCATCTTTTATTTATCAAATCATTTGAGGCAATCATTTTTTTCAACTTAAAATAATAATGATTAACAATGATAATGATAATAATAATAATAATAATAATAATAATAATAATAATTATTATTATTATTATTATTATTATTATTATTATTATTATTATTATAATATATTAGTAATAAATTATTAAAATAGTAAATATCATATGCAATTATATTACATAGTATATTGCCATAAAATGAATAAAATAGACTTAATTCAAGAAAACATGATTATGTTTGAGTTACATAGTATAATAAATAATGCTTACAACAATGTATTATACTTAGTTACTTAATACATCATAGTTCATCTAGATTGATTGTCTCTTGGGTTGCAACATCTATGTTTAATAAGAATAATAATTTGAAATCCTCGATCCGAGAGACGTATGGAAGCTCCCACTCTCGAGCACATTCATATCGATACGTATGCCAGTTGTATGCGATCGGAGGTATCGGTGCTCTTGGATCCAATAATACCTGCAATAATGCATTATATTTAATTAAATCCAAGTGAAAACAATAAACAATAATAAATTTTCACTGTGATCTATACCTGAACAAAATCACAGCTGCTTACAAATCCAATAGTTATTAACTTATGTTGCAGTGAGGGAGGTGCAATAGATCTGAGCGAAAGATATGTCAAGCACTGTCTTGAAGATAAATGGACAAGCACAATGTCATACTGTGAGGATATCAAATAACCCATGTTTGGTAAGGTCATCCAATTATCCTTATACGCCACCTTGTTGAAACACACCAACGATTGCATCAATTCATCAACGTGCTCCTAAGATCCATAGAGATATAAATATATTCATCTCTGTGTCTATTTAACTCATCCATCAAATCTCGTCGCACTTGTAGCCATGCATCTGCAGTCATACCTAACAACCTTGCTGTAGCCCTAAATCCGCAATGTCCATCAGACTCAACTTCAACAACATCGTGAATGAATGGACAAATCTCGATTGGAAAAGAATCCATATATCGAATCTTGGCACCTTTACGATATATAGGTAATTTCTGCCTCTTCTTCGCCAATTTCACTGAACTTGTTATTGTGGACGAAATGGTACTGTCATGACCAGACTCGACAATCTCAAAATAAGAAGGTTCCCGTCGAGTTGATGTGTCCATCTTCAATACTCGAGTACGACCTTTTGTCTTAGCCTTTTCAACTGGAGGAACAAGGAATGTTGTTGCCGGATCAGCTAGTTCTCTCAACTTTTTTTTCAAGGCTAGTTTTCCTGAAATATTACGTGCATCGAACCGTTTCACAATAATCTCCTACTCAGCATCCAATGTCAACAATTGCACGTCATCATTTGTGGACTTCGTCAAATCTAATTTCAACCAATGTGGAAGCACAGCAGATAAGGGTACTGGTCGTCCAAACCGTATATACTCAGCAATTTCATGAGCACATGGCAACCCGTGTCATTCTCATTATACAGCCACAAGTGTGAATATCAATATCTCTATTCTTTACTCTTTCAACCTCCATCAATATTATATGCAAAGCCGACCTCGATACCAACTCTCGTAACTCCTTGAATAAAGATGGCTTGAAGTTGTGTTCAATAACAGTAAGGCTTGCCTCAAATGAAGCCTTTATGTCCGTATGTTACAACTCAATCAAGGAGTTAATCACCTTCCAAGATGATTCAAAATCACCTTCTAAGGTGATTCTTGCGACGATCCGAGATGTCGTTTCAACTTTGCATGCGCATTCTCCGTTTTACAATAGAAATTAGGACATATATTACTTATCAATTAAAAAATTACTGAGGAAAATGAACATAAACTTAAAAGATGACAATAAACGTACCTATTAGTTGTTACATTGCCGAAATGCATTACTTTATCTGTCCAAGCTGCAACAAATTACTCCTTATATTTATCCAACAAAGTGTTCTTTACAAACTGCAGCACTTTTGGATAACTATAGTAATCCAAGTGCATTTAGCTTAAATGCCTATCATACTCTTCCGTCACTGAGAACATAAGAACGCTCCATGATGCCATGAATGCATCCCACCTCTCCTTGTGCTCAAAATTTTTTTTGCAATTCGCAAGTACATTCTTCGATATGTGCCATCTGCATAACAGATTGGTTGTGGATGGAAATACTGCTTGAACTGCATTCATCAATGCTAATTCTTGATCCGTGACAATAACGGATGGTGATGCAACACCTTTCATTAAACTTTTTAAGTTTTGCAAAGCCTACATGTAGTTCTCTTGACGCTCGGCCTCCATATACACAAATGCAACCGAAAAGTCAAATTCGTTGATGTGACACCAACGATCTCGAGGAGTGGCATCCGATATCTATTAGTTTTAAATGTGCAATCCATAATCAACATATGTGAGAAAGCATGCAACAAGTCTACGGAGGTAGGATGTGCCCAAAACAAGTCTTTCACAACATCCGTTGACTCATCACTCTAACTCCACTCAATGTATCTACACTCGTTCAATATTTTCATTAGTTGTTGCATTTGTGACCTACCAGCTTTCTCAATCAAATTGTAAGCTTGTCGTGCATTGTAAATGGTCTTCATAACACTTACATTCTTCTCATTCTTGTTTTTTCAACGTCATGAGAATATTTCGTGGTTTGACCATGTTCTTGGTCATATCAGCTACAACTTCCTTCTCCTCAACTGATAACCTTACAACAAAAGGATGACCCTCAAAATGTCTCGCAGGCGCATGATTATGTATCCCATTTACTACTTGAACTTGCCACTCATCATCCTTTTCTAATTTCACACCTAGTAGCTTGAATGGACAGCCACATTTCTTAATTCCAACACCCTTACGAGTTGGTTTATCAGTGCATTGAGCTTTCTTCTTTTTCGACTCTCTAAATCTTCCACTTTGTTCACAACAGAGTCGCAATCTACGTTTTCTTGAAAAAATTGCTGGTTCAGATCATCTAATCACAACTACGAATCCTACATTTCTGCCCATCTCCCTTGCCTATGTTATTAACTCTTCAGATCAGTGCAATCAAATTGAGAAGACTCCATTGCATGCTGATAAACCATTAATCTTCTGTCATCCTACAAATATTCAACAAATTATTAGTTTTTTTACGTATCAGTTAACTAAATAATTAAATAAAAAACTATTAATCTTCTCAAGACAACATATGTGGTATTGGTAGCCGAGAACATGGTCTCGACAGCATCATTGTGGAGACCACTATAATGGTCTCGGCATGACACTGCAGAGACCACATTAGTGGTCTCGGCAGGATGCTCCAAGACCCATTTTAGGGTCTCAGCATGACAATGCAGAGACCACATTAGTGGTCTCGGCAGGATGCTTCGAGACCCATATTGGGGTCTTGGCAGCATCTTACTGAAACGTTGTTGGTCTCCCAGTAATTTACTGCTGGGATAGAACATGCCTCCCAGTAATTCATTAACGGGAGTGTCGAATTTCCAGTAGTTGAATCGAAAAATGAAAAAAATTACAACGTTTTCCAAGTATAATAACATACCTCTTCAGCATTATGATACATTTCTTCTAAATCTTCATTCATAAATGATTCCTTGCTTGTATTATCATCAAAATACTCCATAACTTCAATTTTTGAGTGGCTTTGATTTGCTTTGAGAATGTGAACGGGAGAGAGGTTGGGTGAATTTAAGGTATGCTAAGAGTAAGTTTAGGGTATAATTGCAATATTGCAAATAGTTAATTTTGAAAAAAAAAAGATTTACTTAGGGTTTGCCTAGTTAGAAATAGGGTGTGGTTAGAAACTCCCTTAAACTATAAGGAGTAAAAAATTGACGATAAAATAATTTTTCAATATAAAACATTTAATAATCTTATGAATTTCAAAATCGATAACAATATATAAATAATTTATTTAAAAGAATTCTATAAACAATTTCAGTATGCAATTACAGTAAACAATACAGTAACATTTTCAATATCACGTTATAAAGCAATATTTTTATCTAGTCCAGTAAAACAGTTCATTTAAAATCATCATTATCACTGTCAATTATTCGATTTAAACTCTTCTTTCTTTCTATCAAATCAGTAAATCGGCAATCTAATCATTCACAATCAGTTCAGTGGAGACAGTCACATCCAATAGAATCATGCATGATACAGTATCCCCAAAGGGACGATCACTATCTCATAACAATGGCCACTGTCAACAGTCACAGTTCGCATTGGTCATGTGCTCACTATGGAAACCTGTGGGTTTGACCATAATCCCACAGTCATGTAAGATAGCTGTGGACTTGATCAGAGTCTCACAGTAATAAATTCACAGACTTGATTAAAGTCTCGTAGGCATAACAGTATGCATGATCACTAAGGAGTAACCATCTCAAAATCATTTTCATAAATCATATAATTCAACAGTGGAAATCATTTTAAATAGCAATCATCTTCAATCAATCCAAAATCATATAAAAGAATACTTATTATATTTGAGCAGTAACAAAAATTCATTAAATACTCACTGCAAGACTTTAATTATACAAAAGCATATTTGAACATAAATGGTAAATCATGAAAAATTACATTTTATGCAATTTAAACATTTCATGTAAATCATTTCATATAAATCAATTCATGTAAACCATCTCATGTAAAACAATATCTAGATTTGTAAGAATTTTAAAATAAATTTCTATTTTTAATTTAGGAAAGTTAAGCGAGTAAACGATTAAGATTCGGTTTCCAAAAAATTTCCGAATGCAAGTAAAACTTTTTTTATGCAACTCCTATACATGGTCCTTACCTCTACTTCCGCGCAATATAAAATTCGGTATCCCCATTTACTCCTCTTTATCTTTCAATTTCCTAACACTGCACAATAATTCCAAATTACGTTTAAAATTTCATACTATGGCTTTAACAAATTTTCTTTTAATTTCTATCTTTTATTTCTATAAATTTCAACAATTAATTTACCTTAACTTATTTCCTACCAATTACTAAAACATAATTTCCATTAAATCCTATTCTTTCTCTACATCCCATGTCACCAATAATTCCAAATTACATTTAAAATCCCATATATAACTATAATGAATGTTCTATAAATTCCTATCTTCCATTTTGTCAATCTCAATAATTATTTACTTAATTTCCTACTAAATACCTTAACATGACTACATTTAAATCGAAAACTTTCCCAATTCTAATTTTCACTAATAATTCATATTTCAACTCTAATAATTATTCTATAAATCCTTATTTTCTATTTTAATAAATATTCTATTAACATATGATCACAATTAAATTTGTATTTTTTTCCAAATTTAATTCCATATTATGACTTTTAATAAATTTTCTCTTAATTTCTTATTTTCTACTTTATTAATTCCAATAATTACTGTCACGACCCGAAGACCGCGACTTTCACTGGATTCTTATACTTTTCTTAGTCTACAAATTTATGGACTAAATTTTTCTTTTTCATTTTTAAGGTTTGTATTCGGTGTCAGTGTAGTTACTATACTCTCTATGTGACCTATAGTCATTTCATTTAAATATTTAACTAACAAGAAAACGGTTCTTAGTTACATCCCAACTTGTTAAACAGAATATGTACTGTGCATCAATTTAAGTCTTACATGTAAACAAGTATTTTATAAGGAACATATACCTCAGAAGACTAGTACCAAGTCCATACACCGTCTCCGATGCCCACTTAGCAGCTCACTCGGTAGATGTTAACTTCAATAATCTGAAAGAGATGAAATTTAGTGGGGTGAGCAAAACCACGGCTCAGTAAGATACTAATATAAATACAAGAGTAGGATTATACTGTCTTAAACTGCAATGCTTAAAACTTGCAGGTTTGCAATTACAGTTAATCGTTTCTCATCGATAACATATCATTATCTCATTTGTTGTCATCTGTCTATCACTTATACTTTTAAATAAATCATCATAATCATTTTTTTAGTCTTCTCGTCCTTACACTATAGTGCATCGCACAACAATCTGTCGTGTTCAAATTGAATGTCATATACTATTAGCCTATATTTTCCTTTATCTCGGAGTACATCATGTCCAATTGAAGTATCATATCAATTCACTTTATGTTTCATAATCGTACTCCTATAATCTATCATCTCATATCACTTTCCATATAGAGAAATCATGATCACAATAGTGTAAGTTCACAATTCTCTTCATATCAATCTTATGTTCATGTATCATATCATATCATCGTCTAGATGAAATATCATTAATGTCGAGCCATGACATTCCTCATGGAACTCTCATGTACGAAGCATATTATCATGTCAGGGTTTAATATGCAATTTATGAAATTTTACTGTATAAACCGCTATCGTTTCAAATCATATCATATATACTTTAGAACATGCTCAACATATGAATTTTTAATTCATTTCAAATTTGCCTTTAAGGCATGATAGAAACATGTTCAATTTCAATTCATGTATTCGTTTTCAGAGCATGTGTAAAACATGTGCGGTTTTAAAACATTTTTCATATATTATAAGTCATATCAGGTCTAGAGTTCATATCAAATCAATCTATACTCTAGACCGCATATCATTTTAAATTCGACACAAAATCGTATGAAAATCATATGAGTGTCGAAATCATTTATCATGTACTTTTAAAACATATACAGTAAATCATATCAGGTCTAGAGTTCATATCAAATCAAACTATACTCTAGATCGCATATCATGCCATGTTCGACACAAAATCACATATAAATCATATAAGTGTCGAAATCATATCTCATGGACTTTTAAAACATGTTTAAAACATGTATTGTTTCAAAACATATTTCATTTCAAACTTGTTTCATGTACAGTATAAATCATGTCAAGTCTAGAGTTCATATCAATAAAATCATACTCTAGACTTCATATCACATCAGTTAGAGACTAGGCTAGATCCCTATCATCTCTATCAATAAAGACTTAAATCACTGTAGCTAGCACTGAAAATCATGTTATCGTCCCTTGGAAACCAACTAGGGAGCTATTTATGGCCATAGACCTCATCTCTCTCAGCCCCACTGATCAGGCGTGACTGAGACCTGTCCACGACTATTGTCGGACAAGCATCTCTGCCTAATGAGCAAAGCTCCAATTACGCAGTTTCCACTATGCTTTATTGAATTTATTTCTTTTAGGGTGCCTACAGTCTCATAAAACATTTAAATCTTTAGCTTTTCTTTTTAAAATCATGTAAAGCATATGGTGAAGTTCTTTAAGAGCTTTCGTAGATTAAAATACGTATATACCATATACTTTCTTTTTAAAGCTAATCTATACTTTATAGCATTTATATAAATGCTATTATAACATCTGAAACTGTAGCAAATTATGCTTAAAAACGATGCTACAAAATCATTTCCGTATGTAATTTTGGTAATAGTTTCAAATGTCAATATAAGTAATACCTTCATCTAATACAGTGAAGCAATTCATTTAACTTTATCACCATCAATCATTCGATTTAAAACTATCTTTCTGACACATAAGTAAATCAGTGTTTGAATCAATTCAATATTCATTTCATTCAGTCTTCAAATTGTTCAGTACTCCAATTATTCAATAATCAGATCATTTGTTATTCAAGCCATTCAGTATTCGATATCCTTTTTCGATAGTTATATACTATAACAATCATTTATACCATCCACTATTAATACTAGGACCACATCACTTACATGAATCCTCTTAGTATTCATAAATATTTAAATATCATGTCGCTATATAGCCATCAAAATACTGAAATCATGCCAACACCAATATCATCGTTCGATATCTATTCCAGAGTTGACATCGAAAATAATTAAGACTACGAGATCAATAATCATCTATCAATTTTGTTTATGGTTTATCATGCTAGCACTCCATTGAAATTCCGATTTGATGTTCGATTTCATTCACTATCCTTCGTACGCCACAATATTAATACTATGATTCTTACCACTCAAACTCAATTTGAGTTCAATAGGCCACTTTTCGAATAGTCAAATATCCAATGTATAGTTCTAATAATCTCACTTTTATCTCATGCTATACCTTCAGCTAACGCATTCAAGACATGAGTTCTATTAATGATGAGGCATACAATAATTATGCCATAGTAACACTCTCGTGACTTTTCATTCGAATCACAAGTATAGTACTAAGCACTATTCTGAACTCTATCACTCAGTTGTCTCAAATCTCAACCAAACATAATTCATATTAAATCGTCATATACACCACTTGGGCCTCTATGCCTTCGTCGGGCAGTAAAATCACAAAATTTTCACATATATATAAAATAAACAACCACAAGGATCTGTTACTTTTGAATTTCACTTCTTTGACTCCTTTTTTTTTCGTGATTCATCCTTTTTCAATTTATCAATTAAATGCCTCTATTCTCGACAATTCTCACGAGACATTAAAGTCACTTATTTATTTCTCCAAGTTTAAGTGATTGTGACTACTAATATACCATGGCTCTCATTCACCTTTTTCGCACCATTTCAAAAATCAATTCTCCTAGATTCCATTTATTTGAGAAGCTTAATCTTATTCCTCAAACATTTTCATGGGAATTTCGGTAGCATAACGACTTAATTTTTACTAAACCTCCTGCAAGGAAAACACAATTTATAATCGCAGCCGTTGATTCTCCCAATTCTTATGTCTCTACTAAGACCCCACCATCAGTTGTGGGTCCTCTTAGTATTTTTATCATCAATTAAATCAATGCATCATATTAAAAAATCACAATTCCCACATACAATATAATGCTACTAATGCTTTATAAAAGTATCTTACTTGGTGTCGAAGCTTAGCGCATTGACGAGCTCCTAGCATCGTCGAACCCCAAATTGCGCCTGTCACTTCCACTACAATTTTCACAACACCAATGCACTTACGTGAATATGTGACAATAAATTTTTCAATAACATAAATCATTTATTTTTCCTCAATTTTCCTTACCTTTTCTTTCTTGTCTTCTTCTTCTTCTTCCTTTTTCCTTTTCCTTTTTCTTTTTCTTTTCTTTTCTTCTTTTTCTTTTTTTTCTCCTTCTCCTTCTTTCTCTTTTTCTTTTCTTTTCTTCTTTTTCTTTTTTTTTCTTTCTCCTTCTTTCTCTTTTTCTTTTCTTTTCTTCTTTTTCCTTTCTTTCTTTTTCTTTTCTTTCTTTTTCTTTTCTGAACCGAGTCAGGTCAGGTCGGGCCGGTTCGGGTTGGCCGATTCAGCTTCTGCTGGCCGGTTCGATCACCGGCAGTCGTCCATTCCGGCGGTTTAGCCTCTCCACGGCATCCTCGGGTCCCCACGAAGCCGGATCTGGCCTCCGTTCGTCTTGGGAACTTTCGGCCTTTCTCCTCCTCTTTCCTCCTTCCTCAGCCGCTTTTCTCTTCACCGGCGGCCAGCTTTCCTTTCTCCTCACTCTTACCGACGTCGGGGTTGCAGTGGCGGTGCCTGGATTGGCCGGCACCCCCGTTCCACTTTTCTTTTTCTCTTCGGTTTCGCCTCCCTTCTCTCATTTTCGCTTCTGTCTTTTTATTTCTTTTCTTTCCCTCTTCTTTCCCTGCCATCGATCGGCCTCTCTTTCCCCTCCTCGGCCGCCGGTGACCTTCTCCTCTCTCCCCCTTTTCTTCTCTCGCCGGTCGGCCTCTCCATTTTTCTCTTCTCTGTTTTTTCAACAGAGAAGAGAATAAGGGAATCGGGTTTATCCCGATTCCCGTGTTTGTTTGTTTTTCTAATTATATCAATATATTTACAAATTTAAATATATTTATATAAATACTTATATATCATACAAATCATTTGTATATATATACTTTAATTTAATTTACTATATATATATTTCATATATATATTATATTTATATATATAAATACATATTTCATATAAACAATTTTTTTATATATATATATACTTTATTTTAAAATACTATACATATATATTTTATATATGTATATCATATATACGTAAATGTATAATAAAATACATACGTATTCATTCTATGATATAAAATAGTATTTTCAACATATGATATGTGCATATATTTCATATATGAACATATATATTTATTTAAAAATATATTTATATAATAACCTTATATAAATATATAAAATATTACATATTTTTATTTCTTATTAAATTTGGATTTCTTTATATCCAAATTTATTTCCTCCATTTTCATTTCTTATTTAATCTCGATTTTCAATTTCTCCTAATTGAATTCTCCGGATCTCTAATATTTATTTAGAAATTCTCGGTTTTCACATTCTCCCTACCTTAAGAAATTCGGTCCTCCGAATTCAACTTAAATTAAAAGGTGGTGTGTATGCTTATAGTTCATGTCCTCTCAATCATCTTTTAAGTAATACTACTAGCATACTTTCAACATCCGAATCACCTTTTATACCATTACATATAATTTTTCCACCATATATTCATACTCCCTAAAATTTCTTATCACCTTGGGAGTTATCACTTTCATCTCCTTCACATAATAGTTGTTTCACATCATTTATCCTTAATTTCTCTCATTTGGTGCCAAGTCGATATAATTTGGTAACTATCGTTTACTGATTTAATCAGTAGTATGTAATTGTCCCAGTAGCTTTTAATCTCGTGCATCCGCTCTCTCAACCTATTTTCGAGCGTTTCCACATTACGCTCGAATTTTCATACCAATATGGAGCGTTGTCGTCAATAAATTTGGAATCCCAAAGCCTTTTACTATTTTCCATAAACATATGGCAATTCAAGATTCCATCACATGTAATGCTCACTGGAACTTTAAATACTCCGTTTCATATTTATATTTTGACTAAGGCATTAGAGAAATCTAGAAGTCAGAAAATGGAAAAGTGATTCAATTTGATCATCCAATCCATAATTATTTCCATAATATCATATTTCTTTTGGGTTTCGTATTATCCCACAACACTCATTGTCACATTGATAAATCAAAGCTGCACCTCATTACAGACTTTACTGTTAATCATCTCTTGCCATAATGCAACATTTATCAATCATTTTCTCTCTATATCTCATTTCATGTAGTATTCTTATTACATCTCGATTAGGGGTGTAAAACGGGCAGGCCAATGCGTGCCGGTGCGGGTCAATGCGGGTACGGGCTAAAACGGATCAAGCCCGTTTAGGCCCATATTTAAACGGGCCATAAGAAGCAGGACCGGTCCACTTTCAATGCGGGCTGGACCAGTTCGTGGGCCTATATAATAGGTATTAAATTAAGGCCCAAAAATTAAAATAACAAGATTGGGCTATATAATTCATTAAATTGATATTAAACTAAAGCCCAAAATCAAATAAATTGGATTTTTTTCACTTAATTAGGCCTAATTTTAATTTCTTGAAGGAAATTTAGATTGGTAATTACTAATTAAATCAATTAACCAAAAGCATATATATATATATATATAAATCATATGAGCTTGTGATTATTACTGAATCTTGCCCAGATTTCATTCAGTAAACAGTGGTATAAATTTCATGGGTAAAGGCCTCATCATCATCTTCATGAATTGAATTTGTTAAGGTTGGATCGTTGGAGTTAAAACCAATTCTTGGCTGGTTACACAACACTTACACACACTTAGCAATAGCAGTAGCCAGCCCAGTAGGTGATTTAGGCATTTAAGTTTTAACTGTTCAACATGAGGTTCCAAACAGAAATGGCTGTAAAGAAACTAGAAATTAGTCATTGCCACTGGCGAAATATATAGGCTGCATTATGGGTGGAAAAAGCACCAAACGGATAAAATCTCCTTCATTAGCCATTGTCCATTGACGAAAAATCACAATGAAAGACCACATTCACTGACAAAGCAAATCAAAAACTTCCCATGTCAGAGACACAATGCCAATGGAATGCAAAATTTGCATCTCTAAGTTATCTTGTAAAAAAAAAAAAGATTTCTCATCATGTTCAAGACCAGAAACAATGCCCACTTTCTTTAAAAAGATCTTCATTTAGCTTTAGTTGTCTAATTTATATGACAACAGAACAATATCAAAAGCAAAAAAGAAAAAGAAAAAAAGGCAACTTTTAGAAGTAGCAAAGAATAATTTCTGCAATGCTCCGAATGGATAATCTACCATAATCTACCTTAAAAGCATGCATCCAATGTACAGATCCTGTTCCTTCAGTGAAGCAACCAAATTAAACACTAAATGCTTCATTTTTCTATAGGGAAAAAAGCAAGAATAAATTTTTTTTTACAACCCATATTCTCTACCAAACAGTCCTCAATTCAACCAATCAAAAACACTAATTAAATTTCACCTCCCATATATATGTTCTGAATCATTTTTTCTTCTGTCAAACCAAGCAAAACCCAGAAACTATTTCATAACGCATTAAAACAAAATAAGATCTTTTATCTAAACACAGCACTGCACAAGAATAAACTTAGTGCTACAAATATTAAACTCCCAATACAAATACACACATAACATTCATTAATATTATGGTCTAAAAAAAGTGTAGTAGATAAGTCTAAAGGTCATAAAATCCACAAACATCCATTAAAATCCACACATTAAAAAAAACATTAGACTTGTCATTTTATCTCAATATTCAAATGATTTGAATCATTTGATTCTTCCACCACATCATCTTTGTTTTCCTCATCATCTTCCCAACCTATAAGATAAAATTTTAAATTATTAAATTTTTACAATAATATTAATGACTATCACTTGTAAAATTTATTTATTTAAGGAAAATAATTTACCACTTGATATGAAACCGTGTAGCCAACTTCGTGCACAAATGAGAGCTTGAACCTTCTTAGGAAGAAGACGACTCCTATACTTGTTAAGCACACGTCCCCCAATGCTAAAGGTGGATTCGGAAGCTACAGTAGTTATGGGTATACTCATTAAATCACAAGCCATGTTAGCCAAGATAGGAAACCTAAAACTATGATCCTTCCACCATTTCAAGACATCTAAATCTTTATTAGTGGAAAAATCAAGTTTTGGCATATCTAAGTAGACTTCCAATTGAGACTTGGAACTTAGGACATCATCTTCCTCATCATTTGCCAAGTCCATCCATACCTATATTGATACATTTCATGCAAATATAATTAACAAAGAATAAAAAGTTACTATTAATGAATTGAAGTTCACAATGAAATAAATATAACATTTAAGGTATAAATATTTATTATCTATACTTACATCTAAATTAGAGACAGAAACCGTTGGAATAGAAGAGGCGAGAGAAATCTCGTTTTGCTCGCCTTGGTCTTGACCATGTGATGAGTTAGAGGCATGCTTTTTATATTCTTCATAAAGCATAAATAACTTCATTTTCACCACATCCAACCTCTCTTGAAAACCTTGAGGATCAATTTTTAAAAAGCATCGTTTCAACATTGTGAACTTAACACGAGGACCGAGAACCACTGCCATTGCAAGTAAAACATTATACTCACTCCAATACTTGTCAAATTTTTTCTTCATATTAGATGCCATGCCTTGTAACATCTCATCATCTCCATCCAAGTACTCCATTAAAAGCATCTCAATTTTCCAAACTTGAGCAAAATACAAGTTGGTGGTTGGGTAATTAGTTCCCGAAATCAAATTCGTGATTTCATAAAAAGGCTTTAAAAATTCACAAATTTTCTCTCCCCTTTTCCACTTTTCACTTGATGGACAATGCTTATAATTTCTATCATTTAATGCAAGCATAGAAAATGCACGCTTAAATTTCAAAGCACTCTCAAGCATCAAGTAAGTAGAGTTCCATCTAGTTGGGACATCCAAAACCAAATATGAACTTGAAGAAATTGAGACCTTTTTTACACATTCTTCAAAACTCCTCATTCTAGCCTCTGAACCCTTCACATACTTAATACTTTCTCTAATTTTCTCATTAGCGGTGGAAGCTACCTTCAAACCTTCTTGAACAATAAGATTTACAATGTGGGCACAACATCTAACATGAAAAAATTGACCATCACATAATAAACTCTCTTGCAAACAAAGCATATCTTTTAAATTAAGTTGCATGTTATCATTAGCAAAAGCATTATCCAAAGTAATGGAAAAGATTTTCTTGTCTATCCCCCAATCATTTAAAATTTCCATTACTTTTTTAGATAATTCATATCCCGAATGTGGAGGTTGCATATCACAAAAGGCAAGAATCTTACTACTTAGCTCCCAATCTAAATCAACATAATGAGCAGATAAACAAAGGTATCCCTCATTAGTGCAAGCAGTCCATAAATCACAAGTGAGACAAATTCTACCCTGAATTTGAGCCAAGCATTCTTTCAATTTCTCTTTATTTTCCAAATAAAGTTTCCAAACATCAGAACCAGCAGTGATCCTAGAAATAAATTTCACCTCAGGATTTAAATATTTAAATACATTCCTAACTCCATCATATTCAACGAATGAGAAAGGGAGGCCATGCCTTATTATTGCCTTAGCTACTAGTTCTCTAAAAACCTTTTGATCAATTTTTCTGCTTCTCACCTTTCCTTGATGATCAATTATCATTTTAGAGAGATCTTTTTGCCTTAAAACTGCTATCCCCTTACATGAATGTGCATGACGCCTTAGGGATGAAGTTCCATAATTTAGAAAGACCCGCCTTATATATTGTCCCACACCCTTTACATTTAGTACGTGGTTTACCATCATCAGCACTAATAACAGGTTTTTCAAAAAATTGCCACATTTCTGAACTGTTTTTCCTAGCTTTTTTAGATTGCTTTTCAATTGTTTCAGTTTCAACCTCACATTCCTCATCCTCAATTTCAACTTCATTAACATCATCCTCATTATCAGCATCACTAACAATATCAATATTATTACTAAGCAGAGTCTGATTTTGAGAATAAGATGCCATATTATCACTGTCAACAACAGATGCCAAAAAGAAAAAACGCAATTAACATACATAACATTTAAGTACAACATAAAAAAGAACAAATTTCAAAATTCAAATCATATGAATTAATTAGTCACAAAGAACAATATCAGTGTCACATAATAGAGAACAAATTTCAAACACCAATGAACAAATTAATTTTTTTTCCTTTTTAGTTGTAGGTAATTAAACAATAATCACAGTCATAGAGAACCAAAATATAAAAAAAGAAAATAACAAAAAATGAAGAAGAAATACTAAAATAAAAAAAATGACTTGAGCTATTGACTGATTCAGATTCTGTGCACAAAGTGGACTGGTAAATTTGAAATTGAAAACATGAAAGTAGGCAGGAATGGATCATTTCGACTAAGGCTTACTCAAATTTAGGAATCTAGCTTTAGATATTTTGGGCTCTGATTGCTCTTTTCACTTGCATTTTGCCTGCTGGGCCATGGCTTTTATTCAAATTTAAATAATCTTGTTTGTTATCTTTTGTATTATGTATATCAGCCCATTTACTTTGTTATCCCTAACTTTTTTTTTTCCAATTGATAAGATAAAACTGATAATTTTAAACAAAGTATTGTGATAAGACATGAAAATAATATAAAAATAAAAATAGCATGATTAAAGTGTTATAAAACTTAGATACAAATTTGATAAAAATAAAAAAAATTTCATTTTTAAAATGTCAACATGAAATGTAAAATAATAATATTTATATTCTATGCATGTTTGACATGAACAAATAAACGAATTATCATTTGTGTGAAAAAAAAATTGGCTCTTCTTTGTTTTTTTTCTTAGAAATAATTACTTATCATGCTAATAATTAGTCTCCAATGACTTTGACTATTAAAAAGTAAAATGAATATAAAACTAGAACATAAAACTGGAACATAATTTATCAAGACTAAATTCTATTAAACAAATGAGACTAATAGAATACGTTTATGTTCCAAACGTAAACATTTAGAATTTCTCTGTTCTTGCCATGCCTTTTGCCTCTGTTAGTTTTATGATTTGAATTTGTTATTACTAAGTTTGAAAAAATATTTTTAACATTGCACTAACCACTAAGACAGTAAGACTAAGAGACTACAACATTCCAATGATTATATAGAAGAAAATTTTAAGAAGCTTTCATGAACCAGGAGGTTAAACTTAACAATAGAAAATCAAAATGCAGATCCAGTATAGAAACTGAAGCATGGAACAGCAAGAGAAGGGACTGATGGACTTTGTGCAGCCTCTCCGAAGCAATAACTAGGTTTTGCAGGCAAGTAAAAAAGTACATTGGAAGGAAAAGAAAGGTCATAAATGAGGTAAAACTGGAGATTTTGAATGCTAAGCATTTGAAGATTGGTAAACGACAGGCATCTCGATAAGCACATTGTGTTGTAACCAGAGAGCAAGCATGGTAAGAAAGAATCCAGTATGATATGAAGGAAGAAGCAAGGCAACCAAAAGAAGTTCACGAGAATAACAAGTAACAACCTTGTATATTAGAAACAAAAATTTTATATATATGCCTAATAAATATGGATTTAACGAAAATCAAGCACCATAAAAGATCACCAAATAGATTCACCATAAAAGATCACCACCAAATAGATTCTTTGTATTTCATAACAGACCAAAATCATCACCAAATAGATAACCCATACAGTAACAATAGCAACGAGCATTCATGAATCGTGGAAGAAAAGTATCATACCTGGTTTTTGTGTTTGACTACCACTAGTGGTTGCTGGTGGTGAGTGGTGCCTGCTTAACTGGTGGTGTTGCTATTGCCGTGTTGAACAGCGAACACCCTCTGTGTGTGCGTGCGTGAGAGAGATTGAAGTGATAGTGGTGAGGCTGGGTGAGGCTGGCTGAGTGAGAGTCGAGAGAGAATGAGATGAGAGTTGGAGTCGAGACTCACTCGAGAGAGATTAGATGGTTGTTGTCGATTTTAGCTTAGGGTTTGTCGGTTTGGTATTTGGGAATTGGGATTTGGGTGGGAGGATGCTGCTGTTGAATTGGGAAGTTTGGGTTCAGACTTGTGAGTGGGAGGGAAATCCGAAAATGATGAATTGGTCTGGTCAAATGACTCAAATGGATTTGGGCTGTAGCTGTAGTACTGTAGTAATAGGCCGGTTTTTAATTGTGGCCCGTGGGCTGGCCCTTTTCCGTGCGGGCCAAACCGGGCGGACTGCTAGCCCGTCGGGCTCAGCCCGTATAGGCCCGTTTTTTAATGGGCCAAAATTCATGAACCCAACCCGTTTAAAGCCTGTATTTTTAACGGGTCAGCCTGCAGGTTACAGCCCGTTTTACACCCCTAATCTCGATGTGATAACCAAAGTGAAATCACTTTCAGTCTTAATTGCGAAAACTGCTTTATATTCATGTTCCCTTGTAACTCGAAATCATAGTTTTCAATTTCCAATAGTCCTCATAATTAAGGTGGGATTGTACTTTCAATCGAGCCATATGTTTGGGTTCGATCATTTTTCGTTGGCTATTTCTTTACTTCTTTCAATCCTTTTCAATTCACATATTGATCATATTCTATACAATCATTCCATTATCTTCCATATAAACTACCACAATCAATCATTCTTGATCATTCATATCCTATTCCTTTAAGGTGATACACAATTCTTCTATACCATATTGATACCATTCATTAACGATTTCCAGTCCGTTTCAATAGGCCATCGATTAGCATCTTAATGTCAAAGCCCAGCCTGTTTCAATAGGTCGTCGACTGGTATCACCCATACCAATAACTGACCAATCTTAGTATAGATAAAAAATCAGCAAGTTTACATGTAGACACTACACAGTACACGGGATGTAACACTATCACAATCTCAACTACACCGACACGTACTAGACAAACCGTGCTCTGATACCATTAAATCTGTCACGACCCAAAGACCGCGACTTTCACTTGATTCTTATACTTTTCTTAGTCTACAAATTTATGGACTAAATTTTTCTTTTTCTTTTTTAAGGTTTGTACTCGGTGTCAGTGTAGTTATTATACTTTCTAGGTGACCTATAGTCATTTCATTTAAATATTTAACTAACAAGGAAACGGTTCTTAGTTACATCCCGACTTGTTAAACAGAATATGTACTGTGCATCAATTTAAGTCTTACATGTAAACAAGTATTTTATAAGGAACATATACCTCAGAAGACTAGTACCTAGTCCATACACCGTCTCCGATGCCCACTTAGCAGCTCACTCGGCAGATGTTAACTTCAATAGTCTAAAAGAGATGAAATTTAGTGGGGTGAGCAAAACCACGGCTCAGTAAGATACTAATATAAATACAAGAGTAGGATTATACTGTCTTAAACTGCAATGCTTAAAACTTACAGGTTTGCAATTACAGTTAATCCTTTCTCATAGATAACATATCATTATCTCATTTCTTGTCATCTGTCTATCACTTATACTTTTAAATAAATCATCATAATCACTTTTTCAGTCTTCTCGTCCTTACACTATAGTGCATCACACAACAATCTGTCGTGTTCAAATTGAATGTCATATACTATTAGCCTATATTTTCCTCTATCTCGGAGTACATCATGTCCAATTGAAGTATCATATCAATTCACTTTATGTTTCATAATCGTACTCCTGTAATCTATCATCTCATATCACTTTCCATATAGAGAAATCATGATCACAATAGTGTAAGTTCACAATTCTCTTCATATCAATCTTATGTTCATGTATCATATCATGTCATCGACTAGATGAAATATCATTAATGTCGAGCCATGACATTCCTCATGGAACTCTCATGTACGAAGCATATTATCATGTCAGGGTTTAATTTGCAATTTATGAAATTTTACTGTATAAACCGCTATCGTTTCAAATCATATCATATATACTTTAGAACATGCTCAACATATGAATTTTTAATTCATTTCAAATTTGCCTCTAAGGCATGATAGAAACATGTTCAATTTCAATTCATGTATTCGTTTTCAGAGCATGTGTAAAACATGTGCGGTTTTAAAACATTTTTCATATATTATAAGTCATATCAGGTCTAGAGTTCATATCAAATCAATCTATACTCTAGACCGCATATCATTTTAAATTCGACACAAAATCGTATAAAAATCATATGAGTGTCGAAATCATTTATCATGTACTTTTAAAACATATACAGTAAATCATGTCAGGTCTAGAGTTCATATCAAATCAAACTATACTCTAGATCGCATATCATGCCATGTTCGACACAAAATCACATATAAATCATATAAGTGTCGAAATCATATCTCATGGACTTTTAAAACATGTTTAAAACATGTATTGTTTCAAAACATATTTCATTTCAAACTTGTTTCATGTACAGTATAAATCATGTCAAGTCTAGAGTTCATATCAATAAAATCATACTCTAGACTTCATATCACATCGGTTAGAGACTAGGCTAGATCCCTATCATCTCTATCAATAAAGACTTAAATCACTGTAGCTAGCACTGAAAATCATGTTATCGTCCCTTGGAAACCAACTAGGGAGCTATTTATGGCCATAGACCTCATCTCTCTCAGCCCCACTGATCAGGCGTGACTGAGACCTGTCCACGACTATTGTCGGACAAGCATCTCTGCCAAATGAGCAAAGCTCCAATTACGCAGTTTCCACTATGCTTTATTGAATTTATTTCTTTTAGGGTGCCTACAGTCTCTTAAAACATTTAAATCTTTAGCTTTTCTTTTTAAAATCATGTAAAGCATATGGTGAAGTTCTTTAAGAGGTTTCGTAGATAAAAATACGTATATACCATATACTTTCTCTTTAAAGCTAATCTATACTTTATAGCATTTATATAAATGCTATTATAACATCTGAAACTGTAGCAAATTATGCTTAAAAACGATGCTACAAAATCATTTCCGTATGTAATTTTGGTAATAGTTTCAAATGTCAATATAAGTAATACCTTCATCTAATACAGTGAAGCAATTCATTTAACTTTATCACCATCAATCATTCGATTTCAAACTATCTTTCTGACACATCAGTAAATCAGTGTTCGAATCAATTCAATATTCATTTCATTCAGTCTTCAAATTGTTTAGTACTCCAATTATTCAATAATCAGATCATTTGTTATTCAAGCCATTCAGTATTCGATATCCTTTTTCGATAGTTATATACTATAACAATCATTTATACCTTCCACTATTAATACTAGGACCACATCACTTACATGAATCCTCTTAGTATTCATAAATATTTAAATATCATGTCGCTATATAGCCATCAAAATACTGAAATCATGCTAACACCAGTATCATCGTTCAATATCTATTCCAGAGTTGACATCGAAAATAATTAAGACTGCGAGATCAATAACCATCTATCAATTTTATTTATGGTTTATCATGCTAGCACTCCATCGAAATTCCGATTTGATGTTCGATTTCATTCACTATCCTTCGTACGCCACAATATTGATACTATGATTCTTACCACTCAAACTCAATTTGAGTTCAATAGGCCACTTTTCGAATAGTCAAATATCCAATGTATAGTTCTAATAATCTCACTTTTATCTCATGCTATACCTTCAGCTAACGCATTCACCTTTTTCGCACCATTTCAAAAATCAATTCTCCTAGATTCCATTTATTTGTGAAACTTAATCTTATTCCTCAAACATTTTCATAGGAATTTCGGCAGCATAACGGCTTAATTTTTACTAAACCTCCTGCAAGGAAAACACAATTTATAATCGCAACCGTTGATTCTCCCAATTCCTATGTCTCTACTAAGACCCCCACCATCAGTTGTGGGTCTTCTTAGCATTTTTATCATCAATTAAATCAATGCATCATATTAAAAAATCACAATTCTCACATACAATATAATGCTACTAATGCTTTATAAAAGTATCTTACTTGGTGTCGAAGCTTAGCGCCTTGACGAGCTCTTAGCATTGTCGAACCCCAAATCGCGCCAATCACTTCCACTACAATTTTCACAACACCAATGCACTTACGTGAATATGTGACAATAAATTTTTCAATAACATAAATCATTTATTTTTCCTCAATTTTCCTTACCTTTTCTTTCTTGTCTTCTTCTTCTTCTTCCTTTTTCCTTTTTCCTTTTCCTTTTCCTTTTTCTTTTTCTTTTCTTTTCTTCTTTTTCTTTTCTCCTTATCCTTCTTTCTCTTTTTCTTTTCTTTTCTTCTTTTTCTTGTTTTTTCTTTCTCCTTCTTTCTCTTTTTCTTTTCTTTTCTTCTTTTTCCTTTCTTTCTTTTTCTTTTCTTTCTTTTTCTTTTCTGAATCAGGTCGAGTCGGGTTGCGTTGGTTCGGGTTGGCCGGTTCGGGTTGGCGGATTCAGCTTCTGCTGGCTGGTTCGATCACTGGCGGTCGTCCATTCCAGCGGTTCAGCCTCTCCACGGCATCCTCGGGTCGCCACGAAGCCGAATCTGGCCTCCGTTCGTCCCCATCACCGGTGACGGCACCAGATTTGGAATGGGAACTTTCGACCTTTCTCCTCCTCTTTCCTCCTTCCTCAGTCGCTTTTCTCTTCACCGGCGGCCAGCTTTCCTTTCTCCTCACTCTTACCGACGTCGGGGTTGCAGTGGTGGTGCCTGGATCGGCCGCCCGCCGTTCCACTTTTCTTTTTCTCTTCGGTTTCGCCCTGCTTCTCTCATTTTCGCTTCTCTCTTTTTATTTCTTTTCTTTCCCTCTTCTTTCCCTGTCGTCGATCGGCCTCTCTTTCCCTCCTCGACCGCCGACGACCTTCTCCTCTCTCCCCCTTTTCTTCTCTCGCCGGCCGGCCTTTCCATTTTTCTCTTCTCTGTTTTTTCAACAGAGAAGAGAATAAGGGAATCGGGCTTATCCCGATTCCCGTGTTTGTTTTTTTTTAATTATATAAATATATTTACAAATTTAAATATATTTATATAAATACTTATATATCATACAAATCATTTGTGTATATATACTTTAATTTAATTTACTATATATATTTCATATATATATTATTTATATATATATAAATACATATTTCATATATATATTATATTTATATATATATAAATACATATTTCATATAAACAATTCATATATATACTTTATTTTAAAATACTATACATATATATTTTATATATGTATATCATATATACGTAAATGTATAATAAAATACATACGTATTCATTCTATGATATAAAATAGTATTTTCAACATATGATATGTGCATATATTTCATATATATATTTATTTAAAAATATATTTATATAATAACCTTATATAAATATATATAAAATTACATATTTTTATTTCTTACTAAATTTGGATTTCTTTATATCCAAATTTATTTCCTCCATTTTCATTTCTTATTTAATCTCGATTTTCAATTTCTCCCAATCGAATTCTCCGGATCTCTAATATTTATTTGAAAATTCTCGGTTTTCACAATTACTTTATTTTATTTTTCTATTAATTATCACAATGTACTATAATTAAACTATATTCTCTTCTTCTAATTCACTCCACCAATATCATGTAATTTTTATTATGGCCAATTAACCATTCTTGAATTTCATTTATCATTTTCCAAATTATATTTAAAATGTTGTATTTTAGCTATAATGAATTCCTTACAAATTCTTATCTTCCCTTTATTAATTTTAACAATTTATTTATTTTATTACCTATTAAATAACATAACATAATTACAAGTAAATTATTTCTTTTCCATATCTAATTTCTTCAATGATCCTATTAACCTTAGTTTATTTTCCTTTAACCTTTAAATTATAAAATTAGCATTAAAACCCCTACCAATTCTACTTGGCCAAAATTACTTCTCTTGTCTAATATTGGTCATGTTTCAATTCTTGTTTCATGGTTAATATTCATTTATGTTCTATTTCCATTTACCTCCCTTTCATATATCAAAATTTTACCCATATCACATAATCCACATCTTGGCCAAGTATTCATTCTTGTATTATTCATATTATTTTTCAATTCTAATTTTTAAAATGACCATTACTCATTATTAATATTAATTCTACAATTAATCAATATAGAAATTAATTCAACATTATTTCCTTCCTTTCTTAACCGAATACCTCTTATGATTTTATTCTCATTATTTTCTACTTATTCTCTTTTCAATCTAACTTATAAATATTTCTACTCATTTAGATCTTTCATCAAACATCTTCCATATACTAAAAATTCATCACCATTATTCAACCAACACCATAACCGAATGGTTCCCATCATCATGCCAACTTCCAATATTTTGCAAAATATCACCATAACCAATTTCAACTCATCTTTTACACCCAAGGGTTGTGGCTCAGTTGGCAACGCAGGCTGAGTTTGTGGGAAAAGCTCTCGGGTTCGACTCCTACTAAACATATCTTTGGGGAGGGGTGAAGAGCCTTAACTGTGATTAAACCTCGAACAGGATTAGTCTCACACCGTTAAAACGGATGAGGATACCTGTAGTCTACACAAAAAAAAAACTCATCTTTTACTACTAATTCATATCCAACATACATTATACATTAAATCCACCATAAATTCCCCATTTAATTTCCTCTCTTGGCTAAACACTTCATGTATCTCTAGACTCATAATTTAATTAATTTATCACCATAGTTATGTTTGTCTCACTACCTATTACCTTTGTCTATCCATCATGAATTAAAAACACTATGATATCAACATGCTCCTACCATGGCCGAACCTTATATACATCACCACACTTCATTTTTCTTCAATGTAATGTATCAAAGATGTTTCCCATACATGAATCAATCATAAACCATAGTTAGGAAGTAAAGAAACATCATCACTCCTCACCTTCCACCGTAGCTGAACAGAGCAGCAACCAGAACAGCCCTCCCTCGTTGGTTTCTGTCCACCCAATTCTAGCTTTAGACAGCTCTTGAGGTAAGGGACAAGTTTTGTTGAGGATGCTTGATGAGTTGAAGGCTTGAAGGAAGGGTTTCACATGGTAAAAATGAGGGTGGCGTGGGAAGATGAAGAAAAGAAACTACTGCAGGGGAGTTGGTTCAAGGCAATAGAGAAAAGACCAAAAATTTCTTGTTTTGGGCAAATTTTAAAGGATATTTTCCAGCCCCATTAGAAAATGACAAGTTTGCCCTTCTTAAAATTCAATATTTACACCTATGCCATTGAAAATATTTTATTACTTTTCAATTCAGATTTTTAATTTTATTTTTATTAAATTTTATTTATTTTGGTCAATTCTAGTCAAACCTTGATCAATTTGACCATCCCTAATGCTAAATAACCATAATACCTTGTATAATTCCATTATTTCCATTTATGTCCTATCTTTAATTTAATAATTTTAAATTCAGATTTAATATTTTATTTTTATTATTTTCTTTTTATTTGGGTTAAACATGGCCAATTATTGACTCTCAAGGCGGTCTGACCAAGTATGGGTAGTGAAATTACCAAACTACCCCTTAAAGAATGCTTTTGGTTTCGTTCGCGTTATTTTTAATACTTTCGCGTAATGCAGTTCACGGGCTGGATCCACGTGGAACTTCTTTACGCGAAGATTCTCCTATAACAGTCTGTGTGTCCAAAGTCAATTTGGTTTGACTGTTGTTCAAAAAAGTTCTTTCAGGGTATGGACATGATCGTCATTTTCAAATTTGTTGCACATAAACCTAGATATGCATATGTTAAAGAATTCGGGAAAGTGGTCTTCTTAGCCTTTAGGTATTTTGGCCCCAATTTTCATATTTTGCCACTTCGGAAGCCATCCGAGTCATAGATTGCCCTATGGGGCCCACTTGACAATTTTCTTGGTAACACATCATATATAAAAATTAATTTTTGTAACTTTACTTAATATTCTAGTTCAGCACTTCCAATAGGTATAGAGAGAATAGAAAAATTCGGGCTCTCACACATATTAATTAAATCTATTTAATTCAAAGATTAAATTTTTTACTTTTAAAAAGAAATTAATAAATTAGAAAAAGTACAAAAAAGCATTAAACATAAAAATTAAACATTAGATGGGTTCAAACTTGTAGGTATGAAGGTTCAATAGCTTATCCTCTTAAATGCATTCCATGGATAATCTAAAAGCATAAATAAATAAATTTACCTAATCCACATATAAAATTAAAAATATATATACAACAAAAAATTTTAAAAAAAAAAAACTATGTAGTTGAAGTTTGTCATCATTTTGTTCATCGCCTTCATGACTTTCTGTAAACTTGTTTACAAACAATAAAAAAAATTTCATTGAAATTTAGATAAAACATAAAAAAGAAAGGCTCCATCACATATAAAATTAAAAAAATATAAAACTAAAAAAATTGAAAAAGAAAAAAGCTTATTGTATAGTTGAAGATGAAGATTAAGGACAAATAAAAAGGTTTTCATGATGATAGATGGTGAGGTATGATTGGCAAACTTTGTGTTGAATAGAGAAATTTATTATCATTTTGTATAAATAAAAAGAAAAAATCAATGGAAAAATAAATAAAAAGAAAAGGCCCTATCCACAAATAAAATAAAAAAAATAGTGGCTTACTATATAATTGAAGAATAATATTGAGAACTAATAGAAAATGATTCTATTATGATAGATTGTGAGGTTTAATAGGCAAGCCCTGTACAGTGTGAGTAGAAAGTGGAATTGAAAGTAGAAAGAAAGTTGGCTATGCAGAAACAATAGAGTAGAAGTATCCATTCTATAAATCTGCTATTTAAATTGGTATTTGAATGAGATAGTAAACTGTTTAAAAACTGAGATAAGAAACAATTTAAAAAATGAATTAGATAGTGGATAATGGCTGTGAATAATGGATTGGTATTTGAATGAGATAAGAAACTGTTTAAAAACTTTAGATAGTGGATAATGAGTGGTTATACAAAATCAAAAAAACTGATTTGATTTCAATTTCAATAAATCTTATGTGTATATTAATCCTACCTGTCGTAAAAAGAAAATATCAATGTAGGAGCTTACATGGCTTGCTTATGGGGTTTTTATGTTTTTTTAAATATAATATTTATATATGATTGTTATATATTTTGATTACTCTCTTTTAGTTATTCTATATAAATTATTTTTATTCGATTTAAAAGCCACGGTTTGGTTTGGATGGTGGGGTATTTTTAACATTACAAAATTTTTTTTATGAACTTTAGTTTTTTTCTTAAATATTTAAAAAAAACTATAATTTAAAATATTTAAGTTGAGAAAAATACTATCTTACTATTATATTTATTTTTTTAAAAAAATATTAAGTAACAATTGTAACTTAATGAAATCAGAATGCATTTTAAGTACCATGTGTAGTCAGTAGGTAGCATTAGATTATAAATTATTCTACTTGTAAAACTTTTTTTATCTAAGGCATTTTAACTTTGCATAGTTTTTATTTAATATACATATATATATTTATTTAAATTTTGTTTAAAAAAAGAGATAAAAAAATATTAAGACAACAATGAAGGAGAGGGAACAGTCTAAAGAGTGCTAAAATGAAAAAAAACTATTTTCGAGAAAAAAAAAGCATGTATAAGTTGTATGATAAACCCAACTTTTAACACTTAACAATGAAATTGAATAACTTTTAATAATAATTATTATATATTTTTATTACTCTCTTTTAGTTATTTTATATAACTTACTGTCGTTCGATTTATAAGTCATACTGATCTGAGATGGTGAAAGCATATAATTTGAACATATGTTAAACGAATTTTAGATAAATATACTTGAAAAAAAATTAATTAATGTATATATATTTATTTATTAAATAAAGAGAATATATATAAATACATATAGATCATGTTTGGTACATAAGATTATGGATAGAATGAGATAATAATCATCCTATCTTATGTTATACGAATTTTAGATAAATATATATTTATATATTATAAATAAATATAGTAGTACCTGATTGATAACGAAATTCTATGATGCTGTGTGTTGATGCTTTGTTTCTGATTCTTTTAAACCTGAAATGAGATAAACAACATATTTTCATATATGGAATTAAATATAGAAGTGTGATAACCACCAATTCTCGATGCCGGACATGTAAATAGGTGCATAATTGAAGTAAATCAAGTATTAAATATATATATCTGGGAATTTTGATAATTAGTAAGTGATGAGGTTATGGATTTAATTTTAGTATACATGACAAGTATACTTGAAAAAAAAATTAATTAATGTATATATAGTATATATATTTATTTATTAAATAAACAGAATATATATAAATACATATAGATCATGTTTGGTGCATAGGATTATGGATAGAATGGGATAATAATCATCTCATCTTATGTTTGGTGCACACATTAATGAGAGGAATGGATTGCAAAGAAGATTAGTCATTTTCTTAGTATAGGATGATTCAATCCACTCCAAAAAGTAAAGATTATTTCTAATCCCATGAGGATTAGAAATAAATATTCATATTTTATTTATTTCATCCTTAAATTTTATATGTAAAAATTAACTTAAACATTTAATAAAATAATAAGGAACTTTGTTTAATTAATTAATTTAATTTTTTTCCTTCTTTTTCATTATTTTACTTCTTTTTCTTTTTCTTGTTTTTAATTCAAGAAAAACTATAATTTTAATAAAATAATATTTTCTTAAACACATTTTTTTAAAATTTAAATCATTTTTTAGAAAATAAATTGTCAAACATAAAATTATTATAAAATATATTTTTAATTTATTTTTCTTGCATTTAAATTTTTATTTTTTCTTCTCTTTTTTATTTTTTGTTTCTTTTTTTTTTTGCCTGTAAAAAAAAGAAAAATAACCGTTAATCATAAAATTATTAGAAATGATATATTTTTTAGTTTATAAATTTTAAATTATTAAATTTAACTCATATTTTTATTTTATTTTTGTTTTCTATATTTCCTTATAATTAACCAAAAAAAAAGATAGAAGATAAAGAAACCATAAAAATAAAGAAAAATATTTAAGAATTTTCTATTGGAAAAATTAATTTAATTAAAAAATAAAATTGTTTCCTAAAAAAACTCAATTTTCTAGAAATAAAAATACTTAATTTACAATCAAAGAAATTATTTTAAATTTAAATCATATAAAAGAAATAAAAATAAAAAGGAAAGAAAAGAAAAAAGTGAAAAAATACAGAGAATTTTTTTATAAAAATTCATTTTTTAACAAAATACATTTTTTGAAAAAGTAACATAAATTTTTTAAAAGTAATTTTTTACTAAAAAATCAACTAATAAATTTGACTATTAATTATAATATTATAAATAATATTTAACTTTTTAATTTTATATTTATAACAAAAAATTATCAATTTAAATTATGCTACTTTAAAAAAAAGTACTAAAAAAAATCATTTTATACTATTTTTAATTTTACACATAGTAAATATGGTGAAAGACATAAAAAAATTTACACCAAAAAAAAGAAAAACATAAAAAATCATCCAATCTTATTCTTAATCCTTGTACACACTAAACATAAGATCAAATGATATCATCTAATCTTATATTATCCATAATATTATATTATTCTACATATCCCTATCGTATACACCAAACATGGCCATAATACCTAAACTATGTATTTATATATTAAGAAAATTTAAAGAAATTGTGAATAAATATATATGGGTATAAAACAATTTAAAATAATAATACATATACGTCATAAGGATATAAATATATAATATATAATAAAAATATAACATATATATATATATATAAAAGAAAAAAGAAAAGAAAAGAATCAAATCAAGAAGCCAAGGGAACTTCTATTTGCACCACCGTTTTTGCTCTTTACACTACATAAAAAAAAAACTAAATCTACTCCAAGAAATGACAAATTTAACCTTTATTCAATAAATCATTTCTCCTTCCCTCTCAGCCGACCCATCTGCTAGCCCCGACAGCTCTTCTTCTCCACCATTCCTCAGCCTCCTTCCTCCTTCTCTTCTCCAACTGCTGTAGAACAGGTACAACATTTAAATTTTGGTTAGCATTTTGGTTTTAAGGTGCACAGGCAGGCGAGCCTTGTGCGGGTGAGGCTGCGGGGCGAGCCTCGAGCATATGAGATTGCGGGGCGAGCCTCGCGCAGGTGCTGCGCGAGGTTGGCAACTTGAGCGAGGCTCGCCTGTAGCCCTTGGGCGCGCAAGCTGGGTTGCTCGTGGGCAAGCAATGTGTGTAACCTGGTTTGCGCGCGGGCACGCCCAGCATGCAATCTGGGTTGCGCGCAGGCAAGCAATCCGTGCAACCTAGCTTGCGCGTTGAATCAAAACCTTTCACTCCCTTTTGTCACTACCTCTTGATTAATGCATTGAGTGTTTTTTTCGCAGCTTCTTTTGTCACTGCCTAAGCCAGAGGCTTCGAAGGCTGTTTTTGGTCAAGATTCATATTCAGGTATAATTTTTTACTTTTATTCTGTTTTTCTTAAACATATTAACTTAGATGACATGAAACCTTGATCACAACATGGTGCATTTGATTTTTGTTTGAAGTCTTCTTCTCCAGCCTTTATGTTTGTATTGATCAAGTGTTCTTGTTTACGATTTGGTGCATCATGATAATCATATACTATTATTTTGTTAATTCCACCTACATTGTTTTATTCTTCTAATAATGCTATCATTTGCTCAGACATAAATTTTTTTTTTCAGACATGGCACATACACAAGGTGGAGGAAGACGGCAGCGACCCACAGGCTTTGAGAGAAGATGACGAGTTAGCCAATATCGTGCTCAGCAAGCCGAACAGGCTGAACAGGCTGAGCAGGGTGAGCATGCTGAGCAAACAGCTTCAGATGATGCAGAGGAGGTACTTGAGCCTTGTCCTGGAGGCCCGAGTGATATGTCTATTTTGATAAGTTTTAGATCACATGTGGCTTTTGCCATATGGGGCGGTGAGGTAATTATTTTGTTAAATTTAATAATACAGATCTATTTTATTTGCTAAAAATGATCTTATTATTTGTTGTTTCTGATATAGGAGCGAGGCAACTTAAAGGCTCTTAATCATAGTCAAAAAATCTCGATGTGGACTTTAGACGATGATCGATCACGTATTCGCTCCATTGTTTTGCAAGCCGGCTTAGGTTGTTTGGTTGAGTGCAGTTATCGCACTTGCAATAGTACTCTCATCTCTGCTTTTGTGAGATGTGGCAACCGAAGACGAACACATTCCATATGTCTTTTGAGGAGATGACGATTACCTTAGACGATGTAGCTACATTGCTTGGTGTACCAGTGGTCGGGGGGATCGTATCATGCCGGCACATCTCTATGAAGCATGCAATCAGAATATTAGTTCGTTTGCTAGGCATCTCTCTTACGGAAGCTCAAGTAGTGACAAGTACCGGTCGTGGATCTAGTGTGACATTGCAATGGTTGAGATCGACTTTTCGTAATGTGAACGATGCCTCCAGTGATGAGGAAATAGTGTATGCTACTCATGCATACTTACTTCATTTACTTGGGTGCACACTTTTTGTGGATAAGAGTGGATCGCATGTTCCTGTTTCATTGTTGTCATGTTTAGAGGATTTAACTGTTATCAGCCAATATGCGTGGGGTACGTGTGCTCTTGCTTATATGTCCAGATAGTTGGGTCTTGCGAGCAAGTCAAAAGTACACGGGATTGGAGGCTATATGACTCTTTTTCAGGTATTAAGATTTACTTTTATATAAATAACTTGTGAATTATAATTTGTTTATGTATAATTTATTATTGATTGATGTTTTATTTGATATAAGCTTGGATTTATGAGCACTTTTCATAATTGAGTCCCGAGTTGAACTTCAATTACGAGGATAGTTTGCCGCGAGCATGACGATGGAAGTCACGTGGTTATGGCCAAGATGTGAACGTGTTGCGGGAGCATCTAGATGACCTCCAGTGTAATCAAGTGTGCTGGGATCCATATGCAAATAGTCGAAGACAGCATCCGTTGCCCTCGATCTCTTTTTTCAATCTGCTTAAAAACTGGGGATGTCGTGAAGCCGTACCATCCAGAGAGAGTGTTACGGCAGTGGGGCTATGTACAGACCGTACCTCTGAGACCTTTAGCGCCATATAGAGCACAGAGAGGTAGTACGAACACCACTTATGATGTTGTTTATCAGTTTATGGATCAATTATGGCAGAGATGGCCTATGTATGTCCTCACAAAAGATAATAGAGGACGAATGTGTGTGATCCCAGGAGAGACGGCTTTCGATTATATGGCTTGGTATGGCTCTATTTCTCATCAATTCGTACAAAATCCAGCATGCAGATCGAGGCTTCAAGCTCCCCTAGTCGATTCTGATCATTCTAGTGTAAGTTATTAACACTAAATCCTAAGTGAATAAAATTTGTTCATACTATTTGATTTGATAAAATTTCTTTCATGTATTGTTTCGCAGCGCATGTCATGGGTAGTGTCTCGCATTGAATTACTCATGAGTGGCAACAGGGATGCACAGACATTGACAAAGGGAATTTACGACCTGCATGAGATATTAACTGAGTCGTCAGATGCTGCTTCATCCTCAGCTCCTCCTCCAGCTCCATCACAGACAGCTCCTCCTCCACATTAGAGATAGCTCCTCCACCAGTTACATCAGGATAGCTTCTCCACCAGTTACATCAGAGATAGCTTCTCCACCAATTACTCGTTTTTATACTAGGCTCAGGAGGAGGAGAGGCAAGGCAATTATATCAAATGCGTCGAGAGATTAGTGTATTTATATTTAGTGACTTTTGTTTTTTAAAGATACAGTTTATCTTTAAGATATTAGACAATGTTATTAAAATATGTAATGATTTTTGTTTATAATTTAATGTTTTTATTTAGTGATTTTTGTTTTTTAATGCATAGAGTTTAAAACATATAATGTATAAATCGATAATACAATCATAAGAAGGCATACATATCAAAGACATAAATTAATAATATATTCATAAAAGGCATAAATGTCAAAATACAGTAATATTTAATAAAATATCATGGTTCATCTAAATCAATGGTTTCTTTAATGGCAACATCCGATCTCGATAACAAATTTTGGAATTCCTCGATGCGAGATACATATGGAAGCTCCCGCTCACGAGCAGAATGACATCGGTACCGATGCCAATTGTATGCAATCAGAGGTTTTGGTGCAAACGGGTCCATAAATACCTGAAAAACATCACTATTAAACATACGAAAAATTGTAAAACAAAATATCTCAATTCTAACATACATATTATTATTAATACCTCAACAAAATGAGAATTGTGAACAAGTCCAAGTGCTATGAATCCATGTTGCAGTGGTGGAGGTGGTGCAGTTCTAAGTGGAAGATATGTCAAGCATTGTGTAACATCCCAAATCCAAAAAATTCACTCACTTACCGGTTGGGCTGTTTGTGATGCTTATCAACTCCTATCACTTCTATACGAATTATTAAATTATTACCTTAAGAGGTATATACATTCCCTTTATTTTAGAGTAGTACTGTACTCTCTTACTGAATATACAAGAGAATATAACATACCTTCAATATCAGATCTCTGTAAGGTAATTCTCTTTGCTCGAACTCTCGATAATCTGTGGAGTGGAAAATAGGGAGTGAGCGATAACGTGCTCAGTAAGGAAGGTGTATGCTGCTTTATAAAATAATAGTTATCCTCTCCAAAAAAAAATTTAATTATTAACTTTAAACAGGGTTCCGCAAACCCTTTCAGTAAACAAAGATCAATTAATTGAGACTAGGCAATAAATAAATCATACTCTGTTCCTTTAGGAACATAAATCGTCCTCTTTTGGGGTGCACCCGTAGGCCACCGCCCCTCACGACTATCTCAGCTAGATCTATGGCCATAATCTATAGATGGTCCTCGGGTCCACTTGCCAAGTGACCTCGAGACCGCTGATGACTTGGCGGGTCCATCAGCCTTGTGACGCCCTGAGGTGCACCCGTGAGTCCATCAACCCGAGCCACCGCCCCAGGTAGGTCACGCAATTATATGAATGGTAATGCATGAACTCAGAGCCTAAAGTCTTAAAAATCTTATTTATAAATATATTAAAACAGCTCATTTTCACCCATTTACGCATGAGAGAATATGGGTTGAATTGGCTCGCCAGGTCGACTCGCCCATAGTGGCTCGCTCATAAATAGTTCGCCCGTCGAGGTGAACCAGTACTCGCCCGCCATTTTTAAAACAAATAGACTGGCTCGCCAGAAACGGCTCGCCCATTATGGCATTTTCCCACGGTCAACTCGCCCAAAATCCATTTTTCTCAAAAGGGTTATATTTTTTATTTTCCAATTAATAAAACGTCTCATTTTTTCGTATAAGAAAATAAACTTAAAACATATTCGCCACGGTCAGCTCAAGAAGATGTGATTTAGTGTTCGCCGCCTTTTAGCTTTTCAAAACAAAAGTATGGCTAGTTGATAACGGTTCGCCCGCCTTATATTTAAAACAAGAGTCGCCCGCCCAAACACATTAAAAAGGGTTCGCCCAACTTTGGCTTATCCGGATTTCTCTTTAAAACAAGGGCACTCGCCCAGTTCTCATAAAAGAGAGCTCGTCACTTGGCTCGCCCGTGTTTCTGCCAAGAACAAAGCTACTCGCCCGACAAAACCACATGTGGCGGCTTGTAGCTCGCCCAATTCACACCCATTATCATAACAATTATCAATCCAATGCATGTCAGAAAACAAAACATTTATCTTAATATTTTCATAAAATTTACTCCACAGGACATGCATTCATATCACACACATCTCCCTTACCTCGTCTGACGAAGCTTTGCTTTTCGCCCGCCTTCCTCAATTCCCATCTGCAAAATTTTATTAATTCATTAATATTCCTTTTTCGATTATTTTCTAAACCATTTATATTTTCCTAATATTCGAGACACCTTGGCGAGATTGAATTCGCCATTCGCCCATAGAGCTCGCCCTTCTATAATTGATCTACTCTATGGAGCTCGCCCAATCATTCTCGCCAATCATATAACCTATTTGTGGTGTTCGCCCAACATCAACTCAACTCGCCCTACACCGCTATTATTCAAAGGTGGGCTCGCCAATCAATTTAACTAGTGTGTGGCGACCTCGTCCACTTCCATATTCTAGATTTTAGCTCGCCCATGCCAAATGAGCTCGCCCACCGTACCGTCATTTTCAGTATTTTCATTTTTTTTCCACTCACCATTAGTTTCCAGACTACATCTGATTCTAGTTTTCCCATATATTCTAACAAGATTACTTAAAACTATGCTATATCTATGTTCATTACTTTATAAACATAGAAATATCCATCAATTTATCAAGATAACCATAGTAATATGGGAGCTCACCTCAATTGAGTTCCACTTCCTGGAGCAGAGTGTTTTTCTGCCTCACTTAGCTTTATTTTGTTTGTTCCTCAGTTCTTCAAAAATGGAGGAAAAGTTTAGCTAACTAAAATGAAGTTTTCATGGTTCATATATGAGAGAAATGGAAGAACCAATTGTGAGCCTGTGGTGCAAGCAGAATGGCAAGAAGGATTTTGAGGAATATGAAGTTGGCTAAGTTGGTTTTTCTTCAGTTATATTCTCTTTATATACTCACTCAAATCCACTCAAATTCTACCACCTGTTTCCTTATCCCGTTTTCTTCATCATTACCTTGTCTTTCATGCATTAAAACTTGTGGAAAAACTGCAACAAAAGAACGGTGCAAAGTCCTCACTTCTCACTTGGCATTTATTGCTTAGTCACATAGTCAAGAGAAGCAAGTGGCGAGAAGTCCACTGCCGCCCCTTTCCTTGACTTTTCTCTTTTCTTTTCTTCTCTTTTCCATGCCAACTCCCTTCCAGCCAACGTTGATTGGCTAACTCCTCATTCTTTTCTTCATTTTGTCCTCTAGCCATTACTCTTCATCCCTTTTTACATTCTTCAACCAATAACAATTATTCTCATATTGACTTTGACTCTTTCTCAATTTATTGTCTTTACCCGTATGACTTACAAAGTCAATTTTTTTGGCTGCCAATTGTTTGAACCTATTTTCGTTTCAATTTCTTTGATCTATATGGGTGATAAGGAGCCCTCGCCAGCCTTGGGCGAACTCTCTATTCACCCTCACCATTATTATTGGCGATCTGCTCGCCACTTCTGTTCGCCCATTGACGAATATCCTTCTTTGCTCGCCCATTGGCGATCTGTTGGACGTCCTTGCCCATACCTTATTTCTCCAACATTCTTCCATGCACATCTCAAGTTTAAGAAGCTTTTCATCCAAATGAAAATGAATATTCAATCTTTACTTCGTTTACATTATCAATTTTATGAAATTTGGGTCTACAATAGTGTAGAATTAGATCTTACACATTGTCTAGTTGTAGAATCAGATCTTACGCATTGTCTAGTGACCCATATCGGGTAAAGTCATCCATTTATCGTAAGGAGATGGTATCTTGAAATATGATAATGTCTCTATCAATTCATCAACACGCTCCTCGGATCTATAGAGACTAACATAATAAGCTCGAAAACACATATCTCCTCAATCAAATCTTGTCGCACCTTAGCCCATGCATCAACACCCATGCATAGCAAGCCAACTATAGCTCGAAAACCACAATTTCCATCCAATTCAACATCCACAATAGAACGTATGTATTGGCGTATCTCTAAAGGGAAAGAATCAATAAATTTCATTTTCTTTTTTCGATGCACTGGTAGTTTCATCATCTTTACTGAATTGACTGAAACGGGTGTTGATGCACTATCATATTGAGATTCAACAATCTCAAAATATGAAGGATCACATCGAGTTTATTTATCTCGATTGCCTTTGGTCTTAGCATTCTCGGGTGGAGGAATAAGAAATGTAGTTGCTGGATCACCAAGTTCCCTTAACTTTTTCTTCAAGGCTAATTTTCTCGAGATATCACAAGCATCGAAGCGTTTCACTGGCATCAAGATTCAACTTACCCAAGTAATCAACATTTTTCTTCTTCGAGTCCAACTTCGACCAAAAAGGATCCAAAACGGACAAAGGAATCGGTGTCCCGAATCTTATAAATTCAGCAATCTCGTGAGCACAAGGCAACCCATGTATGCCTCTAATGACACAACCACAGACAAGAGGGTCAATGCCGGTATCATTTGCTTGTTGTGCCTCCTTCAAAATAATACTCAATGTTGTCCTAGAAACCAATCCCCGTAACTCCCTAAACAAAGTTAGTCGAAAATTATGTTCCACAATAGTAAGACTTCTCTCGTATGAGGCCTTTATCTCCATATGTTGTAGCTCAATCAGGGAGTT
The DNA here is from genome assembly GCA_031772115.1 of Heritiera littoralis. Taxonomy (NCBI): domain Eukaryota; kingdom Viridiplantae; phylum Streptophyta; class Magnoliopsida; order Malvales; family Malvaceae; genus Heritiera; species Heritiera littoralis. Next base: position 3,343,777 of record JAPDPK010000063.1, read on the forward strand.
GATAACATTCCATGATGTATCAAAATCTCCTTGGGACGATCCAAGGTGTCTCTTTAACTTTAAATGTGCAATCTCCGCCCTATATGACGTTAGAAAATGTTTATTATAATGAATAAATTATATATTTTGTGAAATAATAATATGTAAACCCTATAAACCTACATACCTATTTGTTGTAACATTTCCAAAGTGCTTTACTTTATTTGTCCAAGTAGCAACAAATTTCTCTTTATGCTGAGTCAACCAAGTATGGATCAAGTACTCGAGCGCTCTAGGATAAGAATGGTAATGAGTTACCAATGAACTTAAATTTGCTTCGTACTTATACTCATTTGAAGAGAATACAAGAACACCCCAAGCTGACATGAATGCCTCCAACTTCTCCTTGCTCTCAAACCATTTTTTACAATTAGCAAGTACATTCTTTGATATATGCCATCTACATAAGAGATTGGTTGTGCTAGGGAACACTGTTTGTACTGCTTTCATCAATGCTAAATCCCTATCAGTAACAATGACAGAAGGCATTGAATCAGAAGACATCAAGCTTTTTAACTTCTCTAATGCCCAAGTGTAGTTGTCAGTGCGCTCAGCCTCGATGTAAACAAATGCAACAGAAAATGTTAAATCTGTACATGTCACACCAACAATCTCAAGGAGAGGGAGTCCATATCGATTAGTTTTATATGTACAATCCATAACTAACACATTTGGAAAAGCATTCAATATATCTATAGCCGTCGGATGCGTCCAAAATAAGTCTCTAATACAATCACTTGACTCATCACTCCTATGCCACTCAACATATTTACAATCATTTAAGTGTTTCATGAGTTACTGTATCTGTGATCTACCAGCTTTGTCAACTATTCTATACTTTTGTCGTGCATTGTAGATGGTCTTTATGGTGCTGGAATTCTTCTTATCATGTTGTTTCAACATCCTTAGTATATTTCTTGGTTTGACCATATTATTTGTCATATTAGCCACTATACCTTGCTCTTTCATCGTTAATCGACTAGCAAAGGAATGTCCTTCTAACTGTCTTACAGCCAAATGGTTATGCATTCCACATACTACTCTGACTGCCCAATCATCGCCGCTCTCCAATTTCACCCCCTGTAGCTCGAATTTACAATTACACTTCTTTGTTCTCATTCCCAAGCGATGGAATTCATCTTTATTTGATCTATACATTCCATACTGTTCACATGCAAGTCGAAGTATAGGTTTTCTTCCGGGAACACCAACTTCGGATGATTTAATCACAATAACAAAACCTAGGTCTCTTCCAACCTCTCTAGCCCATGTGATCAAGGCATTTCAACTATTGAAAACCTGAACAAAAAATTTAATAATTAGTTTTTTTTTACGGTATTTGTATTGAAACATTATATTAATTTTAAATATGCTTACCTTGTTAGTAGTAAATGCATAAATGCCGAGTGTTCGGGCTATGCGGTGGAGATGGAGGAGAAGACTGTGGTAGGGGCAGTTCATCACGACCCCGTCCTTGTCCTCGTCTAGTACTCCTCCTTCGAGTACTCATTCTGTTAGGATCATGATCAAATAATCTGATTTAGTATAACTTCAAATAGTTATACTACACAAAATCAAGTAGACTAGTACAATACATTGGGGATATCCACTATTTCTAACCTAATGATATCGACAAACATCAGACTAACTTGCTCTGATATCAATCTGTGACATCCTCGTCACTATCCAAATAACAACTAACTTTTCCTTTCACATAATATTACTTAGGCTAGTTTCTCAATGTCATCTTTACTTCTTCTTATGCTTTGAGCATTATTATCATGATATGACATCAATTTACCATATGAATTTATGCTTTTCATTTATACACATAATTCAAATAAATCAGGATCTCAAATATCTTACATATCCTATACCCCCAAAACACATAATATACATTACTGTAGTATTGTACTGTACAATAGCCGAAACACACGGCCAACTAAGTATACCTTCAAGGAATAAGTAGGAAGCGTGTCTCGAAGGTATATCAAAAGAACCTCACAATGTGCTCCTCTATCCGGAGCGGGATTTACTTCAAGTAATCTGTATGAAAAATGTTTGTAAAGGAGTGAGTTTACGCTCAGTAAGAAACTTATGTAAAAGAGCGTACTATATCACTATATGCAGTTTTCCTGCTTGGCTTTATAATGTCATGTAAAATCATTATAAAGCATATGCCATATAAGTTCTTCAAATATCAAATACTCGTAAAATCAAATACCTTCAAATACAAATAAAATCAAATACTTTCAAGTACTTTCACATGCTTTCAAATACTTTCAAATAGATGGGAGACAATTAATTTCCAATAGAATTCATGCACCAAGTAATTCTCATCATGGATACAACAAATATATCCCGTAAGGGATAATCCAAGAGAGATCTCATTAGGATACCACAAATATATCCCGTAAGAGATAATCCTGAGAGATATCAAATAAGTAGCGTACCCACGTATGGGCCAGGGATGCTCCCCAAAGCCGAACAAGTAAAAGACGTATGGCCATTGTCTATAGCCCACAGTGCTCACTAGTCAGGTGCCTTACTGTGGGTTTGAAGATCGGACTAGGGTTCCTCAGCCAAGATCAAGTACAAATAATGTGCATGCTCTTTCAAGAGATTTACAGTCTCCAAAACATTATTCATATAACCTTTAACAAATACAAATAAACTTTCTTAAAATAGGTTCTCCAAAACCTTCTTTTCAAATGAGCAGTCGACAAGTCTCTATAGCAGTCGGCTGCTACCCCCTTTTTTGCTTTATTGAATTTCTTTTCCTTTTTGAAACTCAAATAATTTATTTTTCAAAATACACATAAAGCAGTCAACTGGTCCCAAATAGCAGTCAACCAGTTTTGAAATAGAATGTTTACTTAGAAAAGGCAGTCGGCTGGTTTTGAAATAGAATGCTTCTGGAAGAAAAGCAGTTGACTGGCGTCCCTAGCAGTCAACTGGTTTGAAACAGAATGTTTTCTGGGAAAATAGCAATCGACTGGCTTATATAGCAGTCGACTGGTTTGTCTCGATTTTCAGAAATCTCCGTTTTGGTTGTCTCTAGGCAGTCGGCTACTCCTAGCCTAATTGGTACTAGGAGTAGGACCTGAAATGTAACTTTTCCTGCACATAAATTAGCTTGTGTTTCTTTCCAAATACATTTCAAATATATTTAAAACATGCGGACATAGTCACTCTACGTCCGTTACATAAATTCTTTACCTCAAATAGCAAAATCCAATAGCTTAGTTGCAATCCAACCCTTAGCCTTCACTTCTTTAAGCTGCACAAAACCATAAAATTCCAAACCTTTAAGTGACCTCCATAAACATGCTATATCAACTCAATATGACTCCAAACCATCAATAGAATTTAACAAAGCCACTTCATCTCTTACCTTTATCAATTCACCAAATAATTGAATTTCTGATCTCTCCAAATACTTGGATTCAGCTCTTCATATTGAAGGCATGGCTTGAGCTATCGACAAGGATCGTTTTTCGTTTAAGGAACTTAACGAATCGATGACGTATGATGGTGGTTTGTCAGGGTGAGAAAATGGACACTTGAAGGATTTTGGAGAGGAACGAGAGGGAGAGGGAAATTTGGGCTGTCAATTGGGAGAAGATGATGATGAGTCATGGCTGCATTAATTACACATTTAATTCATTAATTATCCCATTCATCTCAGCCATTGACCCTTTGACCTCTTGACTATTTGACCCTTAATTGCTTTAATTCCACATATGTCCCATACATCATTTATTCTTTCTAAATTTCAAATTTATTCAATTAATCCAAGTGGGAAAACTATACAAGTATGGAAAAAATTACAGGAATTTGGGGATTTCACAGTACACTACTACTTCTTTATTACTCTGCAAATATTAAACAATTAATTATAATTAGTACAATAAATTATATAATAAAAATAATTAATTATAAAAAACATATTAACACAGTAATGGGTTGCACACACATGGGCTCGCCATGCGTGCAAGCTAGCTTGCGCACGGGCTAGTCCAACGTGCAAGCTAGCTTGCGTGCGGCCTAGTGCAATGCGCAAGCTAGCTTGCATGCGTGATGCATGCTAGCTTGCGCGCAGGATCACCCAGCGTGCAATCGAATTTGCGCACCGAGATCTCCTAGTGCTATTTTCACAGCCTTCAGTTCATCCTCAAATCGAAAATAAATGCCAAAATCTTACCTCTTCCTCTTCTTTTTCAGTTCCTTCACTCTCATACTCTTCATAGCTATCATCATAATAGCTACTTTCACTCATTTTTTCAATTTTTTGAAGAAAAATAAAATGATTGAAGAAGAAAATGTAAAGTGAACAGCAGCAGCAGCAAAGGAGGAAGAGAGCAGACAAGACGAGAGGGAAAACTTGAGATTTGGTATAGGATATTAAAGTCATTTGACTTGAGGATATTTTTATCTTTTAATATTTTGTAGTAGAAAGAGTAAAAAATGTAGTGTGAATAGAAGCTCCCGGAAGCCAATCAATGAGCAAACTACTCCCACTAATGTGGAAGTAGTTTGCTTGATGAAAATAGAGGAAGCTTATCCTCTAGAAAATGGAAACACAAGGGAGAGAGGAAAGGATAGGCGGAAGTGAAAAGAGAGGAAGGGGAGAGCCCCACTATCGTCGTTGCTCTATGCTGCCGTCGGCCATAAGAGAAGAGACTCGAGAAAGAGTGAGGTGTTGATCGACTGGAGAAGAAGAATAGAGGAAGAAGTAATTGTCGAGCAGGGGTGTTAGGTGTTGATTGGGGCTGAAGAATGCTGGGCTTTAAGGCAGTATTGGTGACTGTGTGAGGGCTGGAGTAGAACATCAAAATAAGGATTGTTCAAAGGTGTCAAACAGGGACCCTTGAAGTGTGCTTTTGTTGGCATTTCAGGCTAGGATCCTTGCTGGATTCAAGGGCTTGTTAACGGCCAAAAACCGTGGCTAAACAGAGTTGAACCGTGGCCTTACTGACTGCTAGAAAAATATGGCAGTGGTGGCTTAAAACAGGGTTGGAATAAAGGATTTGTTGCTATTTTGGTGATGACATGGCGTGAAGATGTTGGCGCTAAACAGGAGTGGTGAAGTTGAGGTTTGAAGCAAGGCAAGACAGGAGCTTCCTTTCCGCTGAACCAAGAAGTGTGAAACCTACAGCACTTCCACTCCAAAACAAAAAGAAAAGGGACAAAAAGAAGTGATGATAGCAGCTGCTTTGAAGAGAAACAGGAGCTGATCTATGTGAAGCAAAAAAGGTTGGATCGAAAGAGAGATGAGTGCAGATTTGGTTTAGAGAAAAAGGGGCTGAAGAGGCTAATCTTGGGCATTGAAATGGAGTAATGAACATGACATAAATGGGGAAGAATGTGGTGCTAAACATGGCTGAAAATGTGGGGCATTTGAGAAGAAAAAGAAAGAAGAAAAGGAGAAAAAAAGAAAAGCTGAGTGCAATAGAGGGCTGTGAAAATGTCACTGTATAGGTGTGAAGACTGCGAGTTTTCTGTATCGAAACTATAAATAAATAAAAGACAAAAAAAACTAGGTATCTAAGGTGACGATTGATTCGCGAAATGAAAAAAAAAAGAAATGGAAAATATATTATGAAGGAATAGAAAATACGAAGAATATATATTATGTTGTTTGGTTGGCAGATGGAATAATTTTTCTTATTTTTTTTTTGTTTGGTTTAAGGAAAGGAATAAGGTAGAAATAATATTAAAATGACCAAAATACCTTTTTAATATAAAGTTATTAAAATTGAATATAATTTTTTCTTATTTAAGTATTTACTGAAATACCTTACATTTAAATTAATATGACGAAAATACTCTCTCCTACAGTAATCACAAAAACATCTATTATTAGCACAATTATTAAAATATCTTTTTTCCTTTTTTTTAAAAAATATATTTTGCTATCACAATTAAAATACCCTTCAATATTAATTTATCAAAATTTGAATTTTATATTTGTAATTATAATCACTATTGTTGCTATACATATAACAAAAATACCCATTAATATTAAAATATTTAAATTTATTTATAAAATATATAAATTTATTTATAAAATTATTATAAAATTAATATTAAAATATATAAATTTATAAAATTAAATATTTTATATAAAAATTTATAAATTTATAAAATATATATTTATTTATAAAATATATAAAATTATAAAATTATCGTAAAATTAATATTAAAATATTTATATTTATTTATAAAATTATTATTTGCTAAATAATTAATATTTATTTATAAAATATATAATTTTACAAGTAATTATAAAACATTTAGAATTATTATATTCTAAATAATTAAAATTAATTTATAAAAAAATATAAATTTACAAATATTTTATAAAATATTTAAATTTTATTATTTTCTAATTGGGAAACATCTTTCAGCACAAGAAATTCGGATGCTCCATTATGGGAATTCGAATTCCCCGTGTTGAAAGGTATTCTGTTTGCAAAATGCCTTAGGGAATTCGAATGCCCGACTATGGGAATTCGAATTCCCCGTGTTGCAAGGCATTCTATTTGCAAAATGCCTTTGGGAATTCGAATTCCCCATTATGGGCATTTGAATGCCCGATCGACAGCTATAAAAATAGCCATCGACCTTCACTCTTTCCGGCTCAAACTTCACCAGCCTCCCTCAATGTTCTCTCTTTCCAACTCAAACTTTCACTAACCCATCCCTATTTTCGTTTAACCAATCATCAATTTTTCACAAATTTTACCCTAATCATGACTCCAAGACAAGCTAGGACGAAAAATCCTAATAAATCCCCTCCTTCAAGAATTCCTTCACACGCCAAAAAGAAGCAAAATGGGGAGAAGTCTAGTAGAAGAGGAGTCGAGCAGAAGCGGTCTAGCAGAAGGAGTTGGCAGAAGAGAAGGTTGATGGTGGCATTTGCTGTCATTTTTCGATTTTTTAAAGGACACGCTTGTCCAAAAATATTGTTTTGCCCACGAAAAAGCTATTCATTGGGGGGGGAAAGATTATTTGGTTTTCCCTCCCGCGCGGCTCCACTTTTCTACACAGGATTTCTACTATTTTTTTCGCCTCTCAACCAATCTACATATTCCATGAATCTTTGGAAAAATGGCAGAATTGAAACGCAAATCTGCCCAACCAAACACGCCATAAATGTATTCTATAATTATGTATTATCTTAAGTAATGAAACCGAAAAGTAGAGTTAGTGCATTTAACAATAAATGATTAGTATATATGTATATATTGGATTTATATAAATAAGTTCAAGATATATATATTAATTTAGTAAGGAAAATAAATTAATATTTTCCACATTTGTGAAGTAAATTAATAAATTATATAAATGCACTTACGAAACCTAAGTGCATAGATAATTAAAAGAACAAAAAAAATAAATATATATATTCATCTAATTAAATAAAGAATACAAATATATTGAATTAAATGTAATATACACATGAGTATATAAATAAATAGATATAAATGTAATAAATAAGAAGAATATATATATAAATGTTAAGCATTGTAATATGTAATAGATATTTAAAATAAAGGAAAATACAAAATATATATATTACTATTACATATATTTATAAACTTTAGAAATGAAAAATATATATATATATATATAAATTCATAGGAAATATATGTACATATATACATATATATTATATAAGGAGTATATAAAAAAGAAAAAAGAAAAAGTAGTAAAATACTGATTGGCTTCCTCCACGTTAGTGGGAGCAGGAACCTTGAAAACGAAAAGGGGCAGAGGATTTAGTCCTCTGCCAAACCAAACCAACAAATATATATATATAGAAAAGATTGAAATTGCAGCTTCGAGTGAGAAAAAGAAAGAAGGAAATGGAGCAAACCAAAGAAAAGGAAACCAGAAGAAAGAAGGAGATCGTAGCAAGAGAGAACTGAAAAGAGCGATAAAGCTGCTGTGTCGACATGAAACAGAGGCTCTCAGGCTATACGCATCTGAAGTAGCCGTGAAGGAGATTCATTTTCAGGTTACAAAACTCAAACATGAAAACGTAAAAGAGAGACGCGAGGCGATCGGGAAAGGAAGAAGAGGTAGCCACCATTGCTGCCTAAAGAAGCAATACTCGAAGAGGGAACAAGGAAAGAAGAGGAGACCAAGGCAACTGAAATTAAGAGCTATTGAAGGCTGAATATAGGCTGGGTTTTGTGGCTTTTTGGAACAATATAATGAAACTGGAAATGGCTGATCAAGAGGCTGAATGGTGCGATTTTGAGAGTTGTAGTGGCAGTGTTTTAAAGGTTGAATAAGGTTGTGAATAGGAGAGTTTTAAAGATAGAAACAAGAGCACAAGGGTGCCGTTTTGATGTATGAAGCAGGGCATTTTGGGTGCTTGCACAGGACAAAACTGAGATTGATTGTGGCTAACCTTGGAGCCAATTTAGAAGTCCATTTTCTGCTAGCAATGATATTGTAAAGAAGCAAGGTTGGTTTTAAGAGCTAGATTTGGCTAATTGCTGGTGAGGAATGCAGCAAACATGGGGATGTTGTAGACTGCCTTAGGCTAGGTTCAAAGGAAGCTTTTCATGGTATTTTGAAGAAAGTAAAGAGCAAGGAAAAGGTGGCTGTTTGTGTGCGGAAAACAGGGGTGCCTAAGGTGGTATTCTTGGCTGTGTTGGGCTGCCATTAAATGGTGTTTGAACCCATTTTGGAAAGCCTTGGAAGGTCTAAATAGGGGTAAGTGTCTCTCTAAGTTTAAGTTTAAACATGTAAAATATATATGTTTATATACCTAATATTAAGAATGTGAAATGGTGGTAATGGCAGCAACCACGAATTGAGCAGTTAAGACCAAACAAAGAAATAAAGCTTGGATTTAATAGAAAGGTAAAAGCAAGGCCTTGCATTTTTTAGTTTAAAGTCCAAATATATATGACTAAATGCATATTATTAATATGATGAGATTGGGAGATATGCATTGATATATATATATATATACACACACACACACACACAAAAAAAGTATACGATAGTGAAGAGTTGAATTCGGGCATAGTAATAAACTTGATAGTATGATTTTTGTTAGATGTATACCCTAGCACGTGATTAAGCCTAATGAGAATGAGTTATTAAAATGGAAAGTGAATTGTATTTGTAGTGAATCAAGGCAATATTGGAGCTTGATATTTGGATTAGACCCTTGAAGAGGATATTGGCTAAGGGCATAAGGTAAGTAGGTTAAGTAAAGTTTGTTAGCACCATCTTGTAGGAATGTTTTAAACTTATAAATTCATTTATGCTTGGGCTGGATTGAAACTTGTTTTCTACCTGGCGTGTTGTGGCCAACCAAGCGTGCATGTTAAGTGAAGTAAATTGATGCATATGTCCATTCACTTATAGAATGTTTTGAGTTTAATTACTTTATATCTATGTTTTAAAGACTTACATTATATTTTAAATCACAAATCTTGGTTTGAACTGATTTTTGAAATAAATCGAAAGTTCTTTATATTTTAAACTCAAAACTGATTTAATAAGTGCTTTGAAATCCGTGCAAGCCAAGTGCTACACGAGAACATTGTTTTCAAACCATTTTTGAGTGCAGACATATCCTACTACCTTCGGGTCATTTCTAGCCTATCAAGCTTAGCTCTAGGCCTTATTACCAGTCTATCGAGTTTGTGCTCTAGACTACTGTATTGTATTGTACCTATTAGGTAAATTGTTATGCTTGTCTGGAAAACCAACAGACAAGTTCCAGCTCTCGACTGATCAGCGAGGCTAGAGTATCGTTCTATGGCCATAGATTTTGTGTTGCTTGCGACACCATTCCATCACTAGCTAGGATGGACATTGTTATCGTTATTGTATTAGTGATTGAGGATTATTGCCTAAACTTTACATACCACTGCTTTATTATTGATATCAATTTTAGTAAATTGAGCCTTACGCCTAAAGTGAAAAGTGAACGATTTGAAATCGTTTTAAGAGATTTAAGGCTTATGCCTAAAAGTGACAAATGATCGATTTGAAATCGTTTTCAGTAAATTGAGGCTTACACCTAAAGTGATAAGTGATCGGTTTTGAAATCGTTTTCAATGAATCGAGACTATACGCCTAATGTTTAGTGATTATTGTTTTTGTGAACTAATTAATTTAAAACAAATGCATAGCAAATGACTTATCAAAGTACATAGTCATTGATTTAAAATGAATGCATAGTAATTGATTTCTCAAAGTGCATAATTATTGATTTAAAACGAATGCATAGTAATTGACTTACCAAAGTGCATAGTCATTGATTTAAAGCAAATGCATAGTAATTGACTTATCGAAGTGCATAACATTTTGGTTTAATCGAAGTGCATAACGATTGATTTATTGAAGTGCATAATGTTTTGGTTTTATCGAAGTGCATAATTTTTCGATTTTATCGAAATGCATAACGACTGATTTATCGAAGTATATAATGTTTTGGCCTTATCGAATATGTATATTGATCTTTTTATCAAAGTGCGTAGTGATTTAAATAGTGATTGATTTATCGAAGTACATAGTGCTTTGAATTTAACCAAAATGCATAGTGAATTGATTTAATCGAAATGCATAGTAAATTTGATTTAAATAAAGTGCATACTAAGAGTGTTTTGAATTGAAGTGCATGGTGAAAGGATTTTGATTTAATACTATGATTGAATACCATGCATACACATCACTTCAGCAATGTTTTTCTACACTTGCATATAGATCGACATGAGTCTAACATGCATTTACTTAAACTACTTACTGAGCAGTGGTTTGCTCACCCCTTTCTAATGTCATCGCAAATCATATGAGCTAGAGTCCACGCTTGGAGTTCTGTGTGGGCTCGAAGACTGTACCTTGTAGTGGTACTTACTTAAGTCCTCTGAGCGTTGCTTTTATCACTTTTTGGGTATATGAAATTTTGTATATTATGTTGGTTATCATGTATAGACATTATGCAATGCACAGTACATGTTTATTAGAAATAGTTTGGGATGTAACTTAGGATCGCTCTATATTATTATAGACTAGTATAATTACCAAGTGCGATCCGGGATGTGATTGTAGTATTATAAATGTGGACTTTATGGAATGTTAAAATGTTTAATTGATGATTCTGGGATTGTGTGTAGTGTATGATAATATAAACTGTAGATTGTGGAGTTGAGAATGATATTGGAATTATATATATTTTGCAGGTTGATTAACTAGGGAAAATTGATTTTATATAAAGGGAGGTTTTCGATCTTTTTCTTTTGCTAGGTCAATCTTGAATTAAAATAACAAGGACGTGAGTTGATTTACTTTAGGAATTAATAACTTAAATAGTAACGATAAGTCAAATCCAATTGAGAGAGGTGGAAATTGTTTAGCGGTGACACTGACACCAAATACAAACCTTAAAGTGAAAAGAAAAATACAGTTCATAAAATTGGTAAACCGTAATGAAGTGAAAGTGTTAAGTGCACGTCGCGGCCTTTGGGTTGTGACAATAGGAATTCCGTTAGGTGGCTATTTAGGGATTGCTCAGGTATATTTTAGAGATTGTATAAGTGGCTTTGTTGAGATGTTACTGAGACAGAAAGAGTTGAGGATAGACAAAAACTAAACTGAAGCAGCCTTGGAACATTGTGAAGGCTGGAAAATGTGGCTGCTTAGACGAAAAAACAGGGTCTTAAAGGTTGTTGCTATACTTCAATTTTCGACCTCATTGGAAGTGTTACAAGGAGTAAGAAATTTTATGCTATTAAGTTTAAAGTATTTGTGTGTGTGTATATATATACACACGCACACATACTAAGAGAATATAATAAGGATGGGTTAATGTAATTTTTATATATATATATATATATATGTTAAGAGAATACGATGAAGATGTGTTAATGTGAATATATATATATATATATTTATCCATGAGCTTGATGAGAAAGAGAAATGTAGTGTATGATGTGAACGTATATGCTTATATGCAAACATGTATATGTTTCACACACACACACACACACACACACACACACACACACACACACACACACATCCCAATATAAACATATATATCATTAAAATGACGAGGATGAATAATGTATAGTTATAAATATACACATATATATATATATGCATACAGATGCATATATATTATTGGTACAATGATGAAGAATTAGTTTTGACGTAGACGAGAAGTCGATTAAATTGTCGCCCTAAGATATAAGATTTTGGTAAATGATTAAACATGATTAAGATATGTTTTAAGACGGTGATGAATTTGGTTTGTAGTGACTTGGAGTGGTTAAGAGCGTGAACCGTGATTTGAAAACTTGAAGAAGATGCTTGCTAAGTGCATAAGGTAAGTGGGTTAAGTAAAGTCTATTAGTACCATCTCATAGGAATGGTTTAAATTTTATAAATTCGTTTATGCTTGGGTTGGATTGAAACTTGTTTTCTATCTTGTATGTTGTGGCCAGCCAAGTGTGCATGTTAAGTGAAGTAAATAGATGCATATGTGCATTCACGTACAGCATGTTTTGAGTTTAATTACTTAATATCTATGTTTTAAAGACTTGCATTATATTTTAAATTGCAAAGTCTTGGTTTGAAATGACTTTTGAAATAAGTCAAAACTTCCTTATATTTTAAACTCAAAACTGATTTAATAAGTGCTTTGAAATTCGTGCAAAACAAGTGCTACACGAGAACATTGTTTTCGAACCATTTTTTAGTGCAAGCATATCCTACGACCTTTGGGTCATTTTTAGCCTAACGAGCTTAGCTATAAGCCCTATTACCTGTTTATGAAGCTTTGTGCTTAAGACTATTGTATTATACCTATTGAGCTTAGTGCTCTAGCTAAATTGTTACTTGTCTGGAAAACCAACAGGCAAGTTCTAGCCCTCGACTAATCAGCAAGACTGGAGTATAGTTCTATGGCCATAGATTTTGTGTTGCTTGTGACCTTATTCCATCACTAGCTAGGATGGACATCATTATCGTTATCATAACAATGATTGAGGATTCTTGCCTAAACTCTACATACCACTGTTTTATTATTGATATTGATTTCAGTGAATTGAGGCTTACGCCTAAAAATGACAAGTGATCGATTTGAAATCATTTTAAGTGATTTAAGGCTTACGCCTAGAGTGATAAGTGATCGGTTTTGAAATAATTTCAGTGAATAGAGGCTATACACTTAATGTTTATTGATTATCGTTTTGTGAACTAATTGATTTATCAAAGTGCATAGTTATTGATTTTAAAACAAATGCATAGGCAATTGATTTATCAAAGTGCATAGTCATTAATTTAAAACGAATGCATAGTAATTGATTTATCAAAGTGCATAGTCATTGATTTAAAACGAATGCATAGCAATTGATTTATCAAAGTGCAGTTAGTGATTTAAAATAAATACATAATAATTGACTTATCAAAGTGCATAGTCATTAATTTAAAATGAATGTATAGTAATTGACTTATCAAAGTGCATAGTCATTGATTTAAAACAAAGTGCTTAGTAATTGATTTATCGAAGTGCATAGTGATCTATTTATCGAAGTGCATAATGTTTTGGCTTTATCGAAGTGTATAGTGATTGATTTATTGAAATGCATAATATTTTGGCTTAATCAAAGTGCATAGTAATTATAATATTTTGGCTTAATCGAAGTGCATAATGTTTTGACTTTATTTAAGTGTATAGCGATTGATTTATCGAAGTGCATGATGTTTTGGATTTATCGAAGTGCATGATGTTTTGGCTTTATCGAAGTGCATAGTTATTGATCTAAAATGAATGCATAGAGATCGATTTATCGAAGTGCATAATGATTTATTTATTGAAGTGCATAGTGTTTTGATTTAATCAAATGCATAGTGGTTTGACTTAATTGCAGTGCATAGTGAAAGTGATTTAAATAAAGTGCATGATGAAAGTGTTTTAAATTGAAGTGCATAGCGAAAGTGTTTTGATTAAAGTCCATATTGGATCATTGGTATCATGACTTAATATCATGCATACATGTCACTTCAATACTGATTATTTGTGCATTTGCATGTAGATCGACATGAGTCTAACATGCATTTACTTAAACCACTTACTGAGCCATGGTTTGCTCACCCCTTTCTAACATCATCACAGATCATATGAGCTAGAGTCCACACTTGGAGTTCTGTGTGAGCCTTCGAGGACTGTACCTAGTAGTGGTACTTGCTTAAGTCCTCCGAGTGCTGCTTTAATTACTTTTGAGGTATATGAAATTTTGTACATCATGTTGGTTGTCATGTATAGACATTATGTAATGCACAGTACATGTCATTAGAAATTGTTTTGGGATATAACTTAGGATAACTCTAGATTATTATATACTAGTATGATTATCGAGTGCGATATGGGATATGATTGTGGTATGATAAATATGAACTTTATGGAATGTGAGTATGTTTAATTGATGATTTTGAGAATGTGTGTTGTGTATAATGATATAAACTGTGGATTGTGGAGTAGAGATGTGATGTTGGAAATATGTATATATTTTGCAGGTTAATTAACTGGGAAAATTTGATTATATATAAGGGGGAGGTTTTCGATCTTTTTCTTTTACTAAGTTAGTCTTGAATTAAAATATGGAAAAAGTAAGTTGATTTGCTCTAGGAGTTAACAACTTAAATGGCAACGTTACGTTAAATCGAGTTGAGAAAGGTGGAAATTGTTTAGAGGTGACACTGACACCGAATACAAACATTAAAGTGAAAAGAAAATTTAGTTCATAAATTTGGGAAAACAGTATAAATGTGATTGTTAAGTGTACGTCGTGACCTTTGGGTCGTGACAAGAAGAGATACAAGTGATTTGCTATTAATAATGCAGATGATTTTGTAACAAAAAATAATGCAAATGATTTAGAAACATTAAATAAAATATATAAATATTTATTATAATACCTGATTTGAGAATGGAGGATTGTTGGTGCTTTTTTGAACTGATTTATTATGATGCTTTTCTGGAAGAGAACTTGCGTAAAGAAAATAATTAGGTTAATAAGATATGAAATGTATATTAAAAAAATTTAAGATGAAGGTATAAGAACATATTTTCATACCTTAATTCAAAATGAAGACCTGTTTTTGATGTTACTGCTTTCCCAGCCCGCAGACTTGTACAATGGAAAAAATGTGACTTTGTTGGCAAATGATGCGGCAGCGAAACTGGAGTAGATGGATGTTGGGAAAAAAATTGTGAGTTTTGTTGGTAAATGAAGAGGCAACGAAACCAAAAATTGTGAGTTTTGTTGGTAAATGAAGAGGCAACGAAACTAGAGTAGATGGATGTTGACAATATAATGGCTAAGTTGATTATTGAATTGTTTCGGAGTGAGGATTGCATAGAGTTATTAGAACGTGGATGATGACTTCTAGAGCAAATAGAGCGGTTATTAGAACATGGTTTTCATCCCATTCGGATTGTTCTTTTAGATAAAATTTTATTTAAATTAATTAGATAATAAATAATTTAAAATGTTTAATTTATTATTTATTTTATTAAATTTATTTAATTCAATTAATTTTATTGTTTGTTTGATATGTGTAGATAATTTGATAGGATAATGTTTAAGATTTGAATAACAAATATCCAAAAAATATTAAGTTACTTAAAATGGATAATTTGATAAAGATTTGATTATAAAAGATTTGAAGAATATTATATTGTTTAAAATAGATAATAAGTTAATGCTTAAAATTTTAAAATTAACCATAATTCTTGACCCAGATTACGTAATCTGGTATGTGATAAAGAAAAATAGAAAAATCAGTGTAAAACATAATTAAGCAAGAAAAATAAAAAATAAGAAGAAACAACAATCATAATTAAATCTAGTGCAACTTAGAGCCCAGACCTTTGGTTTAAAAGGGCACAACTAATATTGTTGATAATATAAGAGGAAATAAAGATGACAATTCCAAAGATCAATAAGTTGATAAAGATTTGAATATAAAAGATTTGAATAGATAATCAGTTAATGCTTAAAATTTTAAAATTAATACCGATTTATCTCCAATTCTTTTTTTTTAGATTTAATGTCTGAAGCAGAAAATGGGAGTTTAAATTTGTTCCACTTTTCTTGGGTTATTTGACACGTGTCATTAGCATTTTCTGAAATATAATACATATATATATATATATGATTTCAACAAAAATATATTTTTAACTATTTTTTCTTATTTATAAATTAAATTTATGTTACAATAATATTTATTTTGGTTCATAGACAAGTACAAAAAAGAAGAAAAATCAAATTTTAAACCTAATCCTTATTAGGGAGGGTTATCAACCGCTAAATCAAATTTTATTTATTTGTTACATAATATTTTTGTTAATTTAAAATATTTTATTAAATTTTTTTATTTCATAACTAGATTCTTTTAAACAATAAAATTCAATTGAACAAAGTCAAATAGGGGTTATATTCACAACCAAAAAGGTCTATCACATAACCTATTTTAAGAATTTATTTTAATATCAAAATACCCTTAAATGAAAATTATCACTTCAAAACCCCAATTTTTTCTTCTTCCCCTCATTCTTCCCACCCTATATTGAAACCTAAACACCAAAAACTCAAATCTAAGTTTTGATCACTTGAAAGAGAAAATGCAATATTATTAGATGATTTGATGGAAGATTATAGCATGAATGAAGAAGAATACTCAAATGGCGTGGAGGTGGAGATTTCTGCAAATGTATACAAAATTTTCCGAACTTTTGACTATTTTCGACAATCTCATAAATAAAATTTTGGAAACAAGGAGTATTTCCTGAAGAATCATTTTCGAGAACACATGGGCTTCCGAAAATTTTACTTCGGGAGCTCATTATGGCTCTTGCAAGTGGCATTTTCGAGATCCTCAATTGGGTCCTTGAAATGCCATTTCCAAGAGCCATGATATTTGGTATTTTTCACACATTTTTTAATTTATTTAAATAATATTTAATAATATTAATAATTTTTTTAACTTTTTGTAAAACGATGAAAATTAGTGCTTTTCTAGCAAGAAGCAGACTTACATCAATGCAATTGCACTGATTCATTTACTACGGATAAGGTATGACAATGTTAACATTGATATCATCTTAAATACAAATAAAATAAAAAATTGATTAATATTTGTATAATGTGCATGTTTTTTCTATTTGAAAAACCTTGATTACATGGGCTAAGGAGGTCAAGAGAAATTTAGATTTTATAAATGTGATTAAAGCTTTTGAGCCCGCATTTCTTTCAAGAAAACATAGATTACAACTCGCATATGAACGAAGTGGAAGATACAAGGAAGTTAAAGAAGAAGCTAGAAAGAAAAGAAATATCATCATAAGTATACGGGCACAAGGAAGTGTGATTGTCCATTTGAGCTATAAAGGTGAGTGTAGAGATAGAGTAGTATGTGGGGATGCACAATCATGCGTATGCAAAACAGGTAAAGGGTCACTTGTTTGTGACTAGATTGTTAATCGAAAAGAAGAATAGTGTGGCTGATATGACAAAGAATATGGTCAGACTAAGAAACATACTCACGACTTTGAAACAAAACAATGAAAAGAACGTCAGCACTGCGAAGACATATACAATGCATGACAAAAATACAGATTGGTTGAAAAGGTTGGAAGATCACAAATGCAACAATTGATGAAACAAGTGAATGAGTATAAGTATGTGTAGTGGCATAGGAGTGATGAGTAAATCGATGTGGTTAAAGACTTATCTTGGGCGCATCCTATAGCTATAGATTTGCTGCATGCTTTCCCCAATATATTTTTTATGGATTACACAAATAAAACCAATGGGTTAATGTATCATTTAACCCTAAAAATATACCACTATTTTTATTTTGGTACGAAAAGAAAAAAAATTATCACTTTGATATATGAACTTCACTTCTGTCAAACACTATAGTATTTAGGACTAACGCTGTTTGAAAAAAAAGCTAACACGGCATGGACTGCCCCCATAATATTTTGACACGTGGCGATAAATGCCATGTCACTTGCACGCTATGTCAGCCTTATTCCTTTTTCTTTAAACAATATTTTTTAAAATATTTAAAAATATTTTTAAGAAATATTTAAAAATATGTAAAAAGTATTAAAAAATACGTAAAACATTTAGGAAATATTTAAAAATAAACATGTAAAAAATTAAAAATTACCTACTTCTTTGTCCTTAAAACAATACCCAGTTCATCCACCATTCCTCGAGAATTCACTCTCAACACCACAAATCCAAAATTTACCAAAAAAAAGGAAGGAAATTAGTTCACAAAATTAATAGGAATCCTCAATACCCGAAACTCTACCAGCTTCAACAACAGTGTCAATGCCGCCATAAGCCAATTGACAAGCAAATCTCAGTAAACTCTGATCCTAGACTCATCAAAATCACTCAGACCACAAGACTCGGCCTGTCCTAAGACCAATTCAATCCCAACAACATTTCAACCAAAATAACAAAGCCATCCCCGATCTCCATCTCGAATTCGAGCTTCATATCTAACACAAAAAAGAGCGAAAAAACATAGATCAATCAAATATTATAACCCAGCATCTATGGTAAACAACAATTAGAGACAAACTGAAATACAATTAGAAAGCAGGAAAAATCAACATGTACTTATAGAAAGCAAATAATTGGACTCTTGGTGGCTAGCTGTTCAAGGCTAAGAATTTTGTTGCAAATTCAAACTTACAGGCTAGCTTTAGGCTATGATAAATCAATTTGGGAGAAATTGATTTAGGTTTTTGATTTAAAAGGAGAAGGCTTCTTTCAGGGCTTTTAGGTGGTTTGTGGCCAAGGCTATAATCGAGCCAAGTCGATACAGCAGGGTACTCGAGCTTAAGCTCGACTTAAAATGTTGCTGCTCAATACTTGACTCGAGCTCGATCAAATTTTATTTTTGGAGTTCGAAATCAAATCAAGCTACTTGAGCTCATTAGATTAGACTCGTTTATCCGAGCTCAATTCTTATGCTCGAACTTGAATTTATTTATATATATAAATATTATATATCAATTAAATATAGTTAAATATAGTTTTTTAATAATAATAATAACAACAGTATGACGATGACAACAACAATAATGAAATTTTTTTTAAAAAAAATCAAAGTAACCAAAGTCCAAACAAGTTACACATAACACCCTTGTCTGGAGATTTATGAAGTCTTACATATTTTAAAAAAACAAAAAACAAAAAAAAATAGTAACATCACCACCACAACACAATCAGAAAGCAACACCTACAATAGCAACAATAGTGTAAATTACATAAGAAGCTTGAAACTAGAAAATTAAAAATCAAACTAGCAAAAATTAGTTCCTATCTTTCTAAAGAAACAAATTAACAAAACTACAGAAAATCAAAACATTGCATACCAAACTCCAAATTTTAAAGTTCACATATCAGAGAAATTCTTTTAAATGGATTGTCCAATACCAATATCACAATTCACATCAAAATTTGAAGATTACCTAAAAAAAAGGCAAATAAGCAAAAAGTGGAAAGATTATGTTTTTACTTTGTTCTGTGTATTTAGTTTGTAAACTTTGCATTGACTCAAGTGAATGGAAAGTCATAGGAAAAACTGAATATGAAATGATCATTTTATATACGACAAATGGCATTATATCTTGAACCTAATTTGCCTTCTCCCTAATTGATTTCTTACGTAGTTTCATTTATAAAGCAGCACATGGACATGGTGTAAGCCTAAAGCCTGCAAGGTTGTGTCAATCTCGATGCCTGGATTTCACTTTCAGGCACACTCTCTGATCAGCTTTTATCACTGGGCATATCCCCTCCCCCCGCACTGTTACTAATGCACCTTATTACTTTGTTCGTTACAGCCTGTAACACATTTTTCCCATCTTTAAGGTTTTTTTTTTATAATTTTAACTTTGTTATTGTTATAATTGTTATTGTTTTTAGATTTGAATGGTTGCTAGGGTTTTTTTTTTTATAATTTTAACTTTATCATTGTTATTATTATAATTGTTTTTATTTCGAAATTTGAATTGTTATTTGATGTTCTTGACAAAACACTTTGGTTTTTTCAATTTTTGAGGTAAGTTTTTTTTTTTTAATTTCGTTAGCTTAGTTTATTTTCTACACAAAAGTCATTTCAAGATCAGGGCATTTGACTAGTTTTCAAAGTTATTCAAATTTCTAAGTTTTCGGGTATGGTAATCAACTGCCACTCATAAGGCATTCAACTGTCTTGATATATTTCTATAACAGATGTTATTTCTTGCATTGGTAGTTGATTGTCATTCTTAAGGCAGTTGATTGCCCTAGTGCAATCCTTGTACAGAAGTTTATTCTTTGTACGGGACGAGTGATTGCCACTCATAAGGCAATCAACTGCCCAAGTAATCAAGCTTCATGGCAGTCAACAGCTCTATTAATCAAGTTTCACTTAATCAATTATATTCAAATTTTTTAACCCAAAAACTCACAAAAAACACCAATTTCTTAATCCATTGATTAATTAATATTTAATCAATTATTCTTTTACAATTTTAAAATTATTCTAAAGATTGGTCCATGTCGGCAGAAAGAATGATTTATACTTTGGCAAAACCAAGCTGATATAACTGGATAAGCAATGTATCTTTCCTTAAAGCCCAAGATATTGAGTCTGCTTTCCGAAGGCCGGAGCAGAAAGTGCTTCAAGCTTTGTCTTACCCAATTCAGCCATAACAAATAGGGAGAATCTCCTCCTTTCACAAGTAAGCAGAACATCATACAGAGAATATATATTATATATTCTCATCAGCAGACCTTAAAGAAATTTCGTTTTGTGGTGACCCTTTTGCTTAAATGTACTGGATTCCCCTTAATGTACATGTAATCAGAATCTGGTTCCTACCATGGTTCGATTACTGAGTTGTTACTGTTGAGAGAACTTTACTGATTATCACTCTCGACCCAAACAAAATTAGTTTCAGATCATAAAACGAATAAAGATACCTAGAGTTAAAAAAAAGAATGTGATTCCTACCATTGAAGGTTAGATAAGGAAAGGGACACTGCCGCATAATAATCTTCTTAGATATTGTATATTCTTCACATCTACACTTTGTGTAGGGCTACTTTATTTACTTAACATTAGGAGTATTGTGGAATCATGTAGATTTCGATCAACCAGTGGCTGATCCTGTGGTTGTATACTTTGTCATTTGACTACAGCTTGCATCTGAGATTTAGGGATTCTTTGTCTGAAATTCCTAGATGTTTTTGAACGGTCATGTATTTTTTTATAAATTAATAGGCAGACCGGAAACTTTGCTCGTCATAGTGGAAATACAATGGTCTGTGATTTTATTTTTCTTAAGATGCTGTCAATTATGCTAATGTTGCTTGTAGCCTTGCGCGTCAAAACTTGTCAAGATACAATAGGAAGAAAATTGCGATGGTGAATGCAGAAAGCTTCAAGATTGGTTAAAAAAGGAGATCTATGGCTGGGGTCCGAGCAGAAAATGCTAGTCAATGAATAATATGCCTCAACTTTTTTTTGAACCTGATGCAATTACAGAATGAATGCTTTGATTGCTTCCTACAAACTTCAGTTGCATGCCTACAGTCTCTCAAAGAGTTTATTTTATTTTTCATTTAGTCCAATGACAATGGCATAGAATTTATCAGTTTCCACCTCTCTTTTTCTGTCACACACCAACACTTGGATGAATGGGGGTAGTCAAAAAGGAGAAAAGGAAAGGAGAATCTTTAGAGAATAAAGATGGCAAACTCCATTTGCATATCCTTGGGCTTGAAAGACTAATTTCTGGTGCAACTCAAGGGTGAAAAGAATCTAAACTTTTATCCGCCTTCGGAGTTTAGTGAGGTGAATGTGACCCGTAATGAAATGACTCCGTACCTCCCCTTGAAAGATAATAAAGTCGAATTGGTTCAACTCTTGTGGGGACTGAGTTCAATGGATTAAGATTTAGACTCACAGCTTGTAATTCAGGCTCCTTGGATTTGTTTAGATGAAATCGTACCCGATCTTCATGGGACCTACTGAATATTGCAATCTTTTGAAGCTATCCTGATATGATCTTTGGTCACTTTGTTAAGCTGCCAAACACATTTTTTAAATTATTATCACTATGGAATTGAACGTATAACTGCGATAAATGTTTTGATGCCGGAATTTCCATTGAATTAGGCCAGAATACATTGTCAATTAGTCAAAATATATGGTTGGCCCGACTGCAACTTCCACCAATAACAACAAAACTTTCTCTGTCAAATGATACTGTTTTCTGATCGAAAAGAATATTTTATATCCAGTGCCAATTGTCCAAACTGCAAGAGCATATTTCGGTAAAAATGCATGGAATGTTAATAGCTAATATTTACCTTCATTTGTTTTCCTTTAGTCATGATCATTATGTCTTGCATCTTATTCTTTTTAAAATCAGTTCTCAATATTTTTGTTAAGTTACACCACTTGAATAGAACCTGACTGAGGACAAACCTGTTGAGCTCTTTTTTCTGGTCAACATGAGGCCTTTCATCTTTGTAACATAGCTCAGGAACGTCAACAGGAAAGAAAATTTTCATGCAGATAAAGATGAGAGGTCTGTGGTTGACTTGAAACTGTTCATAAGTCATCACAATATCAATATGATATTTATGCATCTCAATCTTGGTTTCCTGTTACTAGTCTGACAGAATATGACAGAGGGATTGATGCAATTGCCCAAATGCTTTTGCTAACCTCTTCGGGTGTTCAATATTTTCCCTCAAGGAACAAATTGCCTCAACCCTCCTTTCAACACGCATTGACTTTCTTGCCATCAACTTCAATTATGAATCCTCTGTTCCATTATTAGACCTCTAAGTCTAACACGTATCATATAAGTCTCTGAGTACAATGATTCTCAAATCATGCATTCGTTCTTGTACCGCATGTCTCAACTTGTATCATATTCGAAAATGTATTCCTTTTTAAGAACAAAAAATCATATGCTATTCTCAAGTTTATCTTTCCAGATTCTTATCTTTTTATCCTGTACTTCCCGTAGGGATGAACATTTCTTGCAGGCCTTTTAATCTTTTCCGTTTCGTGTATAATTTTTCCTCTCTATTTTGGTGGCAGATCCCTTCTTATATGCAGCCAAACCAGATGCCATCAGAGATCAAAAAGCATTACTGCATAAATTATCAGCTTAGGCTTATCCAAGAACACTATGTCACATAGTAAGTACATCTTTATCTCCTCAATAAGACAACATTGCATTACCAAAATGCCTATTTGCAGAATAATGAAGCCACAAGAAATGGGCAGAAGGAAAGATTCTATACACAGAAAGTACAAGCACAAAATCTTTAAAATTCTCTCCCACTTTTCCACTTTCTTTTCTTCCCGCTACACCTTTTCCTTTGCTTTTTCTGGATAATATCGGAGTATCTCGTGTTCATTTGCTCATAGCTTAGCCAAGTGAGGGCAAAATTACACTGTTTTGGATAGATTGATAATTTGAAATGCTTTCTATACAATTCTGAAAAAACGTTGTATCATTGACTTAGCATCAATACTGAAACCCTGATCATAATATGCTGTAATGTTTCTCTAGCCGGAAGATTAACAGTGCAGCCATGAAAGAGATGAATTTTTGTCTTCTATTACAAAACAGAAGATCCAGTTGGAACTCGGAAGATATGGGAAAAGTCATATCCGTTGGTCAAATTCTAAGAAGGAGATAATGTCATATATTTGAAGAATAAAGTCGTCAGTCCATTTGCATATCTACTGGCAAGTTAAAGAACAAAACTTTTTTTCTAGTTATTTAAACATAGTTCGAGTCATAGAGAGAGTGTTATCATTTACTACTCTCAATCCGAATAGAATTAATCACAGACAGTAAAACGGATAAGGATACTTGTAGTTAAAAAACAAAACAAAACGAAACTTCTCAGTCAATCATTTACGGAATAGTGTCTACATATAAGGATAAGAAGTGATTGCCCTAAATCTTATGTAAAATCATCAGAAAATGCTTCCAGTTTACAAGCTTATATTGTATATACTTTCCTGGCCCTTTGCCATGGATAAGTTTAACTTTAAGGGGTTCAATTAATGTATAAGACCATTTTCATGTCTAGTAGCTTTTGCATGGAATGCAAATCCCGTATGCGATATCTAAACAATATCAGGACAAGTTGCGGTAACCTCACTTTTAATCACACGGGAGAATCAAATAATATATACCCCTCTAATTGTCAAACCTTCGCTGGTGAACTAGCTTGAATAAACAGGATAAATATTTTTTTTACTATGGTCCGTTTGTTTGGTCAAGAGTTGATGCAAATTTCTTAGATAGAAGGCGTCTTTTTTTTTTTTTACTTTCATATTATGATACATTCACCTGCCTGATTCTTAATTAACTTTCAAAGAACAAA
Organism: Heritiera littoralis; assembly: GCA_031772115.1. Taxonomy (NCBI): domain Eukaryota; kingdom Viridiplantae; phylum Streptophyta; class Magnoliopsida; order Malvales; family Malvaceae; genus Heritiera; species Heritiera littoralis. The sequence continues at coordinate 3,368,286 of JAPDPK010000063.1, forward strand.
AGGTTATAGTAATGTTATGTTAATTTAAGATTTAAGTACAAATTTGGCATATAGGATTAAGGAAATGATAGGACAAGAATAAGATTATAGATAAAATTGGATTAGATAATATCATTCTATGTTATGTTCAATGTATATAAGGATTAAGAGTAACATGAGATGATTTTTTGTCTTTACATTTTTTATTATATTTGTTATGTGTAAATTTAAGACTTTAATAAAATGATTTTTTTTATTTTTTATTTTTGTATAAACCACAGGTATTCTCATCCGTTTTAACGGTCTGAGTCTAATCCTCTTTGGAAATGATTTTTTTATTGATCAAAAGTACTCTTTTTAAAGTTAATAGAATTTAGATTTATAATTTTTTAATAAATATAATTCAAACATATTTTAACTAAAAAATATATTATTACAATTTCTATAGTTAAAAATGAAATTTGTTTAAAAAAAGTTAAATCTTCCATAAAATATTGATTTTTTTAAAACGTTTTCAAAAAATTGATTTTCTTAAAAAAATTTTATTACTAATATTTATCTATTTTTATTTTTATTTCTTTTCACAATTTAAATTTAAAATAATCTGCATGATTTTAAGTTAAATATATTATTTTAAAAAAATTCATATAAGATGAATGTTTTTTATTAATATACCTCAATTTAATTTTACCTTTTTTTAAAATTTTTTCCTTTCTTTTTCTTTTATTGCCGATAAGAGGAAAAAAAATAAAAAATCTAAAAAGGAAAAAAAAAGAGAACAAAAATAAATTTGAAAAGCTCAAATTTTATAAATTAAATAAAATATAAGTTATAATATTATTTATATTTAAGAGTTAATTTTAAAAAATGCTTTTAAGTTTTGATTATTTAAAAAAGAAAAAAATTAATTTTTTTAACTTATCATCTTATCTAAACTATAATTTTCTTTCTTTCTTAAAAAAAAAAAAAGAAAGAGAAAGAAAGATATAAAGAAAAAAAGAGAGAGGAAAAAAAAAAAAATAATGAAAAATAAAAAATAGAAAAATAGAAAAATAATTTGAAGTAATCAATTAATCAATGATCATTTTCATCTTATTAAAAGTTTAAGTTAAATTTTAAATGTGAACTTTAGAAATAAAATATTTGTTATTTAATTACATGGGATTAAAAGTAATCGCACCTTTTGGAGAGAACTGAATAATTTTATACTAAAATGATGATTAATTCTCTTTACAATTTAATCATTTCTTTATATGTGCACTAAATATAGGATAGAATAATAACCATTTTATCATATCTTGATCCTTGACACGAGAGTTCTAAAATAAGATTGAGAATCTATGTGACGGCATACTCTGTGCTCAATCCCCCCCACTTGTCATATGAAAAGGACAGGAAGCGTCCTTTGCCACTTGAAGCCATGTCCACGGCCTAGCCTTTGCATTTTCTATATAAGGATCCCTAAGTACTTGCAAGTCACGACCATTACCCCCAAGTCAATTCTACTTTTTTATATTGTGTAAGAACAAAAAGAATGGCAGCCATTTCTTTTGATCCTAGGCTCAATGCTCGGGTAGGCCAGAAGCACCATGGTGCTGTAGTCGAAGAGATTGAAGGGCTCATCAGAGTTTACAAAAATGGACACGTTGAAAGGCCACCAATCATCCCTACTGTCCCCTGTACGGTGGCAGCTTGTGTGATAGCTAGAGATGTTGTTATTGATAAATTCAGCAGCTCATGGGCACGTATCTATGCCCCAAGCTACTCCAGTAAGATGCCTTTACTTGTTTACTTCCATGGCGGTGGATTCTGCGTTGGCTCAGCTGCTTGGAGCTGTTACCATGACTTCCTGTCTGCCCTCGCTTCCAAAGCAGGCTGCGTAATCATTTCTGTCAACTACCGTTTAGCTCCCGAAAATCGGCTTCCGGTTGCTTACGATGATGGCATCAACACCCTCATGTGGGTGAAACAACAAGCTATAAATGGCTCCAATGAACAAAAATGGTGGTTAAGTCAATGTGATTTATCCAGTTTGTTCCTAGCGGGAGATAGTGCTGGTGCTAATATAGCTTACAATGTGGCCACAAGGCTAGGATCCAATAGCTCATCGGATTCCAGCATCAAGCCTTTGGCTCTCAAGGGTACAATCTTGATTCAACCTTTTCTTGGAGGAGAGGCGAGAACTGCAACAGAAATGCACGCCACACAACCACCTAACTCAGCACTCACTCTATCAACTTCCGATGCCTATTGGCGTTTGTCTCTGCCTTTGGGTGCCAACCGTGACCATCCATGGTGCAACCCTTTGGCAAAAGGTGCTGCTAAGTTACGGGAACTGAAACTTCCTGCCACAATGGTGTGCATATCAGAGTTGGATATACTAAAGGATAGGAACCTGGAGTTCTGCAATGCCTTGGCTAGTGCTGGCAAAAGGGTAGAAACAAAGATGTACAAAGGAGTTGGGCATGCATTTCAGATTTTGCATAATTCTCCGTTTTCTCAAACCCGGACACAGGAAATGTTGTCTCATCTTAAGACTTTCATCAACCAGTAACTGATTAATATTTACATCTGTTGATGCTGACTTTTTCTCTTTATTTAAATATATCTTGTAAATCATACATATTACAGTTGCTATGTGTTTGTACTGTCTAGTTAATTGAAACATATGTTAATAACTAGTATTACTTTAGTTTAACTTTCTTGTCGATAGGTGAAGCTACATGCATGCCAGCTAAAACTCAGTAATGTCCTGAGATTTGGGGCCATTTGAATCTTGAGTTATTAGCTAATTCTGGTCGCTCTGTATATCTCCTACAGAGTATGGCTTGAATTACAGCTAAAACTTTCATGACATTAGTTTTTAAGCAGGTGGGAATTATGCAAAGACTGTTGCGATGAAAATGAAAACATTCAGCAAATGGCAGGGATAGCATATATACCATACCTTTGAAGGAGAGATAAGACAGATTCCAACTACCACTTTTTAGAGGAAGAGGTACTTAAAATTGCCACATGATAAATGTCTCCAATTTGACTTCCATTGCTGGCCAGGACTCAAACTTTAGTGGACCGGGTGGTCCTTGAATAATAAAAGGATATATATATATATATATATTTATATATATCGAATAAATTTTTATTAATGTTTAAATTTTATAAGTGAAATTAGAATAATGACACATATCTATTTTATTTTATTTTTTAAAATTTTTGATATTTTTTCTTGATAATTGTAGTGGTAGAATCTAAAAATTTTACTGAAAATATATTAAATAATTTTCAAATTTGTATCTTTAACCGAGCAAATAGTTGTTCCAACTCCCAACAGTTAGAGTCAGAGGAAATAAAAATACTCTTCTTAGACAAATAAGGACCACTAAATCCAGTCTAGAATATTTTAGGCGCCACCAACTATATATGGTTGTAATAGAGCATAATATTTATGTAAACTAGCTGGAAACAAAATAATACCATTGGACGTGGACGGACGGATCAGAAATTATGTTTGTTGAGACCAAATTAATATAAGCAATATATTATATAAAGAAAAGTATAAATATAAATTAATTCAAAGAACGATACGAAATTGCTTTGTCTGTGTTACAATTATTTTTTTATAAGTTTTCACAATTTGAAAGTATTTTAAAATAATTTTATTATTACTATTACAAAATATATATTTTTTAAGAAATAAAAATATATATTTAAATGCAATGGAAGATCAAAAGGCATATTTTATTATGTATTTTAAATTTTAATTGAATAAATTAATTTTATAATTCATAAATAATTTAAAAAACAAATTATTTCAATAAGTAGTAAAATATTCCTAAATATTAATTTTTAATCAAAAAAAGTTTAAGAGTAAGGAAAGTTATTCCATTTTTAAAGACAGCATCCGATATATTGCCAATCCATTATTAGAATTTACGAATTTTTCGAAATTTATAAATCGCTTACTAATAAGAAATCTTGGAGATTCGAACTTGAGTGTTTTGCACTCACCATTCAAACTTTAATCACCAATGTCAACCCTTATTGGCTCTTAAATATTAATTTATTATAATGTAAATATAAATTTTAGACTAAATTATTTTTATAAAAAACAATAGTAAATCAATACTCTATTATATTTACAAACTATAATACATAAATAATATTAATATATTTATATATATTCACAAAAAGCAACAATTATTCACTTAAATATCTTTAGAGCCATCAAAGAAGAATTTGATTTAACTCCTTAATTTGTTAAATTTGACCCCTTTTTTCCTCTTCTTGTTTATTTCCCTATTGGTTCTTCCTATTTTTTTTTTGACAAGTTCACTTACATTAAGAGTTCAAATTTGAATTTAAAATTTCAAAATTTTAGGACCTCTTACTTGCCACCATTTCTTATTGGTTCTTACATATTGTTAAATTTGTTTTCCAATAACTTTTATTGGATGGGAAAGAGGAAGCAACATGTGGAATGGGATACAAAAAAATAATTTTCTGGCATATAATTTTTCACTTTTTAATGTTTGTTGTTTTTTAAAGCTTAGTGGTATCCCTTAATAAACAAATTAATTATTATTGTTGCCTATTCACAATAATTATTTTTGATGACGTATGAATCTCGATATGCGCGTTAACCTGTCTCCAAGAACTCTGCAAGAAAGAAAATTATCAGAGGGCGCAGCGGTCCGATGCTTAAGTCAAACAGGATTTTAAGGGATTCCATAAGCAAAATAGAGATTAGGGTTCAAAATGATACATGTGACCTATTTATAGGAGTTATTTGGCGCGGAATTACAGTTAAGACCCATAGCTTAAATGATAAACTAGTGGATCTTTCATAGCCCTTCTGAGTCTTCTTTCCTCTTAAGCTTAAGCTACCATTAGGCCCAATATTCTTTAGCTGGACTTGTATTAAAACCCAATGACCTTTAGTGTGATCCTCATCAATTCCTCCCCACTCTTTCATAGGGTATACCCTGTGGAAGAGTGTATATGTTTTTTTTTAATTAAAATCATTATGGGTCTATAAACTTTTTATATTCTCTCGCTACCTCATTTTTGGAATTATTGCAAGAAACTTTTCATCTTCACCCATTGGCTCAACTAGAAGGCTTCATCATAATTTGTAATAGGAATCAAGTCGTGTCATTACTTCTTTTGTTAAGTGCCTTTTCAAGATCCATGGATTCTTTAAGTCAATGACCTTTTTTTATCTAGAAGGCCTCTAAAAAAATTTCAAAATAGATTTTTTAGGGAGCTTCCATGTAAACTTCACAAATATGAGTATGTTTAGTTCTTCGTTGAAATCCCAGAAGGTTTAGGTATCCCTTCCTAAAAGGTTATTCATGGGAGGAGATCCTCTAAGGATCAGATTTTCTCGATCTTAAAGAGATTGTACAATCAGTAGATTGATTGGTTATGTTATGGAAGAGAAACTGGTTTATTTACTTTCTTCACCCAAGAGAACATCCTATCTATTGGTTGAGGCATGGTAGGTGCTCTCACAAATCCATAAGTCCTCTTTCAGAGCCCCAGGGTCTGTTAATCCAAAGTGTTGGGCATGCTTTTTGCAAAAGGAAGGATATCGAGCACTTCTTTGCGTTTCAAGCTGAAATTCCTCATTCTCAGAAAACGAGTTCACTTTAAAGGAGTGGTTACAGAAAGCACTTGAGCTTATACTCTTCTCATGCTCACTATGAGGGATTCAGTTCCTCTCGATCCCTTAACCATAGGAGGAGTAAGTCTGTCGTTAGTGAATCACCAATGATAAGTTCTGGTGATCAGGAGGAACTAGAAGTCACATGGGTAGAATTGGGCCGAGTGCAATATATTCAAGCTCCTCATGAAAAAATAGGAGGAAGCTATTCATGGAGATGTCAATGATAGACATGCCTGTGCTACCCAGATTGCTCCTCTTAACAGACATGGTTGTTTTAGAAGTGATGAGAGTAAGTTTCAAATCCTTTATTTCACGTTCACATGAATGTCTTATGAGTTTCCTAACTCATTTTACTTGTTTGCAAGCCTCGCAACAAATAATTGCTATTAACGCTCAACACTTAGTGTTTAAGGTGCAAATCGTAAGAGAACTCGAGTAGCTTGCACTAGTTCGTCTTAGAGACGATTTTGAGATGAAAAAGGCCAAGATTGCCTTTTTAGAGCACTACCGCGATACGTTTTCCTCAACTTCAACTGAGCTAAATGCTCTTCAAGTGGAGTATGCCACTCTTCTCTTCGAACTCAAGGTCCTAGCTGATTGAAACCAAGAGCTATATGAAAAAATTACAAGATTGCAAAACCACCAAAGCCTTCTCTTAGCCAAGAGGAACAAGACCAAATATGGGTTGTGGCCGTGAGGGCGTATCATCAAGAAGGGCCATAAAAGAAGGCATATATTTTTAACTAGTTTTATCAAATGTGGTTTGTACCTGGCAAGGTCCTAATTGGTCAAAACTTGATCCGGATGCTAAGGGTTTGAAACCTTTTCTAAGGATAGGCACTTATGAAGATCTATTTGATCTCACTGGCCCTTAGGACCCTTTTCGTCGACCCAAAGTTGTCGAGGTTCTGACAGGCTTGGACGAAGATGATTTGAATAATCCAAAGGCTAACTTTTCTATGGATCAAGCTTCTAACATTGTAGTGCCTTAGGACGCACGTGCCTAGGTGCCTGTTAGTATCGATACTCCTCTTGCTGCAGAGGTCAATTTAGAAGACACTTATTGTAATACAACTCTAGAGTTGTATAAATGAAAATTTCCACTTTCTTGCTTTATTTTCATGCTCTAATCTATATATATGTACACAGTAAGTGCTCCCCAGTTCTTTGTGAAAGAGCCTAGTCTTTTATAAAGAACGACGACTACACATTGACCTTGCACTTATTTAAACCCATCTTACGTAATAATTAGACTTACCTTGTGCACATTTTGCTTCAAGTCCTTATATTTCATATGAGTGGATTACGTAGCGTATTTTTCACTTCAAGGCTGCACGCTTTCTTGTCTTTCACGTGCGTGGCTTATGTAGCATATTTCTCATGTGTGGCTTACTTGCGCATGTTTTGCTTTAAGCCCTTTACTTTGTTCGTGGCTTATCTCGTTCATTTTTTTTATTTCAAGCCCATGTATTGCTTATCTCGCGCATTTTTTGCTTAGGGACTTCTATTTTATTCAAGGCTTACCTCGTGCATTTTCCGCTTCAAGCCCATAGGTTGCCCATCTCGCGCATTTTTTGCTTAGGGACTTTTATTTCATTCACGGCTTACCTCGCGCATTTTTTCACTTCAAGCCCATGTGTTGCCCATCTCACGCATTTTTCACTTAAGGACTTTTAATTTATTCACGGCTTACCTCGTGCATTTTTTGCTTCAAGCCCATGTGTTGCCCATCTTGGGCATTTTTTGCTTAGGGACTTTTTTGGTTGCCCGTCTCGCGCATTTTTCACTTAGGGACTTTTTTTTGTTGCCCATCTCGCGCATTTTTTGCTTAGGAAATTTTTTGTTGCCCGTCTCTCGCATTTTTCGCTTAGGGGCTTTTTTGTTACCTGTCTCGCGCATTTTTCGCTTAGCGACTTTTTTGGTTGCCCGTTTCGCGCATTTTTCGCTTAGGGATTTTTTTGTTCAAGTGTGCGGCTTATACGAACCTACATGTTAGCTAACATATAGGACATAATAGATTATATACTTAGGATCATGTATGTTATAGCCAAGACCAGCAACAATAATGAGATAAGACATTCAAGCTTAGCAAATAATGTAAGGTATAAATATATTGCATCATGATAGTAAGAATGAATAATAATAACCCAGAATAAATATAGATATTTTACCTTTGTGGATTATATTTGTCATAGAATACAGCTTGTCATGAGATAGCAAAAGAGAAGAATGGCTACCACCATTTCATGCTCGCAAATATCCATGAATTGCAAATTTTAAAGGACTGTCACATAAATTTTAAGGCGCTCAAGGTAATAAAAGAATTGATATTTAACATAAGTTAATAAACAAATGGTAAATAATAACAATAGATTTGATTAGTTTCATGAGTTTTAGCATCATAAGAAAATTCTATATGATCAAAATCATTATATTACACAGGTAAATTCTTACCATTTATTGATAATATAAATGATAAGTAATATAAATGGGCAATAATAGAATCAAAGGTTCCTAGAAATAGTCTTTTCATATGTGACAAGATATTATTGAAGCATATAATTAATCAATTTCAATTATAAATTACAAAATTTGATGAAATCATGAAGTTAAGGTCGTAATTGAATATTTTAAATGATTTTATACAAAATAAAAATGATACATATGATCCTATCATTGTGAACTGTGAATCGTGGTGACTTAATTTAATAGGAAAAGAAGAAAAAAATCAATTTGGAATAACATAAAGAATTAATTTTTTATTACAAGAAGAGAGAGGAAAGGAAAAAAAAGAAAAAAAAAATGGAAGAATTTTGTCACTTCTAAGATAGGTTATATTTACCGTAAAGTTTTGTCATCTAATTTGCCTAGCAGAAAGGCCAAGTCATGGAATTAAATCAAGGTAACATCAACTTGAAAAAGTATACGTATATTTGTCTTCCTTTAAAGTGTTCTATGTTCTTTTAACAGTAATTGTTCATTGTCCTGTCATATTCTTTATTTGGAGTGCACATTCTTTTTCTAAATTCCAAAGAGTTTCAGTGTTAGATTGGACTTACTAGAATTATGAAAACTGATGTGGTTGATTACTTTAGAAATAGAAAAAGAAGATGAAATTTCCACCACACTTTAAAGCATTGAACATACTAGAAAAATAAAATAAAGACTGTATGATAAATATAGCGATAGGAAATGCTATTAAGGAGTAATGTGACTAGAAATATGTATATTTATAGAACAAGTTGTCGGATTTTGAAGATATCGAAATTGAGTTCTCGAGTTTCATTATCAAATGACTCTTGATTTCAGGATTTGGGAAAAGGTCATAAATAGTGATGCAGTTAGTGGTGTTCTAGTTTAGCAAAGAGAGTTCCAAGAGAGTTCTTCTACTTATAATAACTGAGGCATTTACAAGATTGCTATTTCCGATAAGCGATAACTCAAATATTCATAATAATAATAATAATTATTTATAAGTATAACTATAAGGGAGATTTTACATACAAACTCCTGTAGAATAATATTCCACTCGTGTTACCTCCCAAAATTTAACTTGGTTGCTATTATCAATGAGTTGCTCAGACTCTTTAAACAAACATGTGAAGAACAAGACCAATACTCCATGGCAAGCTCCCCAAACAATGATCCATGTTTATTTATTAGCTTTGATGGTTTATTGTATTTTATTAAATTCCCATCGCTAATGCCAAGCACCATGGTGCAGTCGTATTCTATGAGCCACAATAATCATAGTGCAAATTGCAAATTCCATTCTTATAGTTTTTAAGATCACAGATTGTCAATTGTTTTAACATTTGGAAAGAATATTCTTGAATATTCTCCTATCTGCTTGCTTTAAATGGGTTGAAAACATCCCGGATAGAAGTTACTAACCCGTTTTGTTTTTGTACCAATTTCTTCAAATTTCCTTTATATTTTCATGGGATTTCTTAAATCAATAACTATATTTCGTGTGTCTAAGGATGAATCTACAAAGAACAGGCATTATTTTAAAATAAAATAACATGTAAAGTAAAGAATCTAAACATCAAACTATTCTTTGTGATCGTGAATAAAGATTTCATACTTCTTTTTTTTTTAATTTTCAGATAGCATCATAATAAATCTATAAGTAATAGTAGGAAATCAAAAGCTAATCCATTTTCGAGTTGAAAATATTGAAATCATATTAATATAATGATGAGCAAATGGCTTGTCGATTCTCACGGACAACGCCAATTATTGTTGCTTGTTCACAACAATTATTTTTGATGACATCTGAATCTCAATCTGCGCGTTAACCTGTCTCCAAGAACTCTGCGGAAAGAAAACCATCAGAGGGCGTAGGGGCTTTCCCTTGCGTGTGCACTTTGATGCTTAAGTCATACAAGATTTTAAGGGATTCCATAAGCAAAATAGAGATTACGGTTCAAAAATGATACCTGTGACCTATTTATAAAAGTTATTTTAAGTGTAATTACGGTTAAGACCCATAGCTTAAATGATAAATTAGCGGATCTTTCATAGCCCTTCTGAGTCCTCTTTCCTCTTGGGCTTAAGCTATCATTAGGCCCAATATTCTTTAGCTGAACTTGTATCAAAGTCCAATGACCTTTACACTATGTTTGGATAAACATTAGTAAAGGAAAGGAATGGAAAGGAAAGGAAAGGAAAGGAAAGGAATGTAAACTAAAGGAAAGGAGAGGAAAGGAAAGGGTACATGTACCCCTTGTTTGGATAGCTAAAATTAGTAAAGGAAAGAAAAGGAAAGTAATCCTAACAATCCTTGTTTGGTTAAACAATGGAAAAGAAAGGAAATGATTTATTGTAATGTTTTTTTTCCAATTATAACCCTTTTTGTTTTAAATTTTATAAGATAATAAGGTTAAATTCGATATTCTACAAGTTAAAACTTTTTTCAAGTTTCCTTTTCTTTCCTTTTACCCCAAATTGGGGTTTTAAAAAAACTGAGTAATTCAAGGGAAAGCAAGAGGTGCTTACTCCCCCTCTCTTTCCTTTTCCTAGCTAAAAAATCTTCCCAAACAAAAGAAAAGTTATAAAAGTCAAATGTACAATGAGAGCTAGATAATCAAATTTTCAAAACATTCTAAAGAGATATTAATTAATGAATAATGTACATGATTTACACAAATGAATGACTATAAACCTAGTTTTTTTTAGGTTTGAGTAAATTAATTTAAGTACTTGATATTTGAACTTAATTCCACTTTAGTCCATTAGTATTAAAAATGGACATTCCATCCCAAATAACTTAACAGTGTTAATAAAACATTAACAAAATGCATGAAATTACAAAATTACCCAATCCTAAACTTTTCAATCTAAACCATTTTTCATTCTTCTAATTTCCTTCTATCTTCTAGTACGGTTCTTCACTCTTTTTTATAATCTCTTCACTTCTTTTCACGAGTTCAATCCTTGAATTCGCGATTTTCTTCTCAAATCTTTTTCTTTTTCAAGTTAATTTCATTTGCAATTGATGATTTTACTGTTTAGGGTTTGCCATGACACGAAAGCTGCAACGTCACTCTTATCTTATGCAGATGCACAGAAATTCAGGTTAATTTTTTGCTTTTCTAAACATATTTTGTCTAAGTGCAGTGTAATGAAATTTAATTAGGAACATTAACTCTCTTCCTTGTATTTAGCATTTAGTATATACTAAGTACCTACACAATTAATACTTATAATCTGTGCACAGTTAAGCAATTCCCACAATAGCAGTTGATTTATATTCTTTATTCTATCATCCCTTAGTTCACATTATCTCATTATTTGTTAGGTTTAAAATTCTCCACAATATCAGTTTATTTTCAATTCATCCAATTCTATCCATGAGTCCATATCTTCAGGCTTAACTAAATATTTCATGCCATTATGTTCATACGCCTATTTCCATGTAAGCATAGGCAATTCCATAAAGTTAAGCATTAAAATAATCTAAGTACCATTTATTATCCTAATATACATCCCGTCATATAGCACTGAATCAAAAACAGCCTGTAATCAACATTAAGTACAAAAGAATAATTATATACCGAAAATGCTCAAGATATTCTTCTCTTAGAGTTTGGTGTTCATCATGTCCAACTCTGACCAATGGTAACGCATAGCGAATAATGTTGGACTTCACTTGGGAACTTGGGTTGGGCTGCAGTAAATGTTGTCTTGGGCTTTTAGACTTAGTGTGTTGAAAATGCTTTGCTGGGCTTCAACTTTGAGAGTGTGACAGAGGCCCATGGTTGCAGCAAGGGTCAAGGGACAAAATGAGCCCACGAGCCAACCTGTTTCAATGCAGGCTAGCCCACAGGCTAAATCCATATAGATTCATTTAAAAACGGGCCAAAAAATATCTAGTCCACTAAAAGCCCACGGATTTAACGAGCTAACTCGCTATCTATTTTACACCCTAACCGTTATGGGCTGTTACTGAGGTGGAACCAGCATGGAATTTCTGTCGTTGATTCCATCTTTGATTCTACTAAATATAAATAATCCTTTTTTGCAACGAAATTAACAACAAAAAAAATATGTTGTTGATTCCTATAATTAAGATACCAATTTTCTAAAAAAAAAAGAAAAGAAAACTAGGAATTAGCAATATAATTTTCATCATTGATTCCACTAAATATAAAAAAAAATCTTTTTAGCGATGGAAACTCTGTTGCTAATTCCTATAAGTAAGATATATCACTTTTCTAAAAAAAAAAGAAAACTAGGAATCAACGACGAAAATTTCATCGATAATTCCACTAAATATAAAAAATTCTTTTTACAACAAAAAAATGTCGCTAATTCCTTTTTAACAAATAACAAAATGTTAAGAATGAAAAAAATTGAACTTCAAATCAGTGACAAAAATGTTGAAATCCTTTAACCAACGGAATCAATGACGGAACTTCTGTCACTGATTTTTTTAACAAAAAAATAAATCATTAAAAAGAAAAAAAATGAAATTGGAATTAGTGACGTAAATTTCATTGCTGATTCCTTCCACACAATATAATTTCAAAAAAAAATCCTTAAAATTGGAATTAAGGACCGAAATTCCGTCGTTGATTCTTTTCCACACTTAATATAATTTCAAAAGAAAAAATCCTTAAAATTAGAATCAGCAACGAAAATTTTGTCACTGATTCTTTTTCCATACTTAATAAAATTTCAAAAGAAAAAATCGTTAAAATAAGAATGAGCGATAAAAATTCCATCATTGATTCCTTCACTAAAATGCACTATGTGAATAGTATGGCATGCATCAATCTATGATGTAATCGAATCCGTCTCATTTTTGCAACAAAATTCATGTCACGGTTCAGAATACTATATAATTTACTATTTTCACACAAATCAAGTGTCAACTTAATTTCCAAATAAAAATTTATTATTTATATGCAAAATCTATAATCCAAAATTCAACTTTACACAAACAAAATACAAATATTTACATCTGAAGTTTGTTATACATAAAAGTAGTACTGTACAAAAATCTGAATACATAAAAGTAAAACTAGTATACCTAGACAAGTTTGTAAAGTCGCCTGATGAATACCGAAATCAGATCCTGTTGTAAAGCAGGCCCAATCTCATTGCAAGTAATCTGGGAGTGAAAAACAAAGGAGTGAGCAAACTTGCTCAGTAAGAAATATCTATACAAAAGCTTATACAACGTATCCTATATGCAGATTTTATAAACAGATATTTATACAAAACCATGAATTTAAAATATGAAATAAATCTGGCACGATTTAATAGGAAGGATACTATAGTGGGTCGGGTAACCAGATGGAATATGGGAGGTACTTTGAAGTACCTTTTGTGTTTCGGTATCCAAAGCAACTATAGGGAATTCATTTGATTTAATTAAATCATAAATTCAAATATATAATTCCAATGTTTTGAGAAATAAACACACTTATAATAGAAATTAAACAATTTCTCCGTAAATGTTATAAATCATATTATAGCAATTTTTAACAGATAAATCAATTAAATGATTTCACAAAATATCATAGTCATATCATGGAACATTAAATACGAATAAATCGAAATCATAAATATATTAAAACTAGGAGTGCCTAGATCTAAGTTAACCAAAGATTTACCACCAGTATAATTTTAGTGGACACTAGGCTACACCCAATAAACACATGCATTATAATAGACGTATGGCCATAGTCAGGGTACCATAGTGTGTACACTAGCCAGGTGACACCTGTGGGAGCTAGAAGATTGGGCTAGAGTCAATAGCAATCAGAACGAAACGAAAATGCATGTACCCGCAGGTAGCTATGGGGCCACGTCACAAAACAGTTAAAATAAATATTTTTAGAGTTGTTTACAGAGATAAATTAAATAAAACATATCTTCAATAAATTCATAAGTAATATAAAAATCACAAAACATAATCAATTTTCTTATTTCACAAAACATAATATCAAAGCAATATTTGATCTTGCAAATTTTCAATATAAATTCCACAATGACAGAAAAATATTTCGACACAAAATCTTAAAATAAATTTATAATTTATTAACTAATTTAAGGCATATAATGAATTTTTGATTTAATTATATAAATTTATATTTAAGAATTTATATTCAACCTTATAAATCAATTTCTCATACTTCAAAACTCATGCCAAAATGATAGTTTGGAATAGCATAAGTGATTACAGAAAATTTTCGACAACGTAACAGTTTATTCAAACCTAACCCTTCCTGTGTAAAATCTAGCTTCAAACCACAATTCACAATTCCAAATTTCAATCCAAAATATTTATTTAAATTCCACCCATTGCAATTTTCATCAAAACATGCAATGCTATATCCTTACGCTTCATACAAACATCCCTTACCTTTTATTTTCTAGGTAGACACCTCGTCAACATCGGTAGTACCCTTGGGTTTAGAGGCTGCAAATTATTATTCAAGCTTGATAAATTTACTATATTTTATCTAAAAAAATATTTAACTATCTAAATATGAATGCATTGCATGTAAAAATTATCTAAATGCAGTCTAATTTCTACCGGTGCAAAATTGTAACTTTTGCTACATAACTCCAATTTCAATTTCGATTCCGATCGTGCCTAAATTCTCAGAATAATTTATACATCATTTTAGGGCCTAAATTGTATTGAAATTATCATAATTTCATCCTCCCCTTAGCTTGGCCGAAAGCTTCATTCCTTTCCTATAATTTGTATTCTTCAAATTAAACTTCCATATCAATTCCAATATTATTCTAATAATTTTCTACACTAATTCTACCTAAATTATACATTGAATGACCATAAATTCCAACCCTTCATGTCATGGTCGAATGGTACCTTACGTCCAACATTTTAATTTTCCTCCATTTAAGCTAACTAAACTTAAATTCATGCTTTTCATGA
Organism: Heritiera littoralis; assembly: GCA_031772115.1. Lineage (NCBI taxonomy): Eukaryota > Viridiplantae > Streptophyta > Magnoliopsida > Malvales > Malvaceae > Heritiera > Heritiera littoralis. The sequence continues at coordinate 3,383,345 of JAPDPK010000063.1, forward strand.
TTCCCACTTCATTTTCCTACATTAAATTCCATCCAAACACATCAAGTTCATGGACATGGGATGTTCGCTGAAACCCTTGCCTATCCACTTTCATGATTCTAACATGATTTAAGCTTAAAGAAGTATGGGATCAACTTAAACACATAGAAATTAGTAAGAAAAACTATGGAAAAATCTAAAATTCCCCAACAACTCACCTTAGCCAAATTCAATGGGAGCGCTTAAGATCTGATTTTGGCTGCTCTAGATGAAGATATTGATACCAAGAGGATGAGCACTGAAAAATAGGCTGTGTTTATTAAGGGATTTTTTTGTGTTGATTTTCCTTAAGTTTTTGGAAGGTTTTTATTCTTGGAAGCTCATGGCTGTGGAGGTTTTGGTGAAAGGTCTGGTTCTAGTAGAATTTGACAAGGAAGCTGCTAGAAATGCTGATAAAATGATATTTTTAGAGAAAAATTACCATTTTGCCCTTATACTTAAAGATTTCTTTCAAATTTGCCCCTAATGTTTGACTTTATTGAAAATAGTCTGTCTAACCTCCAAAATATTTTATTTAATTATAAATCAACTCTATTTAGCTTGCTCTAATGTTTGGTGAAGCTTTTGTTAGGGTTCGGTTACCGATTTAGGTAAAATTATCGAAATACCCCTAACAGTAAAATCACATAAAATTTTGCTTTTACCTCTAGTTTCTTCCATCTGTTTAGATATTCGAAAACTATATTTTGTGAGAAATTATTTAGTATAAACAATAGGCTAAAAGTCTTCTTGGTTTGACTATTATTTTCGAAAATTCTAACGACCTAGGAACTAAACTGTCATTTTCTAAATTGTTGCACATTTTCAAAATATGCAAAAATATTTGAGATTAAGGCTAGAACTCTTACCGTCATATTTTTCGGCCCTGAACATCGAATCCCTGAAGTTCCACCTTCTTTTGGACCTCTGGGAATCGGTGGGGTCCACTTACCGTTTAACCGTAAAACCTAAGATAAAATCAAATATGAATTAATTATAATTATTCCATAATTCTCAATTATTTAGATATAATTAAACAGTGCTATGATTTACGAGGTCTCACAATTCAATTACAAATTTTATCGCTAATTTTGATATAAAAATTAAACTTTAATTCATCACTAATTTTTTTAAGCAATGAAAAATTTTCGCCACTAAAATTTCATCATTGATACTTAATTTTTTTATAATGTAAGGGAGTTATTCGTTTGTCCCATATGCATTCAGCTATCTTGTGCGCATAAGGTAACCCATGTTAACCAAGGGACAAATGATCAATATTAGTTTTATTTGCTCGTTGCGCCCTCAAAATTATATTCAATGCATTCCTTGACACCAAACCCCCAACTTCTTGAATAATGATGAGATGTTTAACAATGGTAAGACTTTTATCAAAGGAATCCTTTATCTCTATATGTAATAGTTCAATTAAGGAGTTGATTATAATTCAAAACGTCTCAAAATCGCTTTGAGATGATCCAATATATCTCTTTAACTCCACGTGCACTCCCTTTCTACACCAAATTAGGAAATGTAGATAATATAATATATAAATTGAATTAATTACAGAAACCAACCTAACCTTTTAGGGGTTGTTTGGCATTATTTCTTGATTTTTGTTTTTGTTTTATTTTGTTTTGTTTTCAAATTCTAAAAATAGAAAACATGTTTGGTTAATACTGTTATAACAAATAGTTAAACTAATTAAAATATAATAATTCAATTCACAAAATAAAAATTCAAAAATTAAATAAAAAATAATATATTTATTAAATAATAATATGTACATAATAGTAAATAATATTATTTTATACTATTTAATACTAATATTAAATATTTTCATTTAATCATATCAAAATTTAATATAATTTAAATAATATTGTAATTAAATATAATATTAAATAAATAATTCAGATAAAAATAATATTAAACAATTTTTTAATGTTTCTTTTTATTAGATAATAATTGAGATATATAAATTTCAAATTTTATATATTAAATAATAATATGAATTAATAATTATAAATTATATTAATAATATTATTTTATTAATTGTAATAATATTAAACTATTAAATAAAATATTTAACTAATTAATTTATAATAAATTATATAGTTATTAAAATATATTTTATTTAATATAAATAATATTATTTAATGTTAAGTATTCATTTATTTAATAATACTAAATAATTTAATAGTAGTAGTGATATATTTTAAATTTAATTGAAAGAATACAATATTAAATAATAATATTGTTTTTTAAAATAATAATTAATTATCTTGGATAATAGTACTTTGCAATAACATTGATTATTAACATATCAAAATTATAATAAATGATATTATTTAAAATATATAATATATTCAATAAATTATTATATAAATTTAAATTAAATAATATTATAATATTATTGTTCAGTATAATTTATATTTAATTGTTTTTTATGTTTTCAACTTGTCTATACTAAAATAAATATATTAATTTTAAAATATTTATTTTTAATAAAATAATATTTTATATAAAATTTTAATATTATTTTATTTTTAAAATTAATTTATTTTATTTTATACTTTTATTATGAAAAATAGTAATATTATATTAATATATAAACTCTATTCACTTACTTATGAACAATAACAAAAATGAAAATATATTTCCAAAAACAACGAAAACAAGAAATTATTGTTTCAAACAATTTTGGAAATTCGTATTTTTTTTTTGTTTTTGTTTTTTGAAAACAGAAACATGTTGTCAAACTTGTTTTCTATTTCTATTTTCAAAAAAATTAAAAACAAAAACGATACCAAACGACCCCTTAAAAAAAGGAATGTACTTATTAGTTATTACATTGTCAAAGTGCACTATTTTATCCCTCCAAATAGTAACAAATCTCTCATCATGCTTAATCAACCAAGTATCTCTCTCATACTACAACGCTTTGAGACAAGTGTAGAAATCAATTACCATTTTCTTTTTGTACTCCTCCTTAGCCAATAAGAACATAAGAATACTACAAGCTGACATGAATGTCTTCCACCTCTCATTGTGCTCAAATAATTTCTTGCTACTGGCAAGTACATTCTTTAATATATGTCATCTGCATAGAGATTAGTTGTGCTGGAAATATTGTTTTTACTACATTCATCAATGCCAAATCTTATAAGTAACAATGACAAATGGTAATACATCTAATAACATTAAGCTTTTTAACTTCTGTAAATCTGTAATGTCCAAATATAGTTGTCAACGCATTTGGTCTTCATGTAAACAAATGAAATGAAAAAAAGTCAAATTCATTGATGTCACACCAATAATCTTGAGGAGTGGGAGCTAATATTTATTGGTTTTGGGATAATGTATCATTTAGCCTTTAAACTATACTACTTTTTTTACTTTGGTTCTTAAAAAAAAATTATCACTTTGGTACTTGAACTTTACTTTCATCGCACACTTTAATGCCTACAATGTCATTTGAAAAAAGTTGACGTGGTCAGACTATCCAATAAGATTTTGACACTTGGCAATAAATGCCAAATTATTCACGCACCACGTTAGCCTTATTTTTTAAAAATATTTTAAATATTTAAAAACATTTTAAAGTATTTTAAAAAATTTTAAAAATACTTAAAAATATTTAGAAAAATGTAAAAAAATTTAAAAATATGTAAAAGTGTTTAAAAATATTTTTAAACTATTTATAAATATGTAAAAATATTTATAAATATTAAAATATTTTAAAAAATCTAAAAATATTTCAAAATATACAAAATATTTTTAAAAATTTTTTTACATAAACAACAATAAATAAATCGATAATAAAAAATATATATTCAACAAAAAACCCTAGTGGTTAGATCTTCTTTCTTTACTTCATTTTCTTTTTCTTTCTCTTCTTTCCCTTTGCTTTTTCTTTCTCATCTTTTTCTTCTCTTTCCCAAGGCAACCCTCTCCTTCTTGGTTCTTTTTCCAAACCTTCTTAAAAATATTTAGAAAAATGTAACAAATATTCAAAAATATGTAAAAATATTTTAAAATATTTTTAAAATATTTTAAAACTATTTCAAAATATGTAAAAATATTTTAAAAAAATTTTAAAATAAGAATATTTTAAAAATCTAAAAATATTTCAAAATATACAAAAATATTTTAGTAAAATATTTACATGAACACCAATAGATAACTAAATAAATAAATAATATATTTTTAAAAAAAACTCTAGTGGTCAGATCTTCTTTCTTTGGTTCCTTTCTTTCTCTTCTTTCCTTTTCTTCTTGCTTTCTCATCTTCTTCTTAGGGGTAGTCAAACGGTCGGTTAGTTAATTTTCGAATCGAAATTTGCATTTTCGACATTAACTGAAATTTGTATTTTCATTTTCGTTAACTGAACCGAAATTTGTAATTTCATATTAACCGAACAAAAATAAAGTCCGGTTAATCGATTAATTAACCGATTAGTCGAAATTATATAAAACCCTCTCCCTTTCACACCAAAACAGTTCCAGCTCTTAAACAAAACACCATTATAACACCAAAACATATTGCATTTGCAATCTCAAGTCAGACACACTTGTTAATGAAGGAAACCGAAACAACACGCAGCGGAATTTAAATCATTCGGCCTCCACCAAGATCGATTCGGAGAGTTGCCTGATTAGGTTTTCGAGATTTTACCTGACGTTTTCTCTGAATTTTCTGTCGTTGGTCGAGTCACAAGCAGTAACTTTTCGTTCCTGCCTCTACGGTATCCACACGAACGGATCTCACGACTCTTGAACGTCTCACGATCAGATGCCTTAAGGAGCGTTTTTTTATTCTTTTAACCGAACTGCTAGCTTCGATTAAAAAGAATGTTTTGTTTTCTGTTTTTTTTAAAAAGTGCGGCTATGTTTTAGAAAAAACATCCCTTTTATAGGCAGTAAATTTTACCCTAAAATTTACTGCCAAACAGAACTCTAATCCTACTTAGAATAGGATTAGTTATATCCCTAATCCAATTCAGAATAGGATTAGTTATATCCTTAATCCAATTCAGAATAGGATTAATTAAGCTCCTCATTGATCCGTTCTAAGTGTGCGACCCAATAGGTTCTCAAAACAATGGCAATGACAAAATTGTCACAGGCAATGAGCGGTATCTAGCAACACATCATTGCTACCCATGTAACGAGAATGTCAATGACTCGACATAACCTTACTCGTGATAGATGTTACCGTGTAGTTTAATCCCTTTATCCTATGATGTCTTGATTAGACACAAGTCATGGAATGTGTCACACTTGTATAGTCTAATCAGCGTTTCTTGATTCCTGAGTAGACTAATTAAACAAATAAAATCAATATCTCATATTGACTTATTCGAGCACGGCCATGCATTTCTTAGTCTCACTCTATCAAAGGGCCCAAGACATCACTCTTGTTATATAAGAGGGATAAATCCTATCTTGATCACTCAACATCCCTCTACATAGATCAAGGCATACCCAATTACTACCTTTATAGTCCATCCTGTTACGAATGACATCTAGCAGCATTAAAGTATGCAATTCTCTATGTTGGGATCTCTGATGATCTCAAGTCAAAGGATCACATACACCATCATCACTATGAGAATCGCTTATGACATTCATATAACAATCCATGTAGCGTTCTCATGGAGGGTCGATCCAGTACATAGTTCTCTAACATGTACCTATGTGATGACTTGATATCCTATATCCATGACAATGGTCATCAGTCAACCACATACTAGTCTTATCGTATCATTGTTATCCTTGTTCACAATAATACTTGACTAGGGATATTTTAAGAATAGTGTGTTATTACTATTCTAAGGACATTATTATATAAGATTATATTACGCAGTTATAAGACAAATATAATAATGAACTATGATAAATAAAATGTCATGATACATAAAAAAATGCCAAAGTCAATCATCTAATGAATGGTTCTAAGGGCATAATCCAACAGTTAATACATTAGAATCTCATAATGAACATGGTGCTCAACATGCATGGAAGCAAATAATATTTATAGGTTTATTCGGTTAATCGGTTAATTTCACCTTTCAAACCGAATTAACCAATAACCGAACTTTTTAAAAAATCATTTTCGTTAATCGACCAAAATTATTTCGGTGGCCGACTATTTAACCAAAATCAATTCGGTCGATCGGTTAACCGAAATCATTTAACCGAATGAACACCCCTACTTCTTCTTCTTCTCTTTCCCAAGGCAACCCTCTCCATCTCGGTTCTTTCTTAAAACCTATGCCTAGCCCCAATTCACCTCTATTGATACTCCTCCTTTCACCAGCATAAAAGCCTCCTAACCTTAACCCCTGCTTCTGTTGTTCCTCGATCTCAAACTAAAAGCCTTGAGCATCAACCCCACAACCTCCAATCACCACCAGCCTTTCTTATCCCCGATACCTCTACCGTGAATCATTGTTTGTCAGAGCCACAAGATGAGGTGTAAATGATACATTGACGCTCGCAAAGCTACTTGAGCTCGACTAAAAAAACTTGAACTCAACTCGATTTTTGTCTAGTCGAGCTCAAACTACTCAAGCTATCGAGCGAGCTGAGTTCAAGTATTGAAATATCTAGCTCGAATAACTCACAAGCCTTATCGAGCTTTCATTATTTTAATATTTATTTTGTTATTTTAAAGTATAATGACATATTTACCCTACACCTTATCCTTTACATTCAAAAACCCTAAATCCTTAATACATTTTCTATCCATTTCACAGTTTTACTCTTCCACTCTAACCCAAACCCATTGCATCTGCCCCTAGCCGGCCAGCCCCACATAACATCTGCCTCCAAGTCCGGCGACGTCAAACCCATATCGAGCACATCCACTCAACTTTGGCGTCCAGCACTATCCCCTCTCTTTCTCACGTTGTAGGCTTCTAGCCATTGTGAACATTCTAGCTACACTAGATCCAGCACACCCTTCACAGCCCCTCTGTGTTGCAACTCCCACGATAAGAGAAGAATAGATGCTATAAGATTTTTAATCAGATTTTCTTTTTGAACTTTGGAGAATGTAAATGATGCCTCCTCAATAAGTTTTTATGAACAAATTAAAAAAATTTTATTTGTATTTATTTTTAAAGTTTTGAAATTTTTTTTCAATTTGCTTATTAATGTTAACCCTTGATGTATTGACAATACATCATATATAAATGCTTCATAATTACACAAAAAAAAAATCCTTTCATAAACGGCAAAAAGAAAATCAACGCAAATAAAAACGGTGCGTTTGGACTTAAATGGCATTCGCGATTCACGCAAGCGCTAAAGCCCTAAAAAGCTCCTCCTCAGCCTTCATTCTTCAGTCTTCAGTTAACTTCAGTTTTCCTCTCTTCTCACTCCCTCCTCTCGCCTTCTCTGCAAATCTTAGTTTTGTTATTTGGAAAGTGAAACGAAACAAGACAAAACGATGTCGCTTCGAGTGCTGAACCCCAATGCCGAAGTCCTAAATAAATCGGCGGCGTTGCACATGAACATAAACGCCGCCAAAGGTTTACAAGACGTCCTGAAGTCGAATCTGGGTCCCAAAGGAACCATCAAAATGCTTGTTGGCGGCGCCGGCGACATCAAGCTCACTAAAGACGGCAACACTCTTTTGAAAGAAATGGTCTTTTGTTTTTTCCTTTTTGCTTTTGATTCGAATGAAAACCCAAGATCTTTTAAATTTTCTTTGGTAACTTGGATGATAATGTATTTCAGCAAATTCAAAATCCAACGGCTATTATGATTGCGAGGACGGCTGTTGCCCAGGATGATATAAGTGGAGATGGAACCACTTCGACTGTTATTTTCATTGGGGAGCTTATGAAACAATCTGAGCGTTACATTGATGAAGGTTAGTGCCAGAAATTTCTTCGTCTAAATTAAATATGAAGATCTTTTAGCTTTTAGGCATTGAAACGTTGTGCCATTTTTCTCTCCTTGAATTTGGGATTGTTGGAACTTGCCAGTATTTATCATCTTTATGCATGATAATAATGCTTGTTTTAGGGATGCATCCACGTGTCCTGGTTGATGGTTTTGAAATTGCCAAAAGAGCAACACTCCAGTTCCTTGAAAAGTTTAAGACTCCTGTGGTGATGGGTAATGAACCAGATAAAGAGATTCTGAAAATGGTTGCAAGAACAACACTAAGGACTAAGGTATTTTTCCTTTCTTCTTCTCCTGACCTCCCTCCATTATGTATATTTCTAGTTTATCTGTATCATGCAATTGATGTATTGTTTTCACATACAGTTGTACGAAGCATTAGCAGATCAGCTGACTGACATAGTTGTTAATTCAGTAAGTGCATGTCAAACTCAGATTTAGGCTTTTGCTTGTCATCTGCTTAATTAGTTAACACTTTGGTGATATAAATTTGATTTAATGTGATAGGTACTATGTGTCCGAAAACCTGATGAACCTATTGATCTATTTATGGTGGAAATAATGCACATGCGGCATAAGTTTGATGTTGACACACGGCTGGTATGTTATAATTCCTGGTTTATTTTTTCCTTCATTGCAAACTCACCCCTTTTTCTGGTGTGCTCTTGGTGTCTCTTTTTCTCTTGTTTAGACCTTTCAGATTGTAGTATTCAATGGCTTTGGTCCAGTTTGTCGTTATAGATTGGTAAAACGATGGGATTGTTTGCCAGTCTTACTTGTAAGAGTAGTTTTGAGAAAACTTGAGGGTATGTGCTGCTTCTAAAGGCTTGGGGATCATTTCCTATTTTAAGGTGATCCACTTCAGGGGAAGGGGGCCATTCTCAAGATTCTAGCTTGTCTATTAGGCTGTTGGTCAGGGCATTAAATTTTTTCTTTATTATAGCTATAATCAAATTGGTTTGAATTTGTAATGTTATATCTAAGGGCTTGAATGTCATTGATGGTGAATAGCTTCTCCAACATTGGAAGTATATATTGTTCAAGAATGAATATTATTTAGTGATATTAATAAGAGAACCTATAAAAATTGAATGTCACCATGCATATATTACTATTGCTTGTAAAAGTTACCCTTTTTTTATTATTTAATCTATTTTTTGTTATTATTTTTTTATTTCATAGGATTAGATAGTTGGAGCTAAGTTTTTCATGTATAATTGATAGCCGTGTGTTATATTTATTTTCTATTATTATTATGTAGTTTCTTATTTTACCTTTATTCTCCCATAGGTTGAGGGCCTTGTCCTTGACCATGGTTCTAGGCATCCTGATATGAAGCGACGAGCAGAAAATTGTTACATCTTGACATGCAATGTATCATTGGAATATGAGAAAAGGTGCATAAATGCAATTGTCTTAATTTTTTCTTTTGCTCTCTCTCTCTCTCTCTCTCTCTCTCTCTCTCTCTTGGTTGATATGTGGGTGAGGGGAGCAGGGGTTTGTGTTGGGGAGATTTGGTTAGTTGTCCGGTATTTATCCGTAATAAAGTTTATGTGATGATAATAGTTCTTCTCCTTTGCTAAATCTGTTCTCCGATAGACCAAACCCTGCATTTGGTGACCATTGCTTTATTTCCTTGAGATTTCTTCCTTTATAGGAGAAATCAATTTTAATTTGATATGATAATAAAAATAGTGGTTTCCTAAATCTGTGCTAACCATGGTGGCAGCTGTTAAAAGTGCATTCATGTAGTTCTTACCATGCGTCTAGAGCAGAATTTTAAACATCATGAAGTTTATGTTACGGTCATGTAGAAATTAAATCATTTATTACTGCTTCTAGTGGTCTAATTCATTACATAATCATGTTCAAGCATTTTTTTTTCGTATTTTCTTCTATATATTATTGTCAATTATTTCCTGTTATCTTCAATATATATTATAGTTTTCTGCTAGGCAGATTTGAAATGTTTGAGCTCATTTCTCTGAATTTATACCGTTTGATTAGGAAGTTTTTCAAGTTGTTATGGGCATTTCTTTTCGCATTACTAGTTTATAATTACAATAAAATAAGATAGAAATTTAACTTCATCATATAGAATCCTTACCTATATTTCCAGACAGCTGGCGCTCGTGTTTCTGTGGTTATAGATTGTTTCCTTTGTCATCATAAAACTAATTTTTAGCCCTCAGTGAGATAAATGCAGGCTTTTTCTACTCAAATGCGGAGCAGAGAGAGGCAATGGTTGCAGCAGAAAGGCGTTCTGTAGATGAAAGAGTCAAAAAAATTATTGACCTAAAAAATAAGGTATCTTTTGGGGTGCATCGTTAACTAAAATTATAAATGAGGCATTTGTGCAGCACGTATTTGTATATTTGTAAATTCTTACAATGTCCTGCTCTTCTTGGTCATGTGAAGGTTTGTGCAGGCACTGAGAGCAACTTTGTTGTAATCAACCAAAAGGGTATCGATCCCCCTTCCTTGCATCTACTACAACAGGCGGGGGTAAGTTTTGGACCTTTGTTCTTTATATCTTTGTCCCAACTCCCAACTTATAAATCTTTAATGATGTCTTTTTTGATTGTTGCATGTTAATCATTTATCTTCTACACAAGTCATTTTGTTACATTATGCATACGATTTCATTAGCGTGTATGCACCCCAGATAGGACTTGATGAGGTTAGTAAACGACAGTTCTGGGAGGATTTAGATAAGGTAGTACAAGAAGTACCCATAGGAGAAACCTTTTTATTGGCGGTGATCTTAATGGACATGTAGGTACAAGTAGAGAGGGTTTTGAGAGAGTACATGGGGGTTTTAGTTATGGTGTAAGAAACGAGGGAGGAGATGCTATCTTAAATTTTGCTTTATCTTATGACCTAATCCTAGCAAATACATCGTTTAAGAAGAGAGATTCTCATCTTATAATCTTTAGAAGTGGACCAAGAGCAAGTCAGATAGATTTCTTTTTAACTAGGAGTAGGGATAGACATAGATGTTTGGATTGTAAGGTTATCCCAGGTGAGAGTGTTACCGCGCAACATAGACTCTTAGTTCTAGATATGAAGATAGATAGACGACATCGAAGGAACCAACAAAAAGGAATTGAACGGATTCGATGGTGGAAGCTAAAAGAAGATTGTCATACAACATGTAGAGATAGTTGGATTCAAAAAGAGGCTTGGACAACATAAGAGAACCCAAATGTAATGTGGAATAAGATGGCAAAATGCATTCGGGAGGTAGGCAAAGAGACATTAGGAGTATCAAATGGAAAAGTGCCGACTGGAAAAGACGCAACATGGTGGACTGCAGTAGTAAAAGATGCTATAAAGACTAAGCGAGAGCGTTACAAGGCTTTAAAGAAGAACAATACAGAAGAGAGTTTTTCGGAATATAAGGTAGTAAGAAAGGAGGCAAAGAAGGCTGTGGCAGAAGCTAAGACGAGGGTTGCGAAAGAGATTTACGACAAGTTGAACACAAAGGAGGGAGAGAAAAGGATATACAGATTGGCGCGAGCAAGAGAAAGGAGGAGTCGCGACCTAGGAGTCGTGAAATGTATTAAGGATGAGCATCAAAGAACTCTCGTTAAAGATAATGACATTAAGGACAGGTGGCGAGATTATTTTAACAAATTATTTAATGATGGACAAAATAAAGTTTTGGATAATATTTCGATGCCTCTTAAGGATTTAAATAGGTGTTTTATGCGTAGAATCCAAGAGACAGAGGTAAAAGATGCACTAAAGATGATGAAGAATGGAAAAACTGTTGGACCTGATGACATCCCAATTGAAGTTTGGAAATGCCTTGGAGATGTAGGAGTTAGGTGGTTGACAAATCTATTTAATAAGATTTGGCACACTAACGAAATGCCAGAGGAATGGAGGAAGAGTGTCTTGGTACCTTTATATAAGAACAAGGGAGATATTCAAAGTTGCGCCAACTACCGAGGCATAAAATTGATGAGTCACACGATGAAACTATGGGAGAGAGTGATAGAACGGAGATTAAGAAAGAATGTAGAGATATCGGAGAATCAATTTGGTTTTATGCTGGGTCGATCAACTATGGAGGCAATATATTTGCGTAGACAACTTATGGAGCGCTTTCGAGTAATGGGTAAAGATCTTCATATGGTCTTTATAGATTTGGAGAAAGCATATGATAAAGTGCCTAGGGAGGTACTCTGGTGGTCCTTAATGAAGAAAAGAGTTCCTTTGAAATATATTAAACTAATTAAGGACATGTATAGAAGCGTAAGGACACATGTGAGGACAGGTGGGGGGCAAACAAGTGAGTTTCCTATCACGGTGGGATTACACCAAGGGCCAGCGTTGAGTCCATTCTTGTTTGCGGTAGTTATGGACGAACTGACAAAATCCATCCAGGATAAGGTGCCCTGGTGTATGATGTTTGCAGATGATATTGTCATATGTGCGGAAACTAGAGCGGAGATCAATACAAACTTGGAAGTATGGAGACAAACGTTGGAATCAAAAGGATTTAAACTAAGCAGAGTGAAGACTGAATACATGGAGTGTAAATTCAGTCCTAACCGACTGGAAGAGCATGATGTAGTGAAGTTAGATGGGGTGGCGATACCTAAGCGGGATCATTTTCGATACTTGGGATCAATAATACAGATGGATGGAGAGATTGATGGTGATGTGACCTATAGGATCCAGGCTGGATGGAGTAAGTGGAGAAGTGCTACAGGTGTGTTGTGCGATAAAGGAATTCCTACATGGTTGAAAGGCAAGTTTTATAGGACAGTTGTTAGACCAACATTGTTATATGGTAGTGAATGTTGGGCGACTAAGAGGCTACATACACAAAAGATGAGTGTAACAGAAATGAGAATGTTACGGTGGATATGTGGATATACAAGAAAGGATAGAATGAGAAATGATGATATTCGTAAGATGATTGGAGTGGTACCTATTGAAGACAAAATGTGTGAAAATCGTTTACGTTGGTTTGGACATGTAAGACGTAGACTTGTAGATGCTCCAGTTAGGAGAATAGAGGCTATGGATGTTGAGAGAAGCATTAAGACTAGAGGAAGACCGAAAAAGACTTGGAAGGAAATAGTTTGGAAAGACATGGAGGTTTTAGAATTATATGAACAAATGGCCTTGAATAGGAATCTATGGAGGCAGAGAATACATATGTACGATCTAACGTGATTTTAGATATTGGTTTATATAGCCTACCCCAATCTATTGGAATAAAGGCTTTGATGATGATGATGATGATGATGATGATGCATACGATTTCAACTTATCCATGCCAATGAAGAATAGGCAGGAACAACAAGTGAACACATGATTTGCTGTGATTCCTGACTATTAATTTTTGTTCCCCTAGATTGCAAAATATAATGTCATTGTCATTGCATTAGGTCAAGTGTCAACAGGAGATATGTCTCAGAAGCTTCCATTTTAGCATACCATGTTCGTTGTTTCCTTATTTTTATTAGGATGGCCACCTTGGTTTGTGAACAAAATAGGATTTCCTAATTGGCAGCTTGATAATACTTTTCTGTGGTAACATCTACACAGTCATTTCATATGATTTTATGGGAATTATTATGGTTCTAGAATATCTAGAGGAAAGTGCATATTCATTTTAATCTGGCCTTTATCTTTTTTGATTTTAGTGTAATATTTTTAAGAACTAAAACTGTAAAACTTTTGCATGGTGCTGAATAGAACTGAGGAGTAGTTTGTCAGAGTATACTATTTTAAAGTCTTAACTATGATTACTAGAAGCAACCAAGGCTTAGCCTAATAGTTGTTACTTCTCTTTAGAAGAGATTAGGTCAAGGTTTGAATCCCTCTTTCCCCCTTGTACCTCCTTATGAACCAAAAAAGAAGAAAAAAAACACTATCATTACTCGAGGTTGTTGAAGATTTTATGTTTTCAGCGAGTTTGCTCAAATGATAAGACTTTAAATATAGGCTTGTTTCTAGGTTGAAGTGTTCCCTGCAAAACTGAAATGATTTTTTCTTTAAATTGTGTTTCGCCTGTTTGTTAAATTGTGTTTCGCCTGTTTGTTTTTTCTTTAATGCAATTTGCTGTGATTCATGGTTTTGTAGATCGTTGCCCTCAGAAGAGCAAAGAGAAGAAATATGGAAAGGCTGGTCTTGGCTTGTGGAGGAGAAGCTGTAAATTCTGTTGATGATTTAATGCCTGATTGTCTTGGATGGGCTGGACTTGTTTATGAGCATGTCCTTGGGGAAGATAGGTATACATTTGTGGAAAATGTGAAGAATCCTCATTCATGTACAATTTTAATAAAAGGTACGTGAAATATGTTTGCACCTTCAATGCCATCATTGATGGTACTGCTTATGCAAATTTTCTTATTTACGTAATATTCATTCTATCATCTATGTGTAGGGCCTAATGACCACACAATTGCCCAAATTAAGGATGCTGTTCGTGATGGTCTGCGTGCAGTCAAGAATACTATTGAAGATGAAGCTGTTGTGCTAGTGAGTTCTGCTTACTAATGATTTTGTTTGCAGTTTTGGTACTTCTTTATCATATTTTTTGCATAAATCATTATCTACTTTGTTTTAATAGTAATAACCCATGCCAGAACTGGGTAGTTGGACTCTGAAGTGAAATCCGAAAGAATGGGTGATTAGCAAAATTAGTTTAAACTATTTTATCTGTAAGCTCCTGGGGGATAATTAATCTAAATGAGTTTCATATTTGGAGAACATTACGCATTGAGAAATTTTAGTATTATCTACAATTATTGGCATTATCTAAAATTATCGTGTAAGGGTGGTTCTAAATAGAGTATAATATAAAAGCCCTTCTGAATTATGGTGGAAAATACACTTACCCACATTAGTTTGAAAAATCAACCTTCTGAAAAAGTAATGTTGTTACATACCAAGTTAGTTTTAAATGAAAAGATAAGTTTGTCCATTTGTTATAATTTCTTCATTTTTATTTTACTTTTTTTAATACCTTTTCTCTCTTTTTTTTTTTTTTTGCCTATTTTTAATTACAAAATTGGGAGATTTAATTAGTTATAAAACAGTTGAGGCTGTGTCCTTCTTAACCTGGGAAAGTGTTTGTTTCACTCGGATAGACAGATGGGAATAAATGGTCTCTGTTTATACTCCTAAAATCTGATCAGATGGGCTATAAAGCAGAATAAAAAAGAACAAATAGCTGGCTCATAAAGGTCAATAGCTTTTCAGATAACCCACAAGAGAATCTCACATGTTCCATGAGCAACTAGTTCAAGTTAAAACCTATTTTGCTTGGAAAATTTTGGTTTATCTGTTAAAGAGCTGTTAGACTTCTGGTATTTTCTTTGTACTTAATGTGTTTTGATTGAATGGTGAGTGTGATGGAGCTCTTGGTCCTTGTTTTTATATTGAACTCTGCTGTGCAATGCAATCTGCATGCACCACCGTTTGAGCTTTTGGTCAACTATATGGACATCAGTTGGGACTAAGAGTTATTTGGTTCAAATGTTACCGATAGAAGCAAAATACATTGCAAAATTTTCTGTTACATTCTGATCTATGCCTAATCTGTGCTTCAGGGTGCAGGAGCTTTTGAAGTTGCAGCTAGACAACACCTAATTAATGAAGTGAAGAAAACTGTTCAAGGGGTATGGCTCTCTCATATTTTCTTATTTAGAATTATATGGAAACACTATTGAAATATTTAGAATTATATAGATAGACTATCGAAATATTTGACATTTGTAAAACTTTGAGCAGCGTGCCCAATTGGGTATTGAAGCTTTTGCTGATGCCCTTCTTGTGGTTCCCAAAACACTCGCTGAAAACTCGGGGCTTGATACTCAGGATGTGATAATTGGTCTTACGGTATTACTTTTATCTTAATGTTTGTTTTACCTCTCTTAGAAAGTAGCTGGAAAAACATGAGCCTTCTCATTTTGATTGTTTATACAGGGAGAGCATGACAGAGGTAATATTGTGGGTCTAAATCATCAGACAGGAGAAGCAATGGACCCTCAAATGGAGGGTATATTTGATAATTACTCTGTTAAGCGCCAAATTATAAATTCTGGGTACGTGAAACGTTTCTACTTATGTCTTACAGTTATCTCCATTGTCCCTACTGCGTACTTTTTGTTTTGCAATTATTGGCATATCTGCCCATTTTCACCTATTTATACTGTTAATTCTTAGCTAGCCTTCAGCCATCGTGATTCATGTTTAGTATGGTAGATGTAGCAAAACCTTCACGTCAATGTTAACTTGTTTTTTGAGTTGAGAAATGATCAAAGGTACTTTGTCTTTCAGGCCTGTCATAGCATCACAGCTGCTGTTGGTGGATGAAGTCATTCGGGCTGGTAGAAACATGCGGAAGCCAAGTTAAGCATGTTTGTGTGCTTCAGTTAATTACCTTTTCGCCAGGGTGGTTCTGTTTTGTTTTGTGGTTTGGGTGTCATCATTGTAATCCTTTCCTGTGATGTAAACAAAGGTGGTTGTGCTGAGACTTGAGAGGATTCTCCTAGGAGGAAATATCCTTTTGCTTTCATTAGGTTTCAGATTAAAATGAATATTTTTTTTCCTCGTATTCATGGCATTGCTCAAACAACCTCAGGCATGAAATGACTAAAACCTAGACAAATTTTGAAATGAAATGTATTTATCGAAGTTCCAACCCTTCCTGCAACTATTGGAGATTGGGACCTCTGCTAAGGGTGTAATAGAGTTGAGCTAAGTCGAGACAATAGAGTATTTGAGTTTGAGCTCAATTCGAAAATTCGTTACTTGATACTTGGTTGAAGTTCATTCGAGTTTTAAATTGAGTTTGAGATGTGTTCGAGATAAAAATCGAGTTATTTAAATTCGCTTGATTAGGTTTGATATGATATAATTATAAATTTTCGATATCTTGAATAAGCAAATTATTAGTGATGATATTCAGTCGGTTCAGATCAAATTTTTACAAAAAATCAATTTGATCTAACTTAAGTGGATTTTTTATGTTGCGATTCGTATCCAATTTGAATAGAAAAATATTTTATTCAATCCGATTCGAATTTATGAAAATTGAATCAGATCAATCATTTGGATTTTTGTTTAAGTAATTTTAAGGGTTTTTTTTTTCAATTTTTTCTTGTGTATTTAAGTAATTTGGGGTTTTATTTTAATTTTTTTTAGATTTTTTTTGTAAATTACAGATATTTTAATCTATTTTAATTTTTTTATGTTTTTTATTATTTAATGAAATACAAAATTTGAATTTTTGATTTAAATAGTAAAAATTACAAAACATTAAATAATAATATATTTGAATAGAGTCTGAATCTAAATCAAATTTGATTTAATAACGTCATAATCCGAATTTAAACTGATCTGAAATCTCTATTTGAGTCGAATTTTTTTTTTTAGTTTTTTTTCATATTGCAGCTGGAAGGGAAGACGGGTGGTTAAAAGTCAACACTGAAAATTCAACATCATTGACCTTTTCTCCTTGGCCGTCAAAAAGAAAGAAAGAAAGGAAACCGTCGGAAGTGGCCCTCACGTTCCCTCAAAACTCGAAACAAGAACTATTTCTTTATTTATTTACTTAAAAAGGTATTGACGGTCAATTGCCAGCGTGGCAACCAGAAATTCCACGGGAATCTCTGCTGGACACCACTTGTCTCCTTCTTATTGGACCACCACTCTTTCTCCCTTTCACACTCCTTTTTTTTTGTTTAAAAATAAATTAAAAATAAAAATATTAAAAAAAGCAGCCCTTTTGCTCTCTTCATTTATATTTTTCCTTCGGTCTCATTTCCATCAACAAATCAAAATAAAACAGAATCGTCGATTGGTACGTTATTTTGAATCAAGTTTCTCTTTGAATATTTTTTAATTGATTTTTTTTGGATTTATTTCTTTACTTTGAGATCTATGGGCTTTTATTTCTTTGATTTATTACCCTGATTCATTGTTTTTGCTGTTTGATTGATGCAGTTAATGGTTGTTAGCTTTTATTTTTGTTTAATTTTAGTGCTTTTGGTTCGATCTGTTTAACATTTGATCTTTTTATTGCTTGAATTGACTAATTTGTTTTTTTTTTTTGTTAAGATCTGTTTGGTTCCTATAAATTGGGGAAAAAGGAAATAGGAATTTTTTTTTTTGACCGAGTGTTTCATTGCTCAGATTTAGAGTACAAAAATTTTACTGACCAAAATTAAAAGTCTGAATTTGATCTGTATAGTTACTGAGAAACTGTTGGAACAGAAAGGACAGGAGCTAGTGCTAATTATTTATCTTCCTCATTATTTGGATCTTTTTTATTAATAATTACATTTTTGGGTGTACCTGTTTTGCTTCGAAAAAATTAGATTGGATCTAAAAGTTTGAAAATTTTGAAGAAATGAAGAACCAAAAGTTGAAGACTGTTGATGTTTTGTTCTTGATGTTGATGCATTTGTTCAGACCAATGAAAATTTGGTTAGAAATGTTTGCTTAATAAAAGTGAATCTTGTTGTATTGGCAGGATCAGGTATTAGATTGATATAGTAAAGATGTCGCCGACTGAATCAACACGAGAGGAAAATGTTTACATGGCCAAGTTGGCTGAGCAGGCTGAACGCTACGAGGAAATGGTGGAGTTCATGGAGAAAGTTGCAAAAACTGTTGATGTTGAGGAGCTGACTGTTGAGGAACGGAACCTTCTCTCTGTGGCTTACAAAAATGTGATTGGGGCTAGGAGGGCTTCATGGAGGATCATCTCTTCCATTGAGCAGAAGGAAGAGAGCAGAGGAAATGAGGATCATGTTGCAATCATAAAGGAGTATAGGGGCAAGATTGAGGCTGAGCTCAGCAAGATCTGTGATGGGATTTTGAGCCTTATTGAATCTCACCTCATCCCGTCAGCCTCGTCTGCTGAGTCCAAGGTGTTTTACCTTAAGATGAAGGGTGATTATCACAGGTATCTTGCTGAGTTTAAGACTGGTGCTGAGAGGAAGGAAGCTGCTGAGAGCACTTTGTTGGCTTACAAGTCTGCTCAGGTGGGTGAAATTGGTGATGTCATTTGTCAATATGAGTCCTTTTCTCTATAATTTCTTGATTGTCTGATAGAAATTCTTAGTTTCTTTCTATTTGGTTTATGATGACAGGATATTGCTCTTGCTGAACTTGCTCCTACTCACCCAATTAGGCTGGGTCTTGCTCTTAACTTCTCTGTTTTCTACTATGAAATCCTCAACTCACCTGATCGTGCCTGCAATCTTGCAAAACAGGTTTTTATTCTCTACATCTGTGCTATTAATTTCTTTTCTTTTTTTATTCCTTTCTGTTGTTGTTGACCTAAAACAGCTAATAAACTAAAATTAGGACTTTTAGTTCTTTGTTTTTTCACTCTCTTGCATGGTTCGCCTGTTTTGGATGGCATAGTAAATTGTTGTAATTGAACCCATTCCAACTGTATTTAATTGTGATGGCAACTACTTTTATCCAAGCGAGTTCCTGGCCTGAGGACTCAACATGTTAACACCTGGAAATTTCTGTGACAGTGTGGTTGATACTAGGAATGTTATGGGCATTGAGCTTAGGAAAAGTTTGAAGTGATAATTATATGTCAACTCTTTTTGCTCATGAAATCTGTTGACAAAAGAATGAATTAAGTTTTTTGTTCTCTAGCATGGAGCAAGTCTTCACTGAATTTTGTATATTGATATCCATTATTCTGAGCTTTATTAATTTAATTCGATGTATTCTGGGCATGAATATTAGATTGTTCTTATGCAAAGACTGACAAATGTCTTCTTGACGACATGAATTGATTCTCTAAAGGTTGCTTGTCAACTAAAATGAACATGTTTTTCATTTGGCAGGCTTTTGATGAGGCTATTTCTGAGTTGGATACATTAGGCGAGGAATCTTACAAGGATAGTACATTGATCATGCAACTTCTCCGGGACAATCTTACCCTTTGGACGTCTGACATCACGGTCTCTCTCTCTCTCTCTCTCTCTCTCTCTCTTGCACGCATGTGTGTAATCATGAAAATTTCAGGCAGCTCTGCTGTCTTTAGACATCAAATAAAATTATCCTTAAATTGGCACAATTTGCACTAGCAATTTGCTGGTGCAACCTGGCTGGTGGGGTGTCTGGCCTTTCCACACTCAATGTGGATTTGACAAATGTCTAAAGCTATATTCCTGAGCAAAACATTTTGTTTTCATTGGTGACTAGAGTTCTCTATCATAGTCTATAAACTTCCAGGCATTACATCTCATAGATTAGTGTCAGGACTAAAGTCCCTAGGTTTCAATTAATCTCCAAGATCATTCTTGCTTCTTTAACTTTCTTAAGAATGTACTGTCCACAGTATACATAACAGATTCAACCTCATCTGACTAATTTTAGAACTAATATTCTGAAGTTTTTGGTAACTTCAGACTTTGGATTACACATGTTAATTGTTCCATTGATTGATGTTGCGCCTAGCATGTTCTTATTTAACTGATGATGGGTTTCCTCAACTTTTATTGAGATGATTAGTTTTTTTGTGATTGATATGTTTTTTTGCTTGGTTTTAGGATGAAGGTGGAGATGAGATCAAGGAAGCTTCAAAGCGGGAGTCAGGCGAGGGACAGCAGTGATGAGCTAAGTTCATAGGATTTGTACTCTCTTCTTTTTTTATCTTGCAGGTTCACATAGTTGCAATGTGGTGTTGTAGAAGGTTTTTTTTTTATGCATTCATCAGCGTTTGGAGTTGAAACGTTCCAATAGATTATATATGTGCTTTATTATTGGACAGGAAGAATTTGGTTTGGTTTTCTTGTGGTAATGCTAAAATAGTGCGTTTTCCTGTATCTTTGAATGTTAATTCCTTCCTGTTTTAAACATTTTGTAAGTGTTTGTCAGTTGCTGAGCGATTTTCAATCTACCGGAAGCTGGAAAGTGTTTTGTTCATTAAAGGATATCCAGTAATTGTAACTATTCCCCGCTGACACGGCTACTATCAGTCTTGGCTTTCTGTTTTTCTGTTGAGATATTTGGCCAAGATCATTTTAAGATGATCAAGTAAAAGTTGGATTCAAGAGTTTGAAGGAACATGTTGGGAAAAACTCGTTTTTTTTTTTTAAACAAAGAAAGAAACTTTCTCTCGCACTTTGAAGCAAATTGGTTTCTCATGGAGATCGGGCAAGAAAACTGTTGCACTCAAGAAGAAGATCTGAAGGCACGAAGTGTGAAACGAACGAAAAATTGAGTTTTCAAGACTTCAGACCATAACATGGAGACGGGACAACCTCTTGGCTTATCTCATGGGTAATGCTAATGTGTCACCATCGTTGACCAACCAAGCCATTTTCGTTGATGACGATTCTGATCAAGAATCTGAAAATGATGATGTCCCCACAATACTTCTATTCAAAGAAGAGAAGGATTAGGGCTTCCTGGAGAAATGCACTCATTGCCAAAACGTTTGGCAAGACTGGGTTATAGTTTTCTCTTCCCCAGGGTCAAAGCTCAGTGGAAGCCTAAAGGGGCAATGGAATGTATTGATTAGGTCTTGACTTCCTTGTGTTCAGGTTTGCAGGCTTCCAAAAAGTCATTATGGTGGTCC
Source organism: Heritiera littoralis (assembly GCA_031772115.1). Lineage (NCBI taxonomy): Eukaryota > Viridiplantae > Streptophyta > Magnoliopsida > Malvales > Malvaceae > Heritiera > Heritiera littoralis. Next base: position 3,404,855 of record JAPDPK010000063.1, read on the forward strand.
GTGGTTTGTTGGTCCACATTACCTAACAATGAGACTATGGAACCAAGCTTCGTTCCTGAAGCCAACATCAAATGCTCAACAACCGCTGGGTGGGCACGTTTGCCCGGCTTACCTGTGGAATTCTTTGATGGTATCATACTACAGAGAATAGGAAATCAACTGGGTACTCTCTTGAAAGTAAATACTTTCACTGAACAAAGGGGAAGATATGCTCGTATTTGTATACGAGTTGATTTGGAAAAGCCGTTAGTCCCTAAAATTCGCATTCGCAATCTCATGCAAGCGGTTGTTTATGAAGGGACCAACTTATGTTTTGAATGTGGACTGGTTGGCCATAGAAAAGAAAACTGTCCTCTTACTAAACAACTAATGGTCGAGGAAGAAAACACCAAGCAAACCCAAAAAAGTAGTTTGGGATTCTGGATCCCAACCCATGAGTCTAGGAATGGAGCTTAAACAAGTTAGCATAAGCCTGGAACAATCTAGTGATCATGGTGGATGTGGAATCACCAAGGGATCACTTGCAACTACTGGAGGAGACCACACCACCATGAAAATTAGGTCAAGAGATGCTTCTTCTCCACTGATGGGAATCTCACTGAGTCAGGTGCTCTTAGAACAGTGAGGTGGATTCATCTATTACAGGAAAGCGACTCCTCAATGCCCTTCCTTCGAGAAACACACTAAGACTAGTCCTAAGGACATGTTGGGAAGAGAGGGAGAGCATGAGATCATAACGATATTGCTAGACATAAAATTATAAAGTCACCACCAATCATTTTTAACCTAAGTGTTATTGGCTACTTATTCAAATCCAAAATAAATGCTAAGTCGATTTTTCAAAATTGGGTTCGAGAGTATGGTTACATACGAGAAAAGTATCAACACTTTCACAATGTTCGTCCAATGGATGATAAAAAATTAATCTTATGTTATCCTAGAAGGTCTTAACTAAAGTGGTCTTTTATTTTTTAATATTTTATTTTTATTTTTTAATTTCAAAAATTTTCTTCGAGTCTTCTTTTATACTTTCAATATAAATTAAAAAATTTTCTCGCTTCAAGAATATTCAAAAAATTTTCTCATTTTTTTGAAAATGCTTCGTCTTTAATTTTAATCTTTTATAGAAAAATTTTATTTAATTTTTATCATTGTTATTTTATCTTTACTGTCTTATCTTAGCTTTGATTTTTACCTTTTTTGAAATAAAAATTTTATTTTATTTGCAACGATGTCAAAATCCTCCCAACAATTTTGATAAGTTTTTTTTATTTTTGAAGAAAACTCCTCTATTAGGAACTTTAAAAAAATCATCACTTGATATTTCTTTTTAAATTGGTCATTGAAAAATCTTTTATTTAATATTACAATTAATAGTGAATCTTACTGTTAAAAAATTATTTAAAATGTTATATATTTTTCTTTTTTATAAATATTGTTTTTAAGTAAAACTTTTATTGGAATATTTTAGAACTTACATAATATTTTTTAAGAGTTAAAGAAAGCATATGATAAAGTAACTAGGAATGTGCTATAATGGTCCCTTGTGAAAAAAAAAAAGTTCTCAGAAAATATATTAAACTAATTAAAAACATTTATAGAGATACAAGAACACAAATAACTAGTGAAGACATGTGGAGGTCAAACAAGCGAATTTTTTATTATAGTGGGATTATATCAACAGTTGGCATTAACCCCATTCTTGTTTGTTCCAGTAATGGACAAATTGACAAAATTCGTCTAGGGTAAGATACCATGGTGTATGAGTTTGCAAACAATATTATTTTGATCGTTGAGACTAGAACAAAGGCCAATGCTAAGTTGGAACTGTGAAGACAAACGCTAAAATTAAGTGGATTCAGACTAAGTAAAGTGAAGACTAAAATGTAAATTCATTTCAATTAAAGATAAAGATCAAAATCATAGTGAAATTAAATGGAGAGTCGTTCCTTAAGTAGAATCATTTTTTATATTTGAAGTCAATAGTATAGATAAATGGAGAGATTGATGAAGCTAGACCTATAAGATCCGAAATGGCTAGAGCAAGTGGAGAAGCGCTGCAAGTATACTATGCAATAAAAAAATTCTTATATAATTGAAAGGCAAGTTTTACAAGACAATTGTTAAACCATCATTACTTTATAGTAGTGAATATTGTACGACTAAGAGAATATACACAGAATATAAATGTGGTAGAAACATGAATATTGCAATATATGTGCGGATATATGAAAAAGAATAGAATAAGAAATGAAATTATTCACAAGAGAGTTAGAATGATATATATCAAAAACAAGATGAGCAAAAATCATTTATTTTGATTTAAATACATATCACATAAGCCTGTTGATACTCTAGTTAGAAAAGTAGAAGCTATGAAAAATGAAAAAAGATCAAAGCTAAGCAAATATCAAAAAACAATTGGAAAAAAGTTATTATAGAGATATTATAACACAAGAATTAAATGAATACATTATTTTAGATAAGAATGAGTAAAAAAGAAAAATTTATACCAACTGCTTAATGTAAATTTATATATTAATTCATATAACTTATCTTAATATTAAAGTTAAGATATTAAGGCTCTGGAGATGATAATAATATCATATTTATTAAAAAAACAATTATAAATATTTATACATGTTAAAAGTGTTTTTTTTTTTTAACAATTTGATAGTCTACTCACACTATCCAGTTCTCTTACAAAAGATTCTAAAATTGAAGTAAGATTGGTTACAAACTACTGATGTGGTTTAATGTAAGTTAGGGTTAAAAAAGAAAAGAAAATTTTATTTTAGGAACATCATCCATGCCATGTCTGTTAAATTTAAAACAACAGCATCTAACATAAATAACTCGTTTAGGACAAACACGTTTGCCTCTTTAATTAGCACAAATCAATCACGTTTAACACTAAAAGCAGAACATGAAATGATATCCCAAGAGCTGCTTAAAACTTGATGATCAACATTCTTTTTTAGTTATGGCTTAGATTCATCAGTCTTCCATTCTACTAAAGCAAGAGTATGACGCCCTCCGCATGCAACAAGTTTAGAGATCCAATGTCCTTGAGCACCACTTCCATTAACATTCTTGGGAGCGGCCAGATCGATGGGCACTTCCATTGGTTGACCTGTTGTTAACTTCCTCCCATATCCGAGGCGTCCATGGTCACCTCGACCAAACTGCCAATAATTAATAAAATCAGTCAGCATGATATATATTTTTAACAATTCAAAGATGAAGACTGGTAAATTTTCTTTGGATTGCAGATACATCTGCTATGCTATGGTCAACGCTTGAGTCTTTTGAGTTTGGAAAAAGACTAGCCACTAATATAAAGATTGGTATGTTTAATTTGTTTACTTGGGTTATAAGATGATATGCCATCCCTTGCTTTTAGCAGGCAAATCAACAGAAAAAGACATGTTAACGTGTACTCACTGAAAACATGCGCCCATCACGTGTCAATGCAACTGAGTGAGTTCCACCACAAGAGACCTGGATCAGAAACACATGGTTCAATAACAAGCCACATTAAGAGACAATTACACTAAAGGTGCTTATTATTCCATGATCAAATTGCACTTCTTTACAACACTCAAATGCATTTAATCTGCTTGCTTTATGCTAGCAGTTTATTATTTCATTTTTATGAAGTCCATCCATCTAAGCACATGATATCCATCATCACATCCTTAACTTACAGGTATATATTTTATGCTCCCCTAAATCCAACCAAGCTGAAAAGATGGTAACGTTTAAATAGCAAGTATAAAATACCTGTTTCACTAGAAAAACAAGATGCAATACCTGGACAACGTCCTCCCCAACTAGAAGATGAACCCTTTGCGGCACCATTTTACTGCTCTTGTCATTATCTCCAAATCCGAGCCTCCCATGTTCCCCTCTTCCCCAACCATACACCTAAAGACACGAAATATTGTGTTTCACAGATTATTTTAGGTACTCCACAGCTGAAAAGTGCAAAAGAAACCAGCAGAGCATACCCATGAATGCAGCAAAAGAACAACAATAATGAAAGGGCTGTAAAAATGAAGCTGGCTTACTATCTCCATCCTTCCTAGCCATAAGAGGAAGAGGCTTAGCATTCTTTTGAATAATTGAAACTTCTTCTAGAGCAAGAAATTTGAAAGTTAAAACATGATAAATCTCTTGATTAGACTAGATATGCTTCTTATTTTCATTTTCTAGGGGAGATAGGGAAGCTTGATTTAATCTCACTCCACCTAACCACAAAGGTTAGTTTGGTGCGTTATATTTTAAGTCCTTTCAAAGGCTATCTGGAAGTCTAGCAGAAGATTAACGGAAGTTTATCCAAATAATTAACTCAAAAAATAAGAAACCACTCAAATGGAAAATAACTCTAGATTCATCATCATCATCATTATCAGAGCCTTTATCCAAAGAGATTGAGATAGGCTCTATGAACTAATATCTGAATTCACGTTAGATCGTCCATATGTATTCTCCTTCTTCATAAATTCCTATCCAAGGCCATTTGCTCATCCAACTCTAAAACCTCCATATCTTTCCAAACTACTTCCTTCTAAGTCTTTTTCAGTCTTCCTCTAGTTTTAACCCTTCTCTCAACATCCATAGCCTCTATTCTCCTAACTAAAGCATCTACAGGTCTACGTCTTACGTGTCCAAACCAACGTAAACGATTTTCACACATTTTGTCTTCGATAGGTAACACTCCAACAATCTTACGAATATCTTCATTTCTCATTCTATCTTTTCTTGTATATTCACATATCATCAATGTGGCACGTCGCTTCCGGCCAATGACTTAGCAACCCTTGCCCACTTTTCACTACACCCGGGCTCCGATGTAGCGCGTCGCTGAGTGGGGGACGCCCCAACGATGTTTTGATATTGGTTCATTTCATGAGATTAGACTAGTTTTTATGGCTGGTTGTCCAAACCTACCGCCACCCTCCTCCTTTACCAAGGCGTGAGACCGGCTGCGTTAACTCACACAGGCAGAGTTAAAATAACTCTAGATTGAGTAAAGAAAATGATCCTCGGTTTTTGGATTCATGCATCTTAAGCTCCAAAGAGAATCTACTCTCCAACATCTTTTCAACTAAAGAAAACCTAAATCCTGCATAAAAAGCCATCTACCAGAACTGCTAATTGCTAGAACCCAGAAGCCAAATATAATGGTCATAAAATTGGTCAATCGGTCAATAATACAACTATTGTCATCTCAAGGCTTAATTATGCTGGGGAAACATAAAGTCCCAAAATAGGTTGCCAATTTTCACATTCCGATAAGGCCAGGCAAGCAGCTCTTGCATGTCAAGTGTACCCAACTACTGACTGCACCATAGAATACATTCATGCATGCCAAACGCAATTAAAGTACACACAGAAAGGAGTATCTTCTTCAAACAAAAATAGATAAATACCTCTCCATCATCAGTCAATGCAGTGGAGTGCCATCCACCAGCTGCAATATCAACCTAGATGTGCATACAAATAAAAGGCCAATCAGACTATCAATAAACATTATACACACAGCCAAACTAGCAAAGAAAAAAAGCTAAAGCAATCAATAAAACCTTAGGACCAATAAACAGTGGAATTTAAAAAGGAAGAATAAATAAAGAAAACCAAGTAACGGATGCTATTATGGTTTTTTTTTTTCGGATTATTGAAGTTCTTAAAAAAAATACACACAAGAAAGGGATGTAGGTCATATTATTTAATGTATTCAACCTAAAAGCAATAGTTGAGACTTAAGAGACCTAACATTAGTATAAAGCTACATCACGCCCCAAACTGAACTATTGAATAATGCAACTTAACATGTTTCAAAGATAGACCTTCCAAGTTTTCTTCCAATACTTCCAACCCTCAAATGCACCTACATAAAAGGTTTCCCTAATTGTAAATGTGTTTATTCCAAATGCTAGCAATTTTCCTTTTTCAAAAATAAATAAATAAAAGAAAATGAGTCTCTTATGATAGACAACAAACAGCTTACCAAGAAGATTTTCCTTATGGGTTGTGACTTGTAAATTTTCACAAGCCATACATTTAGATTAAATTGAATTTCTACATATAATTCACTGGCAACCAATAACTAAATAAAATAAATATGATAATAGTAGGGAACTTAACAATGGAATGCATACCAAAGTGAGACCAGATAGCCCTTGGACAGGTATAGGTTGCGATCTTGGTTGAGTATCCCCAGTTCCAAGTTGTCCATATTCATTATTACCCCATGCCCACAAAGTCCCATCCTCCTGGAGAGCCAAATTATGAAATGCTCCCACTGCAATAAGCCTCACATTTTCAAGACCTTGAACTCTTACAGGAACAGATATTTGTTTTCTGAGAAAGATGAACAGAAATTTTCGTTAGTGATATGACATGTGCTTAGAATATGCAGTAAGCTACCAAGATTAGTTCACTACACTCCTAGAAGATGATCACATGGGCTGGAAAACCCCTATCATGAAAGCAAAATTGAAAAACTCAAATCAAAGGTGACATACATGTCTCCAGGAGGCCAAGGCTGACCCCAGGTCCATACTTGTCCTTCATGTGTAAGCACTACAGAGTGTGTACCCCCAGCAGCTACCTGCAATATAATCAACTAAATGGATATTACACAAAAATATAGGTTAAGCTTCACCGCTGAAAACACACATCATATTGGGAAATAAATGGGTGATGTGGGGGAAATGAAATTTTCAAACCACAAGGCAAATATGCTAATTATAATGTGAACTAAGAAATGCTGTAAAATTCGTCATGCATAATTAGAAATCAAAAGAGACCCAAGGATTAACCAGCCATACCGAACAACGGATGCACCAAAAAAGCCCAATATTTACTGAAATAGTATTCACAAGACAACACCACTTAGGCAAACTAAAAAATTTTCAATATAAGCAATGATAGAAATAAAAAAGAAAAGCTAATTATCGTGTGAGAAAAAAAGTTAAATTTTCTAAGTTTTACCTGTATCAAGTACCATTAAACAAATTAAAAGCAGATAAAATTAAGGGAGATAAGAGAACTAAAGGAGTTGGTTTCAGGCATTGCCTTTTTTTCTTCTCCTTCTGCTACTTAGCTGTGTATTCGATCTATTGAGAAAAGAAAACTAGAGCCATAATGACATTAACTACCACATACTAAAATTACGTAATAAAAGAGTAGGTAAATATTATGTCAACAAAGTTTGAAAATGTTTTACACTGTTTAAAGTTGTTGAGCCTTCATTTTCTTTTTGTGTTACTCTGCTGATAAAAGCATCTTGGTTGAAGATGCTTCACCAACATCAAAGGTCTTGAACATGATAATTAGACTTGATCTGTAGGTTTTGGGGTTTAAAAAGCCTCGCTTTCCAGAGCTTCAAATTGAGCAAACTAGGTTAGATGTTAAGCTAATGATGCCCCAAAAGTATATGGTAACTATATTCAAACAGGTTATTGAGAAACAAAACAAGAGGATTCCTGCCATCTGGTTTAACTTCAAAGAAAAGTATAGAAATCAATTCAAGTAAACCACCTGGCGAACTACAAGCTTTGGGGCACAGCGTTGAGGAATCACAATATCCCTTTTCAAAGGCCTACCAGTATCATCTTTCCGCTCAGGTTGTTGAGGAATCACAATGTCCCTTCTCAAAGGCCTACCAGTATCATCTTTCCGCTCAGGTTCTTCACCGCATTGCCCGTATTCATTGCCACCTGCACAAGCATGCTTCACGTAATTACATTCATTGAATGCACTTCATTCATTGTGTTCATCACAATGACAATCCAATCTCCTCTGAACGACACACCATTTAACTAACCTTCTATAATTAACCAAGTGAGCAAAGAAATTTACATTCCTAAAAAAAAAATGTATCATTCAATTATACTAAACTATTCAATAGACCTGGCAAATCTAGACACGACACGTGTAACACGACACGAACACGATACGAAAATACCGTGTCCGTGTTTGGAAAATTCGTGTTTATCCGTGTCGACACGAATTTAGACACAGCAATTTTCATGTTTAACCGTATCAGACACGGCTAAACACGTGTAAGACACAAAAATACATTTAAGAAAATCGTGTCACACGAATACACGAATAACACGAAAACACGCTTAAAGAAAATCATGTTACACGGATACACAAATACACGTGTAAGACACGGTAATCATATATGCTTTTAGTGGGAATTGAACCTTGGCCAAATGCAAAAATACTTAAATGCCTTGCCAAATGAACAAGTGTAATATATTGATATAATTTATTATGAAAATCTATATCTTAAAACAAACTAATGCTTTAATAAATATTGTAAAAAAATAAATTAATAAATTAAATTATAAAATTAAATTAGTTAAATATGGTTAAGATAATAAAATTTTAAAATTTGGAAAATAAAGTATTGAATTTAAGAAAAAATTATTGTAAGTTAAGAACTTAAGATACAATTATCAATTTTTTACATTACATATATAGTACTATAATGTATAAATATATGATATTTTTTATTATAATATATCAAATATAAGTCATGCATTATACTAATAAGAGATTGTATAAAATATCATTGACATTATATTACATGATATTGATAAGAAATTAAGAGTTTACACTTTACAGAATTATATTATTCAGTACACTAACATACAAATACTAACATAATTGATAACGCTACATACAAATTCTAACATAATTGATAATACTAACATACAAATTATTATAGTACGAATAAGATATTAATATACTAACATAATATACTTTTTAATAATTTATCAATTATCATAATTAGTTTATTGATAACATAATTATCATAAGATACTAGTACACTAACATAATATACTTATTAATAACGTAATTAATTTATTGATTTATCAATTATTACATTATAGGAAATTAAAATAACATAATACTAATATACAAATTATTATAATCAAAAAAAGATAATAATATACTTATTATTTATTAATGATTTATTGATTTTTTATATACTTAATCTTAAATCATAATCATATGATGACAATGAATTATGTTATATTTGTATTATGGATTGTATGGATTGAAGATATTATTATTTTGTTAGATTTGTTACTAATATTTGAATTTTAATTAATATAGATGTAAATAAATATAAATATGATTTTTTTTATCATTTTTTATTATGTTTTGATTTTTAATCGTGTCAATTTCGTGTTAACTGTATCGTTCCGTGTCGTGTCGTGTGACACGAATAACTATCATGTGTCAATCGTGTCATGTCACATGTTACACGTAAAAAATACGTGTCGTGTTCGTGTTCACGATTCAGACACGTTTTATAATTCGTGTCGTGTTCGTGTTTTAATAATTCGTGTCGTGTCTTGACTCGTGTCGTGTCATGACACGGAGACACGGATTGCCAAGTCTACTATTCAACTAAGAGATAAGATTTTTTTTCCACTGATGCTTTCCAAGTTTCTAGCAACGTTAGAGAAAATAAAAATAAATAAATATATCAGAAAATAAATTAACAGCTTACCCCAGGCATAAGCTCCGCCTTCATCGTCAACAGCCAAACAATGCCACCCACCAATTGCTGCCTAGTATCAACACAGAATAACATAAAAATTTTAATTCCATAGAAATATACTATCAAAAAGATTTCACGTGCAAAATCAACCATATGTTATGGAAACAAAATTACCTGAACAATTTTAACATTAGCAAGAGCCTTAACCTGACTTGGAATATTCTCAGTTTTGGTCTCAGCAAGGTGCCCTAAAGTTCCTCTCTGGTTCCATCCCCATGTAAACAACTGACGTTCAAACCAGAAGACCAACAACGAAGATACAAATCAAACTTCAAATACTAAAACTCTTAATATACATGAAACAATAAATGTACGCAAAACTATACAGCAGCATACAAATATTCCACAACACCAAGAAATCAAAAAAACTCTGGTAACCAGAGTACAATTGTTCAATAGCAATCAAGATCTCTTTGAAAACATTTAGCAACAAACGAAATTTGAGAAACTAAGACAGTTTGGTTGTTACTTTTGCTACTTGATTTTTGCTTCCACGTTCAAAAAATTAAAAATGCATTTGAATGAAAAAGTTCTTTTTTTTTCACATAGTTAAACATTAAGGCTAGATCTGATTGTTGCTTCTGATACTGACATTTTGCTTCCTTGTAGGGTTTTAAAAAACAAAAGCAAACAGGTAAGAGCAAAACCACAATTGATGGAAAAAAATACTAACTAAAATTCAACATAAATCAAGCATAATTATTCTAAATATCAGTAAAATTACAAATTTTTTCCCCAAATAAAAATTCCATTTTTACTTTTAATTATCCAAAATATCATTCATTTTGGTGTACAAGCATGTTTTTTTGCAAGCAAAAAGCAAATAGAAAAAGTAACATCCAAGCATACCTAACAAAATGCATGATTTTACTTTTATTCGGAAAAAAATATATATGTCCAAAATGATGCTAATTGTATTCATTCATTTTAGTCAATTACAAATTTAATTTGTAAAATAATTTTGTTCCAATCAATTTTTAAGCAGAAAAGTGAGAAAAAAGCAAGCAAGTAACAAATAAAAGGAGCATGATTGAACAACTGATCAATCAAAACACTGATAACCCAAGTTGAACAGTGACGATCAAGCGATACTCATTTTAAAACACCAAGAAATTTCTATTCAAAAACCCCAAGAAAAGAAACATACATACAAATATATACATACAAACAATACATACATAAATACATAATTACATACATACATACATACATACATACATACATATATATATATATATATATATATATAAAGCAGAAAGGAGGAGTTGGAGCGACGACCTTGCCATCATCACAAATAGCGAGGGAGTTGCGGCTGCCAGCGACGACGGAGCGAACGTCGTGTGGCTCAAGAGCTTTAACAACGCAAACCCACTCTCTTTCTTCATTGTTTCCAATACCCAATTGGCCATCTTCACCTGAGCCCCTGAGATAATTACAAACAAAAAGAGAGATAATGAACAATATGTCAATATTTGGATAAAGTTAGCAGAAGAAAGAGTTAAGAGTGGAAACCAAGCAATGACAGAGGAAGTGGAAGCCATGGAAGAGAAAAGGACAGCTGAAAAATGGGAGAATATCAGAAAATGTTAATCCGCACTAGCAGTGACTAGTGAAGAGGCTCTAAAGCGTAAGAAGTTGGGTTTTTAGTGCTTCTTGCAAATGCTGCAACTTGGGCTTTTGCGATTTCTTCTTAGAAGGGTTTAATTTTCTAATGCATGAAAAAAAAGTGCAAAAATTTTTTATGCTTTTTTTTCTTCTCCACTATTATTGCCTTAAAATGTTTGAATATTATTAAGAAAATTATCTAATACGCTGTCAATAAATTTTAGAATTCACAAACAAAATTAAGATAATAATACATATTTTAAAAAATATTAAAAAATAAAAATAAATAAATAAAATAAGGTATGCATCATCATCTTAACTTTTGTATCTAAAAATTTCACTAAATGTGTGTCGGATATTATCCATATTATTACAATTAGAGATGGCAAATGGACAAATCGAATCAAGTTTGGACGAGTTTGGATCAAGAAAAAACTGATCAATTTCATATTCAAATTAATTTGAATTTGGGTCAATTTGAGTTCTAGTCAATTTAAGTTTGGATCAAATCAGGTTCAGGTCGTTTACTTTTTTAGTCAAATTGGACAGGTTAGTTTTGGGTTTGGGTTGGGCGGGTGGGTTTTTTGAGTTAGGTCTTTGTCACTTCTAATGTGATATGTCTGATATGAAAATGAGTTTAAACAATATTTCTAGGAATCACATAACTCATGAAAATAAATTCTTTTTCTTACATGACCTATGATAAAATTGAGATTGAAAACATATTTAGTAATCAATATAATAGTTTTCTTGATAATATCTTTATTAATATTCATAAATTAATTATGTCTTTTTATTTTGTATCTAGTATCTATAATAATTGTTAACTCTAACATCTGAAGTAATTTAATAATCCGTACTAAATCTATAATAAATTACTAATACATATATATACTTTCTATTACTTTTTTTATAGAATAATTGGAGGCACTAACCATAGGTAATGTAACTTCTATACTCTGTGATAGATTAACCATTCAATAAATCTACGTTATTTCTTCTAGAACTTTGTTTTTTTGTTAAATTCAAATAAATGCAATATAAAAGTGTAGAAACTGATATTGCAGAGAATGTAGAAATTGATACGAACATGTTTTTCTGATTTTCTTCACAAAAAAAAACTACAGCTTACAGAGAATATAAATAGTTGTAGGCTAAACTAGAAAATCTACGTAAATCCCTATATATCCTATATACCATTTTCAGAAAAGGAAAAAGAATCCTAAATAAAGGAAAGTTTTAAATGAAACCAATCAGGGAAATATTTGGTCAAGATACCAAATCCCTTTATCTTAGGAAATAAATAAAAAATCAATCATATCCAATCCCATAGAATATGGACTGGATTTCCACACTCCCCCTCAAGTTGGGTAATAGATGTCAATCATACCCAACTTGGACTTCAAGCTTTCAAAATTGTTTCTAGGAAGGGCCTTGGTGAGAATATCTGCGGTTTGAAGACTAGTTGGCGTGTAGACAAGTCTGACTTCGTCTTCTTCGATTTTCTCTTTGATAAAAGGGCGATCAATCTCGATATGCTTGGTCCGATCATGGTGAACTGGGTTCTTGGCAATACTTATGGTTGCTTGGTTGTCACAAAACACCTTCATAGAACTTCCTTTTGAAATCCTCAATTCCGTCAACACCCTTTCAAGCCAAATTCCTTCACAAATCCCATGAGACATAGCTTTGAATTCTGCTTCAGCACTACTCCGAGCTACTATTGTCTGCTTCTTGCTTCGCCACGTTACCAAATTACCCCATACGAATGTGCAATATCCGGTGGTTGACCTCCGATCTGTTACAAATCCTGTCCAATTTGCATCTGAGAAAACTTCAACATCTCTATTTGAGGTTTTCTTGAAATGTAGTCCTCTGCCTGGGCTTTTCTTTAAGTATCGAAGAATCCGGTAAACTGCTTCCATGTGTGCTTCGGTAGGGTTATTCATAAATATGCTTACTAGGCTAATAGCAAAACAAATGTCTGGTCTAGTATGTGTCAAATAAATCAGTTTCCCCACAAGCCTTTGGTATCTACCTTTGTCAACTAGAGGACTTTCTTCTTCAGCTCCTAACTTGCCATTTGAATCCATAGGAGTATCTGCAGGTTTGCATCCAAGCATCCCTGTTTCCTTAAGAAGATCTAGAAAATATTTTCGTTGTGAAATAGAAATCTCATTTCTTGATCGAGCTACTTCCATGCCAAGGAAATACTTAAGCTTTCCTAAGTCTTTTATCTCAAATTCTCTTGCCAAAAAGGTCTTTACCCCAACAATCTCCTCCATGTAGTCCCCTTGTAAGAATGATGTCATCCACATAAACAATAAGAATAGCAATCTTGTGATCAAATGAGTGCTTAACAAACAAAGTGTGATCGGTTTGGCACTGTGAAAACCCATACTTCTTAACAACCTTTGTTAAGCGATCAAACCAAGCCCATGGTGATTGTTTAAGGCCATATAGCGACTTACGAAGCTTGCACACTTTACCATTGTTCTCCTGAGAATAAAATCCTGGTGGAATCTCCATGAAGACTTCTTCCTCTAAGTCACCGTTCAAAAATGCATTTTTAACATCTAGTTGATGAAGAGGCCAATCTAGGTTAGCTGCCAAAGATAGCAGCACACAGACTGAGTTTAGCTTGGCCACTGGAGCAAATGTCTCCTCATAGTCAACACCATAAGATTGAGTGAAGCCCTTGGCAACCAGACGAGCTTTGAATCGGTTTACGCTTCCGTCCGCATTGTGTTTAACTGGAAATATCCATTTGCAACCAACCGGACTCTTTCCTTCGGGAAGTTTTGTAATCACCCACGTGCCATTCTTTTCTAGTGCTTTCATTTCTTCCAAAACAGCAGCCTTCCATTTTGGTTGTTGGAGAGCTTCTTGAATATTGCTTGGAACTTGAACATCTGTTAAAGTGGACACAAACACACGAAAAGCTGGAGATAGGCTCTCATAGGATACAAAGTTGCTGATAGGATGCTGAGTGCATGTCCTTACTCCTTTTCTTACTGCAATAGGTTGGTCAAAATCACTAGGAAAATCACTAGAGATAGGTTCAGTAATTATGTTACCTGTATGCATCTCAGAAACTTCTGGATTTGGTTCTGAATCTTGGTTTTGCTTTAGAGATGTGCGACTCTCTACCTCCTTTTGAGATTTCGGTCTCCTTGAGTAAACAACCATGTCTTTTGTTGCTGTTTCTTTCACAGACTTAGGGTTTTGAGGGCTAAGTTGAGTGTTAGTTATCTCAGGATCAAGAGGTTGGTGGTGGATTTCTGTGAGGATTATAGGTGGACTAGATATTTGGGCTAGTGGACAAGAGATTTGGGCTGGTGGTAAAGGTACTGGTTTAGCAGCAGGTACGGTTTCCCAAAGTTGATATTCTCTAGCACTCTCCCCATGAATGTCAGCTTTGGTGTAATATGGCTGATTCTAAAAAAAGGTTACATCCATAAAATTATAAAATCTTTTAGTTACTGGTGAATAACATTTGTAACCTTTTTGGTTTGGAGAGTAGCCAAGATATATGCACTTGACTGATTTGGGATCCAATTTACTTCGATGCTGCTGATGTATATGGACAAATGCGGTGCACCCGAACACTTTAGTAGGGATGAATGAGATAATTCGAATATGAGGGTAGGTTGTAAGGAGCTTTTGGCACGGTGTTTGGAATTGAAGGACACGAGAAGGCATTCTATTTATGAGATAAGTAGCTGTTAAAACTGCTTCTCCCCAAAAATGTTTTGGAACATGAGTGGCAAGCATGAGTGATCGGGCAACCTCCATTAGGTGCCGGTTTTTCCTCTCTGCTATTCCGTTTTGTTGGAGAGTATCCACACATGAGCTTTGATGGACAATTCCCTGATCAAGTAGATAAGCTCCGAGGATAGAGTGGTAAAATTCCCTTCCATTGTCGGTTCTAATAATTTTGGTTTGGAATTGAGTCTGGACCATTTTATTGAAATTCTGAAATATTTGCCCAACCTCAGATTTGTCTTTCATGAGGAACAACCAAGTCACTCGAGTGTGGTCATCTATGAAGCTAACGAACCATCTAGAACCAGTAATATTTGCTATCTTAGATGGTCCCCAAACATCACTGTGTATTATGGAGAATGGATGGGATGGTTTATATGAATGATGTGGGCAAGTATTACGAGGATGCTTGGACAATTGACAAATTTCACATTGGTAATATGAGGGAATTTTTTGGAATAATGTGGGAAATAACCTTTTAAGGTACAAGAAGTTGGGATGACCTAATCGGTAGTGCCACAACATGACTACACTATCTTTATGACTGCTAGAGGTTGAGACTATGCAAGCATTATTCTGAATTTTCCTCTCAGATTCTTCATCTCTAAAAAGATAGAGCCCCGCACATATCCTAGCGTTGCCAATCTTCTTCCCCGAATCCAAGTCCTGAAATTCATACATATGTGGGAGAAATTTAGTAATACAATTAAGATCTCTCGTAATCTTACTAATAGATAAGAGATTACGATCCAAATTAGGAACATGGAGAATAGAATTAAGCATTATATCCTTGGAGATAGCAACTGAACCGATACCAGCCACTTTAGATAGTGAGCCATCTGCAATACGAACTGTAAAATTTTCAGAACATGGGCTGTATTCATGAAATAACGATGCATCACTGGTCATATGGTCTGATGCGCTTGAGTCAACGATCCATGCCGTTGAGCTATCACGTTTGACACTTAAAGTACTTAGAAAATTACCTTTTTGTGCCAAAGTAGCAGTACTCACAATATCAGGTCTGTTTTGCTGAAGGGACTGATGTGGCATCTCATCAGTAGGTGTCTTCCCATAACTCCCCCTAGCGTGTACAGCCTTCCAAGCGATGTAACTGATCATGCTCCCTGAGTTTGAAGTCACCTCTAATGTTGTGCTACCGCTCAGCATGGTGGGAGAAGAATCAAACTAAGAATTTTAATGGGTCGTATGCTTTGATACCATGTAGAAACTGATATTGCAGAGAATGTAGAAATTGATACGAACATGTTTTTTTTATTTTCTTCACAAAAAAACTACAGCTTACAGAGATATAAATAGTTGTAGGCTAAACTAGAAAATCTACGTAAATCCCTATATATCCTATATACCATTTTCAGAAAAGGAAAGGGAATCCTAAATAAAGGAAAGTTTTAAATGAAACCAATCAGGGAAATATTTGGTCAAGATACCAAATCCCTTTATCTTAGGAAATAAATAAAAAATCAATCATATCCAATCCCATAGAATATGGACTGGATTTCCACAAAAAGTAAACATTTAAGTTTAACTGGATTCAAAAATATATATAACATTTTTATTATTGAAAAAAGAATTATATTTTTACCATAATATAATAGTTTGATCATTAATTTTGACATTTAAATTCGAATTTGGGTTAATTTGGATTTGGATCAATTCAAGTTCAAGTCAATTTGGGTTTAGATCATGTCGGGTTTGGGTTAGGTCAAGTTCAGGTTAATTTGAATTCATATCCATTTGGATTCGGATAATTTTATGTTTGAGTTAGGTCAAGTTCTAATTAATAAGAATTCGAATCAATTTGGTTTTGGATCAATTCGGATTCAAATTAGATTAGGTCTAGGTTGTTGACTTTTTAGTCAAATCTAATTGGTCGAGTTTAAGTTCAAACCAGTCAAGTTAGTATTTTGTGTTGAGCTTGGACAACAAGTAAACAAGATATTTTGCATTATCAATTAAGATTATGATCTATTATAATTGGTTCGATAAAATTTGAATATGAAATCATAATGAATTTAAACATAATTCGGATAATGACTTTAGGGTACTCATTATCCGAATCTAATTGTAAATAATTAATTTTTAAATATTAATTGTTTTGTTTATAAGTTATTTATTATCAATATATTTCTTAAGTAACCAACAAGTGATTAGAAGTAGTAGAAGTGGACTTCTTTTCTAGGTACTTGACAAGATTTGAGTTCTGAAGACCCCATTATTAAGAAGGTTTTACCATTTACCACTCTCGAGCCAAACAAGACTAATATCAGACTGTAAAATGGATGAAGATCCATGTACTTCACCAAAAAAATATGTTACTTAAGTAAAGTAATTCATTAAGTATTCTAATTATTATTTTTAACTGTAATTTATTTTTTATGAGCTCATCATCATCAGAGATTTTGTCCTAATAAATTGAAGTAGATTATTTTTTGTGATTTAAATTTATTTAATTTTCTTAATAATATATGCATTAAAATTAATTTAAAATTCAATTTGAAAGTTAAACTCTAACTTAGTAAACATGTAATTAAAAAGTTTGAGTGGTTAACGAGTATTCCTTATTTTATATAGATAGAATTCGGGTAGTAAAAGTCAAAATATATATTAGGATAGTTAAACAGGTATAAATATTAGAAATATTATCAAGTTTGGGTATAGGTGCT